>OX596381.1:216196824-217396824 GCA_951394425.1 Tipula unca
GAGTTCCGCAGCAAAAAGACCTGATCAATGACTGCAAAAAAAAAATGCTGTGCAAAGGAGAGCTATACAGCGATTATACTCACACTTGCTGTGACGCATGTCCACTCCATGAATCGAGTACTGCGTCGACACAGCGGTTTCTATCCCGATCCCGAATGGCGGTTGACGCAGGCCTGATAATATTGTGTAATTCGGATAATTGAGAACCTCGGCCTTCCACCATCTTGTACCACGCGGCTTCTTTCGTCTACAAATCCGCTTAGCTGCCCTCTTAGCAAGCGCAGCCTTGTTCTTCCTCGTGATTGTGAAACGTTGTTGCACTACGAGCTATATTTTGTTGCTCGACTGCAAGACTTTTTTAGGGTCTGACTTGCACGATACCTAAAGTCTGTTGAGCAGCATTTGCAACTGAAGTGTTCAGTACCTCCCAGTCAGAGTTCACACATTCAGACTGGCAATTACCTTCCTCAATGTTGTGTGTCCCTGACAATGTGCTGATATCGTTTCTTCTTCTGATTCATTTATCAGACATTGATGGTTGAAACGTCCCATGCATTTCGTTGTGTTCCCAGGCTTGTATACGAAAACTTCCATCGTAGTTTTGCAGCGACCAAATGATGATAGCTGCCTATATACGTATTTCGTAGCTGACCGATTTTTTTTTGGGATGTCGGTCGTATATCTAAGGTTTGCCTTCAATTTCTATAATCACTTTTTAACATACTAAAATGCCAAAATTAAGGATTAGATTCAGTAGTTAAAGAGCCATTACCTTTAGTTATTGCCGAAAACCCTGTCAAACAACGACTATTCTATTGACCTATCCTATTTATCATAATAACATGCGATGCCTTTATGATTGCAACAACGTAAATAATGAACATATGTTTTCGGAGTGACTGTTTGGTTCGTAACTGCAAAACGTCCATTATCTCATCTACGATTACAGATAGGATATATAATGTAATAGCATATATTTTTTGTAACCATGACCGGTTTTAAACCTCAAATTTCATTACAATCATTTTTTAACGGATTTCTTGAACACACTACAGTTCAATAAAAATAGAACATTTCATTTTCTCTATATAGTTTGCCTTTTGTCTTTAAACTTGTATTTTTTCAAAATTTTGAACCTTCAACTTTCAGCACGTCGATATAATACATTCCCCATGTTCATAGTACCGGTTCGGCAGTTGAAGTGTCCGCAAAATTCAAATCGAAATCCAACGTAAATTGCTAATCTGGCAATACCGAAATTTCATCTATCAGTAGTAAAAATAATTTAATTTCTTGGTGAAAGAACACCGTCTTATTTTTTTTAAATGGAACTTAAACGAAATTCGATTGTTACACTTTATTTGATTGGAAAATAGAACTTGGAAATTCGGAGAGAGTCATCTTGAAAAATAAGCTTAAGAACTAATGTCAAGATGCTACAATAAATACATCGATTCCAAAGATCAAAAAAATTACTTTGCTTGTTGGCTTATGGAGATTACTAATACCAAGTTTGGTATTTGCGAATGAAAACACCTTCTGCGTTGCACAATTTCTCAACAAACAAAATGACTGTGTTTATGGTTAGAGAGACGTACCTATAGGGACCGCATTACCGGTAAACGATTCATCGATTAACCGGGTTTACCGTTTACGTGCGTCTGCCACTTAGGTAATCATACAGGTCTATACTTATGATTCAGACGTGGCGTAACTCATGGCAAAACCAGTTAAAAAAAAATGTACGTCATTGATTTCGTCATTTCCATATATTGAAAATTGTAAGTTTCGAATTACGATTAGATGTGAAATGCAGATTACCTAAAAATGTTTTTTAAACTTTTAAAATTCTTAATTAAGTTTTAAAATTTTGAAACCAAATTTCACATATACAATTATGGAGATAAAATTAAAAATTCGAATTGTTTAATTTTTAAAACTTGAATACTAAACGCTTATCAAAACTCCAATTTATGGTTGAAATTTTGGATTTTTGGATTTTAGAACATTCTTCCAAATTTTGCAATATTCAAAAATCACAAATTTAGAGAAAGTTAACGCAGGGTATTTTTCAAATTTTGAATTCCAAATCGATATTAAAATGGTGTATTCGGGAAATCACTCGAATTATATCGAGCAAATATCAAAGTTGTGATGTTTGAAACGATGAGATACTGGGTTAGAATCTCAATAGAGAGAACAAAAGGGTTTCAAACCATATTTGACTTGTTGGAAGAAATTTTTTAGGGAACTGTTTATTTAACAGTTCCTTGCACTGCATCCCATAATCACATGATCAACCCATTGACCAACAAAATATTTGATAGTCATGTGACAACACTGATTCAAATGTTACTATAAAGTCAAACAGTGACAATGTTTCGGAAAAATGAAAAAATAATGCAGCAAAATGTCACAGATGAGTTCGGGAGCAATACTAGTTCCAACAGTCTGTTAGCACAATGTTTTTAAGGATAAAGGTTTCAGCATGTGAGTAAAAGTCATATTAGACAATAAGTTGGTATTTTTAAAATTACGATATCCGCATTCCCACCAGTGAATGTAGCTGAGGAATAATAAAGTTAATTAACTATAGAAGATTACAATTAGATTACGATTTACCGATAATTTATCAGTTAACCGGTTTTCATGCTATTTTATTTACCATTTATTATTAAACAGTTTTAAACAGTTTTGGCCTCTTCAGATTGTCTTAGACAGTATAAAAATGGGATCGAAACCGCTGGAGCCAAATTGTTGACTCAGTAAGGGGCCAGTAATGGCCTTTAAAACTGTTTAATAATAATTTATCATTTACCGGTATATGAAAGTTTCTGATAATTCTGAGCGTTTAAAGGTCGCACGAAAGCAAGTTGCATCACAGGTGATGGGTTGGGCGGTATCCAATGAAAATTGATTTTAAGTGCGGTGCTTTAATAGCATATGGACCAGAAAATATTTCCAAAATCATAAGTTTACATTTCAACAGGACTCAACCATCATATAAGCACGACATAAACAACATTGGTTACAAAATATGTAGTGTTCCAAACATTATTTCGACACACCAATGCCCAACGTATTTCCAGATCTAAATCTGTTGGATTAGGGGAATTATAGAAGCAAAAAGTTGGCAGACAAAACACACAACTTTGGACGGTTTGAAACAAGATTTAACTCGTGAATGGACTCGTTTAAGCCAAAAGCGATTGAAGCTATGGTGGTTAACGCAGAAAAAATTTATTACTGAGATTTTATATACCATTCGAAACATAAACAAACTGAGTTTTATAATCTGTCATTTCTAAATCAAATACAAAATTTCAAAATCACTTAAATTAAATTTAAAAAATTTCAAAAACTGCTCCACTCTCACTGTAAACACAAATTTAGGCCTGACTGTTTGCCAACATTTATACAATGAATCTTCTACATAATATGTATATGGTGGATAAGTTCAAAATCATCATGGCCTAATGAGAGGGCACGAAGCTGGCCATAGCATCTGTTACAATTTTTCAGAATAGCAGCTTCGGAAGCTAACATAAAAAAATCGTTTGACAAATAAGATTTTACATGTCACCATGGCAATGCTTATGGCTAAAGGAATAATCACAAGAGGTCATTTCGGATTGAGAAATAAATCATAACGAACTGTCAAACAAACTCATATTTTTCTTGAAAAGCTTGTACAATTTAATAAAGAACTTCGGCTCTGGGAAAAGGTCAATAATTCATCCTTGCTCTATTTATATAGAATAAAATTAAGTTGAATAACTTGTAGTAAAGGAAAATATCACCAGAAGGAGGTCGAAAACCACAATGTTTTTAAAATAGAAAATTAATTTTTCCTAGAAACAGTAAATGTTAATGTAATGAAAATCAGTTAAATTATGTAAATCAATGAACTTTGTTTATTTTCCCATTTGTATTTTCTTAAAGTTACGATAAATTACTTTTCAACAATATACTACCTGATCTTTATTAACTTAATTATAAAGATTTAATTTTTAAACGAACATTGAAATTTAAGACCTTCTTCACAAATTCACTTGAAAAATTATTAAAAATTTATCCTATAATGGTTGTTGCTAAATTTGTTGGAATAGCTAGAGTTTTGGAAGTACAATCAATATACAGACCATCCATCTATACAATCATGTTACAATACAACTACAACCATATATGCAGAGAACCTAACATATTTTTTATCTAATTTATTAAAAAGAAATCGGCATCAATATTTGCTTAAATAGAAAATAATGTTTTGTGAGAAAAGGTCATCATAAATTACAAAAATTCTCAAAAATAAATTAATGCTCGTAAATTAGGTTTCTGGAAATAAGGACAGATGACCTTCACATTTGATTCAAGATTTTATTTCTTATATTTTATTTGACATTTGATATTCGGCAATGTGGCATTAATTTTGTGTAAATTATGTGAAAATCAGTCTTACGTTCAATATGGTGCGAATTACAATTTATCTAACGGTTACGTAAGTGGCAAGAGTGACAACATTGACTCAAGAGGGGAAATGTTGACGCTCTATGGCGAGGTTAATTGTTCAGTATGTAACGTTTGGCTAAGCTTTCGCATGGTTGGATCATACGAAAGGAAATCTAGGTCGGATGGTATAAGTATCACAACTTCAAATGAAAATAGACGCATAACTTCTCCGAATGAACTCTCGGCAACTGATGAAACAGATTATCCATAATGGAAGGCAACAAAAAAACTAAAGAGGCCACCACTATCGAGCCCACCAATCAAATCAGGCAACCAGATGGACATTGGACCAGAAGTGACGTAGAAAAGGATACTGATGTATTTAACCACTTGAAAAAAGTATTCACACCAAACGAAAAAATTTTATTTTAGTAGAATAACATTAAAAATACCATTAAAAACTGTATAACCCCAAAGAAAGCCCCAAATGAAAATTATCGCTAATTACAATAATTCCGTAAAGCCTGCAAAAGACAAAGCACAAGTTGCATTGTACAGGCCAATAAGTATACTTCCGATAATTTTGAAACAATTGTATCTGAAAGACCTATTATACCACAACACCAATTTGGGTTTCGAGACCAGCATGATATTGTAGAGCAGGCGCACAGAGTTATAATAAACACAGTTTAGTCATTGAAAACTACTTGTTTCAAAGAAAATATCAGGTTAAACTTAATTCAGCCATTACTGCACTAAATGACATAAACGCAGGAATTCTACAAGACAGCGTGCTGGACCCAGTAGGCGCTACTAGTTTTCATAGAAATGATTACGAATGTGTATTCTTTACTACTGATGTGATTGAAAACGAATCATTCTTCGCGAAGATTGAATTCCAGGGCTTTCTTACAACAGACATATTTTGCATCTTCGGTGAGCTTCGGACAAACTCTAGCAGCAATATCTTTCTCTTTGCAGAATTTGGCAATATGTTCAGGTGCATGACATTTGTAACATCTTGTAACCCTAACGAAATCAGTCAACCTTCATACAGATTGACTGATTTCGTTGACCACCTGTTGCCACTGAGTCTTTCTTACTGTACGTTTTGCTTTCTCACTAGCAACATGCAGTGGTACCTGTATTGCAGCTCTTTTCAGTGCCAGCGCGTAAGATACCTTACTGAGTTCTAGTGCTGCCACAATATCCGTTCTCTTATCTAGTGGGCTCTTCAGGTGCATTAAGTGGCCCGCTCTTGAAATTATTGATCAGTTAATCTCTTGTTCGAGAGCGTTTCTTAAGTTTGCGGCATTATCAGTTTCTGCTGCTGTTATCACAGACTCGTCATTGTCGCTGTCTGTTCGAACTCTCCTGCGTACAGACCCCCGGGTGTTGGTGATCCAGTCACACCGTTCATTTTACCCACTGCTTATCCCTGCCCTGTGGCTGCCTAATATTTTACTTCTGATAAACTTTTGGTAAAAATCTACCCAAGAAAACTCGAGATTTTCACATATCAAATGTGCATACAAAAAAAATTTATATACTGGAACTTTATTTCACAAGTACTCGAGGAGTTTTGAAGAAATGGATTAGAGGGTAAAAAGTTTTGTAAAAAATCGGTTACATTTTAAATTGAGTTATGTCTTGCGATATATCAAATGAAACGTATTATTATAGGCTATCTAGTGCTACACAATCATATTTTTTTATCAATTTTGAAAATAATTAATTAAATATTAATTTGCATAGCGTTTTTATATTTAAAAATTATATTAAGACTAAGATTTTAACGAGATAATATAAAAGTTCTTTTTCTAAATTACGATCGGATTGACGACTCTAACAAATTCGCATTTGACAAAGAGTGATTATCTCCTGATAATTCTGAGATATTTGCTGAGCAAAATTTCCACATCTAAAACTCACTTTGGCTGCCAATGGGGTAATTAACATACACTCAAAATCCATAGCAGTGTTGTACTAGACAGATAGACTCCAAAACACTTTGCCGTATATACCAGTGTTGTAATACACATATACGAGTATGTACTCGTAAATCGTAAATCTCATTTCACTGCGCCTTTCGTGCGCATACAGTCTAAATTTAATCTAATTACCTATTATAGTATCGCACCTGATGTACAAAATTATCTTATGTAATTCATGCGTGCACGCGTATTTAAATCACGGTCAACGAAATTGTTTGATTTGGAAACCTTCGACCGTTTTAAATGATTGATATTCAACATACATACATATTTATGTAAACATGATTTATATTGATGTATTTTATAACAAAAACAATCGATAATACGTTTTGGAATAAATTTAAAAAATAATTAGATATTACTCACATGTTTACGATGAATAAATCGGTGCAATTCATTCCATTACCATGATAATTAAACGAAACTACGTATAATTTTAAGTTATGTATAATATATGTTTACTACTATTTCGAATTTTCGAATTTTTTTTAATCGATTATTTTCATTACTCGCCTTCGCCTTCAATAATTATAATATTTAAAGTTAATAAACACAAAACTGAACCCGACTTAGCATAATATTATGATCTACGATGGAAGTTAAAAACAATTATAGGAGACGAAAGTATAATAAATTAATGGGTGACTGTAAACTACCAAACTGGAATCTCGATTCTAGTTACGATTAACATTTCAGTTTAAAGAGAATTTGAAAATAATTGTATTAAGAAAAATGTATCCGAAATAGCTGAGGTTTGTCAAAATCATACATTTTCCACAAAGGCCATTGTATTCAGGTGAGGCCCGTCATATTGACCCCCATAAAATTCAATTAGAACTCATGCCGTTCACTTCATCATGTAAAAAAATGTATTTATAAAATCATAGATCTATCGAGATACTGATACAAGCACTGATACAAGACAATTTTTCGTGCGTTTCAATATGTGAGTGTGTGGAAATGTCGTTTCCACTGGAAAAAAAATTCCAATGGACAATTTGCTATTCTGTATGTTGTTTCATAGGAAAAATTCCATCGTGTTGGAACAATTCCAACGCGAAGGAATTTTGGCTCCGAGTTTAATTTAACTCGATTCCATTGGAGTTTTGTATTATTTTTGTAGAAAAAACTCCGTCAGAAAATGGTTATGAAAAATATGGTTTGCTATAACAACATATAACTTTATTTGCATTGGTGACTAGTATTGCCCAAATTTGGTTTCGCGGAAAATTTGTATTGCTTTAATAAAATAAAAAATATTCCGACATATGTAAATATTGAGAGTTTTGATTATATGTCGAAATATTAAAAAAGCTTGCAGGAATAATAATCGGTCATCAGGGCTCACGAGACAGTTAAAATTAATCCAGCGGAAATTTAAACAAACGACATTAGATAGTTATTTCATCATATTGAATTAATCGAGTAAACTTTGTTAGCCGTGATCACCACAACTTCCTAAATTATTATCATCTTTTGATCCGTTTGAATTTTTTTATGTTTGCCAATGTTTTTTATGTTAGACGGTATTTTAGTTCTTTTATTGCAATTTTTTATAGGCTTAACCCACCCACAAGTGTATTTATTTAGAAATTTTAATTTTGGGGTTGCTCGTTGAAAATGAAACGTGGCAGTCAACAGTATTTTTGGATAAGTACTATTCACAGCTGCCTCAGCTATTGGACACAACAAGAATTATGCACATGTTTGGAAAATATAAATTCGATTGTTTTCGTTAAAATTTGCTTAACCGTTTTTAAACATATAGTAGTGTATAGTGACGTATTACAGCTATTTTGTTACCAAAAGATTATATCGAAAATAACAAATAAATTAGAACAGCAAAAATTGTGGAATTTGCTGTCGGAGTTACCGGTTATTTCGAGTGTGGCAACATTTACATCATTCGTGTTAAGACAGAAAATTAGTTTAAGGTTTGAAATTTATGAAATGGGTCGCTTAAACAAAATTGGGAGACAAACTGGAAGAGTATAGTCGAGAACATTATAGCTGTTGTAGACTGTGTCGGAGCATCCATTAATATCAACTCGCCAACATGCTCACGAATTGAATATTTCACGCAGTTCTGTGATGAGAATTTTGCATAAAGACATCGGTATGAATGCACACAAAGTTCAATTAGTGCAAGAGGTGAATAAAATGACCATACGCAACGTTTTCGGTCTGCTAATTGAGCTGTGGAACGTAAGAAAACATGCTTTTTTACCGAAAAGTCTTCGAAATGATCAAAAAGCCGCCCTTTACAGTTAATGGGCTGTAAATAAATGTCGTTAACGAGCCACGCTAATCATTTTTTTTGGTACCCAGAATTCAAGATGAGAACATACACGACATTTGGTTTCAACAGGACGGCGCAACTTTCCACAATGCAAACGAAACAATCGGTTTTTTGTGCAATGTGCTCCGGGGATCGAATAATCACTTGTAACAGAGATTTCATTTGGTTACTACGCAGCTGCAATTTGACTCCGTTGGACTTTAGTTTGCGGGAAGCCGTTAAGGATAAGTGATACGCTAACTATAACAGAGAAAATGTTCTGAAAAATAGTGTTGACAGGATGGAATACTCTAAAGCCAACTATGGAAATCATTTGAATGAAATTGTGTTCCATACTTAAGGGCAATATATACATATATATATACTCTTTCTAATAAAGCACTTAAAAATATTCATTTGTCTTTGAATTTAGAGCCAAAATAAATTGCAAGCGTTAGATGCACACCACCCTTTACAAAAAGAAACCAGCAGTATATTGTATTAATTTTTACGTATGTTAAAAAATATTCTAAATGAATTTTAATAAAGTTTTCGTTTTCTAAATGTAAAACCATATTAAGACAACCAAAAATAATTTCTGGAAAGTTTAGTTTTTTAAATAAAATTACCAAATATCATTTTTTTGATAGTAATCAGTATATTCTCGTTTCTCGTATTTTTGAACTCCAAAAAACATCAATCTGATAATACTACAATAAAAAATCCCATCTGAAATTTCCAGTCCAACGAGATACAGAATAGCAAATTAAACTCCAATGGAATGGAATTTTTCCAGTGGAAATATTTCCAACCGAGTTACAGAATAGACGTGATTATTATTAGTCGACAATACCAAGCATATTGTCTATCGAGCAAGCATGCAAGACAATCTGTCGCTTATTTTATTATGCGAGTTCTGAAAACGAATGGTTTAAGACCCACGGGGTTGACTCTAAGTGGCACAAAAAAATGTGGAGTATATACACAGGATTTTTACGGATCACTTTTTGTGGTTTTCAAATATTGTTTCAATCCCCTCTCAGATTATTTGAATTCACGCACTAAAGTTTCATTCAATCCAATACTTGATTTGAAGAGAAAAAACCAGATTTTTTTTTATAATTTTTCACATTTAAAAATTTGATTTATTGTTTTGGTATTTTTTAGTTTTGTTTTAAATAATACATTTAACAATTTTTTTGACACAAAATTTTTAAAATTATGTATTTTGTTTTATATAATATTATAATAAAAAAAAACTTAGGATTAAAACTTAAAATTACAAATTTTTTATCACAGCCATATTTAATTTTTATAAAAATAAATTATAAATTTAATTTATAATTTAAAAGTCACCATTTTCATTAAATTATTATTTGTTACTTTTAAAATCACAATAAATTTTTGTGCGACAATTTTTTTTTTTTTTTTTTTTTTTAATTTCATTTAAGGCGCCAAGTTTCTTAATAATAAAAATAATAAATTTATAAATATTATATTAATAAATTTTCTATTTGTGTAATTTTTTGTATATATATAAATAAAATTGGTGACGAAAATCAAAATAAATAAAATATTTCCTTCTTTTTGGAATTTTCTTAAATTTTAGTGAAATTTTTTTTTTCTTTTATAATTTTGAAGATGTTTTCGAATTGAACGCGCCGCCGTTCTCTTGATTTTAAAAATTTAAAAATAAAATTTTTACAAATCATTTACGCCTTCAATAAGATTTTTTATTATATAAACAATGTGAATGATTCAATGTTATTGTACACAAAGTTTGTTATTCTTTTTTGAGGAATCAGCGCACAGAGTGAAGGAGTTTCACTTTGATGATTGTACTCAAAATTGTTGGCGTCACAAACTAAACAACAATTTCACGTAAAGAATTCCATTTCCTTATTATGTATATAGAGTTGTTTAGGAACGAATAAAATATCGCTATACCATACATAACGTATATATAAAATGCATAAGGGCCCCTTTATAAAAGGGATTACAAATACTCAACATTTTCCATTTGTTATTTGTTTTGGTTATACAGAAAATTTATAAGTTATCGTGGAATTGGCCAAAGCACTGTCTCATATATTTAATTGTTGTCATCATAATTTACCACACTTGATGTAGGTCACAGTGAAGCTGTAGCCGTAAATGCTTGACGACGTTTTAAGACACGTGACTTATGTAATTCCCCTTTGTGGCAAGGCACGCACGTACCTTGATTCAAAAGTGTTTGCTGCTTTTGTACATTGTTGCCAATTAGTGTTCCTATAAATATAAGTAAATAAAAAAAATTATTAGTGATGATGTTTACAAAAAAAAACTATAATTTTAAATATATGCATACCTATCATTTTGCTAACACTAAATTTTCTTTGTTTGACCGGTCGCGCCCTTGATTCAATCAGCAATCGTTCAAATGCCCGATAAAGTGCGGGCGTGTTTTCAGCTACTGACACTTCACAAAAGCCGATGCTATGGGACGCAGCTAATGATGCACCTTCGGTTTCTGTAACTACACGCAAATGATCTAAATCGGCCTTGTTCGCAATTAAATACGCAGATGGTGAATTTTGAATGGATTTCAGCTCGGCTAACGATTTGGCCGCATACTCAAAACTATCCCGATCGGTTATGCTGTACACAATTAAACAGGCATCGGCCCATTGGATTTGTTCTATTGGAAAATCATTATCATCTTCTGCGGATATATCTACGATCTCAACATCTAATAATCCACTATCCAAAGTTATTGTTTGTCGATACAATAGATCTGTGTTTGAACGATATTCGCCTATAAATCGACGTGTAAGATATCGTACTGTAAGTGCTGGAATTATATAATAAATAAAGGAAATCGGTAAATAACTTTCATTTCTATTATTATTGTTGTTATTATGAAATATGATTTCCGCACAAAATTAATGGAACATTAGCGTGATTGATTAGATGAAACATTATATCGCACAAAAAATAATTTCAGCGACATAAATATAATGGGGTATTTGAACCCGATTTATTGACAATATTTTCAATGTCAAACTATAAATCGAGATAATTGTGTGAGGCACACACCCATTGAGAATTAAATAAAATTCGTATTTACCTGATTTTCCAACATTCATGTTTCCAAGGACAGCTATTCGCACCCGAGGTATATTATTCTTGTCCTCAGTTTTCATTTTGAAATCTGTAATAAAAAAAATTAAAAAATATAAATTAGTATTTTCATATATACGATCGAGATCTTTAAGATTTACGAAAATTCATTCATTAAAATGCATTTCGGGTTTATTCAAATGTACTGTGTACAAATGTGCGATGATGATTTACATGTTCAGACATTTTCTTTGTATAAATTTAAAAATACACAACACAATTTGGCGCCAGTAATTTTTATTTTTTTATTTTTTTTATGATTTTAGTTTAAATTTTAAAATTCTAGCAGATTTTGTCAATTGTCGTTTTTAATATTTGTAAATTAGTTCATGAATGGTATACATACTAAATTTGCTTATTTAATTCAATTTTTTGATTTTCGCCGAAATCAAAAGAACAACCCAAATTCTTTACGTGGGGGAGAAATTCACAATAATTTGGAAAAGAGTAAATAGAAAATGTGTGGGAATGTATTTAAGCTGCCTTTACACATTTCGAGGTATTTGATTCTGGAAATGGCAAAGTATCATAAGATGAAACCCTCATAATACCTATACACAATTTAACATTTAAAAAATTTGTTTTTTTTTTTAAATTTTGAAGGGCAATTTATGTTTTTATTAATTGACAAGGTAAACCAACAAATATTTTGTTAAGGCCACCATCATATTTCAATGATACATCCTCATTATACGGGATTTATGAATATGTCTAGAGTTGGTTTCGGTATTTTATGTACGCACTGAAATCGAGCAACATTTTACAAATATTCAAAAAATTCACATATGACTTAATCCAAACAAAATTAATTAATGGCATTTTTTTTTTCTTATTTCCAAAGTGAAAGTAGATATTTTTATCAATATACATTCTTTAATATTTTGTTGGGCCCACGTATTTTCGAAGATATATTAATAATTTTGTTGAACTTCATCCAAAAAATGTTCGGGCGATATGTATATATTTTCTTCGTTTAATACCATCAAATTTATCATCATACCTTGTTATCACCTTTTGGGAATTTTTTTCCGCGCTCTATTTACAGCCTTGAACTAAATACCTATCTAAAAAATTTCCTGTAAGCAAATATTTCACTCAACTGTTTATATTGCTAAACAAGCGATTTATTATTTAGATTTTCCCCGATGATGATTCATAATTTATATTATGATTTTGCAATACATACAACACACCAAAACTATAATATATCACCTTGAAATTTTCATTTAATAACCAACGAAAATTCTTTAGTTAATTTTTATATCGGCTAGATTTCTAAATTTCTAATAAAAATATTTGGTTTGTGCTCTAATTAATCGAGAGAAACTTAAAAATAAAATTCTTGGCGCCTGTTCTTTGTAAATCGAAATTTTAAAACACATTGAACTCTCCCGTCTAATATGAATAAATTTAATTCGGTTGTGGATTCAAAAACACTCACCTTTTAATTTCAAATGAATTTTCTTTAAAAGTAGAATTTTGATTTTGTTTTTATATTTTGCACAATTTTTGTTTAATTTAAATTAATTTTTTCACTTATATTTATGTATAAAGTTCAATTGGACGTTCACACAAATTTCACAATATTTTTGCACAAATTGTTCAGTTCTTGCTGTATATAAATTTTCACTATTTAGTTAATATTTTTGTATCCAAATTTGAAAATATATTCGTTTATATTGCACGAGTACAACAGCTAACTGTCTTTTATATTTTTTTTTATATTTTTGAGCCTTTAGCATATATTAGAGCACAGTGAAAACTAAAAGTAAACTGAATTGTATATTTAGATTTTCCCTTACTATATAGATTTTCAATCGGAAAATTCGTCTATATATTGAAATGAAATGGAAAATTGTGTTACTATGGTAACGGATTTTTCGTCTTTTTCATTCCGAAGCATGCGTATTGGTTCAACATCAAGTAAATTACGTATTGAATTGGAAAATTTGGATAAATTTTCTGTGAATTCTTTTCGGATGAAACATCGGACATTTCCAATAAATTTTCCATGCATTACATTATCGTTGTTTTTTATTTACGTTAACGGGGGGGAAAAAAATATCTGGCACGACGTAGTTTTTTTGTTTTTGGGTTTTTCGTCGACCTGTTGAATGTTTTGGTGGTGGAGGAATATGATTTTTGTATAGAAATTAAATTTTCGATTTGTTTATTTTGACCAAAGAATTTGTTTATATCGGAAAAAATAAATTTTAATTATTTTATTTATTTACTTGACTCGTAAAACTATAGTGCTAATGGAGTTAGTAAAGTAATTTAAATTTACGTTGCGGATTATGCGCTGAGTAAATATTTTGTTGAACTTGATGTGTACTGAATTAAAAACATTAAAATATTTCAAAACATTGATTGAAATTGAGCTAAATATTGAAACGTTCATTACTCTGTGGCTATAGTACGGCGACTCAATTTTTTTTTTTTTTTTCCAGAAAACATTTTTAATAAATCAAGTATACATTACAATGCTAATTGTAAATTAATCTAATTGGCGCCTCTATATAGTTTTTCTTTGTTACATTTCCATTTAATTTATTAAAATTAATATTTTAACGCTGTAAATCTAATTATTTATGGTTTATTATATACAAAAATACAAGATTACATATACTAAAAAATGTACAGTAGGAAAATTCAAAATAATGTCACCAAACAATTAATTACAACTATTTTTAGATGCATTTTCCAATAACAAAAAATAAATAAATAAAAGCATTTTAAAATATGTATTTAAAAATAGATCACTTATTGTATATTTATAGACCAAAGAAAATAAAAAATTCAACGAAGCCCATCTTAAATTTATTTTTATTATGCTGAATCTTAAATGGGTATCCTCTATATACAAATACTATAATTTTTATGCATCCAGCGAGTTTCAATTCACGCCAACTGACGTCACATTTACAAAAACTATATAAAATAATTTTCTTCTAATGATTAATTTTCTTTAGTTCTTCTTGCCTCTCCACACATTTTAAAATATATACAATTTTCTATGCATCTTAAAAATTGACGGTTATTTTTAGAGGTTAGAAATTTTGTTATATGCTCCTTTTTTTTTAGTCACATATTTGTCGATTTTGGTTTCTATTTTTGACGAACGAATATTCTTCATTATATTATGTATATGGTGACAAATAGTTTCGTCTTCGTATATAGGAAATTTATAGTTTTTCCAATGTATGTACATATCGAACCAAGCTTCTCATTAATTTTTATTATCGGATGAATATTTTTTTTTTTTTATTTTCTATATGCGGTCGATTGAGATTTTATTGATTTGTTCGGCTTGAAATTGCACTCTGGTTTAATAAATTTTCGATTTTAATTAGATCTGTGCGTAATGTCAAAATGGCAGATGTTAAAATATTTCTAATAATTTTTTTGGCTTTGTATATATATGATTATGTGTATGCTCAGAAACAGAGTGTGACAGTGATGTGCTTTATAAGATTATCATAAAATTCACAAGCTTCTTACGTCAACTCAAGAAAATATCAAATAAATCTTATGAAAGCAAATTCTCTATAGGTAAATAAATAATTTATGTAATTTCTATTTTGCATATATTGCAAACAACAACAATAACAAACTAAATCAATTTTCTAGTATAGTGATTGGTATCCTATTGAGAATCCATTAATTTTCCATTTTATTTCCCAATTTGATACTACACTACATATACATAAGATATATTTGTCAAAGACAATTCAATAAATATTGATAAATCAAAATCGCAATTATTACATAAATGATTAAATAAAAAGCATAATCGACATTGTTGGATTCGCATAAAATTTTAAATGAATTTATTTGAGCGTCGTTTATAGGCATAGGCAATATGATTCGCAGAACAATATAATATGAGCTGGAATCTATTGTCTTATTTCAAAATTACTTTAAATAACCATTCTATGAAATTAAATCAATTTAAAATTAGCCAGAAAAACACTTATTGAACAATACAATAAAATGAACGTAGGATTAGAATAGATGGTTCTGGATTTGTATACCATATACGAACAAAATATTATGTAGTTGTTGACAATATTAGAAAATATTGATTTCTTGAATCTATATTGTTTTGGAACCATTCATGATACGTAATATGGCATAATAACTACAAATTTATCGAGATTACTTCTAGAATTTGTGGTATTTTAATATTTGTAAATATTATGTAGATTAGTCATAATAAATAATTTACAGATAAATTTGTATGTATTAAAGCCCAAATCAAAGCGTTCTGCTCTTACCAGCTAATTCCAGGAAGCACAGGTCCGTTTTTAATTGCAACTTCAACAGAGGTGTCATAGATCCGTTTAATCATCATCCTGATCGAAATCAATGATAAAATAACCCAAACATCACAATTTTTATGTTTATTAAAACGGTTTGAACCTACGGTGGTTCCGCCTTCATTGTGTCTATCCTAACTAGCAGGAGCGCACCGCAGTCTTAACAAACTGTAAAAGTTGGAACCAAGAAATTTAAAATAGCTGATATATGTTCAAAGATTCGGAAGAGAACACTTAAAATCTAGTTCCGACAAAGGCCGAACAGCTGCAAAGGTACTAACAATTTTTTTTATAATGTGGAGGATTTCACATTGGTCCAAATAGATACTGATTCATATTCTAAATCTCTGAATATACTTCAATCCAATATAAGTGGAATGAATGATTTAAGTAAGTTTGACAATTTGTTAATCTTTATTGTTTATAGTTTACACACTGATATTCATTTGATAGTTCTAGCAGAACCATTTCTTACTAGTTCAAATATACTTTCCTTCAGCATAGCAAACTATTCAAGTCTCTTATCCTGTATAGATCTGACAGATCTGGAGGAGGAATTGTGACGTTCATCATAATACCTAAAATATTGATGATGGTGGCATCCCCGTTAACAAGGACTCAAGTCAAGTCTCTACATTTAATTCTATATTGTTCAACCATGGCATGATTGTTATGAATATGAAGTGTGATAGCAGTGCTAATGTCCAATCCATTGTATTTAAAGATATTGAATATAAAGAGCCGAGTAATATTGTTGATGCATTCAATAAATTCCTTGTGAATGTTGGTACATCCTCGAGCTCGGTGATTATGAACAATAACTTGAATAACTCTTGCAAACTAAATACTAACTTGAATTCAAGTTTTTTGCCTCCAATTCAGGACACTGAAGTTCTTAATATTATATTAGTAATTTAGATAATAATTGTTGTGAAGCGTAATGCTAGTAGCTTTTCACACCTATTGGCTGATATATTTAATGTAGTGTTCGTAACCGGGATTTACGAGTATTCTAACTGCTCGATAATTGCAAAACTATCACCAATTTTTAAATTTCAAATGCTATTAACAACTATCGCCCGAACTCTGTTTTATCCGTGTTTGACAAAATATTGGAAAAATTAATAGCAAATCGCATTTTAGAATATCTTAATGATAGACTTTTTTTTATTGTCATTAGCATGGTTTTAGACGGGGATCTGGTACTGACACTGCATTAGCCGAAATTACCGATTTAATCTATATGACATTTGACAATCAGAAATATATGTGTAATCTATTCTTGGACCTTGACTATATTGATCATCGATTGCTACTTGATAAGCTATATTGTTATGGTTTTAGGGGCATATCGTACAAACGTCATTATAAACATCTTCAAAACCATACTCAATTTGTAGTAATGAATAGCAGCATTTTAAACATCAACTGTGGTGTACCGCAAAGCAGTGTTCTTGGGCCTTTATTAGTTTTGATTTTAATAAATGATTTAGCATAATTATCGCTGGTTGGTCCAATCAGAATGTTTGCTGCCGATACTACAATTTTTTATAACTCCAGTGATTTTTCGCAGGTATTTATTAACTAATATGAAAAAATTTCGCACACTCTTGGAGTATTTTAATTACAACAAAATAGCAGATAATTTAAGTAAAACCAAATTTATTATATTTCATTCCCCATTCCTACCACATTGTAAAGCATGTGTCTTGGGATAAACACATTTGTATGTTGAGCCTGAAATTATGTCCGTTTATCGTTTTGATAAGAAAACTCGATTCCCTTGTTCCAACGCATGTCTTAAAAACGATTTATCTTTCGTTATTTCATTCACGTTTCTTCTATGCCATCTCAACTTTAGGAACTGCAGCAACATCCCAATTTAAAAAATTACAAATTATGCCAAATAGGAGTTGGTTGCAAAGCTACTTTTAAACTTCCACATTTATTTCTGAGTTATATAGGAACAAGTGTCTGAAAGTAACATCTACACTATCTAATATTCAATTTCAGTATGTAAGTCATAGATACACAAGTAAGACGAGTCTATATGTTTATAAAGGGTGTTTTTTACAACGTGATAGAAATTGTAAAAATAAAAAACAAATTAAATTTTTATGAAAAATATACTCTAGCAGATCTAGCAGTATACCCTGGCAATTCATCATGAATAGTCTCACGGAGCTGAATAACACTACGAAATTATTAAAATTTACTTTGAAAATCAGTCGTCGATTCGCGCAACTTATAGACGACTTTTATCGTCAAATTGTGTTCAGCGATGAGGCCCATTTTTGGATTAACGGGTTTGTTAATAAACAAAATTACCGCACATGGACCAATCCACAAAAGACCCTACAAACTCCAAAACATCCCTACAGACTCCATTACATACAGAAACCGTTTAGTGCGGTTTACACGCTGGTGGCATCATCGTACCTTATTTGATTTTTTGTTTGAAAATATGGATGACACTGATCTAGTTTCAACAGGATGGTGCTATGTGCCATAGGGCAACCGCAACCGTCGACTTATTAAAATCTCCAGACAGTCGTCATAATGCGACCAGAGTTCTTTGTAGGTTCTTGTATATGCCCCGTACAAGTCCCGAAGGCATTCCATGCCCCAATGCACATCAGTCAAACGCAGCAGACCACCTTGTACCAAGAATCTAAGACTGAGGAAGTAGATGACATAGCCTGGGGAATAGCCCTACAGGCTGTCCTCTGCAACCCATCCTGTCTTGCTACAAAAGACGTCTGATGCATAAGACAGTAAAGGTAAAACCAGTGATTCGTAGACAAACAACATAATTTTGGAGATCAGACCCTATAGGAGTGGCCAAAGGCCCTTCTACATTGTCAATAAATAGCAATTGCTTTTTGCAGCTTATCATCAAGGTTGAAATTTCCAAGAGAGTTTACCTAAAGTAGAGAGTAATGCCACATATGTGCTTGACGTGCTCTGTCCTTAAACAGTCAGATTAACGGGCCTTAAAGCCTTTAGGTCTGTATAATCCGACTGTATAATCCGACTTGTCAGCTTTAGGTATGAAAATTACAAAACACCTGCACCAGGAGCTTGGTACAGTATGCTAACAGCAACTCACACTTGGAATAAACTAAGCAGATATTGACGAAAATGTCAGGAGGCTCGGAGGAAACCATACCCGAATCAATAATGTCACACTCACCCGTGACAAATGATCCTTTTGGTAGCCCATCATCATCATTCGGTGCAACTGATGGGCTGTCTTGAGCAACAGAACAAGTTTTAATCAATGTGCTATTTGCTCGGCTAAACGAGGTAATTAGAAGATACAAAACAATATAATAATTTTTTCCATAACTGCTCGTTCCCCCTCCCTCCAATTAAATAAGTATAATTATATTATTGTATATATATATAACAATTTATAATTTATATATATATATATACAATACTTAAAACTATTTCCATAACAAATCTACCAACAAGCAATCAATTTTCTATTATATATGTCTATCAATTTTCTCATATAAGAGAAACATTCAACTACAGATGCAATTATAGTCGTATACATATTATTATTTATTAAGATTATATGTATCGACATTTTACCTCATGTAATGTTTACCTGTCTGGAAAATGTAGCAACAATTTTCTTTATGGGAAAATTTTCCATTTATATAAAATGTATATACATTTATAAACATACCTCGACTATAAATACATCGCAGTCGCATAATATTATTTTAACTCATTCCGTAAGACGCGTTATAGCTTTAGAAAACTCAGCTGGATAGTATAAATAATGCGTCTAATATACATTATCACTCGAATCACTCACTCGTATATATCTCAAGGTAAATCTATGTATTGGATATTGTTACCAAAGACTACAGCTATTTCATGTTCAGATCAATTATAACCAATTTGTTAAATTCAAGTTGGTTTTCAATTTTGGAGTCGTATAACACGTAAAAAAAAAATTAAAAATACAATATATACTCGTACATACTATGTTTTCGCAGGTATAGAAGTTAATTTTCTCTTAATAAAGTTGTGATTGAAGCATGCACCGAAAGAAAAACAATCCATTTCAGCATTGGCATCAACGTGAAAACGTTTTACATGATGTATATAAATAAACACTTTGGCAAACGTACGAGTATATATTTTTTGAAATATTGTTAATAACTCAGAAACCTACTAATTTCAATTAAAACTTTACAATTCAAATAACATAATCAAATTATTTATGTGTACATCGAATATATAATGTTTATGTAATTGATCCGAGATTGGTTATATTATCGACATACATACTCGTATTATATGTCTTCATAAATTCAAAATCTATTTATTTCAATAAAAGGTTAGAATGTATTTATAAATGTGGTGAAAAGAATAGAAAATATTTCTTTAATTAATAGTTACATATATAGAAAGTTATTGAGATATATGTTTTTCTAGAATAATTGCGATAATGATATATGTAAACCAGTGCCCAAACAGTTGTATATGCTAAAAAATTTAAATGATTTGAAATCCTTTCCTGATGAAAAAGAAAAAATCGATGAGCGAGTCTTATAGTAGTCGCTAATGATGGTGTAACATCTAACCTCAGAAACGAACAAAATTTTCGTGAATATATTAGAGACAGGTAGACAGTTTGTGGAGTAATGAAGTTGATATTAAAATCACCACCTAGAAACATGGGGCGTAGTTTAGCTTAGGTTAAGGTTAGAGTGGCCGTCCTAACGGACTAGACACAATTTTATCCGTAACTGTACCACATTTCTGTTACCTCCTCTTCACTCGTCGAACCATCTTGAACTTACCAAGAAGCGTTGTATGCCCGTAACATCGATCTTACTAAGATCCGTCAGGTCGTCCAAATGGGAATTTCCCATAAATTTTATTCTGCTTTACGCTAGACTAGGACAAACGCAGAGCAGATGGAGCAGGAAGCGGGATTGTAGCGTATTAATAGCAGCCTGGCTGTCCGTAAAAATGCGAATATCCCTCGTAGATAGTACATTATACTTCAACCAGTCCATGACACTTCCATTATCGCGATAAGTTAGCAAAAGAGCTAAACGAACTCGGGATATGGTAGCATCACAAAATGAAGCAAATCTATAATTCTTTGAATTGGTTTATTTGGAGAGATATTTACAACTGCTGAACTTAAAACATGCATTCTGCTGCACATATATCTCCAACGTTTTGAATATCAACAACTAATCCTATTGTTTGACGGTATTTATGTGTGGAGCAATAACCTGTGAGTTTTTCTCCTTATGATAGCTTATACTATACCATAGAGACCACAAATTTATCGAAACTTTGATTTCCCGATAAAAGATAAAACATTAACATGAAAACCGGTTAACCGGTAACTCTAAATCCTCTCTGAATAAAAAAAAATATAGTTAATGAAATTATTCAATCTTGATTAATTCATGCATATATCTTTTATATTTGAATGAGATAGATTCATCTGGACCGCCTACTGTTGGCAGATTTTTAATAAAATCGTGTTTCTAAATGATTCCGATATAAAAATAATTTGATGGCAATTTTGTTAGTTCCAATATGCAGTACTTGTGAACAACTTTACACTTGTTGGTATTATCGTTAAAAGGTGCTGGTATACGCGCCAATATATAGGTACTTCGTCTTTCATTACTTCGTTCAATTTCTTTTATTATTTTAAACGTTCCTTCACGGTGAAACTTTCTTTCATGGTATTAGTTCAGCTAGCGCATTATCCTCTGAATAAATAAATTTCTTATTACTAAATCTGTAGCATTCGTAAACGTATACTATTCATAGTAATTAACAAGAGTTAAAATAAGTAAGTATAAATAAGGATCTGTCGTTCAATGGCGTTCTTTTATTCAAAAATATAATATAATTCTGCACTGAACTGTATATTCTAATGACCAGTTCCGTATAAGCTCGACCGCATGATCAACAGTGAGGATTCACCGATAGGATTACGGATCTCAAATTTTTTAAAATGCTAGTTTCCTTTTCTAAACAATAATATAACTGTTACTCGAACATGCCTTTAACCTAAAAAAATCTTTACAACATTGCTCTAACTGTTCCACCAACGGTTGAATTGCAATCTATAAGAACGATTCCTATCCCAAAGTGTTCTGCGAGAGTTTTCTTCTGTATTTTATCATTTTTAGTCGGCGGCCGTTGAAACATTTGTCACTGTTTATATTCAATTAAACATTTAGCAGCAAAACCATCCTTTTCATCCGCAATTTGCCAATTTTCATGTAATTTCTTCTAATTTTTATTTTCCAAAAATTACCAAGTTTACCGATAAATACTAATTTGTTTTAACGAGGATTCGATAAGCCAATTCGGAAGGTAAAACCTCTGTTAACCGATAAATCGTTTACCGGTAATGCGGCCTCTCCTACACCAGCTACACTTTTCCCTAATCGTTTGCATTGAACACAGCAATCGAAACTCGGTAGATAAATAGGTTCGTCATCATCTATAGTCATTTCTCAGTTAACAGTAGTAACGTAAAATGTGACATCATCAAAACCGTTTTGATGGGCTCTAAGACTTTGGCAATTGAAATTAAGCACAGCGAGCTTATTCTGAACGAAATCGAATATACGTGTGAATCGAACGTTAGGCGTTGGAGTTCTTCTCGCAGTATAGCTGTCGATACCGCGAAATTGTTTCACCCTGTGACAATGGTTTCTTTTTGCACTGATGGTACGATTATTGTTGAGATAGATGGAGGCATTACGACGACCAATGGCTATCCAACCCCTGGGTATATTTCTATTTTCCATATATATCTGACAGCCATTTTCCCGTTTTTTGACCAATTCTTGAGCTACCAGCAAATGTTAACTAAAGACGTTTTACATCCCCAATGTTTGCATTTCCTTCTGGAGTGACACTTTGGTATTTCTCAACAAGTTTTAAATGACCGTAAGACCCGTTCGATAAACATTGACATTTCTTGTAATTATGTACGGCTTATCAATTACAAGTGTAAGCTCGTACTGCAAGCTGTAAAAAGTGACTCAAATTTGTGCAGCTTCTATAGTACAAATGTTAGTTGTTCAGAGCTATGGTGTCTGGCAACTATGCCATAAATTATGCTCATTCATATCTGGATTTCTGAAAAAGAGTCTGACATTTCAACAAAACTCATCTACCTGTTCTTACGTAAGTATATTATTCAGTTACCAGATTTGGATAAAATTAACACAATTATTAACAGGTGTATTTCGTTGAGATTGTTACAACAACAATTGCACTGATTAACTTCTGACATGAGTTAAATAACTTCAAAATATTTCTTGAGTTATTTAACTCTATTTCGATTTTAATTATAATACCTGACACCAGATGTACATACATTTTTAATTTTTTTCTTCAATTTTACTTTCGAAGGTTGTCATTTTGGTAATTAAATGACATTTCGTAAGCGTCAATTTATATAAAGTTTTAATTATTTTTGTTTCATCAAATTTTTCTTGCATTTTCCATTATTATGACAACCAATTTTTTCAATTAACAATCGCTAAATATTTATTTGAATTTGTTTTAAAACTAATTTTCAAAACTACTAACCAACTCATTAAAAAAAATTAACTCAAAAACAAGTAAATTGGTTGAGAAAAATTAACTCCGAACGGATTAGAGTTAAATTGTTCTCAACAAAATCCACCTATAGACATTCCATAACTCACAAAGGCACATAATATAACGTTTAAAAAATGAACGTTACCTCTGCTTTGGTCGTCGAAAGTACAACAGTTGGTTGACCTTTCGACTGCCAGGAAACAACTGCACTCTGCATGATGAACAAATCGAGTTATCTCGAAAAAAACATTTTCAGAAATTATAACGTTTTATATTCATATTTCGGATGCGTTCGGTACTGTGAACTTATTAAATGCGGTCCCCAGTAGATTTACTGCGATATTTTCTACATTTAAATCTTTACTTCAGTTTCGTTGACATTCTCAATTGCATTGGTTTCGCCAGACGTTTCATTTTGGTCATCAGACCTCTTATATAGATTTTTCTTTAATCGACACTGGAAGATTCATTACGCGATATGGTTTTGATTCATTACTATACAACCATAAAAGTTGACTTCGTGTCCATCTTCCGTCGTTTTTTCTTTAGCACATTTACATCCAATCACTCGTACAAGGTTAAATCTGGGTTCGTTTTTACTCCAATTTTACGTGCCACTCGCCTTTTTAAAATTTTCGTCACATATGTGTCCTAAACGCCGATCCCACAAATTATTGCCAATTTTGCCACTTAGTGCAGTTTCATTGATTGAAATTTTGCTTTTATTTTCACAGTTCGCTAATATACAATTCAGCCGATACATATACATATGTCGTTGACCAATGTCGTCGTTGCTATATTAACCTATTTTCTGCATTGACAAATTTTACAATTTTCTTTGCAACAACAACTTTATTCAACGGCGCTCTATTTTTATTAATAATGAACTTAGAGTTTGTCATGTATGCCGATGCACCAGAAACAATAAATCAATCACATGAATTAGAACTATTCAACAAAAAAGTCTTATATTTGAACTTGAAATTGTGTTTTGTTTGTTTGATCAATCGATCAATATTCCATTTCGTTAAAAATTCGTTTTCACTATTTGTCGAATAATATTACACTTCTTGCAAGAACAATGTTTTTACTGTATCTGTTGTCAATTTTGCTGTTGAATTTTCTACTACCATTACTATTGGTTTGTTAAAGTCTGCCTGACTTTCCAGCCAACATTTGCGATTTGATGGAAGTCATTACCATACGATTCACCTTTGTGATTCCATCGAGCCACAAACAGACAACTTCAATTGGACTAATTCCTTCAGCAAAGTTACTAATCTATACAAACAGCTCTCTTCAAATGTCCATGACAAAGCGGATAACGCTTGTTTCGCTGCGTTTTTGCCTTTGCGATACACGAATAGCATCTTCAGATATCTCTAACAAATCTTTGATAACACATATCGAAATTTTCATGACCTTTTAATTTGTTTACCAGTGTGTTTGATGAAGCCATACTGGATATTCAGTGTATACGTAAAAACAAATTTCAACACAAAACATTGGCTCCAGAATACAAGTCAGACACTTCTTTTCTTTTCTTTTAGACGATCCTCATTTTATAAAAATTTGGGCCTGATTATATTCGATGATAAAAATAATAAGAACGCGTCTGTTGTGTAGAATAAACAAGACCGGAAGCAAATTTTATTTTTTGAAATATTGTTTTACATAAATACTTGATTTCTTCAGTATCACACTGAACTTAAATTGATAGATCACACTAACAGTTCCAATAAATATTAAAACACAAGCTTATACCATATTCTCATGAGTAGTTTAAACATCACGCTGTTCCTTTCATTGCTTTCATTGGAACACAAATCTGGTGGCCTAGCAGGCTAACTTACAGAGCCATCACAACTTATCCAACAACCATTATAATCTCGAATTATAATAATGTCTCTCTCTATATGCCGTTTCAGCATTAGCCGTCGCTGTGTACAATAATTATCCGATTAAATACTGTCTGTGTAAGATTTTTGAATATCTGAATTCCGGTTTAGAGGAGAAAATACGCGTTATTGATCACGACTGATCAACATCATTAATTATTTTTTTGTTTACTTAAAACCAACTTATTTTATTAATGGCCATGTTGTTTTTTAATGGACCAAAATAATTGTTATTTTCTGAAATCCATCAATGCCATTTAAATAAATAATCGGCAATCAATATTTATCTGTATTTAAAAAGTTACGGCGAAGATTCAATAGGGGTACAATAATTTTGCCGAGTAGTGTAGTTATAATATTTTGTATATAGAGACCGTATTGAGCGGTGTCAGAAAAGATTCTAGATACTTAGAACAATGAATATCATTTCTCTCTTTATAATTTTTAATTAAAGATTATTAATGTGTTTCTACGGCACGTGTTTGCTTAATTGAATAAAAATGTTTAGCCATTTCTTAATGTTAACCTAAAAATATCATCTCTAGCGTATTCCCTATACCTATACACTCGTATAATCGTATTTTTATAGTCAATCGTATATTTTTAAATATGTACTTAACAAAATTAATTAAAATTATTGAACTTAGTGACGTATACAATTGTACAAAAAAATGTATAAATACACAAACTCGCAATGATGACTTCATTTTCTTGAATCGTGGGTGCGATTGAACATTGTGGAAAATATATCGAATGATAAATATTGAAAAAGAGGCAAATTCAATCAGCATGAAGCCAAACTACAAGAACATAAACATGAAAATAAAAATATGTATATACATATATATGTATATACGTATAAAATTATAGTCGAAATTCTGATAAGGTCATACGAGAAAAATGATGAAACATAAATTTCAAATTTAATTAAATCGATAGGAGTATCGTACTCAACATGTTCATACCCGAGATGTCCAGAAGGCAAAACCAATCAAGTAATGTCCCTGAATATTATCTCATTACATGAAGAGTATAACATTTGGCATGTTTATGCGGAAGACATTTCGATTTAGCAAAGCTTAAAGCATCGGTTGGATATTATCTACCATTTGTCTGTCCGCCCGTCATATTTAATATTTTAACTCAATTCGATTGTATTTATCCGTTTTTTATTGTGTTTACATAAAAATCTTTAGTTATATATTTAAAAAAATATTAAATGACAGGAAAAGCTTTTATCAATATTTACTTGCCCCAAATCTGATCCAAGGACTGTTACCAAATCATCGCGCAACACTTAAAATCCTGAACATTATCGTGAAATTAAATCATTTTGGCGACAGTTCAATTAAGAAGTAACCTGCTTTGTGCAATAAATATGTTTATGAGCTTTTATAGATGCACTCTTTGAAAATTATAACTTTGAATGATAATACATATTATGAAATTAATTATTTCGAAAGCTCAGGATTTTAAAAATGTTCTTTTAACCCGATTTTCAGGAGATTATAGATTACTATTTTATTAAACTTTATTTAGAGTATTCGACTATAAGGTTTTAAATTGCAATATATTTCTAAATATTATATGTAAAATTTTTGCCCAAATTTAAAATCTAAGAGAACGATGTCCTCCAAACAGTAGATTATTTCCAATGGTAAAATACACTTTCGGTGTACAGAGTGTTATGCGATGAATTAAAAAAAACTGGTCCTAATGAAGCCTGTAAGAAAAGCAAATGTGTTTCAACTATCTGTAACCAACATCGCAAAAATTCAAGATTTGTGAAATCCAACAACAACATTTTATTTATTCCTTTATATAATTATAAAGGAATAAATAAAATATTTTCTTTGAGTTATACATCGGTACATAAGTAAAGAATTTGAAATGAGGATCGATCGGGTAATACACTAAATTATTAAGACATTTCATAGCATGAGGCATGAACAGTTGAAACTTGCAATATTTAAAATATGAGATCAGTTTTATTTAATACTATAATATTCAAAGTTTTAAGAGAAAGGCGAATTCTTTTGCACATTTTAAAATTTAAGAAATAGAAAATTTGTTGAAGGTATAAGAACATTTTTAAGAGTTCAAAATTTAAACAATACGTATTTCTCTATAAGTAATTCTCCAACTTTTAAAATTAATATATTTAAATATATAAAAAAATGTTAGGAGTTAAATTTAAAATAAAATTAGTAATTCCAAAAATTAAAAATTCATAAATAAAATTCTGGAAATATTTTATTTTATTTTTATTTTGGAGTTATAAAAATTTTAATTTTTTTTACAAACATTTTTATTTTAAATATTACAACTGATTACATATATCATCTAATAATTTGTCTATCTTTCTTATGTTCATTTTGCAGAGATATAACCCATTAGTTAGTGTCTGAAAAATTTGGCCGCCCTATTGTGGTTTTCCCAATTCCACCGGTTCCTCTCTCTTGCAGGATTCGTAGTTCAGTTGTGTTATTCAGCATACCACGTAACTCAACATTTTGATGTTGACCAAGCCGTTGTATATGTTTATTTGCATGAATTGTTATCTCTTCGCTGACGTATTCCATCCGGAGGTTCCTATGTAGGTTATCGTTTCATAACTACCAAGGAGCGTTCATTATTCCACGTCACACTTTATTTTGACAAGCTTGTATTATTTTAATATTAGTATTCGTAGTAAAGTCTCAAAGCTGAATACAATAAGTCCATATAGGTTTTAAAGCTTGTTGTTATAGTACCAACTTATTAGGTATTGACAGCTCTGAATATCTTCCAATTAGCCAATAAATATTTGTATATTTAATGTTCATCGTTTTTCTTTTTAATGTGCCCTTTACATTTTAACTCAGCATCGAGAGTCATGCTAAGAGGTTTGGCTGTTTAGCATAAGGAATGAATTTGTTTAGAATTTAGTTCTATTGGTCCGCAAATGTTGCTATTGTGGTCCCGCTTGTGTTTGGTAAGGCGCTTGTGTAAAATAAATACAAGACTGGCCCCAGCACGCTACCTTGATGAACCCCTGCAGATACCCTCTTTAGCACGGAAAATTCTTCTTCACATCTAACGCGAAAATATCTAATAGCAATATTAGATTTCAATATCTGAAAATATTCTTTTGGCAAATCTCAATACAGTTTATATTCCAATCCATGCTCTATGGTGGAGTGGCTTTCTCGAAATCCGAACTTATGTGGTGGTATAAGCTTTCTCAAGGAATATAGGCTTAATCCTTTTGTATAACAGTTTCTCAAAATTTTCGGAAGGTACTGGATGCAGAGAAATTGGCCTATATCACTTTTTATGATTAGATAGTGTTGTAATTAAATTAAAGCCAGGAGATTTTTTTCGAATTTATGTTATGGTTAATTTCATTCTTCAACTCTCGTAGAGTTACAGGTGGTATTTCCTTACAATTCTCCTTGTGCACTGGTATTATATTTTCATCCGCTGATTGCTCGCATATGGTTGGAACGTTTCTTCAAGATGAGATGAGAAAAGTGCTGCTTTCTGTTTGGCACTTGTTACCCAATTTCCCTCATCATTTCTTATTGGCGGTATTTGATAATTTGGTCTTCTTAAAGCTTTTTTAGCTTCCCGTAGAGAATACTCAGTTTTTTAATCGAAGATAACCGGTGACCGATTCATTTTTCAGTTTTCTAATTCTTTGCTTAAGCTTATTGCAGAGGTAATTAAAAATTATTTTGCTTTGTGATGTTCGGTTTCTCTGCCATGTTTTCCTTGCTTTCCGTTTTTCATTAACCAACTCATTAACTATCTCTCGACTGGATAAGTGAAATTATTACGCTAAATAATTCCCAATTGGTTTTGTTATTTGTTAGTCTAGGTGGATTTTCCTTCTTAACAATCGTGGAACTAACAGTCATAATGACGAGCGAGTGGTCCGATGAGAGACTTTCAATATTTTCTAGAAAAATGTGGTTTTCGAATATATCTCTTGTAATGCAGAACTCAATTAGATCCGGAGTTTTCCTTGTGTCAGTATACCAGTACGATGGTTTTTCTCCTGAAAAAATTCACAATTGTAAGCAACTCTTTGGAGTTGTTAATCTTGACCCCCATAAAGTATATTTTGCATTAAAATCACCTCCAATGATAAAATTAAATATTTACTGGTTCAATATTTTTTATAATCCTCTTTATTTAAATTATATCTTGGAGGACAATAAATTGAACAGATATTGAATATTTTCTTGTTAAATTGAATGCTGATAGTAGCTACTTGCATACTTTATTCTTCAATTTTTATTCCTTCATGATGTTGAATATTTTCTTTCACAAATATTGTTGATCCTCCTCCGTATTTAAAAAATGTCTAACTTTGGAATATGTTGCATTATTCCATTCCATTGCGTTCCAGAGTACAATTCATAATGTTTTGAAAACATTTCTACAACACAACAGTCGAAAGAAACTTATGGATCTTGTATTCCCAGCTGACCATATGTTCTATGAATGCGTCATTCCCTCCCGTACTGATAATTTCTATTTTAATTTTAGAAATGCTGACAATACGCTTCCCTGAAGGAATTTTTTTACAATTCGGATTGGAATTTTCTTCAAGCTGGTCAAGATTTGGATGCCATGGTTTCAGAATCATCACAGTCAGCTCTACACGCTATACAGGTTACACGGCAATCAGCACTACTTCACTAAAGCTCGTAAGGAATTTAAAATATTAAACAGTTTCCTTAGTAGCACATTTTGTTGTTCACATTGTTGTGAAATATATCGTTTCGTATTATGAACTGTTTCATACCTCATACTTGTATTATCTGGGTTGGTCATATTCAGTGTTTTCATTCTGTTGCGTCACATATTAAGAATTGTGTGCATAACATGCGTGCGAAATGAGGTTTTCACTAAACATAAACTATAAGATAATAAATTTATTGTCAAATAATGTTATTGACTTTCCGATCGTGTAGCTACTGGATAACATTTTCAAATTCTAAAGTTCCTCTTGGTAGTGACTCCTTTTGATATTCCTTATTCATTTATTTCAAATACAACCGATAATAGAATGTAAACCTCTCTGCATACAATTTTATTTTGCAAATACTTGATTTGGTCACAAAATATGTTTTCTTTAAATATCGAGATGTGCCGAAAGATTGTATACCATCAGAGAATTTCAACTATATATCTGAAATTCTAAATAAATTAAAATGTATTCAGGGAGTATATTCGGTGTTCTGCTTATATTTTTATATAGTTAGTTAATTTCTCTTTTTGCATAATTATTATGAAGCAACATGACTGAAGCATGTAACAAACGAAACATTTTATTTTAGGATTGGAATTAACGTGATTTTATTAAATAAACGTTTTACGTTAAATTGCATTAAAAATTTTAATGTTAGTACAAATATTACAGTATCACCATCCTTGTATCGAATAGTAATCTAAATTCTTAGATAAATTATCCATTTCCACTTTTAAATTTTTATGATTCGCATCTATATAGCTAATCTTATTCAAATATTACAGTATCACCATCCTGTATCGAATAGTAATCTAAATTCTTAGATAAATTATCCATTTCCACTTTTAAATTTTTATGATTCGCATCTATATAGCTAATCGTTCAATTTCAATAATAACAATCATTCATTCATATTCGAGGAGACTGATTATTAGTATTTAACCGAAACTGAGTATTTAACCCAAACAATTCGTGTTCGAATGCTGGAAAATGTTGTCATGCGTGACTTCATTCCACCTGATTTGAAATACGTCCAATTAAATAAACAACACAAGCATTGTTTTATACAAATTGAAAATAATTTATTTAAGGATTAAGTTCTGGTATTAAAATGTACATATGCACATTGTATGTCAATATATGGGTAGTGATGAGGCTTTCGGCCACAATTCTTCAAAAGATTAGGAGTGAAATGGTGTGGAAAATTGGCAAATTTCAGTTAGGGTAACAACATATTTATAAAATGTAACCTATATACACAAAATGTATATTTAAAAAAAAAATGTACGGCACATGTGTGTAATGTGTATACGTATAGTTAAACAAAAAATCTAAAAAATCCTTTTACATAAAGAAATCATCTCTGGTGTATTCCCTATATGCCAATCGTATTATTAAATACAAATGTACATGGCAAAATATGTATACTCGTATATATAAATAGAACAAAATTAATTTTGAATTATCCAAACATAGTGACGTACCACAATTGTTGTGCGTAATTTATTTACGAAATCGCTATAATGAGTTCATTTTCTTGAATGGTTGATCGAACAATGCAGAAAATAGAGAATGATAAATACAGAAAAAGAGGCAAATTCAATCAGCATGAAGCCAAAGAAAATATGTCGGCAAAAAAATAAATAAATATGTATACAATGTCGAAATTCCAATTCAAAATATGACAAAAATTGAATAACAAATTGAATGAATTAAAAAGTGTATGTGCTAAAAGATTATGTTCCACAATAGAAAGTTAGTTAGCCTAAATGTCTACAATTTATATACCAGAAGTGGGAATTGATCAATAAATGCGCCTGAATGTCCGTTAATTATATAGGTAGTATATTGTTTGCCACTAGTGCGCAGGTCTACATCTAGTAGAAGCAAAATTTTAATTTTACGTTCATCAGTTTGAGCTTTTCATTTATCTATATAGGCGCATTTTCAATTAAACCGATCAATTGGCGTATTTTTTAAATTTTTGATGAAAAATATTGTATGTACTACAGAAAAGCCTACAAATTTGACTTGAGTAAAAAACATGCAAAAAATAGTACAAACACAAATACAAACATAGAAAACACAGAACATAAATAAATTTATTCAGGTCGGAGCATATAATTGCGTCAACCTGGATATCATTTTCACCGGTTCATTATCACAAGGAACTCTTCTCAATCCAGTAAGATACGATGGTGATTGACTCAGGTTAAGGTGGTATGGTATGTTATGATTTTAACCCCATCAATCTTTTCATTTCGAATATTCTCCAAGCCTGCAGCATATGTTCGTCGCAAAGGAGCACCAAATATTCAAGACATATTCAAGTTGGGAACTGACAAGGGCACACAATATAAATTATTTTAAGGTCATAAATATCTTCTGCTTAATAAAACCAACCATGGAAGTTGTTCTTGCGACGCATAGTTCAATTAGTAAAGCACATGTTTTCAACGAAGTAATCCATAAGTCTTGGATTTCGAATATTTGTATTAAAAGTACACTTTTGACTAAATATTGAGACTAAGAAGATTAGACTCACACCAAATCGTTAGATTGTCAATGTCTTCTTACAGTTTGTTTGTATCACCAAGGGTCTCCACCGTTCTCTTGGCAGTTCCCCACGAGCAACTGTCGCGGATGTGCTGGATTGTTGATTTCTCCTTTCTTTTGTCTCCCTGATTGGCGTCTGATTGGAGGTGCTGTAGTTAGAGCCTTCTTCATTTGATAGTGAACTGAATTTGATTTTAGTGAACTTTACAAGCGCATTATACACAAAACCATCAGTGCCAATATAAACTTTCTGTACTCTGCCCATTATCCATAACACACAGGAAGGAGGTAGTGTTTCTTCCTTCATCAGAGCGACATTTCCCACGAGATGATCCAACGAGTTTTTATGTGCTCAGGAATATTGAATAAGATTTATGCTGAATTTGACGCCCATTTCTGGAATGAAAATCCTCCGCTTCCTGTAAGTTCTGTAATTTGTTGTTGTATGCACAACCTCTTTCACACTGCGCCTCCAGTGAGTAGATCATCTACGTAAAAAGATGTTTCCATTTTGTTGTTGTTCCATAGGTAACCGTTTTAAATTTGTATTATTTTATTGGTTGTTCATCATTATGCCATTCAGGAACTGTCCCGATGAGAATTTACTGGATGCATCGAAATTCTGGCGAATGACTTATCTTTCCGAAATCTTCTCTCGATCTGCAGTAACCGCACTACTGTAAATGGTAAATGCATCTGGTAGCCGCGTTGTTGTTTCTGTGAATAGTTTTTCTGTGACTAATTCCTCATCGGTGCGTGTTCTTCCTTGTGGAATAGCATCATTTTCATCAAATCTAATTGTTGGTTGTGTCCTGTGCCTCCCATTATAATCGAACTTAGTTCAGTTTTTTTGGGCGATTATGACTTCAATACTGCTACACTGGTTGTATTGTGGATCCGCGAATAAATAACGATGTTTGGAACATTGTCAATTAATTTATTAAATACCATCGCCTCAAACTTAATCTCAATGGTGCTTTGAAACCGTGAATATAAGGTTAGTTCTACTTTATGACGGCATGCCGCTGGTACCCCGCTGGCTTTCCGCCCATTCCTGATATCTTAATGTTTACCTGTCGTTACCTAGCCTCAAGATGATTTGCTGCTTTCATGGAGATGAATGATGCTTGAGAGCCTGAATCAATTAACGCTTCAACGAGCATACGCTTCCTCTCGCTGGTTGTTAATGCAATTATAGCTGTGGACAATACCACTGGACTTGTCTGCGTCGTCATAACATTTAGATTCTCTCTTGTAATTGATATCCAGTCCTGTGTTATGCTTGGTTACTTGGTTGATGTCCAGTCCTGTGTTACATTGGTTCATTTGAATACAAGCATATGTGTCTCTCGCTGGATTTCAACTTGTTAAATGTTCTGCATTCATTAGTTTTATGTACATTTCTGCAATAGATGCAGATGCCGGTTATTGTTAAAAAGGTTCGGTTAACTATTTGACCCTTGTTTTGTTGCATTGTAGTAGATGTTGATGGTATCACAATTGGTCTTTGGTTGCCATTGGCCTCTAACGATTTGAATCTAAATTAACGGAATTTTATTAATTCCGTTGTAGATTGGAACTCTCTTGGATTTTCTATAACGAGACTCATAGAGTCGTCCTGATTCACTGCCCAATTATTAGTTAAGGTTAAGGTAAAGATTTTTATTCAAGGATGTTCATCCGTATTGTTTACCGCTTTATAAGTTGTAGTAGTTCCAGGCTTGTTGGATCTGATCCCATCTTTATGTTGTTCAATTGGGTTTGGTTAGCAGACACGCTAGCTTTTTATTCGCTTGTTTTTATTGTCGTCGAAGGATTCAACCGAATGTGCTCTCTCCGTTTCGGTGAGACGATTAATCGGTGTAGGTGTAATTGGCGGGCCTTCGTTGAGTTCGGCTAGCATAGTGGTAATATATTCGTTGTTTATTTCTTCAAATCTGTTTTTCAATTAAGAAGTAACGGTTAGCGCTTACACAATGTAATTATTTTATCTGCACTGAAACTTTGTATAAGCATCTTTCAGTTATTGGATTCAGATTGTCAGATAGGTTTTAGTTTTTCTATGGATCGCAACCCTTTTTTAACATTTGATTAATTTTAACCGCAAGCTCCAACTTTAAGGTTATTATGAAGATTATTTTTTGCAAACGCTTTCAACATGATGGCTCCAACAGAAAGTTTTATCGACGTGTACACTCAGGTTATTCACAGTATCTGAAAACTTAATCACTGTATCGCTCACAACAATATTGTGAAGATGATCAGTATTGTGATCTGATGGAGCCGTCAATATACATTGGGTTTTATTGCTGTTAAGGTGCAACCTATTATTTGTTGACCATTAAACAATGCTTCAATGTCTTGGTTTACCATCTCAATGCAATTCGGGCTGTCGTTTACACCGCAAAATTTATATATTTGCAGTTCATCAGCGAACAAGTGATATTAACATTTATTTATTACACTATAGCTATATCATTGATAAACGTCATAAATAATAATGGTCCAAGGACAGAGCCGTGTGGGACTCCTGTGCTTGTTTTATATGCAAAACTAGACGTAAATACGATAAAAACAGACGTGCTTGAACAAATAATGTGGCCTACTTCAACAAACCACAAAATAGATTTCGTCTTTAGTTTAAAGTTGGCAGATATAACATATTGCTTTTGCATGCGCTTTCAAGTAATGCCCAGATCTAAATCTAAAGCCATTTAAAAAAATTCCGTCACAAATTTTAATTTTTTTGCGTTTGAAATACCTGATGGACATTTACTTGATAACATTTTATTTATTTATTTGTTCTATAAATATAATTTTTAAGCCGAAAAAAAGTAAATAAATAAATAATTGATTTGCGGAATAATCATCAAATAATTTATTGACAACAGCAAAAGATGTGTATACCAATTTAGCAATAAATAACAAAAGCCATGGGCTAAATATCAGAGAACAAGTTTTTGTATGAAAGAAATCCTCCCTCCTTATGTACTTAGCATCAGTTAATATAAAAGTGTCGATACCGGTTCAAAGCCCTGATTTATAATAACGCATACGAATAAATAAGAAAACATATGATAGATAGAACTGAAAGTCACACCGTAAAAACCATAAAGTAGAAATTATTACTCTTCTCGTAATGCTAAAAATATCCCAAATATCTTTCAAACACAATCGCAAACATTATTGTTTACATATCAACAATTTTCTCCATCTAACCACTACTTTATTGAGTATACGTATATGGAAAATCTAAAACAAAAAATTGAAAAAGGGGAAGTGAAAATACGCAACAGATGGAAAATAAAAAATCGAAATATATTTGTGTGCTGAGATAAAAATAGTATAGACGACTCAAACACAATACACATGTCATTTATGAAGCCATTGACCTAAATATAACTTCTATAATACAACATTGTATAATCAGAACTATAAAAAAAAAAGTCACGATGTTTTGCAGCGATAAAAATTATTATAGGCGATTTTATGTACATATAGTCTCGCATAATAACAAAACATAAAATTTCGTTTATTTATGGCAAGAATTGTTTTAAGAGATCTCCTCTTCATGAATCCAACACAAAACATATCATCTGTTGCTATTCTATATATACTGAAACGCAGAACGGGCACGCTCGTTGTTATTATTTGGTTGCGCGAAATAAATTTAATTTTAGTAAGTAAAAATAAACGGAAAGTGATTAATTTAAAATGGATTTTATTTGTGGTTAAATTTTGTTTATAAAAATAAAATAATTTCCGATATTATCTAAAAAATATTAAAACTAAAAAGTGGAAATAAACAATTAAAATGTGATTACATTTTAATTGGAATAATGAATTATGGTGATTAAGAGGAATAGTACGAGTATATAAATGTATATTTGGAAATACCAGAATTTCGCTTTAGTACCAGATCAGTATAGTAATTTTGGTACAGAGATGTGCGGGTAGTAGCTGTAGTCGGTATTTTATACTCTTTCTTTTTGCAACTACCCGAAGTAACGATTACTTATACAGAATACTCGTTAGACGTTATGTTGGCTTTCAAATCTATTTCTACTTGCCCAAGTATGTTTATGTTTTAGTGTTCGTCTGTTTGATTTTCTTTGAATTAATACATGTCCATATGACACCCTGAATTATTTAAAAAGTGTGTGCCCCTTATTGTTTTTAAAATAGAGCGATTCCACTTCAAATTTTAAATAATATTTTACTGCAAAACATCTGCCAAAGCAATTTAACATTCCACACTGATCTATTCCTGATGTATCAAATATACCTTCAACTTCTTCGCTAGGCCTTCAACGTCAAGTGATTTAAAATCCCCTAGTTCTAATGCATATATAACTGAACATGTATCTTGCGTGTACCAAAATCATCAATACAACCAAGATATTTTGCGACCCCCTACACAACAATAATAAAAATGAATATATTATACAGTTTTAAAAATGATCGTAAAGGACATGCAACCAATTTTAATTGTTGGAGACCTTGGATTTCAAGAGCTCTAATATTCGGAATATGCTACGGTTACAACAGATATGTGAACCACCAGCATAACTGAATCATACATGTAATTTTATTGTTTCAGGCTGGATTTCAAAATCTATACTTCTGGGATATCTCCTATATTCAGTACCACACAGCATGGAGGCTTACTAAATTTAATCACTAAACATTGAAATTGTCCAATAAAGTCAATAAACTAAATTCACGTAAAACCCAAAAATATCGTTTAGGTTTTTGACCGAACCACTAATGCAGGAGCCAGGTGTGTACAAAACCAATATGTTTATAATGTCAAAAAAAAAGAAAAATGGATATCGCCAAATAAACACCGGACCCACGCTCAAGTAGCCGGACACGAGATTTAAGATCGGCACGTGGAACGTGCAGTCTGGACGTGCAGAAACTCGCTGGCCTACAGGTGGTGAACATGTGTCCCAGGTCTATACCTTGTTCTACAGTGGAGATGACCTCAGAAATCTTGAAGCTGGATTTCTTCTGGGCTCGGAAGTAAAAAAGGCTGTTTTGGATTTACAAGCAGTCAATAACCGACTCTGTAAGCCAACCTGTCGATAATTACAGCATAAAGACTCATTTTACAATGACTTAGACAATCTGATGGGATCTAGACCCGAACACGATGTTAGAATGGTAATTGGGGACTTTAATGCTACACCTGCCAGAAATTAGGGCGACTCGTGTGAAAACATAGGGCCGTACTCCCGACACGAAACAGCGACCGATAATGGTGAGAGATTTTAATACTTTGCAATTGCGCACGACCTTAAAGTAGCAAGCACATTCTTCCCACACAAATAAATACATTTAAAAATAAAGATCCATTATCGCATAACTTGCCGCAGCCAAATTGACCACGTGTTAATTTCAAAAAGGCGAGCTTGGGTTGTGCAGGATATGACACCTTATTGGTCAGCAACCAAATACGAAGGCAACGATCATCATTTATTCGCTACAAAGCTACGATGGAAGTTTTCGTACAAGTCGGAGAACATAGCGGCAGAGTACGATTAGAACCGATAGAACAGTACAATTAGAACCGATAGAACCTTCTGCCATCTATGTGTGCATGATTTGAACTAATTTTCAATTTAAACAAAACTCCGCGATTGAATCCGCGAATCTTTTGTGTATTAATTATGAAATTAACTTTGGTTTCGTTAATTGTTTTGGTTATTGTGTTTAACACCAGACTCGTTGAATCTTCGCTAAATTTTAGTTTTTAAGTTCTAAACGTTATAGACACTATCCTTTGTTGGCATTTATTTTAATTTTACATAGTTTTTCATTTCTCTAAGTACAGGTGCACCATTATATAGAAAAAGAAACACAATTCGAATCGAAAATTTAGTAAAATTTTCCAATTGTCAATCAATCCCTAACCACTGCCGTGTTTCCTGAAAAATGGAAAATATCAAAGATTGCACACATATCTTTAAATCGGGAAAGCGGGATGATGTTTCATGATATAGGGGAATATACATCTTCAATGATTTTAAATCAACATTGATACGTCACATTTGTAGCTATACCAACACTGGTTGTTGCCTGGAAGGTCTACATCTACCAATCTGGTCGAATTTACCAGTAAAGTGATAAATGATATATAGAAAAATATCATAAAGGCGTTTGAATCTATCTGCCATCATAAAGCATTCCAAAGCCCACATCATTCGGTTTTAGACCCGGATTTATTAATTGGTTCAAATCGTATCTAACAAACCGTCTGCAATATGTATTAATTGGAAATGAGAAATTCAACGTTATCAAAGTGACGTCTGGTGTTCCTCAAGGATCACATATTGGCCCATTGTAAAAATGTTTAATAATATTAAACATGAGCTTGATGCGGAAAACTGCAAGATGACCTCAATAGACTTAGTGAATGCGGTGTGTTCACAATTCATTGCACTTAAATATTAAGAAATGTAAAATTATGTTGTTCCATCGTAAAATAACCCCAATAATACGGCATATAAAATAAATGATACAGAAGTTCCTGGAGCATCTGGAGTACGCGAGATCATTGATCTAAAGGAGTCACATTTAACGGTAATTGTATTGCTAAAGCTTACTTCATGTTTAGCTTTGCCAAGCGGTGGGCCGGGGAATTCATGGATTCACTAACTCTATATACGTACATTATATTACACTTTTGACAGATCCCAAGTGGAATATGCTGTAATGAATTGGAACCCCTATTACGCTGTGCACATCAATAGAATCGAAAGCATACAAAAAAAATCCTAATATTCCTGTTGAACAAAACTCACTGGGAATATGATAATAATATACAATTCTATCAAAATGTGGCTCGCTTACCTCCTTATTCCATAGTGTGCAAAAAATAGAAAAATGTACAATCTTCCTTGAAAACGAGATATCGTCTTCTGGATGCCGCATTGGGATTGTCACCGATTTATATACAACGATAGTGCATCTACGAACCTCAGTCAATCGGAACCTGTCTTGAACACGTCGCGTTATTTCAATTTATTTGTACTGTAGGTAATAATAATAATAAATAAATAAATAATTAGTCTACAATGTTTTTCTTCGTTGGAGAAAAAAGCATTGAAACCCGCTTTTCTTCCATGGAGAAAAAATAGTATGTGTTATTCGGATTAAAAGTGACTTTGTTTGACTCGCAATCTATGCTTTTGCTCGACTACGCTGCGCTTCGCCTCGCCTGCAAATATAATTGCTCGTTAAACAAAGTATCACTTTTAATCCTAATTGGGACACAATGTACTATTATTCACAAGCCATGGACGTTGTTTGACAAGCACAAAAACGTAACATTATGAAACTAACTTTGGTGTTCGTCAATGCCTACTGTGGCATATTTTGGTTACTGTTTTTAACACCAGACTCCTTGAATCTTCGCTAAATTTTATTTTACAAGTTCTAAACGTTATCCGACACTGTATATTGTTGACATTCATTTGACATTATTTTTCAACTGGCTAAGTAGTTTCACTGACTATTGTCATGTTAATTTCAACCTGTTACTATATTTCGTCATTTAAAAACACAATTTGAATCGAAAATTTAGTATAGTAGTTATTTTAGAAATGAATACCAATTTAAGTTTGGCTAAATAAATTGCTCTAGTCGGTAAATGCAACTAGTCGGTAACTATTATAGTAATAGCGTAATATATAGCAAAATGATTCCTAGTATTTCTGTTATCGTATTTTTATGTCAAAAAATATTTTTGTTATTCAAGATGTAGAAATGTGATAAAATGTGTTCGAGTACTAAGATTTTATCGAGAACATTGAAAATCAAAGTTAAATTTTATTTTATTTGGTAAATTATGAATTATGGAGTTAAAGATTAAACGTAATATATTTATTGATAAAAAATTGTTTAGGTAATAAGGCTGATTATGTGGAGCTTCGAATAGCCCTACTTAGGTCAAATACAGCTCTGCTTATTCTTGGATTTGGGTATATCTTCGATTGAATAAGAATGACTTTTGTGTTATACATTATGAATTATATTTAGATCAAATTGTGTTGGTGACAAGAAATATAAAATAAAATAAAAAACCATGTGTTTTGCAACTGATTTTGTCAGTCAAGTGTACGAGTATATGCTACGTAGTAACTAAGTGTATTTTGTAAATAATCGTGTATGGGTTTTATTTTTGTGATATTATTGTATATATACATAGTTGAATTGATTTGCTGGAATGTTGTTTATTATTAAATTTTATTGAAAAAGTTCAGTTAACCGTCTGTTTTCAATTTTCATTGTTTAATTCGTATACCGCAGCCATAAATAAATTTTGGCGGTTCAATTTATTATTATTGGTATATACGCAATATAAATGGAATATTGATTTAAATGTTTACCAATTTATCGAATCGCGACGAATTAGAATGGTAAATTAATAAGATTTCGTTACTAAGATTCGATTGAATATACATATAGTAAAATTAAAATCTATGTATAACACAAACAACTTGTTTATTTTTGTTGTATTTTATTGAAATATCAAACGAATAATGTTGGCTTGGAGGCTTGGTTCTATAAATCGAAATATAAATTATAACCAACCTTGAGCTGTTATGTTTTACCCGCTTAGCAAGAAGTATAGCATTAGGTAATTCGCGTATACCCTTCATGGTATATAGTATTATTTTATGAATGTGGTTCGATAGTTGACAAACTTGTATATATACATTTTATAAAACTATATAGACGTATAATATATATACACAGCTTTATTATATAGGGTTTCTACAATTTATGTTACTCACGTATTATAGTATTGGTTGTTACATAATCGATATGATATTTGTTTAGCTGTTTGAATAAAAACTATAATATCATCCGCGTTTGAATTAAGTCGAAACACCTGAAATATTCTCAGTCGTCTGAATATGTATTACGTAACTATAATGATCGTTTAAGTTTCATTTAATATCTATATCATAGTAAGCAGATATGAAAATTCCACAAAATGCATTACACAGCATATACGAATAAAAATCGCAGCAAATTTTTTGCAGTCACAGGATTAACCTTACCAAAAACTGTGGATAGTATATATACATTAAACTTACGTTTTGCTGACGATACATACATATATGATTTGCTGGATTGTTAATATTGCATTATTAAAATGAATTGACGTCACACATTGCCTGATATATTTGACAAATTAAAATAAATATATATTTAAAGGTCAGGCGATTCGCTTTCGTAAACAAACATATATATACATTTTGCGGTTGCACTTGAAATTTGAGGCTGTGTATAATATTGGTGCGGCACATACATATATGAATTTTATCCAAATGGTTTCAAAGTTCAACCTTCGTTCTATTCTATAACCGCATAATACTACAATAAAATATGCTGTAAGAAAAAATTTATCTGCATAAAACTTCTGTTAAATAATTTGTTTAGTTAAACAATAAAAATATGTGTTTGTTTATAAATTAAAAATTTTAACCGGAACGATTAGTGTTTCTTATACATTTTAGACTTATGTATATTTACATGATTTTGCTAAAAAAAAAACTCGAATTTTTCAATTGATGTCAAACTAATTTGAACAATGATAGGTCAATTAATCAATTAAAATTCGCAACGTCAGATGATATATATTCATGGAATGACCTTCATACATGCGGCTTTGTTTATACTATAGAAAAAACGGGCCACCCTGTAAAGTACCATTATTGACCACTTACGAAAAATTACAAAATTTAACAAAAACCTAATTACTTTTCTCTTATAACTCTGGTTAAGTATGTAACCTTGGGTAAAATAGCATTGGGGAGTTAGTGCGGTAAAGCAAAACTAAGTTGTTGTTTGTACATAAGCTAAATAGTCTATGTACATATAAGGAAAGCATATGAGTATGTATGTATATAGATACTTGGATTTGAATTATTTATGTATTTACAACTCTGTAACTAAGTATATGTACACAAATAATCACTAGTAGATATTTCTGACATTAATTTATGTTTATTTTTAAATACAATATAGAGAAACATTTTTATATCAATCATATATAGAAAATTTGGCTGCCAAAACTGTCAAATTCTATATATATATAAGAATTTTCATGTAGCTATGTATACTATTTTGCCCGTGACAAGTCGTCTATTTTAAAGCTTTTTGTAGTTTTTGGTAAAGTCAACTAAATAAACATAAAATTATTTGTTGTGTGGCCTATGATTGGCATTAGAAAAACATAATTAAAAATTTCTGAGAAATCTGAGTTTGGTGAAGATCTATTTATAAATATATTGTTGTTTATGTAATATCACGCGGCACCAATATTGTTCTCACATATTAGAATTGGCAATGATTTATGTTTGTATCCCAAATTTATTAAAAACGCAATAAAATGTATGCTTTTTAAACTATTTTGATTGGTTTAAATTTTATTTTAAATTCACGCGAGTGGAGAAATGTATTTGCATTTTATTACGAAAAACTTTGTATAAGAAAATTGAAATATACGCGTATATACGAGTAGAGAATCTTCATTAAGTCTAGATTGGTTAAAATTTGGTTATCACAGCTTCACTTGTATGCCCAAGATAATTTAAATTTCCATCAAACTGATTTGTTAAACCGATCTTAACCCTGAACAAAAAATGAAAAAGTAAATTTGGATAAATTTGAATGACAGACAAGTTTGATCTGAATAACACGGTCAGATATAGTTTTATAGATTACCTTGACCATGAAATAATTTATTCATTCCAAATGGCAAATGACAAGAGCACTGTAATGCTATATAGCAATCCACAAGATCTATAATTTTGATTTGTCTCAAAATTAGTATGGTTGGGTTAAGTTAAATTGGCCGTCCTAATGCTGAGCTTACCAAGAATCGTTGAAGGCCCTTGACATCGATCTTACTAAGATCAGTCAAGTCGTCCAAGTGGGAAGTTCCCATAAATATTATTCTAATGTATACTAGGACAAGTGCAGAGCAGATGGAGCACAGTTTCTTCCTCCTCCTCATCACCGTAGCTATACGGCAGAAATCATGGGCATTAGACAATATGCCGTTATAGCATCTACGACCATACCAACATGGTGCTGTCGTAGCCATATCAGCTGGCCGAATATGAACCGATTAAATCTTAGGCCAGATTTGCTTGGTTACACACGAACTGGCGTTAGACCATCTATCGTCTGTTTCTCTAAGGCTTTCTCCTGGAGCAGCAGTTCACAGGAAGCAACGGTCAAACAATCTTTATATCCAGCCTACGCTATATGAGATAAGGTGTGCTGTGCCCTGATGGGCAAGCTCACCGGCCCTTTAATGCCCTTTAATATTGAAGTGCCCTGGCACCCACGTCAAGTGGATGTTGAACTGATCAGCCATCTGAAATATACCAAACAATTCTGCGCTATCTTCGACGTCAGGAAGTTTGATTGTATCGTTTTAGTAGCAGCCTATCGATTCGTAAAAATGCGAATATCCTTTGCAGATATTACATTAAACCTCCACGAGTCCATGACTTCTATTATCGCGATAATTGCAGCCTGAAAGACACTGCAAAAGTCGGGAAGACGAGTCAAGTGCCTCACAAAATACCCCACCGTCGACCTCTCTATTCCTTTTTAAGCTATCCGTAAAGAATTACAGCGTCTCATTATCTATAACCATCACAATCACCCAATCCTCTTTGGTGGGAAACTCAGTTAGGAACCTCAGCTCGAAAGCTCCTGAGTGGTCCACTTATACACAAGCAGGCAGTTTCATCGAAAGTTTTAGGTAAGTCATAATTTAGTTATCTGACCACCAAGTGACAACCCCATACAGTCCTATGGACTTGACCACTGAGACATAGAGCTAGTGTACTATGTGGTGTTCCATACCCCATATCTTCCCAATGCCGTTTTTATAGGAGTAGAGCGCTATAGTAAATAGCCTTTACCCTTTCTAAGATGATTGGTTTCCAGCTTGCTTTTGAAAAATAGCCCAAGGTATTTCGTTCTATCTGTATAGATCAAGCGAGTACTATTTAGTATTGGAAAGGGGACCAGCTTCCATTTCTGTAGATTCGCACTGACGCACAAATCTACTGGCAGACGGCTCCACCCAGATGGGCTATCACGATATTGTCTCTACGCACAAGATCTATCCAGTATCCGCGTGACCCGTCTACCACCAGACATGCAAACACCTCGGTCTGACGTTGCTAAAGGCCCACTCTATGTTCAAGAAAGTTACCATAGAACATTTCTTATATTAAACAAATTTCTCATTAGCGCCAATAAGGGAGTGGAGAGCTGTTTCCACCGATAGTCAACGCGAATTGAGATTTTGACAGCTCGTCCGGCTTGATTGAGCCTCTGGTGTAATGTTCTATTTGCTTTTCTTGTGATTTTGATAGAAAAGAGGATAAATTTATAGGCCGAAAGTCTTTGGGATAGCAATAGGAGCTTTTTCCCGCCTTAGGTATAAATATTACCTTTACATCAATCCATTGACTAGAAATGTGACAAAGTTTTAGGCTACCTTTGAAGATGACTTTCAGCCAAGGTAGGTGTACGCCAATAGTTCGCTGGACATCTGATAGTCACCCGCAGAAAAATATTGAATCTTTCAGATGGTATAGTTTTTTTTTCATTTATACGATTACAATGTAGTTACAGGAAAACTAAAAAGTAATTTATTTTTGACCTAATTTGCTAAAAATGTTACATAATTATCAAAGCACTACTCCATTATTAATGTCTTAAGTTTCAACACGACTTTAATGTGCTATTTTGATTTTAATTATTTGTTATTCGTCACAACATTGCCAGTTTAAAATGTTTTACCCTATTGAGTCTTCTTACTATGCTGTTATTGTCGAGGAGCTGGGTTAATTCGACATTAACGTGCTGGTATAGTCTCTGTTCATGACTTTGAGCAATTTTTATAATTTGGAACTTGACAGGATAAATTTTCAGATCCTAATGTAGATCGTCTTGTTTTGAAAGTGTTGAATTATTTGCAGGTTGCTTTGATCATGAATACAACCCCAGAGTTGTATTCCAAAAGTCCAGGCATGTTTCAGGATTTATTTATAAAGCAAACGCTTATTATATGTAGATAGGGAGGAGTTTTTTCTGTATTTAAGTTCCAACTCTTCTTGTTTCTTTTTTATATGGGGCTTTTACCTTAGCGTAGCACCAAGTGTAATGCCTAAATATTTCGCTGTATTCGAATACGAAATAATTTGGTCATTGATGTAAACATTGATGTACTTAATCGATTGTAGAATATTACCTGCGGAAACCAAATTGATGATTTTGGAATAAAATTGTTTACTTCGGTTATCGGTTTTAACCTCTTTAATAACAGCAGAACGAACAGTTTTAACATTATCGGTGGTAAAGCTGTGTGGTGTTGTTACATGCGATGGTTTACCTTGCTTAGGTATGACTTCAGCCACTTTCCACAGTTGCGATACACAGTTGAGTCATGATGCATTAATCAAATTAGTAAGTTTTGTCAAAGCTTCTCTTCGGAGTTCTTTCAGGATTTGACTAGTTATTAGATCCGGAGCGTTTTTTTAGAACGATGTTTTTGTATTTCTTTCTTTGTACTCACCTGGAGAGGTTAAGGCAATATCTTCTTGAAATTGAACAGATCGTTGTGCGCTTCTTTATTCTGTTTCGTATTCGATTGGAACATGTTTTTTAGATGCTTTGCGAATCTTACCGCTTTTGGTTTATTGTTTTATACCCAACACCCATCCGCATTTTTTCTGACAGATTCAGTCTTCAGTTGGTTGGTTTCATCTCTTAAGTGTTTTATGAGATTGTTTAGAATCTAGTTTTGTCTCGTTTAGCTCTAGTTTGATAGCACTTCCTTTTCTTCTTTTTTCAGTAAGCAACTCTTTGAATTCTCTAGGATAATTATTTCCCTTTACCTTGGTTTTGATTTGAATGCTATTAATAAAGGTTTCTAGTTCATTGTCTAGTTGCTCTGGCGTTTTTAAAAGAATGTCTAGTTGTATTACAGTACTTTAAAACTAGCCCAGCCTGTTCGTGAAAATTATTGAATGACGTTTCCGCTTAGGTTTATTACGATCGAGAAGTGATCAGAGTTCATATTAAGGCAGTCTTCAATCTGAAGAAAGTTGAACGATATATTCTTAATCATGAAAAAATCAATCAAATCTGGGATCTTTTCAGGATCAATAGGGGAATAGGCTGGTTTCCCTGCAGAGGATTTGTTCTCTTTAACTCTTTTCCTTTTGTGGTTGATAATTTAGAACCCTAATTGCATTAAAGTCGCCAAACAATTCAATATATTGATTTTTCTTAATAGCCTGTTTTTGGCGGACTGTACAAGCTTACTATACAATTAGTTTAAAATGTTTAATTGGTTTTGACGTATACTAATAATGTAGCTTGTGTTTCTTCTGTTGCATACTGATTCTGTGAGATATGTTTTCTTTAACTATAACTAGACTCCCACCTTTAGACGAGTTTTGAGGGTGAATAGTGTAGTGGTACACTCTGTAGCCTCTGAACTTAATTGTCTTGTGAAATGAGTTTCTGCGGAGGCCAGACATGAATTTTATTTATATCAAAGACTGCTTATAATTCTTGTTTGTTATTGATGCAGCCGATTTGCATTCCATAACATAATTTTTTGGCTGTTAGACATTTAACTATAATTTGGGGACAAGTTTTCTATTACTGTTATCTAATTTTATATATGCACATTGGACATATTTCTTTTAAATGGTCTTTCAAAAAATGTTACGGCTATATTTTGACTTATTTCTGACTATATTTTTGCACTAAAAATTCGTTAACTTACTTATTTAATTTCGTTTATGTTTATGGATAAAACGGTCTTAAAGCTAAAAGGAGATAGCTAATTCATCGTCGTAGGCTGTAAAAATGTTGAATAAGTCGTTATTGAATTGTTGGTGCTGCTTTTCGCATCATTTTCAAGTATACCTATATATTAAAGGAAAGGAACCACATTGCTTTACTGCGTCCACGCAGATAGAAAAATGTAACACGTACCAAACAGCGAATGACACACTGGCTCTAGATGTAAATAACCGTTTACAATAAAAATTCTATTTACAACTAAAAGTTGTATGAACTTTTTTTTATATTTTATCCAACTTTGAAAAGCCTACATTTCCATAAGCTTCATATAATATTATTGTTATATAGGCGACTTATGTTTGATTTTCATAGAATGATAAATAAAATATTCAAAACAATTTTGTAAGAATTTCACAACATTCATATAATTATAAAAGAGTAAAATGTATACGGCGTGAACAGACGACTAAAGTTCTTGCGATGTGTGGGTGAATTATTGTCAGCAAATTTACCACACATGGTATTTGTTTAGTTTTATTTTAAATAAAATACATATTTTTATGTATGTATATAGGTGGTTTAGGTTATTGTTGTTGTTGGTGTGATAATGAACTCAATTCTCAGTTAAGTAAGAAAATTGTGTTAGAAACAACAAATAAAATCAATTGTAAGCAGTTTTTAGTTCATATCATAATTTCATTGAAAGAAACCATTTCAAAATTTTACCGATTTGTTTTATACAAAAATAAACCATTCTGTGGTTGTAGCGAAGAAAATATTTTCAAAATGTTTGTTTATATCTATTTATAAAATTTGAGTAAATCTTAAATAATGGGAAATCTTTCTATCCGATTTATTAGTGGTATATGTAAGCGTGTTTAACATCCGCTGCACATGTGATAAGGCACGGGCTTCATAATTGGTGTTTTTTCATTATTAACATTTTTATGTTGTTATATATAAACACCGGTAAGGTATATTTAAAGTTTGACTATGGGATCTATTCCACAGAAAAAATAATGTAGTTAGAAAAATCAGTGTGGCATCTTACTACTGGTTGGCACAACATTTAATCGATTCGATGTGCGCATTTATTTATAATCAACAGATGTCCTAATTTACAAATTTAAATTTTTACATATGCAGATATAAGAAAATGTGTTTAATTAAAAATGGATAAAAATAAAAATTGGGGCTTTTATTTTATTCCATAATAATTTAACGAACAACGTTAAAAATAACAAACAAAACACAATTTCTACATTGAAAAATAATCTAGTTATAAAAATAACCTAATAAATAACATTAAAAAAAATAGTAGCTTAGCATGAAAACAACGCCCTAATTTTTTTTTTCATTTTTTATAAATCTGAAATAAAATGGATATTTATATTGTTAAAGTGTTCTACCTGATTTCTATTGGGAAGAAAACGGCCTGCCAAACATCTGAATCAGGTTGTATCACATAATACAAATTTGTTTTAGAAAACAAATTTATAAAATTTGAATATCATTTCGATTTAAACCCAAAAATGAATTTAATTGTAAAATTAATTTTCAAAAAGTTCGGCCCTGCTCTAATTATCAAATAGCTATTTTAACATATATGTGGTTTTAATTTGAATGATTTATTCTAACAACTATGTTGATTGTTTACGTTGTGCAACATAATCTGTAAATTCATATTTAACTTTTAACTAGGGCCAGGAGTCCAGGACAAAAACAAAAAACAAACTGTATGAAGTCTAAAAATGGGTTTATTTACATGTATGGTTCAATATATTGATATTCAACACTGTAAATGTGAAAATATTTTCCATACCAGCACAAAAATGTCGCCTGCACTGCAAACATTTCTTATCACACAACACATATACCTACATAACATAAAATTAAATTTTTTAAATATTCTTTTGATTACATATTACAACAACACAATACATGTGTTTTATATATGTACATAAAAGAATTCTTACACATATGTATATGTACATATATAATATGTATAAGTAAATGTAAAAGACGATGCGTTGATACCTTTCACTTATGCAAATTAATCACCACGTTATATGGATTAAAAACTATTTGGTTTTAAAAGCCAAACATTTGTTTTACTTATCGCATAGCAAATTATTATTGATGGTTTTTTTGGTACAGCTAAGAATGGCGGCTAGACGATATTATGTATGATGCAATTGCGTCGTATGGCAGCCCGAAGAAAAATCATAACATAGGGGAAATAAACATTTTCATCTTCTATACATATACTAATAATACAAATACTACTACGCGACGTGAGATGCTGTGGAAATAAAAATAAAACAACACTGCTATATAGTGTGGGAAAGTGGAAAATTTTCTTTCGAAATATCGTCCATATTTAAAACGAAAAATACAAAATTGCGACCTCAAATATGATTATGATGACAAATTGTATTGTTTGAACACATTTTTTTTTTAATTTAAAATAGTAAAGTTGCACAGACACTAACATACGTATATGTGCAAATCAGCTGTAGTATAATTATTCATGAAAATGTGTACCTCTCGATATGTACGGTGGTGGGTGGAGAAAGAGTATTGATTTTTGCATAGCTATACTGAATTATTATCACAGGAACAGTATATTAGTATTAACAATTCACCATACTAGCCGAGGGTTCTGCATACAACGAAAAACCAGAAACAAAAATTATTTGACTTTGTATTCGAGTTTTTTGTGTTGTTGACTTGAGCCGATCGTCGAAAACGGTTGGTTATTTCTTGTCTTTGTGTTATTAAATATAATATTATTATCAGTTCAAAAGTAGTTTTCTTAAAAATAAGAAAATAAAAAAAATTACGAATAAAAGTGTTTCTTTATAAAATTTTATTCATTAATTATCTACCGTTCAACTCGAATGGAACGCCAAATAATTAAAAGAACGTTTTAATCAGTGTGCAAATGGTGTAATAGTAATTAATATTTAATTTAAGTTAATTGAAAGTGAAAATTGTATAATAAATTTAGTGAAATTTAATAGTAATAATAACAATACATATAATATATACCGTATAAATTAAAATGGCATTTCGAGGAGTTGGATTATTGATTCGCCAGGAATTAACTGGATTTTTGAAGAAGCCAAATTCGCGCATGATTAGTACAACAAGTGTCGTGAATGCAACATTTCTTAAATATTCACCAAATGCTCATCTAAATAAAAATATTTTGGATCGTTACACACGTCTAAAATATAATCCAAAACTTGTTCAAGCCACATACATCTGGATTGACGGAACTGGTGAATATCTTCGCGGTAAAGATCGTGTACTTGAATTTGTTGCCCAAAAACCGTCAGATTTACCGACATGGACGTACGATGGTAGTTCAACATATCAAGCGTTAACTGGTAATTCAGATACAACATTAGTGCCACGTGCAATTTACCGTGATCCATTCCGTGTCGGACCAAATGATATATTAGTATTGTGTGATACATACAAACCGGATGGAGCACCAACCGATTCGAATAAACGTGCAGCTATGCAAAGTTCTTATGATCGTACCGAAAAACATGAACCATGGTTTGGAATTGAACAAGAATACACATTCCTTGATGTTGATGGACGTCCGTTGGGATGGCCAACAAATGGATTCCCAGGCCCACAAGGGCCATACTATTGTGCCGTAGGTGCTCAAAATGTTGTGGCCCGTGATATTGTAGAAGCGCATTCGCTAGCTTGTTTATATGCTGGCGTTCAATTTGCTGGTACAAATGCCGAAGTTATGCCCGCACAATGGGAATATCAAGTAGGACCAGGGCTTGGTATGAAAGCCGCCGACGATTTATGGATCTCACGGTATATTTTACATCGTGTAGCTGAAGATTATGGTGTAGTGGTTACACTTGATCCAAAACCAATGGTAGGAAACTGGAACGGTGCTGGTGGTCATGCCAATTTTTCAACTAAAGGTATGCGAGCCGAAAATGGTATTGTAGAAATTGAAAAGGCCATCGAAAAACTATCAAAGAAACATAAAAAACATATCCAGGCGTACGATCCCAAGGAAGGCAAAGATAATGAACGCCGTTTGGTTGGCCGCCTAGAAACCTCATCGATCGACAAATTTAGCTGGGGAGTAGCGGATCGTGCGTGCAGTATTCGTATTCCACGCGGTGTAGCTGCAGCCAATAAAGGTTATTTAGAAGATCGTCGTCCAAGTTCAAACTGTGATCCATACTCCGTTTGTAATGCTCTCCTAACAACTATCCTCCTAGATGAATAAACAACCCAACAACAAAAAATCTATTCGTTTTACTCATCGTGATTCTTAAGTAAAAAACAAATAAAATATATCTACTTTGCATTTCATTAAAACTTAAAACTAAAAAATTATAATATTTAAATATCAATGTTTTTTTTTTATTTGTATACAATATTAAAATTGGATAATAGTTGTGTGTCAGTATTTTTGTCTGAACGAATTATATAAAACTAAACAATAAAATTTCACGATAATTTTTTAACGTTAAGATTAAATTAAATAAATAAAATTATTGTTAATATTTGTTCATTGTTAATTTTAAGACTACAAAAAATAAAACAAACCTAAAATACATATTTTTTAAAGTACAATGTTTAAAAAAAAAAATTATTACGAGTTATCGTTTTAAAATTTATTTAGATTTTGGCTAAAGAGGTGAAAGTTATTATTATGTATACATAATATTATATTTTAAAACAGGTATATAGTATTAACAAGAATTCAGGTAAAAGTGGGACCGCGCACCTCAAATTTTATATACAAATATTTTTTGTTTTGCTTGTTATAATCAGACGTCAATTAATTATCGGTTATCTCATTTCCTATACAATATATGCGACACGTAAACATACAACCAGTCCAAAAATTATATACACCGAACAATATAAACAAACATGTTCCCTGTATAGAGTCATAAAATTTTTTTGTTATCACAAATCAAACTAAATTGAATTTTTATCAGGTTATTTTATCAGAGGTTTGCAAACCTCTAAATTTGTTGAAAGAACCCACAGGAGTTGCCATTATTATTGGTACGCGCAATTAAAACTGATGCAGAACGCAATAAGAGAAGACGCAGTTCAATCACTCTTTGCCCTTGTTTTCCTATATATGTATGTATATAATATGTATGTACAATGAATGATGTAAACAAAATGCATTATTGCGAACATTCACAAAACATAACACACATAAGTCAACAACATTATAATCAATTTTATTATATGTTTATACATTATGCCTTTCTAAATAAAATAAAAAATAAAAACATGCTATCCAATCAAAATTAGTATGCAAATTTTGTCCTTCAGGTATTTCCGCATTTAAATAAATCAAATCTAAAAGTCAAATTTAATATGTACACCTCCCTATATGAGAGTAAATTCTTCGTTTGATTCAAATATAAATTGTGGTACAGAAGTTATGAACATTCGTAAGATATATGCGAATAAATGATAAAGACAAGTTTAAAGTACAATTTTGACAACATACATACATATGTATATGATATGAGTGTTGTCCAATAATCAGTTAATTAAAAATAGTATTTTGATTGCTGTGACGTCTTATATAGATATTTCAAATTGAAGGTGTCAATTAATTATCTTATCGTATATGGATGGGATAAGGTATGGTATAATTAAACGCCATTTACTAAAACAAACCACTACATAAAGTTAAACAAGTTAAAAAATTTCTCAAAGCAAACATAAATAATTTACAACTCGAAATTCTGCTTAAACATGACAAATTAGTTTAGACGATTATCTTGTTTGCTATATACATATGTATATACATAAACATATAACAACAAAAACGTAGAAAACCCAACTGTATGATTTAATTCTAAGAAATAATCTTAACAAAATAAAAATGTGTATACATATATGTATGTATGTATTATGTGTACATAATTCTTAAAAATGTAAATTATTTTTAAGGCGATCTCACAGTGAACGACGATTCTTTTGTTCGTTATTTATTGCAACTTAAGGGTGAAAAAGGGAAAATTCATTTTTTTACCACACCAACAGATTAAACAAGGTGACTACAAAACTATAAAACTAATTTTCAGTTATAGTTATGATTTACTGTTAATTTATTGTAAACGATTTATCATGAACAATTTACCGTATAACAGTTCATCGTAAAACGATTTAACAATCAAACAATTTATGGATTTATATGGTCCTTTTATCGTAAACAATTTATTGTGAACGATTTATCGAATAACATTTATTCATCGTAAATCAATTTACCGTTTAAACCATATAGCAGTCAAACAGTCTATGGATTTACTGTCAGCTGATCGTAAACAATTTATCGTATAACATATCATCGTTAAACAATTTATCGTATAAAAAATTTAACAGTCAAATAGTTTATGGATTGTCAGTTTATCGAAAACAACTAATCGTGAACGATATATCGTATAACATTTCATCGTTAAATAATTTATCGTTCAAACAATTTAACAGTCTAACAGTCTGAATTTTTTGCCAGTATATCGTTCTTCGTATAACAATTTCATCGTACGACAATTTATCGTAAATAATTTATCGTATAACATATCATCGTAAAACATTTTTATCGTATTACAGTTTATCGTACAACAATTTATCGTGAGGACAATTTATCGGATTCACAGTGTTTATCATATGACAGTTTATCATAAACAATTTATCGTATAACATTTCATCATAAACCAATTTACCGTATAGACAATTTAACAGTCAAGCAGTCTATGGATTTACTGTCAGATTATCTTATGACCATATATCGTACAATAATTTATTGTATAACAATTTATCGTGAACGTTTTATTATATAACGTTTCATCCTAACACAATTTACCGTATAAATAATTTGACAGTCAAACAATTTATGGATTTACGGTCAGTTTATCATAAACAATTTATCGTGACCGATTTATCGTATAACATTTCATCGTAAAACAATTTACCGTATAAACAATTTGACAGTATGGGCTTACTGTTAGTTTATCGCATGGCATCTTATAACAATTTATCGGATTTATTGTCAAAACAATGAACGTTTATCATAAACAATTTGTCGTGAACGATTTATTGTATAACATTTTATCGTAAAACAATTTACCGTATAAACAATTTGACAGTCAAACAGTCTGTGGGTTAGGTCAGTTTATCGTAAACAATTTATCGTGAACGAGTTATCGTATAACATTTCATCGCAAAACAATTTACCGTATAAACAATTTGACAGTCAAACAGTCTGTGGGTTAGGTCAGTTTATCGTAAACAATTTATCGTGAACGAGTTATCGTATAACATTTCATCGCAAAACAATTTACCGTATTAACAATTTATCGTAGACACAATTTATAGTAGTCACAATTTATCGTAGTCACAATTTATCGTATTGACAGTTTATCGTATGTCAGCTTCTCGTATAACAATTTATCGTATAACAGTTTAGTTTAATAATTTAGTTATTATCTCATTATTATCCCATTGTTAGATGGAAATAGAATTATATTCGTTCATTGATAGCGGCTTAAAATGGATCAAATTTTGTGTGGTATAGAGTAGCACTCTGTTAATAATCAATTTTTGTAAATATTTTATGAAAAATATATCCGTTAAATAATTATATATACTATTATAAATGGATGAAAAATTTAACCGGCCGTTAATATTTTGATTTTTACTTTTTATTGTCGTTTGAATATGTAAATATTTTCAAGTAATTGAATTGAATCCCGGTACAACAAAAAAAAAGTCAGTTGAAGAAAGTCATTTTGTTGAGTTCTGAATGCTTCTGATATATCGACAATTTGATAGTAACTTTAATAGATTCGTTCATCTATATTCCTTCGTCGCTTGAATCTGATGATAATTTGTTGACAAAAATGTATTTAATTTATTAATTTATTAAATACATATAAGATTACCAAAACGTAGTTGTCATTTGTTTACTGTTTACTGCAAGCTTGAACTACCTGTTCTAAAGGACTGTTCGTTCGCTGCATAAGCTTGAAAGCAAGAACACTCAATAATATGAAATTCTCCGAACTTCCACAACTAGAAGCATCTTTACGATTTATATCCCGAAATCATCTGTGAACATTTTCAACAGTATTTTATCCTTTTTAGTCGGTAACAATCGAAACACTGTCGCTGTTAATCGATTTTAACAATATTTCAATCATGTTGCCACGTAAGTACGAAATATTTTGTTGGCCAATCGTTTTATCATTTGATGATGGTGCAACACCATTCTTTTCATCCGAAATTTGTAAATTTCCAAGCAATTTCTTCTAATGTTTGTTTTTCAAAAATTACCGAATTTACCGATAAGTTCCAAATTTTTACCGACAATTCAGTAAGCCAATTTGAACGGTAAACCCAATTAATCGATTAATCGTAAATCATAAACAATATTTATTTATAAAATTTTACCAACAAAATGTATTTGAAGTTTATAATTTGGAACAATGGAAAAGTAAGTGAAACTGATTGCAGAAAAATCAAAGCAATAAAATTACTTTGGTCACCATATTATAAAATGTAATACAACGGAGCGGATTCAGGATTCACACCTGTTCTGAGTTTATGATTATGATATTCGCGCGAAACCAAATGTTGATGGACGGTAAAATACCTTCATAAAATTATTCATCACAAATATCATAGCATACAATGAAACAGTTACGTGAAGAAAGATTCCACTTACATTTAAATTTAAAGTATTCTATTGTTTCCATATGTACTACTACATTCTGTTTTTAAAAATTGATTTCACTTGAAGACAAATTCGTTATTTGGAGCACAACTTTTACTATATGAAATGAAGGAAATTGAAATTCTACTAATTTAAAAGATTCATTTACAATCTTGCAAGCAACAGGTAGCGTAGTTCCATTAATTTTATATTTTATTTTTATAATTTTATAATCCTATTTCCATTCAGCATGTAACGTTTATCATGATTTCATTCCAAGTCATTTTAGAATCCCATTTCTATACACAATATACTGAGTTTTATAATAATCGGTTAAAAAATAGGCCAGTTTCGTTCCTTTTAACCATATTCTAGAACTGCATCCAAAAATTATTTTATAAACCTATTTCCATCCAACATGTCGAATTACATGATAATCGGTCAAGAAATGGCCTAGTTCCGTTTATGTTGGCCATATTCCAGAACTTCTGTCAAAAGCTATTTTAGAATGCCCTTTCATACCGATCATGATTGAGATCGGTCAAGAAATAACACAATAATTGATTCCATTGGCATACGTGAAATATTCTTCTGATATTCGCCGTTAGAGTGCAAGTGAAACTAATATTCCATACGAGCCAAAGAATCCCCATCTAACTGATCCTACAACTGCTCGATGGGGTTAAGATCAGGCGGATTGTAGCGGTTTATCCATTAAATTTAGGTTTCGGTGGCGAAATTATTACTGCAATCATCACTTCCATACATTAGATGAGTGTTTTGAATCATTATCGTACTGATAAATAAATTCTCGACCTAGATGGCACAGCATGGTTCTAAAAAATACCAGGACACAGCCTAGAAGGATTTTTCGCTGAAACGTCGTCGAACAAAACTCGTCGAGAAATTTATAATTTCTCGTGCCACTTTGCCTAATTGAGTTAATTCTGTCAGTTTGTCTTCAAAAACGGTGGTTTCTTCATAGCAGTCCTGCCATTTAGTCCTTGATGTTTGATAAACTTTTCACCGTAATAATTTATTTTTCACTTTCGCTCATTACCGACAATCTCTTAGGTGATATCAACTTTATGTTGCGCTTGGATAACATTTTAATATTATCATCCTGATGTGGTGATTTGAGGTCATCCACGTCGAAGTTTGGTTTTTACTAATTTTTACTAAATTACATAATTTATAAATAGAAAACATTTAGCAAAAACTTCATGCGCCTAAATATTAGTGTGAAGTTTTTACTAGAATCATACCAACGTTTTGAAACATATATATATGTGTTAGTATGAATTTAATTTTATGTAGGCATTTAGACATTTTAAAATAAATCTAGTTGAGAAAGTTGGAATGAAAATTATTAAACATTAAATTGTAATACACTAGATTTTGGATAATGCGGTGCTTATTTGTACTACTAATTTATGTTTGTAAATTTGGCTCATTTAACCGAATACTATATTATACTCTTTGCCCGTTTACCAACCAATCAATTTTGTTAGGGACCAGATTGCCATTTTACAGATGATTAGTTAAAACTTCACCTTGGAAGAAAGATACAAAAAAGCGTAATTGTTCTTAAATTGGAATATAATAAAGAATGGTCGTAGGCGAAATGAAATTCCAAATACCAACTAGAACGAATTTGACTTTATTCTGAAATTTCACAGGCTGTTTAAGGACTAAATTGTTGGATACATTGTTGAACGCGTAAATAAATTATGTTTACAGACAAAAGACTAACATTTCACTATTTATTGGAAGGATAAGAAATGACTGACAAACACCCAACAGTTTCCAACTCATATTGACTGTCAATTGTAACTAAAAAGTGTAAGTCGGACTCATCTATTTATTAGAATACAGAAATTACTGGCCAAAACCCATTGACAAAACCCAGACATTGTTCAACTCCTATTCACTGTCAAATATAACTTAAGAACCTATTTGTGTATTGAATTCTTTCATTTTCCCGCAAGGATTAGACACACAAATGACTGAACAATTGATCGACATTTGATATATTTCATCTTTAATGGTCGTATAGTCAACAGTCAGTGTTCTTGTGGTCATGAAATCTATCAAACAATTTCATAATGATCCAGCATTTAAAAAAATATTTAAAAACAAAAACAATTACATTACCTTAATTTTAATTGAAAAATTAGTTATAGAGCTCAGCCATTCGGAGTATATGCGTAATAATTCCATCATTACAGATCTTCATGGTAAGCTGGATTACAGATCTTCATCTTCTAACCGAATTTATGCTCTTCTCACATTTTACAAGTAAAAGATTATTCTTGACTTGTTACACGAGCATATTATGTCCACGTAATTAGTTTACACAATTTAGTTCATCAATCAACCGATTGTGGGTGGGGGAGACATTTAATTATAATTTACTACCAAAATTCTTTCACTTAATACAAAAATTTGTAAGTGAAGAAAAATTATATAATCTACAACACGAATTATGTATGTGTCATTTTAATCAAATATTATTCCTTTTTTTGTTTTTAATTAAGTTGGTTGACATTGAGTTCTTTAAGAATTGTCGTAATATGTTTTGTTTAGCTAAGAACTAATGCAAACACATATGGTATTCCGTCGATTGATTTGGAGCCGCGAATAAAACTTACAAGTATGTATGGAAGTGTTTTGTTGATTAATGGATGTATTTCATAATTCAAAATATTTATCTGTATACGCGTGTGATCGTACGAAATTTCTAAAATATATTCATTTTTATTTAATTTTATGTTTTGCAATAAATTTGGTTATTTTAAGAAATTCTAACGTTTTTTAATTCTCAAAATAAAACAATATTATTTTAGAAATATGTATAAGACAGTGAGTATAAGTAAGGTATAACACATAATGTAATAAAATGATTTTTTTTTAAATATTAAAAACAAATCGTTAATAATTAATTTGTCATCTATTTATACAAGACTCATATAAGTACATTATATTTACATATGCATTTCACACATGATTATTTATTATTGTATGATTAAAGATAAAAACGACCGGGGTAAATGACTATATTCACAATTTAATATGAACAAAAGCAATTGTTGCTAAGTACATATATCGTTTTTATTCCATATTTGTGTCATATACAGATTGGCATTTTACCAAAAATTATCAAGTAGATTATTAAAAATAAGAAAACTCGAATCTCTTAAACGGTAAATGCAATGAAAATTTTCCATTCTTTTTGACCTACAGCGCTTTACAAACTTGGTCAATTATGATAAGAAAATTGCTGAAATAATATTATCAGTTGGTTCGCGACAAAATACCAATAAACTTGTATAGGTAAAAACAATAACATATTTACGTGAATATGGTATGTAAATAATTTGAAAGGTAATTAAATTTTAATATTTATAACTTTTATGTGTAGATAAGACAAGCAAAAATAGTTGGTTCGAACTGAGTTTATATGTATGTACATATACATAGTAACTCAACATATTACGACAACAAATCATTAGACAAATGAATATATGTAATTAAATTTAGGTATGATGACATGTGATTCTACATATATACGAGACAGACGCCTATATTCCGAAATTTAAAAGTTGAGTATTAGAATTTCGTTTTACGAAGTTAAGATTGTGACTTCAATTTACTCTCATTTTAATTTATTTTAATTTACGTTTGATTTATTAGACATATATTGTTTATGTATGTCTAGTGTATACCCTTAATTTGTCTTTCTACGCCGCGAAATTAATTTAAAAAACTATTAATTACGATATATCATATACCATTTACAGATGATATCCCATACCATTAAATTTAATGGGACTGGACACAATTATTTGATAGTTCACTGAATAAACAATTTATCTATATATAGATCTACTTTTACACTAATTCATATTTCGCTTGGTAACTACCTAATCAATTTAAAAACAAAACCACTCTTGAATGGCTATGATTCATGCATATTTAATATTTATTACTAGAAAATTGGAATTTTGTAGGTTAAGTTCAAATTATGTGTAAATCGCCACGCAACTTTGGGTCCTCGAAATTCAGATAAGTTTATCCTTTTGAAGTAATAAGTAATGAAAAATTCTAGGGCGAAATAAGAATTGGAAATCATGAAAAGAAAATTTCTTTAGATTCAATTGAACTTTTAATTAAATTCTTCATATATTTGTAGACTTCAAAAACTCTGAAATTATGTTATTTGAAGTAATTTCCAATTTTCTGGTTCAGAATAGATTCCGTTAAACTTTTAATTAAATCCGTCCCATATCTGGATGGAGAGCATAGAAATTCAAAGAAATTATGTAATTTGAAGCCACTGCGATAGAGACGCTAAAGAGAATGAATAAAATTGAAATACGTTTGATTCGGTTAAACTTTGAAACTAATTCTTCGCAAATTTGGAAAACCCTATGGGTCCAGAAAAGAGTGGGCACGGTATAGAAAAATACGAATTGGAAACCAAAATAATTAACATTTTTGAGTCTCGAAACTCGAGAAATTTTACATTTTGAATAATCGTAACTATAAACTAAGAATATGGTAATTTTCTGAAATTAGAAAAAATTGCAGCTTAACTTTGAAGGGCCTTGGTTTTAAAAATCTTTAGTATCCGGTTATGCTGATATAGCTATACAGGGCTTTTAGTATATCTGATATTTTTTTTTTTAATTTAGTTTTTGTAAATTGCCCTTCTCTAAATAAATAAAAATTCCAAAAAGTTTCACTCGCGTGAATATCAGGCAATCTTAATACCATAAAATTCCCTAGAATTTTATTTAAAAAAATCTAGAACTTATACAAAACTATAAAATTTGGTGATCATTAGAAATTCAGAGTTCATCTAAAGTTCTATTTAATTTGTACAACAAGTTAAATACTTTAAAAAATATGTAAGAACCGAGAATAAATATTGGAAAATTTTCATAATACACGGGCTGATAACATCCAAAATGACTGATTCCTTGATATTACAGTACACAATGTTTGGTAAAATGGATGGCTCTTCAAAAAACTGAAATTGAAGAAAAAACGGAAATATGAATTTAATTTTGATGCTGAATTGCACTTGTGTGTGATTTCCTTCTTCTACGAGTTAAGCAGGAAATTAAAACCGAACTAAATATTGGCCTTTAAGGCTAAGGAGCCGCATTAATTTCAGTTTATCTTCAGCTCCAACTCCGGAGCTAATTTTTCAAATGAAACTATTAACGGTACGGATTTAATTGTAGCCCTTTTTATTTGTTTCTAGACAATTTTTGTTGTGTGAAACATTAATTTTTTTCATGCAACATGGAACAAAAAAAAGAAATAGGAAAGGAGACTTCCTCTTCGGCTCCGGCTTACCAAAAACGCCCATCTTCGTGGCATATTTTGTTTTAAATGGCGTGATAACCTCTCGCTCTAGTTTCAAAATATTTCACCAGATGTCAGACACTGCGGTAAAAAGCCAATATCGACGAATAAAAATTTTAATTTCATTTTTCTATCCTTGCTACTGTTGTACACATCATTTTAAATTAAAATTATTCACAAGTGTACAATTTCTAATTAATAGGTAAGTCGGTTGTTCACATATAAAAATAAAAACATTTTGATCTTAAATTTTAAACTAACTGACTAAAATTTGAATCCCGGGGAATCCCGTATATATAATATCTAACCAAGACTATTGTTTGCAAAAAAAATTCAACACTAAATCAATTGAGGCATTTAAGAATTAAAAATGTTTATGTATAAATGAATTTAACTTTATCGATCATAATATAGCTCTTTATATCGATCAACTTAAAATCACGATGTTTATGACCTTATATATAGACCCTAAATGTATAGTGAAAAGTCTAGTTTTAGTTCATTCATATTAAAAATATTATTAAGACAGACTTTCTGACATGTTGATGGCTTTACGAAAAGCGATAATATTTTGGGTGATTTATAATTCATCGTATAACACGAATTAAAAATAAATTAATGTATATAGCATAAATGATTATATTTTTATCAATAATAAATAAAATAACAACGAACTGATCGCAGGCATATCACAGCTACAACGCATGCCACATCATATTTATAGGGCAACGAGCTTAATTTTTTTTTTATCAATGTAAAAAAAAAAATTAAAATTAACCAACAGAATAATAAACTTATTTCTATATAAATTATGACAAAAATATTTAATTTTTTATATTATATGAAACAATTCATAAACGAGTAGTATAAGATGTGTTGTGCGTATACAATTATATACACATACAGTATATTATATGCTCGGTCGAGATAGTAGAGTAGAGCAATCCAAGAAATACATTATTAGATAAAATGTATATATACATTAAAATATTGTATATATTTATATACGCGTATATAAGCAACCCACAATTGAAACATAATCACATTGAAGCCAATCACTTCAAGGTGATTTATTTAAAATCGTTGACCTCATTGTAGCGCTACTTAATTTTCTAAATGACTTACGACGCTACAGTATTTTGAAACTTGAAATATACGTCATCATCAGATATGTTTTTACATATGTACATTATATGTAATAAAATACTACAAAATATCCATTCATTACAAGCCAATATAAATCTGTAGCTGTGAAAATTTCATCCAGTACGACTTAAAAATGTTACAAAGTACACAAATTTGGCCTTCTTGGACACATTTAGATTAAGTGCTTGGATTATCTTTAAAATAATCTTTATAAGTTATACATCTTAGTTTACATATTTATCGTATCATAAACAATTTTCAATTGTTAAATAAATACCTTAAATACACAATTAATGAGATAAGAAATTATGGTCTTGCGCTTAAGTAATTTTATTTAAAACAAAGTTTCCCAATCACCAACGTGCATTTTTTTTTTATTATTTTATCAGCTCTCAGAGCAAATCACCTATATAGGTGCTCTTATGAACATAACATGTCGCAGTTACGAGAATTAATATAAAAGAAACCCAAATACAAATAATATTTAGAAAATCTTAAAAAAATATTCATGAGGCAAACATTTAATAGCAAACAATAAAGATTAAAATCTTAGCTTAACGCCAAAAAAAAACTGGAATTAGACATACATAAAACAGGAAACAGTAAATATTCTAATTAAATCAAATAAAAAAAAGTTTTATTTGTTTCAATTTAATTTAAATTTATAATTTTTAAACCGATAATTGGTTGACTCTACATATAGCAATGAAACGCATTTTTGTGTTTAAGATTAAAATTGTACGGTTGCCTACAACACTATTATACATACATATTCGTTTATGTACTTTAAATATTTACTACATTCGCTCAATAGTTATTATTGGAAATGGCTATTAATCGAGACCCCAGTTACACTACTGGTCATATAGAAAAATATGTTTGCAAATTGCGATTGAAAATACATGAAAATATTATGAGTTTTTAATCATGTATTTGACCTATATAAACATCGCCAAATATGATAGCGTACAGTTTATATTTTTAATATTTTTATATCAAATGTAAACAAAACAAATAAGCCCAATGTCTCAACGTAACATGAATTACTATTATATACGAATTACGAGAATGGCCCCGAAAATACTTAAGATTTAATATTTTCTATTTGATAAGAAAGTTTAATTTTCGACACTTGTCCGTATTTTGACCCATTTGTAACTTATTTGAATTAAAGTTATTAAAATTGTAATTCTCATGAATTCATTCAAGCCCAGTTTTGTGACCACTATGGATACCAACAGCTAAAAATTAACCAATAGAATATAATAGAACCAAACTCGCCCGGTTTGAATCAAGGTGCTTACAATATTAAAAATAATTTGATGACATAATTATGTATGTACTTATAAATTCAAGAAAGTTCAGGAAAGCATCCGATTTAAATTTTTATTTATTTAAAAGTCAATTCTGAATAATTTGATTATTTTTTTTATGTTCATATTTCATTTTTCAATCTCAAATTTTACGATCTGGCCTTGATAATAACTCTTTTATGTTATTTTTTTATTAACGACACAGTATACAGTATCAAACGTGATTTTATTGTAATGTAATTATTTTATTATCAATTTTAAAAAAAGAATCGCGATAAGCGAGCGTTTAATACAGAAAAATACACTTTACTATTTATTTATGTTACGATAATCGGTTATTTTGTAGTGAGCTCTAGATGAACCATAAGTGTGCGTATTTATCAATTTATATAATATATGTATCAACTTACTTTTTCCACTTATCTAGTACGATTTGTATCAATTTTGATTGGTTTATTTGTTTCCACTTAAAATATGTGTAATTTTCCAATTTTAATTAATTTTTTGATATGATAAATAATCTTTTCAATATTATGTGATCGATTTAAATTTACTAAATTGGTCATTATTTATTTTGGTACCGTACGTAAAAGGTTAGCAACTAGATAAAAATAATCACAAGCATTTATGGAATAGAAACACTTTAAAATTTAGTTGTTTAAAGTATTTTTAAATTTGTCCAAATTTGTTATATGTACATAAAATGCAAGTTCTGTGAAATAAATATTTCCTCGTTATAATTGAGATTAATCACCTTCTTTGATAATTGGTTCTGTATAGTCAAGTAAACCGTTTGACCTCCAAAGTAAATCACCCAACACAATCCCTACATCCCTTACTATACATACTTATCTTCCCCATTGTATATTCCAAATATACCATTTTGAGATGGTCATCGAGGAAGGTCAGAACATCAAATATATAGGTAACGTAATAACATGACCATATTGATTTAAGTAATTCAGTAGTACACATATCGGATAATATCAACTTGCATGTTTCGATGGTTACCATAAAGAAAAAGCCAGAATGAGGCTAACATTAGGAAGACACCAACCTTCTCGATGCTTACATCTCGATGACTGGAATAAATGGCAAAAATATATTTGTTTGCAACCAATCGTATGAAGAAAGTATTTCAAATTGTAATGGTTAAAACTCACGATTTAAATTACCTAATTTATAGTTCAATTATTGGTAAGGAAAATACTTAACTGTTTAGACATTCTATTTCACTCAAATCCGAGCCTTCCTTTGCGACATACATCAGCTGGTTGTTAAGACCTTTTTTAAGCAAGCATTCTGATGAGGCATTTTCAACGTGGCCCAACCATCTAATTCAGGTAAATTTGATAAATCCGATATCGTCTTTCCCCTTAGTTCAGGTCGTCTAAGTTTACTGTTGTTAGACAGAACGTAAGTGGGAGAATCACTATCCACGCTTTTTATAATTTGATTTTGGAATTTATCGGAAGCCTTAATCGTTTCGGTTCGATAGAGCTCTGAAATTAAGACAAAATTAATTTTCAATTCAGAAATTGAAGAATAAACGAATTTCAGAATGTTATGCAAATAATTGTTTTATAATTATAGACTGCCGAATCGAAGATTTCAAAATTTTATCGATCACATTCGAGTAATCTAATCTAGTTCAATATAAATCAAACATTGAGACATGTTGAGCTTCTCACTGTTTTGAGAGGCATCTATTTTATGATTATTAAATTGTGTCATGGATTAAACAATGACTTCCATCGATACTAAAACATATATTGGTTTTATGGGTTTGAATCACTGCTAATTTTTTTTTTTTTAACAGTGGCAAACTGCTACTTTTACTTCAATGTTCAAGGCCATTTATTGATTTTCATTGTCATCAAACAGTTCACATTGTAATGATTAAAACCACTTTGCATCGTATATATAAAATAAATAGCAAATAAAGCCAACTGTAACAAAATTAACAAAAATTAATCAGCCCCTAGTGGCGGTCTCTGGCGAGATGATTCAAAATAATTACCGTATTTATTGAAAGTCGCCGTTTATGGTCACGCAAAATCGTATAAACGATAAAAAGTAGGTAATTATTTTATGTTAATTTTGTGCCGTAAACAGCAAAAACCTAACGAAATGTTATGGCTTCTAGAGTTTCGATACCCAGCCATTTTGAAGAGTGATCACATTATAAAACTATAAAATGCTATATTGTTTCCAACGATTTTACTATTGTTGACATTTTTTACAAACCTACCTTTAAATTTTTTAGAACATAATTAATTATGAAAATGTGTAAATAAATAAAATTATTAATTATTTGCTAAGCAGCTATGCACCAAGGAAAGCTAGGATATGTGGGCCCAAATTGGAACATTTTTATTTTACCAAGATCCATTTTATAAAGAAAGATTTCAACTCAATCACTAACAAGAATTGCCAAATATCATTCTGAAAATAATTAAATTTAGACATATTAAATTTTACATTTTTAATTTAGATCATTTTTTATTATGATTTTTTTTTAATAATTCTCTTAAATAAACAAATAAAATTAAGAAAACCTAAAATAAAATTAAAATTTTTTTACGATACACTAATATGTTATATGTATAAGAAATATTTCTTGTAATTATTATTTGTTATTACTTAACTAAATTACAATTAATTAATAATTAATAGTATACCTTAAATTAATCAATTAAATTATAATACATTTAAAATAGTTTTTATTGAATTTCGTTCTTTTTATTTGTTTGCCAAAAGTCGGTGTACAAATCTTCAAAACATTTATAACGTTTTCCATTTTTCTTTTCTTGATGTAAACACAAATCCTAGCCACATGCCCATCGATTAGAAATAACATCAGATAGTATAGTATTCGAAACTAATTATAAATAGTTTTTTAACATGCCTAATTTTATATTTGGCAAGACATTTTATTTACTATAAATCTGGAAGATCCAAATTCCTTATTGTAAGCATATTAGATTATTGTGGATCATAGAGATGATAAGAAATAAACCAAATTGATAAACGAAATTGTAGTCAAACAAAGAAATAATATAAGTCTTATAAAAACATATTATACTTGCATTAAAAATAAATCATTCTTTTTGTTCTATAATTTCGAGAAACCAATAATAAATTATAAACAATTTAATAAAAATTTTGTGTTCTGAAGATTTACAAAACACTTAGTTCAGTATTTTATTTTGAGAATTGAGGGAAAGATTTTATTTTTAGTTTTGTTGACAATATATTGTTATTTAAATATAATAATTGTTTTATTATTAATTATATAAGAAAATCACGTAGCATATCTAAAAATTAATGAATACATAATTATTGTAGGCAATCAATCTAAAAAAATTAAAAACACAACCTACCTTTTAGTCCAGAGCCGAGCGATCCGATCGTGTTCTTCTCTGTTTTGTAGATATTGTGTTGCAATACTTCCAACTAATGGATCAGCTAAAAATATATATTATGGGATTAGTTAAAGGAAGAATATAAATTAACTTCATAAATGTGTACATACATGGATTACAGTCTGTCAATAAAGAACAAATAGATAATAAAACTTTTGAAATCGTTAACGCTGGCGACCAATTATCCTTCAAAATATCCAAACAAATAACGCCTTGGCTATTTATATTGCAATGATATATTCTAGTTCTAAAAGTAACCTAGAATAATGATATAGTTAAGTTTTAGTTATAACGTTAAATGCGTTTTAGTGTACGCGTACCTTAGGAGGTTTGAATGGATATTCAGGTGAAAAATGAATATCTAAAAAAAAGACACCACCTTCATATACCGATCCTGGTGGCCCTAATATAGTCGAGACCCATTCATAAAGATTATCGCCTTTTGGCCCAGCACTACAATTTGGAGGTGGATCTAATGTAATTTCCGCCAATTCCTTCTGTATACGCTTTGCAGATGTTCCTAGTGCTTTTGAAATCTTTGGATTTGGTTTACTTTCCTTTGTCTCTGGTTTCGATTCAGTCGTAGTAGCTGCCGTACCATTACCATTTCTTCCACGTCCGCTAGCATTACCACCAGGACCATTACCATTACTACTATTACCATTTCCACCACCCCCACCACCACCACCAGCGTTCCCACCACCGCCGGCACTACTAGACCCGCTTGCACATGAAGACATGATTTTAGTTTTATTTAACAATTCAATGAAGATGACGAAATCTGAAATAAATTTAAAGCATATACATAATGTTAAAATTTACTATAACGATCGCTAAACGAAAAATTGTTTATTGAATATGAGTCCTCATATGAATCATTTTTATTTTCAAATTTCGGCAGCTTTAAGTCCTTACTACAAGCTTTACGAAATTCACATTTTCACCTTGACGCGTAAATTATTTTAGAAAGCGGTAAAAATTATATATTTATCGTGTATGGTTTTCTTAAAAATACTTTTAAATTTTAGTGTATTAGATAAATTTGAGAAAATAATTTAAAGGCAGCTATAGAAGTGAAAAATCTAACAAGTATTGTAAATTCTACTATTTCAATTTGAAATTTTTTATTGGCGACTCACAATGTTGCCCTGGCCTCATTGCGATATGCTTAAATTAAATATATTTTAAAGTTATATTCGCTTCAAATTTAAGTCTGTAAACCTTGCAGTCTTGCTTAAATTTAAATAAAATTCTAGACAATTTTTTTCTAATTCATAATAAATGAATATGAATATGAACTTGAACTAGAATGTGAATATACTATAAATTGTAACTAGCATATATTGGTTTGTTTATAACTATTATTAATTCTTTAATAGTAACAAAATTTTAAAAGAGGTTTAATTTAATATTTTTCAAAATTATCCTGTATCTTACAACATGTTGAACCGGAATGTGATTGGAGGAGTTGTAAGCTGAAATATGTATAAGAAAAATAAAGTCAAAATCGCTTAAATATAGAAAAAATTAAAGAATTAGAATAGCATTTGACTATGACTTAAAGCTTAACCACCCCACATTTGTCCAATTAATCTGACCTCTAGATTAACAATAAATTCATATTTTAGTCATATTTCACCCGTTGAACTTGGCCTTTTTACTTAAAAATGAATTTGTTGTTGAATCAGCCAAAGTAATCATTACTTGCGAAGAGCGACACTTGCGGCTAGCACAATAACTAAAACGAGATGCATTATTATTTGTTCATAGAAAATTTAAAGTTTGGTATTATGAATTTCTTGCAACAAACTAACATCAAGTTTAACGAGCTATGAAATATTATATTGAATTTTCCATTACTGCTCTTTGAATTAATCAAACACACCAAAATGAAAAATTGTTTAATCAAAGATACAAACCACTAGGTAGTACTTATAATAATGTTGGATTGTGGAAAACAATCGTTGAAGATTGGAAATTAATAAATTTCTTAATAGGTATACGGATTGAAAGCAAAATTTGGTATAATCATCCATTTAAATTATGCTATTTCTAATATTATATTAGATGTTTGCAGATAATAGAATTATAAAATTATTATTATAAATATTATAAAATTATAATTACTTATAAATCAAAAATAATTGCAATATAATGCACAAGAAATAATAAAAGCCTGACCTTGGTATATATAAAAAGGTCAATGACATAAACATAAACTTTATAATTGTTATAATATTATTGTTATGCATAAGCAAAATTGTTCAAATAATTAGCAAATACTAGAATGACAAATATTTACAACAAAATGAAGTATCCGAGACAAATCTATAAAGGAACCCGGCAAACACATATTTTCTAGTGAAGCAACCGAAGCACGTACCTACATTTTGTATCATCAAATAGAGTAGAACTTTATGAATAAAACCTATATCCTGGCCATTAATGATCAATTTGGCTTGTTTAGAAAACAAAGAAAGTTCATTGCACAAAAGGAGATTGTGACAAATGACACCAATATATTATTGACATTAAAATTATTGATTACTTATACGTGTAAATGTTCAATTAATTAAAATTATAATTATTAATCCAATTTGATCCTAAAATTGAATGAATATATCAATAATATAATATTAATGTACTGATTTTGTTATTAATTTAATAAGATTTTAAGTTAATGTGGGTACCTACAAAATTTTTCCAAAATATTGGATGGCGTGCCAATTTTAACACTGTTTAAGGTGTAGCATTTTATATAATCAACCGCTCATCTAATGTAATATTCTGTATTATTTGTAATTTAATTACCGCTTTACCAAATTACTATCTATTGCAAAATTAAATAAAAATTAGAGATACTTATAAGTTTTGATCGAATTTAAAGTGTTAAAAATTATGCGGCCATTTTGAGACAAAGGTATTTTCGCAAAGAAATATTTTTCCGAAATTCTTATAATTTCATTTTAGACGTACTTTTTAATCTTATTGAATTAAATGCGTACTTTTTAATCTTATTAAATTAAATTACATAAATAAATTTAAAATTTAATTGTGTTACAAATCCAGAAAAGCAATAAATCGAAGAAATATTTATTTTATGTACAAATTTTTCGATTATAGTTAATTAAAATATATAGATGCGTATAAATAAGATGATTATAACAAATATGAATATTATTTATATTGTTGTTACCTTATTTAATAATTTTATTTTATAATGAAAACAATAAAATATGAAAAATACACCGCTTATTATATTTGAAACTAAAAATCACAAACCTCACAACAAAAATTTTTAATTTAATACCGACAGAACACTATATTGTTGAAGCGAGGCGAATAGATCAAAAACTAATGCTTTCTACTGCGGGACGAGGGAGACAAAACTAAAGCGAAATTATTTTGTATGTAATTTTAAGTTCAGTGGAAATGCAATTTTTTTATGTTATTTACTGAACGCATAACATTTTATTCACAATTTCTGTTAAATTTACATAAATGTTATTATTTTTGTAAAGTTTTTGTTGATTTGAATATACGCACACTATTGTCCGAACCTCCAGATATCACGTACTTTTCGTTGGACCAGTCACACGCCAATACCTTATCTTCATGTCCTATTAGATCGTATAGTGGAGCCTTGGGACTTCGGGAATCCCAAAGCTTTACATGGTTGTCGTATGCACCCGAAATAAATAGATTGTCTTCCGTTTTGGACCAACAAACAGTTTGTACCCATTGTGAATGTCCTAAGTATGTATTTTTAACTACTACACCTTGACTAGATCTCGGATCATATAGCCGAAGACTTTTATCGGCAGAAGCAGTAATAATCATTCCATTTAGCTTTGAATAACTCATATCGAAAAAAGACTTATTTCCGGTTATTTCACTTTTAATTCCGCCCAAATTTAAATCCCAAATTTTAATGGTATGATCCCATGACGATGTAACAAGAGTATCGTTATCGATCCATTGCACTCCCGAAATCGCCTCCCGATGTCCTTGTAATGATATAATAGGTGTCCTAATTTTACCATGCTCCGATTTTTGCTTTTTATTCCGGGACTCATCTTCATCCGGATCATATAACACAGCAGACCAAATTTTTAGTATTGTATCCCAACTACCGGTGGCCATTTTTTTGCCATTAGAATTAACAGCAATACAGTCAATTCCTCGTTCATGTCCTTTGCATATTTGAACACATTCAACCGAATTTGTTTTTATGTTCCATTCCCAAATCATCGCCGTTTGATCTTGCGAGCAACTTACAAAAACGCCGGTTGTATCGTTTAAGCTGGCCCAAGCGACTCCTTTAACTGGTGCTTCATGTCCAGGAATTGTAAGAACATGTTTACCATTAACTGTCCATATATTTAAGGTATTATCGTAGCATCCAGTCAAAATCCATTCACCTCGAGCTTCAACAGCAGACACCCAGTCATCGTGTAACAAATATTCTTGAGGCTCTGGAGACGGAAATCTCTCAACATATTCAATTTCAATAATATCTTCAAATGAAATTGTCCGTTCTTTTAAATGTTCCCCCAATTGTATTCTGTAATAAAGGATTTATATTTTACTTAAAAGGATTCACAATATCAAAGATTTAAAGGTTACTTTAAAAATTCTCCTCTTATAAGAAAATCAAATTCAGTTGTCAAATGCTCACTATCGGCTTCCCGTAACAATGTATCTAGTAAGTTATTTAATTCGATAACCGAAATATTGGCAGAAATTGAGAATGGAGTGTCTGGAACCGCATACCTGAAATAAGTCGAAAGTTGTAAAACATTCTAACCTCAAAATTATTTATCAATTTGTTCTTACTGTTGCTGTTTTGTTACCAAATGAATCTGTAACTGGCCTTCGCTGTTTTCGACTTCCATAATTGGGGAAATTATGGTTTATTTGCGAAATTAATAAATCAACAATAAACAATAATCACTCAAAATTGCGGTTTATTTTTATTTTTTATCATAAAATTGAAAACTCAATTTACATGCGATCTTTTGACGTTTCAGGAAAACATAGTGCCCCACTGAACTATATTACAGAAACAATTTTAGTTTATAACCCAAGCTACCCAAAATTGAGATCGCAAAAATTATAACTATACTATACGTGGTAATAGGATCGTGATATAATGGATTGCGATGCGCAAAAACAACCCATAACCGTGTTTATTTTTGACTTTTGTGGAGTATTTTGTCACGTGTTTTGAAAATAATTTGAACCAGACATCAAAACTCCGAAGTTGCGCAACTGCGCAATCAACCATGAAGAGCCCTTTAGTATATATAGTAAGTATAAGACATTTGTATTGGTTAATCTATTTTGATATAATATGTATTTGTAATTTTGTATATACAAAAATTTACCTGTCAATAATAATTTGGAATTTTTTATTAAATGAAGAAAAAATGTATAAAAGTTACATGTATTTTCATTTTAAAGAATATCCGTGAAGTTTTACTTTTAAAGTTTTAACATGCAATATATTTTATTAAGATTTTAAAGAGCAAATTAAGAAATTTTTTGTTGTTAAATGAGATTTGTGAGCGTAACTAGGTTTTAATTTTAAAACATGAACTATTTATTTTGATGTTTCTTCGTAGCCATCATTGACGTAGTAAAAAAATCGACATAAAATATGAAGGATGCTGGATGAGATGACACTAAAACTATTTGTGAAATTACATAAAATACAATAAACTGTATTATATACATTATATAATATCATATATGTAACATAAAAAAGTAAAAATGTTTATGGTTTTGTTAAGAAATACAAAAATTTGTCGAAAAACATAAAATCACAAAAATATTAACGGCGGCAGCGGTAAAAATGTCACAATTCATTTTCGATACGAACTAGGCAAATACGTAAAAACTATTATTTATATAGCTTAATGCGATATCTGTCAAAATTCTCATGCTCAAAAAATTTCACTGTACATACCAAATTTACCATGTAAATTTGGTGCTTACCTTCGCTAGTTCGCCTAACTTCATTTTATAAATATTCAAATGTGTCAAACTGTCAAACGATACGAACGATTTTAATAAAAATTGAATTGATATTAATTTTTTTTTTTAAGTTTTACTAATTTATTACTAGATATTAATTATTATATTAATGTCCGATAATATGGATTTTATTGAAGCGTGGAATGATACAATTCCATATAAAATAAAACCAAATGATTTAAGCAAACCGACAGAAACATTTTTATTAAATGCCTTAGTGAATTATTTGTATAAGTTGAATATTGATATATCGCGTGTATGCATTTTGTATAAATTCTTCAGTATGGATTTAATTGTGATTTATTATATTTTATTGCGTATAGGTTAGTGTAGATGCATCTGATTTGCGACGTATTGAGAAAATAAAATTGTGCCACTACATAAATCATTTGTATACATTGTCTGATAACTCGAATAATTTTTACTATATTGATTTACTCCATCCTCGTAAGTTAACTTTAAATGTATGATAAAAAGTTTAAATTTTATTAGTATTACTATATTATAGCACCTAAAAAGACGGCTCATCTATTGAAAATATTGTTAAACTACTATCACTATTATAACATGGTTAAAACGGAAGTAATCGAAGGGGCTTCAACTGTCATTAGCAATTATGAAAATCTGCTCATCAAACGAAATCAGCAAGAAATGGAAAATGAGAAGAATAAAATTCTTCTAGAGAACGTTGAAGTTAAACTGAAAGAAAATATGATACGTTTGCCAGAGTTGCAAGAGAATCATCGTCAGTGTGAATTGAAAAAGGAAGCAATCGATAATCATTTATTAGATTTGGAAACCAAACTAAAAAATTCTCAGTACACCATAGATCAGTTTAAAACCCAAATTGATAAGACTAAAAGTGAGATGGTTATGGAATCAGAGATGAAATATTTATTAGAGCAAATTGCAGCACTTGACAAACAAATTGAAGAGTATACCGCAATGGAAATTACCGGGCGAGATAATAATCAAACCATTGCTCAATCAATTCCTGAGTTAGAAAAATTCAACCAAAAATTGGTAGATGTAATTGAAATTCTTAATGCAATGAGCACACAATCTTCAGAGTAAGTAAATTGATAAGATACATGTTAGTGAGCTCTCATACCGATCCTAGTCCATTTATTATACTACATAGTACATATTTGATAATTATTTCAGTTCAAAACAAATTCACGATCAACTGATTATTGAAATTAAAGAAGAAACTAAAATTGCAACTGAAATTGCCAAGCAAAAATTGAAAATCGAAGAATCTTTACAAAACACAGAAATCGATTATCAAACGAACATTGAATTGAAGGGAATCGAATTACATAAGCTATTAGATGAAACACGAGATAAAATAAGGTTAGTATTACAAAGATATAGGATAGAATTAAAATATTTACAGTTTATTTTACGTTTTCAGTCAATTACAACACCTAACAAATGATGAAACTAAGTATAAAACGGAGAGTTATGACCTTGAATTGAATGTTAAGGATTTACAAAGTCAAATTTCACGTATGACTAAAATCACGGAAACTGTATTTAAAATATTATTACAGTGAGTGAAACAAGAAAAGAAATATAAATTAGAAATATAATTTTATTAATTTGCAATTATTTCAGTTTTTAGTTTACAATAACTTTTAAATTTTTTACAATAACTTTTAAATTTTTATACATATATTTTAATTAGGCATTTTATTTTATTCCTAATACTGTTTTATATCGTAAAATAATACGTACATATTTTTATAATTTTTCATTGAATAAGAAAATATATATTTTTATTGGTTTTTAAACGGAATCGGAAATACAAATTTTGGAAAATAAATAAAATTATAAAAATAATTTACATAAAAATAGAGAGACTAATTTTAGATTTGTGGTTTAAAAAAATTGGCCCACAATAAGTAACAGAAAAGTACATACAATGTTTCCTTATTTTCTAACAGCACCAGAGGAAAATTACTTTAATACATATTTAAAATTATTAATTTTGAATGATTTTTTTTAACATGTAATTCAGAAATATATTTTGGGATTTATTTATTTTTATTGCACTTTTTTTTTGTTTTTAATGTTTTAAAAAAATATAATAGGAATGTTGTGTAACGAGATAAGATAAATAAAATGCAAATACATAAATATCTAAATTTTGTTCAACTAATTCATTTCAAATACCAAAATAAAAATTTAAACATACATCAAAATCATGTTGTGCTATTTGATGAATTTGATAATGTAACATTTGTTATGTCTTTAACAATCATTTCAGCCACTTGCCACGCTAATTCTTCTTGTACTTTATCCTCAGGTAAATTAACAAATTTTTTTACAACATTTTTGATTTTATTACCATTCCATTTATCTTGCTCGACAAATTCCATATCAAAATCACGTTCATATCGGCCGAGCGCATTTATTCGGCCAAAACTTAAAAAATTATTTGAATGATGCTCATTCAGCTGATCTTTATTATGCGTTGCACGTTGCCATAATAAATCTGGATTATTCAATTGCTGATGATCTATGGACATGTTGTTTGTCGGCAATGTTGATGTAGGACGTGACGGTGATGATGTGGCGTTTGAATTATTTTCTAATTTTACTTTACTTTTATTAAAATAATTACTTTCCATTGCTAATAAGGTATTTTTAGTTGAAATAAAATATGAATTACGTAAATTACGAGTATTATCCGATGTACAATCCGATAATGTTTTTCGATGCTGTCCTCTCCTTTTATTATTTATTGTATTATTAGAGGCGATTTTTTTATTCTCATGGATTTTATTAAATAATTCTGATAAATATTTATAAAAATAATTAGATTTGATAAATTTAGAAAAATATTTTTTGTTTAAATAATAATCAACTATTAATATCGGCAGATCGAAACACGAGTCTAATTTTTTACTATCACTACTATTACCCTCGTTACTATTATCATCATCGCAACAAATATTCTCTTCAATTAAATAACGAATACTTGACGATAAATCCAATTTCAGATTTGATTGAAGTGAAAAATATTTATCATAAATGATCATAGCATCGGTTTGTGATCGTTTATGATCATAATTTAATACATTTTCCACAATTTCTTTTTTATAATTTAACGTTATTATTATAAAATCAAGATAATAGCGTTCATTATATTTTTCTAAATAGTCCATAAAGTAGAATAGTATACTATCATTATTTAAAACATCATAAATTGTTAAATTATCCGATGTTAGTACATCAATTGTGAATTTACAATAATAAATCGATTCTAAAAATTGATTTAAATATTCAGATTCGAGTCGTTTAAATACATACTGTTGAGCATCATCAAATAATTTTGAAGATAAATTTATATTATTTGTTGTGATGCCTAGAGACAGTGAAATGTGCGATAGAATTGTAGCCGGTACATCAATGTAATAATTTGAGTTTGATATCAAATATTTTCGATATATTCGAATTGCATCCGATGTTATGCTTGAATTAAATTTCGTATGATGATTTTTTTGATCAATCTTTTCATCATCGGTTATATTGTTATGCATTTTATAGCATTCAGATGAAGATGTTCCTGTATCTTCATCATTTTCATCTACTGCTCGATCTTCATCCTCCTCATCATCATCGTAATTAAACGATATTGAATCACAATCTAGACTTGTGTATGATAAACTATCGTAGCCATCGGACGATACACTTTTATTCAATATTCGACGTTCATTGCTATTTAGTATTATCTGAGATTTTGTTGATGGTGTTGCTAATACATTTGATGTTGAACTGATTGATTTACTACAATTATTATTGTTAATGATTTCGGCCGCTGTTCGATAACTTTCAACATCGAGCCAAAATTTTATTAGTGATAAGGCTTGTTGTGCTTCTAAAAATTGTACCATGTAACATAAACAATTCTTATCAGACAACACGTCGCTTAAATTTTTAGAGAGCCTTGACCTTTGCAACTGAGATTCGTTTAGAGATTCTGAAAAATAAAATAATTTCTGGTTATTTAATTAAAATCAAATATTTGATGGCCATGTCACTAAATCAAAGAGGTTGGTAGAATTAAGCAAAAAACTATTGGCAATACAACACCGCTACTGCTGTTTTCTGATAAACGCAGTGGTAATTTGTCTCAAAATAACATTTATATACACGAAACTCAGTTCATAATATAACTAATCTATTCGTGATCCGAGATGATATGATGAATCTTCACATGTTAAACCTTGAGAAATGCTTAATAGTAAACAGACATGGACTAAATCGACTAAGAGAAAGAAGATTGACGTTTATTCAATAAGAGATGCAAAAAATATCATAATTATTATCGAATTGTACTGAATATTTAAAATTAAATAAGAAACGCGTATTTAGGAGTGACCTTGATAATCTAAATCAGGATTGATTTTAAAATATGACGAAAGTATCTATTGCTTACAGCAGTCAGTTTACTCTACCTTTATGTTCGACACAATATTTTTCTGCCTCAGCAATGGTAAATGCTTCATTCAATTCATCAACAACAGACGATTGTCCAGTTTTATTAGAATTCCCCACTTCATAATTGGACAACGAAGATGATGATGCTGAAGATCTAAGATCTTTCTTGCGACCTAAAATGTAATAGAAATATTATGCATGTACAAACGTAATACATCAAAGAAGAACTCACTTGATTTTTTCAAAAATTGTAACATTTTTTAACATAATAATTGTTTAATAATAATTAAAAATGTTTATTTTATTTATTTTTATAATTTTTTTCCATAGTTTCTTGTTTTGTTTTCGAGCGATATTTTTGACATTAAAAACAATTTTCTTCAAATACGTCAAATGTTTTCCTAATAAATGAAGTTGGTTGTAATTAAAAATAAAAGGTACCCGGGGTGACATGTTCTACCATCACTTCGATTCGCTTCGATAGTGAACATCGCATCGAAAAAAGTGATAGTCGGTATGTTGTACCATTTTCGATGGATACTATAAAGGAACATATTTTCGAAAATGAAATGACGTTTGACATCTATTTTTAATAGGTATTTCAACTGTTCAATCTGTCAATTATCTTGTAAACATAATAAATGTAAGTACGTTATTTATAAATCTCTACAATTGTTGACTTTAATTGTTTAATTATAGTAATGAATATGATGAATCCTAATTTATTTATTGGTGCTATATCGACTTCACACGATGTTGATAGGGAGGATGGAGATAATTATATATACATAATATATACAATATTATATTGAACATTTGGAAATTTTTATATGTACTTTCATTATAATATAAAAATAAAAATAAATAATATTATTTTTAACGTAATTTAATTCAAATAAATTCAAATAAAAGTCAGTATTTTTCGCTTATTATGTGTATCACAAGCAAAAAATTCAGTGATAGATTGTCGAAAATTGTGATGGTCGAAAATGATACAACATACCATTTTATCGAAATCAGTGATATTTCATCGAATATCGAAAATTGTGATGGTAGAACATGTCACCCCCGCTAAACATAGCCTATCAAACGTACAGTTTACGAAGAATTCATTATACTACTTATACATACCGGGTTTCCATCGTGATAGTATAATAGTTTAATAGTATTATATTATTATACTACGACGATGGAAACGCGAAGTTGGTAGTATAATACTTTATTATAATACATATTTCAGTATACTATCTATCAAAAGTAAAGTAGTTATCAAATTATATTTTTAACAATATATTTCATGACAGTGTACTTTTTTATTACAATTTCGATTCGTTCGAAGTTTTTTTTGTGGTATTTTGATATAACTATACGTTTTTGATTTAAATACTTAATTATTGTGATTTGAATATTGTAATGAAATTTGTATGAAACATTAGAATACAAATTACAATATTCAAACATAATTATACAGCTTACTTCACACTATATGATGGAAACCCGACTATGAATGATAGTATAATAGTATAATACTATTATACTATTATGCTATTGACGATGGAAACCCGGTATTAGTCATGGAAAACGTAACGTATTGGCGAAGTTAAAATAAATAAAATCTAACAGATCGTCCAAAAGAGGAAGTAAACTATACGAAGATATGTATGTATATATTAGTATCAAGAATTTGTCTTTGCTTTAGCGTAAAGTTATCAGTATGTACAAATTGAATATGTATGTACACAGTTTCTTACAATCTTTGTTCGTTTCCACGTATGGTTGCGGACCAATACTCGGGTGACTTTTACTTTAATTTTCGTTAAATTCATCTACCAAAAAATAGCGTAAAATAAAAGTAAACAACTACACAAAAGTAAATGTTTGATTTATAGGTTGTCAATTTTATATTGACCTACGGATTGAGTGAGTATAAAATAAACAAAAACTCGTATTTCAATAAAACCAAAATACTAGAAATCGACTTTTAACGTAGTAAAGGTTTTACCCGAATATACATTTACACCTTACTAATTTAATTTAAACAAATTAACAAACGTCCCAAATAAACATTTTCAGAGGCTGTTTATTTGTCTAAATTCTTCAATGAATCAGGTTGTGTTTTTTTAATTGGAGAGTCTCGGGTTCGATTCCCGGCGGTGACCAAAAATTACGGCTGGGTGTTTTTAATGTGTAAGTATGTTTGTTTGGGTATTGCACCTCGCCCAACTTTAATAAAATAAAATAAAAGTTTTCAATAATCTAAATTAAAATATAGGTCCTAATTATCTGTTTAGTTAAAAGAAATGTGGTACAATTATCCTTCAGTAAAACTGTACATAAAATGTAAATCGGAACCCTTTTTATTAAATACCAAGTCATACATACAATTATTGAGTTTGAGACTGATAGCTAGTGGATTTTATGCCCTTTGACAGCTGAAGAAACTTTTTATACACACGTTTTTTAATTGCCCATCTGCACACTGCATAGCTCCATGCCAGTTGGGCTGGCCCTTGAGTTATGAATTCCTATAGATCATAGCCGTTTTCAATTAAATCACCGATCGTAATCGGGAGATTAAAAATACATTTTGCATCCTCCTCTGTTGGCCTTCCTTTCTATCCAAACGTCACAGCTTTAACCACTACACTATTGCAACTCTTATGAGGCCACTTCGTTGTCTTTCTGTCTAGTCTGTCACAGGCTCGTAACTTTTGAAGTTTCATTCGTAACGAGTGAAAATTTTGCATGCACACTAGGTCATTTAATCCACAGATAATTCAACAATATTGTATAAGAAAATACCAAAAAATGGCCTGAGATATGTCATTTTAAAGGACTCACTTATCTTATCATCTTATTTGTTTTTTGTAGTTTATCTGTCTGTACAGGACATTTTATTGAATACCATATTTTACCTTCTCGTCGTATGACAGAGTATCACCCTTCACGGCAATTGAAAAGCTGCTTTAATTGAATCTGTTCTTATAAAAACATATTTCAAAAATACTATTATAACTGTGCCTTTAAAGGGGTGGGTCAAACAACACTAAAAAAAAATTCGAATTTAAAGTATGAAATCAGATGGAGTTACGAGTTTGTTTTGGGAATATCAAAGAAATCTCCTGGTACAACAAATTGCCGCTTAACGCTATATATACATTCCTGAAATAAGCGCAGCTGCGTTAATCGGGGTCATTTTTACCTAATTACGGGTAACTAATTTAGCCTATAAATCAGAAGTTGTCATTGCAGATAATGTTAGCATAATACTATGTGCCTCGTTCGATTAAACTAAACAAAATTGTAGCTTCTGCTAATGTCTCATAGGCTCCAACTGAAAAGGTGATTTATGAGGTTACTTTTAGTATGACTTTTCATTTATACTGTGTAAAGGATGAATAAAAATCAAATCAAGCAAATTTGGCATTTTATTTAGTTTAGCTCGGTGTTAATTGTGGTACAAATAGTGACTATTATACTACTGCTATCTATTTAAATGTTGTATTAACTAACACGTTTCACTTTAATTTAGTTAGTTTAGTCGATTGAGGCACACAACATAAAATCTTATCGGCATTTTTAATGATTGTCCGTGTTGTAGACGAAGAAGCTTCCACGTAGATTTGACGTTATAACTTGTATTTTAGTGCTAAAAGAAATAATTTTTCCTTGCACTTTCAATGTCTCACTGCTTTTTGGCTACGTTAACTAATTTATAGTTTAACATATATTCAATCAAATATTAAGCAAAATTTAACAATATTTTGAATAAAACTATCTTTTTAAATAAAAACTGAACGAGAGCGGAATAGCAAATCAGCGTTAAACGAGGTTTCCCTGTAATCTTAACCATTCGCCATAAGATAATTCTACAGACCAAGACTGTAATTTTTCTTTAAACGCTGCTCGAAAACCTAGCTGTCGTTCATTTATGTGCGTCACCCAAATGGTTGAGGAGAGCGAATAGTGCTTGATCATAAACTTGGTCGCTTGATCATAATGCCATATGGTACACCAAAACGGCAGACTTAATACATATTTGATAATTACGTTAGCATATACGTAATTATCAAATATGTATTAAGTCTGCCGTTTTGGTGTACCATATGGCATTATGATCAAGCGACCCTGTACCTGCTTTTAGCCAGATGAACTTCATCAAAACGTTTAATGTCTGATTACTTGTAAATATCCGAGATTTAAGGTCATCACATTCATTTACTTATAAATTAATCAAGAATATCGCAAAACTAGAATAAAATTTTACACGTTTGTAGCTCGCGGTCCTCTGATTAAACATTCCTGTTCTAAAGATATTTTATTAATGTAGTTCATAGTAATACTATTTTCATTTTTTTTAATATAAAAGTGTTGAACTGGCCAACACATTAAATAAACCATGAATATGTATAATGAATATTACTTTAATAAACAAATAGACTTCTAATTTTTTCTTATTTACTTTAAATCACGAATCGGTTTAGCGAAATAAAAACAGACAAAATAAATTTTGCGTGGAATATTATTTTTAGTTTTAATCGAACTGCTCTGTGTGCTTGTCGTAGTTGTAAAGTAATCTACCGCAAATTAAAATATTTCCAGTTTTTCACGCGTTATTATCATAAATTCACAACGATATAAAGCTAATAATTATTTTAATAAATGTATGAAATATAATTTAATTATTATGTTGTTAATTAATAACACATGTGTAGTGTAACACTTTTGAGGTTTAACGATTTTTATGTGATTTTTGTTGTATTGTTGATTAGCCATACTACAAAAAATATTGATTACGGTGTGATGTAATTTTATAAATACAATTTTCGTGAAATTCTGATGAAATTAAATAGGCTTGTCTGTGAAAAATTCATATATGTAGAATATTTATTTGTGAAAGTCAACATGTTCCATCGATTTTCAAAAGTACATAAATGTATACATATATGGACAATCAAAATTCAAGCATTATTTGACTAGCCGATCAATTTAAAAATATTGTCGATTTTAAACTTAGCTCTAAGCAATTTTGGACAGACTCTAATAAATTTTTATAGTCTATTAAAGTGATAATTAATATTGTATATAGTATGCAGTATGTACTAAACATATTTGGCTTTCGAATCGTTGTACATGAATATCATGTTGATTTGGAAAATAAATATACATACTGAATATTTATTCCAATTTGAAAAATAAGCTATAGCTATTCTTTTATACCTTGTATATCATGAATTGCAATCATTTATTTAATCAATTTAAAATCATCTTATATGAGATAAAGATATCACATCAGCGTTCATCTTATATGAGATGAAGATATCACATCACATCATCATCAACGTAAATTTATTATACGCCTAAAAGTGTTGCTGTTGATTTTAATTTAATCTAATTTTGTGATATGAAAAGATAATAGTAAATAATAATACATTTTAATCATTTTATTTATTTATTTTTTTTTTTAATAAATTAAGATTTATTTGTGTGATTACAAAGCGGATCATGCATAAACCACCAGAGATCAAAGCGTTTAAAGAATTTTTAGAGAAAAATATAAGATGCATTAAAGTGTTAGATTATAGCACAAAATATTTAACAGCACTTGGAGATAATTATGGAAGTACAATGCTTGCAGTTACTGTACAAATACAAAAGAATGACGAAGAAGTGGTATGTAGACTTTCTGAATATTAATCTTAATTTGTATTAAATATTATAAAGAACAGCACAAGTTCGTTCGGTTAATACGGTTAATACTATCATCTCACTACTATGAGTAATTTTATAAAATAAAATTTTAATTCGTCATATTCGCTTATGGCATGCATCTCCATAGTTAAGATTTGATTCCAAGAAATAAAAAAATTCATGAATGAACGAACTATGATGCATATACATACATATACTTATTCTTTAGTCATTCTCTTCATTCATTCTTTATTTACGTTTAGTTACTTTTAGTGTTAACGTAAACAAAAAATCAAGATTACGATGAAGTCTGAAAATGCGCGTGTAATAATTATAAACAAAAAGAATTTTTATTTAATAGTAAATTACATCATTCGTTCTGCGATTCTAAGGCGATATCAAGTCTAATAAAAGCTCTTAGATTAGTCTGTACCCTAAATACTTTCACTTAAGTCTCAAGTGCTTACTTAAATTACTGTGGAATTAGTCTGATTGAATGTCACACCACAATAGTTTTATAAGTAAGCTATGTGCAAACGAAATTTGATACATCATTTTAATTAATTAATATAATTTTAATTCCTTGCATTCTTTCTAATTTTAAAGACAAAATTTATTTATATTGAAGTACGTACTCTAATATACATTAATAAATTCCAGCCATCGCAGCTTGAAGTCGTTGCAAAAATGTCACCAACTAATTTACAACTTCAAGAAATTTTCCAAACCGAAATTACCTTCATTAAAGAGAATGCAATTTATACGGAAATCTGTCCTACCCTACGAAAACTTCAAGAAGATATGAAAGTACCTGAATGTGATATCTATAATGTTCTACCAATTTGCTATGGAGCAAGAATTTCATTAGACGAGAATGCGAAACACGTTGACTCAGATGCCCTGTTGGTGTTAGAAAATTTAAAAATCCGCGGTTATAAAACGGGTGATCGTTTTAAAGGATTCGACGAGTCTCATTGTTATGTCGTATTAAAAAATTTAGCTAAATTTAATGCGACACCGATCGCTCTTAAATTACTACAACCCAATTTATTTGAAACCAAAGTTAAACCGTATTTGCAACGTATCGATATTGATGCTGGTATGGATGTGTACACAAGAAATAAAATGATGGAAATGTTGTATCAGGAATTGGATATTTTAACAGAATTCAATAATATAAATGAGCGATTAAAATCGCAAATTGAAAAATGTGTCCAATGGCAAACCGATATAAACGAATGTCCAACTGAAACCGTATACACAACGGCCATTCATAATGATTTTTGGATTAATAATATGATGATAGGATATGGTAATTCAACATAATCTGCATATATACATATTTCAATGTACATAACAAAATACCTAAAATTATTATTTTATTATTTGATAGATTCAAATGGTCATCCGAATGATATGAAACTGATCGATTTCCAACTAACCATGTATGAATCATTCGCTCACGATTTGGTTTTTTTTCTATTGACCAGTGTTGAAGATGAGACACGCGAACACAAATTTGACGATTTTGTAAAATACTATTATGATGAATTTTATCGTGTATTGAAACAAACAGACTGTCCATTAGAAGAATTCACATATGATAAGTATGTATTATAGCTAATATTACTAGCCCAATAGTTTTAATTATATATTTTAAAATATTTTTATAGATTCCTTAATGAGATAAATCGTAGAGCACCGTGGGAATTATTTCATGTAATTGCAATGTTGAAAATTGTACTCGCACGATCCGATAGCATGCCTGAAAAACATGATGAATATTCAAATGATATATTTTTAAATGATGACTTAGTCGGACCAGAATATTTTGTCAAACTAAAATCGATTTTGAGAGAGTTTGAGAAACGAAACTGGATTTGGTTATAAATATAGCTTTAAGAATTAATTGTACTAATTTATTTGATAATATTTAATGTAATACAACTAAAAATAATTACATTTATTATTATTTGATTTTATACATTCCGCCTAAGACTAATAATTTATCATAATTAGAATTTCGCATGATAAATCTCCAATATAAATGTTCACAAATTAGCGTGATGATTGCTAAACCATAGCCAATAAAAAGTGATACAAAAGCGCCATTAAATTTTTTTAAGGTCATATAACTATTGATTGAAGATGTTGAGTCCGATTCAAAATTTGATTCAAATTTACGAGTAACATCTGAAAGCCATTTAGTCAACAGCCCTACAATAAAGAATACATTTTGTTACTTATATAATAGCAATCGAAACAACGTATATACACAGAACCGTTTATTTTATTTTTGGTTTCAGGATCAATAATTTTAGTTCTATATACCTGATTCAATTATATTTCGAATATATTTATCGACGATCGGCTTAATTGGCGAATTTTTTTGTAATCCCAGTGATATTGGCATATGAATAACGCATTCCTTCATGATATGAAGGGTCTCTTGCTCATATTTAGAAGTACGTTTTGATCGAGCTTCCTTTAAAATATATACATTCTCGTAATAAGCATATTCACCACCAATAATTTGTTGAATCTATAACAAAATTATGAATTAATAATATTTGTAGTATATATTCAGCCTTTACTTACAGCATTTTCAATATCGTCAGTTTCTGCTAATTTGGTTCCAATTTTTTTACCAGCTTCATCTAAAGATGTTGTAAAGAAAAGTTTATTTTCTTCGCCCCATGTTCCGCATGTTATTGAACTTTCAGCCAATTGTTTCAGTGTGTCTATTGTTATTTTCGGAACTGGTAACGCCAATATAGCAGTCATGCTTGCACGATATGCAACTGCTATCAAAAGACAATATATCCAGTACCATCCGGTCAATAAACGGATTGGCCAACCTTTTGGAAGTCTGGGCAACGAGACAACCAATAACATGCTATATGTATACAGTATACAAGTTGTTAAATCATCAAATATCTCTTTACTCTTCGTTAACCCTTTAGTATAAAATGGATATCTCTTTGAAATATTAAATATTTTGAGGTTTTCATTTCTTTCAAACGCCTTATTTTGTCTAAGAAATTTATGGATTTTTGATAAACTATAAAATACAAATCCACCGCAGAATAGTGATGTAAGTACACCTAGCCACATTTCTTCCCTAGAATTAGGTAAAACGTCTGATAATTAGACTATGTCATCTTATTATTTAATTCACATAAAAATATTACTTGAACGGTAATATTAAAACCTTCCAAGAATTATCATTGAGAGCTTCGGGTGTTAAAAATGTGAGACACTCGGTTGAGTACGGTATAGACAAATCTATTAAATCCAAATTATATTGAGTATAATGCAGATCGCCAAGTCCAAAATCCGATTGATCATTCACTACTTCTCCATATAATCCAGTTATACTTCCATTTGCTAGTTTGTATCCCCATCGTTCCTTATCCGAATCCTTACTCTCATAAAATTTTACATTAAAATTTAATGCTACCGATAGTGCCTTAATTAATTCCACTTCGACACCGTAAAAAACAGTTTTATTTTTTCTGTTTAATTTAAAAACGGCAGGTGTATGTTCAAGTACAGCAATTTTCATTAATTTTCCTTTCAGATCTTGCGTCTTACTAACAAATAGTTCTACACCATTACGAAATTTTCCATTTCGCCAAAAGTCTAATCTTCTCGATACTAAAATGCCATCGAACGCTTTTGGAAATGGCACTGTAGATAGTTCAAATAATGTGCCATTCAAATAGTTTGTTTTATTCGGATGGGAATAAAGTTTTATGAATACGACATTAATAAATCGTTTCCAGATGTAATGTAAGTTATGGACGAATAATCTATAATCATGGAGCAGTATGTACTGTGCTCGGGGGTTTAAAATACGGAATTTCTCAACAAATTTAAAAAACCGCCCAACTTGTATCCCATTTGATATTAAAATTAGATAGACGTGGCAACCAGATTTTTGTGTCTCAATAAGTGATTTTATAGTTTTATAATTGGGTGAGAGTAGATCTTCTGACTCTTTTAATTTTATTAAAATGAATGATGTTTGCTTTATACTGTGGTAGAATGTTGTGGTTAAAATTTGTTCATAAATATGATCAGTTATAAGAGCATAACAATGTTTTACTTTTAATTGTGCTATTATATTTGACGAAAGGAGACTTATTTCATGATAAATACTGTGATTTTCCAGTAGTTTAGCATTGGCTGCATACCTGCGTATTTAAGAAAATGATTATTTTACAACATATTTTATAGGGTTAAATTTAATCAATTTGTAAACAGACAAAATTGTTCAACTGTCTCGTGTAAACGAAATTCAACCACAAAAATTAAATACACCTCACTCAGTTCATTCTATACCGAAACAATCATCAGTTCAAGACTGTAAATAAGTTTAATTGAATTGTGGCTTGATAACTTGGTCCATTCGATATTTAAAATTTATTCGCTCAGTATAACTCAGTATTGGCCTTTGTATTTGGTTTCAATATCCTAACATAATAAACCTTCAAATACCTATTCAGCAACCCGTTTGAGTCTCTGCGAACCTTGTATTACTCATTAAATAGAGGGAATGGAGTAAAATTAATTAAAAGGCCTTACTATGTATAATAAATAATTGTAGCGATTATGGGCTATGCTTTTACTGGTGGGCTATAATTTTGAGATACTGTTCTGCCTCAACCAATGAAAGACTAGTGTAATTTATATAGCCAATGAACCGAAACACTCAAAATTAAAGGCACAATATATGTTATTAATACCACCACGATTTGGTAAAACGGACCTTTGAATTAATAAGGATATCGTTATTAAAATTATTATTTTACACGGTTGGTTACACATATTTCAAAAATTTTAACTATAAACTTTCTAATATAATACAATACTCTATTTATTTTGTCTAAAATCTTTCAATTAAATTGTAATTGAATTTAAATATTAAAATGATAATTTAAAATTGTAATTCAAAAATCGATTATCTTGTATACAAAATTTATTTATTTTAAAAATTCATTATAGGCAGCAAATATCATTGTGTGTGCGTATTAAAAAAACAAAATTAAATTGAGTCTCCACTAAAATTTCGTTACAATCGTTTCTATGTAAAAAAAAAACAATTTTTTGACAGATAAAATTTTTTTTATCATTCGTCGTGTCACTTATAAAAAAAATAATTTACATTCATTTTGTATTGCTACACAATCGCGCAAATAAATTAAATAGAAATTTAAAACATAAAAACGTATTATTACGATAAGTTATTGCTATTTTAATGAATCGAAAATTACTTAACACATATATGTATAAACGTTTTAATTTATAAAAACTTATAACCCACGAAAAGTTTAAAAAAAATCTGTTCAATTTTTTTTTGTGTATTTGATAAATTTTGAATTAAAGTAAATCTATTAGTATTGAATTTATATAATAAAATAATCGTATTTTATCGATAATTGCTTGTTCGGGTTGAATATTATAATTGATAATTTTGTATTTAAAGTACAATTATTACTGGAATGACACGTATCTCTTATACCGGGATTGTTTGTTTGCGTTGAAATTCCTGATTCAGTTCAGTCATAACATCACATACATTGGAAGGATATAAGGATTTTTTTAATAAATTTATAATTATTAAAGGTAAATTGATATAAAATATTGTTTTAACTTATTGCAAATTTATAGATTATAGTTTTTAGATTAGGGCTTTTAGGTTATCTCTCTGCAATACAGATATGCACTCGGTTTATAAAAGAGAAAGTGATATTGAGTTTATATTAGCTTGATTTAAAAATTTTGAGCAAATATTTATCCGAGAAACTTAAGCATACACAATTTTAAAAACTTCCCGATAACATGGGAAATTGAGTAGTTTATTCATGTTCAGGATTGTAGATATTAGCTAATATAAGAAAATTGTTTTTATTTGATCCAATCGATTTTCGGTCATACACCAATTTATTTTGCTGTCGTTTTAAAAAATTATGGGTAAAATTCCATTCGATGTAAAAGTACTATCAGTATACATCTTTAATCTGTACAGAAATTTGGAAGTTAGTAAGAAACAGCTGTAAGTAAATATTTATAACAGGCAAATATTTATAATATTTATAAATGTGGTTTGGAAAATCTTTTCTGATTGTTTACTAGTATTGTTGAATAATCTACACCATAAATATACCTTGGTTAGAACCTCCACGTAGTTCATGTTAGTTGAAAATATGCAACGTATTCGTTTTTCGTCTAATAAAGTTTAAATCTCTGTTTTCTTTATTTTTAGGCTTATTAGTGTATCTTCTTAATGAGTGACTCGTAAAATTTTGTTGTGCAGCAAAGCTTACAAACAAATAATTTAAAACATGATGATGATCAGCAATGTGCCTGTGATGATAATTTTAAAATTAATGTCGATTATTTTAATAACCCAATTAGCCAGTATAGTAAACGCTTATGAGGTAATTTATGCAATAAATGCTGGCGGTGAAGGACATCGTGATAAATATGGCATATATTATGAACGTGATCCTCTTATGGGTAAAATTGGAACAGCTTCCGATTATGGTAAACAATTCTTATTAATTGGCCGAGTTTTACAATCAGACGAAATACTGTATCAAACCGAACGATATCATGTGAATACATTTGGATATGATATCCCGTTAAATGGGGACGGCGAATATGCATTAATATTAAAATTTTGTGAAGTTTATTTTAATGCGCCGAATATGAAAGTGTTTGATGTTGTTTTGAATGGAGATCATACCGTGATAGCAGATTTGGATATTTATCAACAAGTAGGTCGTGGTGTTGCACATGACGAGTATATTTATTTTAGTGTTTCACGAGGTCGACTTTATTACAAAGAGGAGGAATCTGAAATACGAGCGGGTAAAATACGAATTGAATTCATAAAAGGATATCGTGATAATCCCAAAATAAATGCAATTTCGCTACTAAAAGGAAATATAGATAATATACCAAAACTACCGGAAATTAATACAGAAGCGAAACAAACCGTTGAACAGCCGCAAACTATAAAACCCTCGGAGTCGATCGAATCGGCACAGTTAACTGATGATTTGATGGAACCTAATGATTATGAAAAACCGTATACCGCCAAACAAAATCGTAAGACAAGTGGGCCGAAACAACCAAATCCATATTCACTGGACGATTCATCGGTTATGTTGCCTGTTTTTATTGCCATTGGTGCTTTTGTTCCTTTATTATTTTGTTTATGTAAGCTGTGATTGTATTAATATGTATAAAATAGGGTTTATGGATTTTTTTTTCGGTTGACTGAAACACTTTGGCTATAATTTTGTTGAATTTCTACACAATTTTTGTGCTTTTCATATTACATTAAACTCTGTTGAACGGAGATCCAAGTTTATTGTTACGAGTGATGATTGAATTATAAAAATTATTTTTGCTTAGATTATGATCTCAATTAAAAAATATTGTATTATTTGAAATATTTTATATGTAATTTTTATGTATATTGACCACAAATCGCACAAAAATAGCACAAAATCATAAGTTTGAGTGTGGCAATAAATGTGCAATTTTTAGACATTTTTCTTTCCTTATTTTTTGTTTTATATAATAATCGAGAATAACATCATTTTCTGTACTTATATATAATTAATTTATTTAAATCGAAACACAGTATTTTGCTGTTATAAAATTATATAAGCAAAAGATTAAAAAATTGTTATCGTAATTCACAAATTTATTTAACATAAGTTAAAGAGGAGTTAAAGTTAAATTATATAATAATTTATAAAAAAAAACAAATAATTACAAAATAAGAAGAACCATGACTGATAAAAATAAATGTGTGAATTGTTAATTAATATAAATACATATTTAAAAATTAAAATTATTGTGTTTCATTTGTATAAATTTACAAATCGAAAAAAATGTTTTGAATTTTAATAGTTGAATCAATTAATTACAAAAATAAAATTGGAATAAAATATAATTTTTATTTTTAAAATTCAATTTAACCTCCTAATAAATATTTTACTCGTACTTATCCATCAGTAACAAGATACATTTCACGTTTTACAGCATGCGGTACAAAAATTTTATCTTGGCATATAAAGTAATACGCGCTGTTACAAGTTCCATCATACCATTTATATTTATGACCTCCATGAAGCAAAATACAATCACGATCTGCACTATTTGGAAATCCAGCAATCCAATTTGTAAATAGGGTCTGAAATCCTGATTCAGACCAGTAAAACTGTCTATCCGGATAACCAATATCTGTTCCGCTAGTCCAAAAATGGTCTGATTCTTTTGTCGGTCTAACTTTGTTTAATATTAAATCTAATATAATTTCGTTTTCCTCGTCCGAATGAATTGAGGCCAAGTACATCCCATGTGCGTGGCAATATCGTTGTGCTTGATACCAGGTTTTAGTCTACAATTAAAAATAATATCAAATATTATTGTAATTAATTAATTAGTATTTAACAGAAGTAAACTTGAATTAATACCATTGGAGGACTAAAGTAATATCGAGTTCCATTTGAAGAAAAATATTCTCCACCAAGTACTATTGGTAGTAATACAGTGAAAATACTTATAAAGCAGTTTAACTTCATTTTATCACTCGAAATTTATAAAGTAACTAAATCATTTTATTTAAATTTTCAACTATTTATACACATTTGTTGTTTACTGATTTCTATTATTAATAATGCTAGCTACTATCACAGGGAAGTGCTAAACCGCAAAGTTACTAAAACATATTTTTAAGCAGCACATGCAAATATCTTTAGTTTTATCAAATTGTGTACATTTAACGGAAATCGTAATTTGGGAAATCCAATTCACCAACAAAAACATGAATTGTAAAACATATCGTCGATATCAACCTTTTCTGTAATCAAAATTGTTCGTACACAATATATAAGTTATTTTATAATTGTTTGTTCCAATAATAATAAATTAATTGTGGTAAATAATTAAAAACTGATATTGAGATTGATTATTAAACACTGGGCAGCTGTTATTAACGCATCTTATTATAATTCATAATATGTTTTAAATAAATGTTTACAATAAACCTTAACTGCAATGGCAATATCAAATTTAAACTTGAATCACATATAACAAATACTGAATTAATTAAATATTTCCCACAAATCGATTAAGGTACATATATGTTTATTCCTCTGCAGATGCTTGTATATACGTATAGGCATGACATCCCAAACTACATAGTTACAAAATACGAACAACCATGACTGATAAAAATAAATGTATGTCCACCGACATACATGTTTAAAAATTTTAATTATTGTGTTTCAATTGTATAGGATTTCAAAGAAACAAATCGAATAAAATGTGTTGAGTTTTAATTTGATTATAATTTATTTATGTATTAACAAAATTTAATTAAAATTCAACATTTGTGGCAAACATATTGAGATTTTATGTAATCCAATTGTTGTTTTATACAAATTTCGAATGAATGTTACTAAAAAAAAGCTAATAAAATGTATTTTATCATAATTTAAATATGCACGTTATCAATTATGAAAAATTATCCATCAATAACAAGATCATGATACATTTCACGTTTTACAGCATTTGGTACAAAAATTTTATCTTGGCATATAAAGTAATACGCGTTGTTACAAGTTCCATCATACCATTTATATTTATGAATTCCACCATGAAGTAAAATACAATCACGATCTGCACTATTTGGATATCCAGTAATCCAATTTGTAAATAGTGTCTGAAATCCTGATTCAGACCAGTAAAATTGTTTATCTGGATAACCAAGATCAGTTCCGCTTGACCAAAAATGGTCTGTATCTTTTGTCGGTCTAACTTTGTTCAATATTAAATCTAATATAATTTCGTTTTCCTCGTCCGAATGAATTGAGGCCAAGTACATCCCATGTGCGTGGCAATATCGTTGTGCTTGATACCAGGTTTTAGTCTACAATTAAAAATAAGATCAAATATGTAATTAATTAATTATTGTTTAACGGAAGTAAATATAAAATTAATACCATTGGAGGGCTAAAATAATATCGAGTTCCATTTGAAGAAAAATATTCTCCACCAAGTACCATTGGTAGTAATACAGTTAAAATGGCTATAACGCAGTTTAACTTCATTTTAGCGCTCGAAACTTCGATATCTAACTAAATTATTTTATTTGCATTTCCAGCTTATTTATACATATTTGTTGTTGTTCACTGATTTCTATTATCAATAATGCTACCTACTATCTTACCGCAAATTTACCAAAACGTATTTTTAAGCACCACATGCAAATATCTTGAGGCTTATCAAATTGTAATTGTTTGGAGTGCCGCAAATTTTAATTCAGGTCGATTTTTAAAAATAAGCTGAGCGCCTATTATAAAATGTAACGCAAACCCTCTACTTGATAATATAATTTAAGCATGTAATTCCAATGCTATGCAATTTAAGTGGATATCTGTCAACAATTTGAATACTATAATTAAATTTTGTCAGAAAATTCATGTACATATACTGTACATATTTCATAAAGTCGCACCTAATAGAACTATAATCTGAATGAAAATTAAATTTTACTTTGAATTTTTATTTGAATAAAGTTAAATTTAAAATTAACAACCCAAGTGCGGACACAATCCGTTTGGTGGAGTTGAACTTAATCATAAAAGATAATAGTTTAAATGGAGATGGATGTTTAGAAGATTTGATAATTGAGTCAAAATCTGTATTACAGATTTGATTAAAATAATTATAATGAAAACGTATCATTCATCATTTAAATATTTTATTTCTGAAATAGTAAAGCTATAATAATGCTTTGTATAAATATTAAACTAATTTAAATCTATTTAATTTCCTTAAATATTTTTTGATTCATCCTTTTGGTTGCTCAGTAACAATCTTATCAGTTGTGATCTATATAAAATATGGATGGTAAATTCAAATATATTGATAAAATATTTTATTATTATCATAGAACGTACATTCCTTCTGCTTTTCTTATACGACGACACCTACCGTTAGAATCACGATATTTTCCATTCGTACACCCTAACTTATCGCTACCTGGGTGAATTTCTTTTATATTGTCGGCCGTCACTACTTCTACAGCCGGTCGTTTTGGTAATCTTTTTAGGTTTGTTTGTTTGTTGTTATTTCGTCTTTTAGGTATATTAATTGGTTCCATAATAACTTGAACCGGAATGTGATGCTGGATATTATAATTCGGTTTGGGCAAATTAACAGATGTCTGTGGCACTGTATCATTTTGTTGCACTAGCACAATTGGGGCGGCAGTACTTTCTTGAATTACGATCAAAGGTACCACCGTGGAAGGTGGTGTAATTTTTTTTACAGGTTCTGTTGTTGATTCAGTCTCCAGTTTATTTGTATTTTGAAGGGCAATTATTTCCTGTATATTATTCACATTCGGTTTATTTGTAGAAACTGTAGTTGGATCTTCCGTAGATGAAGGTTTCGTTGATGGTTTACCAAATAAACCAACAAATGGATTTATTGTTAGTTCATCCAAATTATAATCATAGTCTTCGTAAACAGCATCATCATTCTGTGAATTAGAATTACTCCATTAAACAAAAACAACTTTTATTTGTTATATTATAAATTACCCCATGTTCCACATCATTCGAAGAGCTACCCGAAGAACTATCAATTGCAATAATAGTAATATCCTTAATATCCAAATGGATGTTATATTCACCCGTTTGTCTTTGATCAATAACTGCTCCTAATACGATCGAATGGCAATTCGAAATGCCAAGGATAATTAAAAAATTCACTGCGTAACGTATATAACACATTTTTAAAGTACTTCACTGTTAAATGGTCGGAGATGAACTAACCGTATTTAAAATTATCTGTGGAAGACTTAAAATGACGATGAGCCCAAAAAAATTCAAACCAAACGAAAGAAAGAAATGCGAGAAAGCAATAAAAAAAATTATAAGAAAATCATTATCGTATATTGTTATTAAATTTTATATTTTATGATCATTCTCTACAGTGTCAAACCATAACTGTGCGATCAAGTATGTGTATTTGAAGATTTTGGTTTTTCTTAATTCTCATCTTCGAATACATTTTATATCACTTTATCATCGATTACATTTTTAAGAGATCTTAATAACTGATAGGCAAACAGCATGCACCATTTTAATCACAGAACAATAGTAAGAACCGGTAGTATTACAAGATAAAACATATCATTGCATCGTTGTAAACTAATACACAATTTAATAGGATGAAGTTCATTGAACGTCAACTTTGGTAAATATGTGTTTGCGTTTACTGTTGTGTTGATAGCAAATAGCAAGAGGTAAATTCTTATGGTAGATTATTATGTATTTGCATAAGCATATCATTCAAACAGTTATTTCTTAAATAAAAATTTTGCTCACATATTTCAAATACCTTTATATAAATAGATAGTTCTTAATTAGAACAATACAACAAAATTTTAGAATTAAAACCCCAGATAGATTTTTTTATTAGTTCCACTGACTTAGTTCTAGTATGTAAATTTACTATTACAAATATGATTATTGAATATCATCTTTAAAACATTTATATATTTTTCTTCAGCAAGATAGGTAAATACAAAATCGAAGAATAAAAAGACTTGTCTTTTGTGTGGAATCTTTTATTCCTGTTTGTATAACGGAATTTAAAGCAAAAGCATTAAATATTTTAGTCAACAACAAAACGATATCATAATAATGACGTAATCATTTGCAGAAGTAAAAGATTTGCGTTCATAATCCGATGTATTGATTGAAAGGTGACTAACCTGTTTCGGTAACTAGTTTTTTTTTCTCGCCTACCCCAGAAATGCATCGCTACACTTGAATTTTTACTTCATATTTCATAAGTGGTACTTGATGGCAGGAATGTTATTTAATAAAAAATTTCATTATATTTATTACTACATATAATACTTGCCCGGTTGCACGAAATATTTAACTAACGATTCTCCAGTTAAAGTTAATCGGCCGATTTTTTAGGGTTAAATATTTAACCGACCGTTAATATTTTTATTTTTTATTGTATCGATAGAAAATATTTATATTTCCATGTAAAATGCTAAACAAAAATTATTCCGATGCTAATAATAAATCAATTGATTTTAACAAACCCGGTCTATCATTTCCTGATCGCCTATAGACGTTATCAGACAAAACATCTACGGCCGTATAGCCCACACTCGAATTTTTAGAAATATGTAACTTCAGTAATTCTTTCATGTACAAAAGTTTTCAATTTTGGTAATTAATTAGAACTAAATTTGAGCCGTATAGAACTTTCCTATAAATTAGTAGATTATTTTAAATAAATACATAGTTAAATTATATAGTCTTAACAGTAATAACCAAAATAGGTTAACTTTATTATCAGTTATTTTGATCTATGTATTACATCTAATTTTCCTCAACCTTTTCACGTGTATAAATTTTGAGTTAGAAAGAGCAGTATGAGTTAACAAAAACTTTAACAATTATTCGAGTCCGAATTTCAATTTTATGGCTCAAGCCTACCCGAACATGTATTGGCTTAGTATGTTTTACAAATTGTAAATATTTGAAGAAGTTTCAATCAATTAACAAACAATTTTTGCAATTCATGCAACCTTATGTAGGCAATTTTTTCATTCGTTATAAAATCAGTACCTAATTTTGAGCCCTCAACTGATATCGGGTCTTATCAGCTGATCAAAAAATATATCTTGTTATTTCTTTTGAACTTTAACACGATGTTTTATCAACAAGAAATCGTACCGATTGAATGATCACTGCAGTATTAGGAAAATACATAAACAGTTAAACACTGTATACGTATATCTATCAGTAATGTTCACAAATTTCATAAACATTGAAGTTTTAGAATCATATACCGGAATCACCGGACCCTGAGGCCGTTATTAAATAAAGGGCTTCCTAACAATCTTTTTCTTGAATTTGCTTTATAGTTGTTCTATGGCCCAAGGCTCCCTCAAGTCTTTCGCAGCTTGCTGTTTTGCTTCCTTGCCTTATGTCCATTACCCGCCAAGTCTGGGATCCACAGTTCGATTTAATTGGCCAGTCTGTTGGGAATGCTGCATAACTCGAAAAATTGTCCAAAATCCTCCCAGTAGTTAATTTTCTCTAAATTTGTGGATTTCGAATATTGGCTCTAAAATTCAGAAAATGTTCAACATAAATTGGAAATTTTAATGAGCGTTTAATATTCAAAATTTAACAATCCGAATTTTAAATTTTATCTTCAGAATCGTGAATTTTGGTTACGAAATTTAGCGAATTTTAAAATTTAATCCCAAGAGTTTTAATGTTTTCAAAACCGAATTAAAATTTAGAATTGTGAAAATCAAATTTGATTTCGTATTTCGCGTTTCCAAATTTACCAGAATTTCGAAATTCAATTTACCAAAATATCAAAATATGTTTTTTAACTTGTGATCTAAAATAAAATTAAAATAATCTATATATTCTAACCGATTTTGAAAATTCTGGATGTTATTAAATTTTCTCGAAATTTGGCAACATTTTCAAATTGGCGAGACTTTGAACGTTTTATATGAATTCAATATCGTGATTTGAATTCTCAATGGATCTCTAATATTTCATATAGTTAGTTTGATTTTTGTTCCAGAAGAAAACTTATTACATTCATATTGTGAGAACAATTGTTAATCTAAGTTTCTATTAAACCAGGTTGATATCCGAGGCATATAGTAAAACGTTCCTGATCAAACATGCGAAATTATACATAAAACAAATGGGAATCAAAATTTTAAAACTCGAATTAAAATTTAATTTAAGTATTTCTTTTGTCTATATACTGTTTCCAAATCCAAAATATTTCAAAAGTTTCAAAATTGCAGATGTGTTAAATTTTATCTTTTTAAAAATATTAAACTATTAGTTTTAGTTTTAAATCTTGAATTATGAATGTAAAATTTCATTTAAAAATTTATAACACATCGAAATTCGATTTTCAAAATTTAGCAATTTTTAATTTTTAAACCGCATTTTAAATTTTAGAAACACTGTCAAATTTTGAAGTTGGATTCAAATTTCGTATTATTCAGAGGTTGGCTTTTTAAAAATTCACTTCGATTTTTATATGACAAGTAGCTGTAAATTTGACATTTTAAAATGTTAACAAATTTGATATGTTGATATTTAATAGTTCAAATAATAGCTACAATACAAGACTTGGATACGAGGAAGTGTTAATGAAAGTTTAATATTGATAGGAATCTTGTCTCGCATTATTGTATTCGTTTGTATGTACTATATATATATATATATCTTTGTGGCATAAAAGCATAATATACACGTTGATTTTAAAAAAGGGGGATCATTAACTAAAAAGGAGTATATTTTGATGATTTTTGTCTAACTAAAGAGTAAAGAATAAAACGAGGCAAAAGGAGTACTAATACTCTTGAAAACAGTATATCTGGTAACAGTATTTTGATATTTTGGGCAAAAATGTTCCCTGATATCACTGAAAGTTGAACGTTCATAATTTTGAAAAGGTGGTAAAGATTATAGTAAAACTATAGAAAAAATTAAATGTTCATTATTTCTTGAACTACAGAGTGTTGAAGAAATGAGTTAAACAATTTGAGGCTCAAAAACGGTATATTCTTTCTGTAATCGTATATGAAAAAAATCAACGTTTCGCCGTAACGAATCAAACAGTGTAAACATATGCCCGATATTTACGTTGATCCAATAAAGGCATCACGTGTTGCTCTATTCGTAGACATGGAGCTGTCAACAGGATAATCTTTGTTTGAAAAGGTGTTCGGAAATAACCAAAGATAACGGCTCTTCAACTTCTGAAGCTAATCCTGAGTGGAGATCAATAGCAAACGCTAAGTCAGATGCAGTCGGCCTAGTGCCACAAGAAAGTTGCCGTTATTATAGCAGAACAAGTTTAAAAGGTGAATGTATTGAGATAAAGATATCTGGAGTACGTTTACTAGCGTTGTGCAGGCCATCTAAGTCTTCATTGGATACGAATATTGTTTTTATTGAATATGTACTTTTCGGGTCCGATAAAACGACATCTCTATCAGCAGTTATCGTGATGGAAGGCTACAATGTAGATTTACATTTTTACAAAATATAGAATTTATAATCTCGACTCCATGATGCAAACCGGAAATGGTTTATTTTCCAATCTAGACAATATTCAAGCATGTATTTTGGAAAAGGTCTTTAGTCGTCGCCAACTATGGTTGAGATTAAGACCCGAATTGTTTTCTATAATTTAAAACAAATATAATTTGAAAACAAACTTTATTATTATGTACAATAGAAAAGTATATTGCTCGCGGATTCCTCGGCGCATTAAATTCATGTTTAATGTCCGATTTAGATGTAGAAAAATGCTTGCCAGGCAAAATTTTGCAGGCAAAAGCGAGCTACACACAATACAAAAAAAATCCATTAGTTAAACTGAGAAAGAGTATGTAAACAAAAATGGCGATGCTATAATAAAACATAACCTCAATAACATTTAATTATTTTGAAATGGATAATTATATTATTATTTATTAAAATATACATCTTCATTAGCCAACCAAAAGAACAAAACTCCGCTGTAATAAAGAAATTTAGCAAATAGAAAGTGGTGGTTGGTCAAAAATAAAACTCTTTTTATAATTTACACACAAATTAATTAAGCTTAATTTAATTTAAATTTCTAGCAAAAATTTTATTATAACATTTATTTTATGAAGAAATATACGAACTTATTTTATAATTCGATCAATTTTGGTTTGTGTTTCTCGCAGTAAATTTCTCAATCCTGTGGTACAGTTCCGTGTAAATAAAATATTCAATGATGCTGATATCAATTCTTGCACTTTAGCACCAACTTTTCGACGTTTTTTAATTAATACATTAGATTGTTTTGTTAAATATTATGTGAATGAATCAATTGATTTAATTAAATAATATTCATCGCCATTGGTTGACCACATACGATCATTTAAAGATACTAGCCGAGTAAATGTTTCCAATTTATTTTCCAAGTCCTTCAGTAGTACATCATTATGGGCAAATGAACCATCGGTGTCATTACGCATACACATTACTGCGCGAGCCAAGTATTCATAGCGTTGGTCCAATTTAATTAGGTTACTATAATATAAACAACATTTTAAGTCCTCACAATATTGTCAAAGTATTAGAAAACACTCACCTTTGCATAAACGCTAAATTATCAAGTACTTTGGCGGCAGCTGAATGTTGAAAATTTCGTTCATGGCATTTCCATAATAAATGAGTCAAAATGAGATTATCGGAATTTTTATCGACCGTCTGTTTCAAATAAGCTCCCAATGACGGCTCGGAAATTCCCAAAAGCCTTCCAAGTAATTGATGCGACAACAACCAATCGTAAACTGAATAATTCAATAATTGATCAGAGGTTTGCAATGCAATTCCACCAATAGGTAAAATATTCTGTGAAATGGTATCTTCTTCAACACCAAGAAACTCATTCAACGTAGTATCCACGCAATTATTTCCTGCATTGACACACGTTGCATTTATATAAATTTTCTTAAGCATTTGAATGATATCTTTATAACAATTTACAAGTGATGTATCCGCAATATAACCCTCTTGATCTTCAACTTGTTCATTTTGACGATTATAATGAATTGCCGCATCATTTGGATCTAGCTTTCATGCACAAATCGCGCATAATTCAACGACACTTTTATAAAATTCTGAATCAATAAATAGCTTACACAATACAAGCCATTTCTGTTGTTATTTCAAACTTAACTATAAAAATTTGACGTCTATTCGCTGATTGGTTGGATATATATTTTCTAAAAATGTTACCATAAAATATACTCGGGTTGAATATATTTTATGGTAACATTTTCATTATTATGGTAACATTACCGGAAAAAGAAAGACAAAAACGCATGCAAAATTTTGCTTGTTTATATTGCTGTTCTTGTCATTCACACATAAATTGTAATAAACTAGTGTCTTCTTTTTTTGCCGGCCAAACATTTTTCTACATCTAAATCGGACTTAACCGGTCTTTTTTTCTTTGACCTTATGGTAAGCTGGAAAATTATTAACAGGAAATATTTAAAACATTAATTTAATTGCATTTTAATTCATTATATGAACATTTACTATGATCATCGCATAGCTAGCATAGACTCGTACTCTACTAGGTTAAACTCTCATATTAAAAAAATTCAACTAGTAACAGTAAAGTTACATAAGTAAACGTAATCATAAACACGTGAAAAATAAATTTAGTTCAGTGGTTTATTTCTCCATGTGTTTTGTTTCTTTTTCTACTGTCAACACAAAAACTATAACCTAAAAAATTAAACGTCAAATACACATTGTAACATGTAGAAAATCGTGAATTTAACAATTAAAATATAAATATAGATATATCATCTTAAAACTTAGTAAAAACAGAATTATAAGAGTGCGTTAAATCTTATTTGCAATGGATAATAATAATTCAGATGAGTTGAAAATACGTCGTATTGCTGGCGGCAGTATTGTTGATCATCCAACATTGTTCTCTTCAGATGGCGAGTATGTATTTGTACTATACCAGACCGGTTTCATAGGCTATAGTTTATTTCTAATTCTAGTTTATGTATTAAAATTTCATTTAAAGTTTGAAAACTGCTTAAACATTACACCGTGAAACAATGGGTTCTAGTGATGGAGTATGTTACTAACTGTTTGTTTAAATTTTTAGGACTCTGTTTATTGTCTGGAATAATATAGTTCGGACATACAGTTCCACTACCGGTGAATGGTTGCGCGATTTAGAGGACTTACAACATAAGATTATAAAGGTACAATTCGACCTGTTCAATCCAAAGATATTAATAGGTTGCTCTGAATCTGGCGAGATTTGCATCTGGAAATGGAAATCAGGAATAGTTGATAAAAAAATCAAATTATCATTTCCAGTAGTTAGCCATCAAGTTCTCGATTTCCATTTGGCTGATTTTAGTGGTGATCATAGCGATGCAGTTATCATCTGGAGAGAACCGCAAGGTATTTGGTCGTATATTGATTTCTTTAATTTGACTGAAAATAAAATTACAACACCAAATCTTCTGAAAAAATTTGAAATATCGACTGAATACCCGGTAAAGATTACGGTTGACTCTAACCATCGATATATCGCGTTAATTCAGCACAAATCATTGTACGCGATTTCACTCGATGATGGCACCTATAAACAGTTGCAGGCTAACTCGCAAAATACAAAATTTTTTCCATTCACTGTGGTAAAATGCCACCCAGTTGAACAATCGATTATCACGGGTCGTGAAAATGGCATGATTCAGTTTTGGCGTAATATTTTTGGACAGTACACCACCAGGGTAATTGTATATATTTTGAAATACTATGTTAAATATTTATTGAACAATATCTATTCCAGTCGATATACCATTGGCACAGTACCCGGGTTAATTCAATTTCATTTTCCGAGAGTGGGAGTATTTTTTATTCAGGAGGTCGAGAAAAAGTTTTAGTTCAATGGACATTGGATAAACCAGAATTAAATCAATTTTTACCTAGATTACCTGGTGAAATCCGACATATATCAGTTTCGGCGGGTAATCATCAAATCGCTATTTCAATGCAAGACAATGGAATACGATTATATAGTTCCAATTTTAAAATGATTTCGGTAATACAACATTTTACATGGATGCCAGACGATAATACAAAACGTGATCCATTCCCGATTGGATTGAAAATAAATCCGCGAACTAAAAGTATCGTGTTAAATGGTCGAGAAGGTTATTTGCAATTTTTTTCGCCACATACACGCAGCCTTTTATATAATGTGGAAGTGATAGATGAAAATCAATTGATTGTTGAAACCGATAAAATTTTATTTAATTCAAGAATAGTTAAGACAGCCCTGTCTGTGGAATGGCTTGCGACTGGAGAAGTACGTAATGATTTAAAATTTTCGCCACACACTCGATTAAAATTTTGGAAATTTTCGAATGAGAAGCAAACTTATCAATTAAATACAAATATTGAATTGCCACATGTTGGCAATATTACGGGATTGGAATTTTCGAATCAATCAACTGACGAGAATTTATTATGCGCCTCCAGTGGAAATGACAACTATATAAAATTATGGGCACCGCGTGATACCGATAGCATATATCGTAAAGGACTTGTATGGTATTGTATTGCAAGGACGGAATTTAAAAATTTACCAATTAAATCAATTGCGTTCTCACAAGATGGTTCACTATTAAGTGCCGGTTGTGGAAATTCTTTATGCATCTGGAATGCAGAAAATTTAAATCTTAAATGCGTTTTAAGTTCGCCAATGGGAATGGATGGTGCAGCTAATAAGCTTTTGATTAGTCTACCGAACAAAGTAATGTCGGGAAATGGTGTAAAATCAAATAGCAAAAATGATCAAAGGCCCACTGTAGGCCTTCAAAAACGAAAACTATATTTAGAACAAATTAAACTGCTTCTCGAGAGTTCCCAACATAATCCACAATTCATAAAATTTGTTAAATTAAATACGTCAAAAGTTAATAAAAAGCCGGTAACTATTAAGTCATGGAAATTAAATTTACGTGAAAAAGAATTGGTATTTAAACGAGTAATGGGGCTAAATGATTTGAATTTAATGCAAAAGTTTCAAATTTTTTCGTATTTAAAAATTTGTTGCCGCACTCGGAGCGATCTAAAAGCGAAACTACTGGAAACTTTAACAAATAAAAAAAGAAAAATGGAAATAAAAGAAAGTACATTAAATAATTTGGTTTTTAATTTAAATTATAAATTAAAATACCGTCAAAAGTTAAGATCGTCGAATGTGATCGTGCGAAAATTGCGATATTACGAGAAGCGGAAACAAAGATCGATAGGAATAGATGCATTAATATACGACAAGACAGTGAACAGTCCTTCGCTGACCAATGGAAAATTAGACGACACAATAAATTCTGAAGACTTAGCAGACGACGATGAAAATATTCAACCGCCAGTTAAAATATCATCACAAATAAACCAAGTTGTATTTGGAACCGGTGAATTTGCTCATTTAGTTATTGTTTGTACCGAAAACAGAATGCTAGTTTGGAATTTATTAACACTTCGACTACAAACTGCGGTGAAACTATCAGTGAAAACTATTACATTAGACCCGTACACAAATCTTGTTGCTGCATTTACTATAAATAACGAATGTAAAACAGTTTTGACATTTGAAAATGTATTTTGAATTAAATTATTTTTGTATTATTTCAGTGTATGTTTTTCTGCCAAACGTTCCCATGCCGTTGTACCATCGAAAAAATATGCCTGCTGTTTATGGTGCAATATGGATTCCTCGCCGCATATCAAAACAGACGTCATTAAATTTATATTGGCAATCGGTTTCACAATTATATTTCTTAAGTGAAAATCAAGAACTTTTATATTTAATATCGGATAAAGATGTAGATGGAATTGCTCCATCGGTGGCTTTGTCTAGTGAGAATCCTCAATCAATGCAAATGACTCCGTTTGGGGCAATATTATCAAAGCATATTTCGTCGGGTCCGCAGTTAGCAAGTGGCAGTAGAACTTTTTCATCAATTGGTCAGTTTGGAATGTCGGCGGTGAAAGAGGTAAAAAATTTTATTGTTTACCAAACCTTTATGTTGTTCATATCAGCTGAAACTGTACTTTGCACACATATGTACTTTGCACACATATGTACTTACCATTATATTTTGATTCATTATCTTTTAAGTAAAATTTAAGTTACGAATATATTCAGTTTAGTGCTCACAAGATTCCAAATCGATCGACTAATAAAATTTAATTTCTTAAAATTTTAAATTCTTCATACTTTTAATTTAATATATTTTCAGATAACAACACTATCATCACATACCATGTGTCCTGTCAATCAGTTATGCAAAAATTTCCTAAAATCGTTATTAATGAATGAATTTAAAACCGATCAACAGAAACATCAAAGCGCAAAACAAAATTCAACAACTATTAATAAGATTGTGGAGAACGGAAGATCTGATAGTGATATGGACGATGATAATGACAATTTTAAAGAGAAAGTTGAAAACCGTAAAGCATTGCTTAAAAAATATGAGAATCATCAAACAAGACCGCAGACGAATGTAGTCAATATGAAAATCGAGACTAAATTGAAGAAAATTGCAAAACAAAAATTAAAATTTAATTTCTAATATTTTTTTTTATGTTAGATGTTTAACTTGATATATAATATGTAATTCTTGGTTTTGTAAGTGTTATCGGTAAAATGATAAACTTTTTTTGTGGAATTTTACAGAAAATTCATTCTGTTTCGATACTATAAAATCAATTTATTTTAAATAAATCTGTGTTTTTTTGTATCTTGCTGCATTTCCGAAAGTATTCGCAACTGAAAGAAACGCAATAAGATTCGTAGTATTAATAACCGACTAGTTACCTTATACAAAGTCGTTTTGATTATATATGCAACCAAAGTTAGAAATAGAAATATTGTAAAGTAAATTTGGTGAACAAATATTAAGATTTTTTTTCTTAATTTCTTGTCTCTTTTGTAATTTCCTGTCTCTCCTAAAAACCACTATGTAGGGCAATCTTCGATTTTTTTTAAATTACAGTTTGTACAGTCCGTTTGTTTTTGAATATGGAAAAAATTGAAAATACATTAAAGTTAACAAGTTGTGTATGAAATTGAATGAATAATTATTGGTGTATTTAAAAATATTCAGCAAATGATTTTCTCTGCACATCATCGAACTTGAACTCTCAATATCAAGTATTATATCAAGTTGCTTAATCTAAAACCGCCCCCTTTTAGTATTGTATGTATGTATGTATATAGTTATAAGGTGTTTTACAACACACCACGTGATTGAGTTGTAATATTTTGTATATCTCCTGCAAAATCCATGTGATAGACCTTACAATATACATATTAGTTCAGCTTCTTGTCGATGCTAGTGTCGATTTTCTTTTATCATCTATGAATTGAACATTAATTGAGAAGTATTAGCTTATCAATATCATATTTTCACGCAGATGTCGGAAATTAACACAAATGACTCATATTTTTAAATCTTATACTCATATTGCTTCAGCACAGGCCAAGCTAACAAAATTCGATGCATTCGTCTTTTGCATAGATATGCACGTTAGCTTCATCTTGTAAGAACGTTTTTGATCATTTACGGGAAATCGATTTTAACAAATTTATAATTGTTGATTCTACACAGAGGGTCCAACTGAGCGAGTTAGGCAAGTGCCTATTTTAATTATTAATTTAATAATATGATTTAATGTTAATAGAAGAGAAATAGGGAAAAATCTCAAATTTGGATATAAAAATTTGGGTAATTTTTAGCCATTGACAGAAATACATGGAAGCGTAATTTTGACCAAATTCATCAATATGGGAAGTATTATACCAATAATTTAATCTTTTAATTATTATACATCATATATTATAAATTTAAATAGCGTTTATCAAATAAACATAAGTGAATGGTAATTATCTTTAATCGATTTAAAATAAGATGATCAAATTATTATATACAATACAATTAAATTTGTTTGTTTATTAAATTAGTGTTTTATTTATTATACAATAATATATTTGTTGATGAAATATTTTTTATTTAAATTAATAATTATATGCTTAAACGAAAAATTAATAACACGCGCATATATGAATAACGTTATTTTCAGTTACCCATAACGTGTATACAAAAAGCATATTATGTATTATAATTTTATTAATATAGTAATTATGATTTTAAGTTATAAATTTGCAAAGTCAACATAAAAAAATATATATAAACATAATATATGCATATAAATTAAATATCACAATAAATTAAAAATTAAACATCGAAAATAAGTAATCTCATCATAATTTAAATAAAGTAAATTGTGTTGATTAATTTTAATCCATTGGTCTTCTTATCAAGGGTATACGATGATTTCGACACCTCCGCATTAAATGAACATCATGTTTAAAGTATCGTAAACAATGCCATTGTGGTATGTCCCCCATTGACATTGATTTTCCAGTCTGTAATATATAATATGGAGTATACAAAAAATAAATAATATATATTAGAGAATAGTAAAAAGATTAGAAACTATAAATTATTTTATTAATAAAAATTAGGTTAAAGACGTGTTGATTTAAATTAAATATAATAATAAATCATCATTGTTGTGATTTATGATGATATTTTATGGAGTGTGATCACTATTACCATACGTTACTTTGCTTTTACAAAGTTTTTGTTACATGTAATTGGATTGTACGAGATCAATTATGAAATGTACTTTGCATCCCAACAACATTTAAACTTTTAGTATTTTCTTTTCGTTAATTTAAAAATTTAAATAATTTGAACTGCGCGCTTATTTAATATAATTATGTAGGGAATACTAGTCATCAAACCACAAAATAATTATATATGTAGGTAAAGTTGCAATGCGGTAATACGGTAATACCAATAAATAAATTTAAATTAAATATTAACCATTTGTCCAGTCGATATCGGTATTACTGGAGTACATCCACAAGTCCAAATTATTAAAATGAATGCAAAAATAATTTGAAAAATTTTCATTTTATTTTTTCACTAAATTATTATTCACAATATTTCAAACACAGAATTTAAACAATATTTTATAAAGCACACAAAAATTTCAACTAGAATATATTTTTATTGTTTTATTTAATTAAAATTTTAATAAAAAGCTACAAAATAAATTATGTGGGTATAATTATTATTTTTTATAAAAATGAACTTTTCGTGATGTATGTATGTACAATCAAGTTTCGTGTTTAAAAATTTTAACTCAACTATAATTATTATAGAAAATCACTTTTAAAAAAAAAATAGAATAAATATTTTTTAAATTTAGTTCTTCCTTTTAAGAAATCTTAATTCAAATTGAATTATTTTTTAAGTCTGTTAAGTACTTTATATAGTTTTTATGGTCGAGAGTATTGGAATAGGAATATACAGTCGAACCTGATTATAACGATTCGCAACCAACCGTAAATTGTATCCATTTTAAAAATGGGTGTTTATTCTTACTAATTAACGGAAAAACTCCAAATACTTTAGCTTTAGTAATTATGGTAATTATATTAATGATGTAAGCAAGATGTATTCTAGGCTACAATATCGATTATTCTATCTGCATAATTTGCCCACGCTTAAGTTTTTTTTATTTTTGGTTGTTTGTAGGTTATAAAAACATAGTTATAAGGATTAACAGATTATAATATCCTCATAAATATTTCGCTTTGTTAATACATAATAAAATTTCATTTAAAACAATTCGTTAAACATATGGTTTTATAAAGTTCGGTTTTAGTTCTATTCTAGGATTTTGTAAACATGATTCACTGTATAATCATAAAATGTGAGTAAATTTAAATAAAATAAGAGAGTCAAATTGATTCTATACAGCCGCAGAATCTGTTTTCATCGCGTATGTAATAAAATGACTTGAGTTTCCCAGTAATCTTCAGTTAGTACCAATTTGTTTAAAAATTTGGTACTAACCGAAGAATACTGGGGAAGTCGAGTCATTTTATATAATCAAAGAAAACAGAGTTTTCTGTGTTGCTGTGCATCGAGTTCAAATTTTTATCAATAAAAACCAAAAATCTAATGAATATTGACCACGATAATTACCACAGTCTAATTACAATCTAAAAAAAAGACTTAAGCCAAAAATTAAATTTACTAATTTTTAAAATCCTTATATTCGTTCGTTGAATTGACTACCAGTTACAACTTCACCAGAAGTTTTCATTATTCAATGAGTATATCAATAAGGAAGTGTTGCAACTCTGGAATTGTACACAAATCGCATGTATTTCGAAACTGTGGTACGCCTACACAATTCTAGCAAGATAGGAATTATCGAACAAAATAAGTACGTAGATAACGTTATTCTAGAAATGGAAGATTTTTTTTATTTTAAAATGAATAGTTTAATTTTTTTATATCTCTATGTTATTAGTTTTATGTCAAAAACAAATTTATGCTTTTCAATTATGCAGTAGTTATTGTCATATAATTTGTACCTATATATCCAATTTAGAAAATGGAATAACTATATTTTACACCTAAATTGAAAACTAATATGCAACGGTCTATAAGCTCGGATGGTTTCATTATGTATATATGCATACATATATTTATGCTATTATACGATTTGTCATGAAATCCAGTTATGTATTTTGTTTCCGGAAATTACCAACATGACCGACCTTTATTAGTTTAAACTTGTAATTGAAAAGAAAATTACAAATAGCAACAATAATATATAAGGTCCAAGATTAAATTTTTCTCGTCACAAAGTTGTTTACATTTTGTATTTTTGTAACTCAATCGAATATAATGTTACTAAATATCTCTATGCTCATGTGATTGTGATCAGAGCTGCATTAACATTTTTTTTAATCTAATCAAACTGCATATTTAGCATTTGTGTTTATCCATTCATGATTCATGTTGTATTTACGTTTTTGTGAGATAATTCAACATATACTAACCGCTCCTATATTTAAATTGTTATTTTGAAGCCCCTAGCAAAAGCTATCAAATCAATTCAACCTCTACAATTCCACTTACAAATCACTATAAAAATGTTCCGGAAGGGTAATGACGAAGAATATCCTAGGCACACAGCGATTTAATAAATCCGAATTAGCTACAACTCGGTGGGCTAATCTTCCATAATTAATTACGCTGAAAAAAGCGATTAGCTTACTGAACTTTAAACATCACTAAATTTTCGACGAACGAAATGCATGTTGTGCTAATACGTTTTACTAAATAAGTATATATATGTACATACATATATAAGATTGATTGAGCACGGCTGGTGCAATGCTAAAAGGTCAACTCGCGAAAATAAATAATTCATCGCTCGCTTCTTGGTTGAATCGGCACTGTCCGTTGATATCATATACTAATCACAATCATATTAATATTGTGTGTGTATATACATAATTTAATTTGAATAATAAGATGTCAATGGGTGAATCATTGTGCAATCTTTATAATTAATTTGTTTTTGAATTTATTTGATAATAAATTTTAGGGTTTGATGAATCTGAGATGAGATGAGATGAATCTGAGATGTACAACTATTTGCATGGCTGTCGTATATGATGAAAATATTTTGATCAATTGATCATCATTTTTTAAGAACCTTGTTCTACATTTCAAAACATAATTTCCATTGTGGTGCTGTAATTGAACTAAATTATGTTTTAACATTTGATCAAGTCGAGATCCGTGAGCTGTAAGTAATGAAGTACTTTACACTTTTTATTAAATATATTGTAATGTTCTATTTTTCTATAAATAAATGAATAATTATATGATTTTATAAATTTATTGTTTTTAATTCATTTTATTAATCAAATCAGAGCGTTTAAACTAGCACTATAGAGGAATAAATAGATAATTAGATAGATGTTTTAATTTTTTTGATCACGCAAAATGTTTAATCGTCGTTTTAGAAATTAGAACAAATTAATTTTAAGTTTACTGACTCTCGTTGCCACTTTTCTTTGTACGCGAGGAAGTTTTGGTCAAGGCATTGGAATTTTTAAGTTTTCCATTCAAATATATTCATACACAGTTGAATTCAAAACAACTAAGTTGTCAACTTCCTTTGATTCATATTATGTTTGCTTTATATGAAGTAAAAGAATCTGATTATCTGTTTCTGATTAATTGAAAAATAAAATAGAAATGCAACATAATGGGGAAAATAAAATAAATTTTTTTTTGCATAAAGAGAATGTGTCAAAAACATTAATAATGATTGTTTACGTTAGTTTCGACATTGAAATTGCTATCGATCCGTGTATACGAGTACTTATTCATATATACAGCAACGATTGGTATCAGATATCATCGCGACATTTAAGCACTCTTATTCGATATAGACTTTTATATAGTTGACTTTTTCTATATTCGAGTATAAAACAATAAAGTTCTTTTCGTGCTTCAAAATTTTCAAGATAATTGGCTACTATGCGTCTTGATTTGAACTTGAATATGACACAATACAATAATCCTATCAAAATCCTATCAATCCATATCTAATAAATGAATAACATGGTAGGGCGAATGTAAAACGATATATTTCTTTGTGATTTTCACACACGTATTAATGGCTATTTTTAGCCAGAAATATTAAATTTAAATGTCAATATGTAATACAAGGATATTAAAAATATAGAGTTACTCATCTTGTACCTTGGAAAAGTTAACTAATTTTTGAAAGAATTAAATATTTTTTTAATATACGTCTGAAGGTTATAAAAAATATTTTTTTAATTATAATTTTTAGATAAACGTTACATACCACGAAAGTCCGATCAATCAAATATGTAAATATTCCATATAATCGGCTTTAATGCTTGAATGGAAAACGGCCATACCGATACATTTAAGAATAGTAAATACGAAAGGAAAATCAAAAAATGTCAAGAAAGAAATGGAGAGACTTAAACTCAAAGTGTCCGAAACATGTCGTATTTATTTTCTTATCGTAATGTTGGACATTTTAAATATAAAAATGTCTTATTTGTAACAGTTTTTGCTCAAGCACTTATTATAAAAATTGATTGGAACCGATGAGGACTCCCCACTCAATCCCAAAAAGGCCCATGAGGCCAACCCAGGTTTCTAAATTCTATCCGAATCCGAAAACGCGTATTGCGGCTATCGCAAATTGGACAAGTTTAAACCGAGGCAGAGAGGACAACTGACCTAAAGTTGAATATCTGAAGCCGAACAGAACTGAAAGTTTGCATACGTTGTCACAATGAACCGATAGGTACCCATATGAACATAAGATTATTGTTATAACGATAAGAAGGTTCATGAAATGTTTGCATTCCTTAATGAGTTTGAACACAGTCAAGGAATTTCTTAAAGAGTTAAGTACAGCTTTACTATCTGTATACAGAAATATTCATTTGTCTTTAACAGCAAAATTCAAAGCCTCAAATTCCTCAATGACACTTCGTGTCAGCGCTACTAATTCTGCCTAAAAAACAGTGCAATGCGAACCGAGACTACCGCAAACCATGGAAAGTAGATTCCTAAACCGGCACTGAGGTTAGAACGAGAACCATCTGAAAAGAAGACTATGAACTCTACTATAACTTGTTGAGAAAATCCTGCGAACTCCACAAATCTTTCGAAGGATTTCTGGTAAACAAGAAGAAGAATTTTTAAGAATTTGTCTATGTCCCACGATAGAACCGAGAACATTCTACGTCCCAATGCACCTCAGGCGAAATGCTACAGAACCGGCTGTGTCTAAAATAATTGTGCGTAACTGAGGCAAGGAAAGAATGGATTCCATAGCAAGAAGTGGAGGCGATGACTAAAATCATCCCTCAATAATGGATCTACAAGTAAGATTTTGGTTTAATTAAGCTTGGCTAAAGAAGCCTTCAAGTCAACTACTGACCGCCACACTATAGAAGCGTACGATAATATCGGTAGGACCAGCATTTATAAATGAAAGACAACATGCTGAGGCCTAAATCGCAGGATTTTTTAAAATTTTCTCTCGCTCTTCTATAGATTACCAAAATAAGGCAGTCGCTTTTTGAAGCTTGTAGTCATGCTTCTTCTTCATGCTGATTCTCACCAAGGTGCTTGACGTGGTTAAATACTAAGATGTTTCCCTGAAACTGTTAAAACAAGATCATCTGTGTAAAGGTACAATTAGACGATATCATTTAAGTGAGATATTATTTCGAGTGAGATCTCACTAAAATGAGATGCATGTAGATACGAGTATATCAGGACAAAAGTGAGGTCAAATATAAAAATAAAAGTGATATATCATTTTTAAAATTTCGAATCACTTGCTCAAGTGAATAACCTGTTTAGACCTACACACTTTTGTGATAAAGAAATTTCATTTTAAGTTCGAGTTTAGGGTTAATAATTTATTTTTTTTATAATACCCGATTTTTTTTCTTCATTTTTTTTCTAGTTCCTTTTCTACAACTGAGAACGTACACGAGCAGTTTTCGCTTTTACTTCTGGCATCCTCGATTTTTATTCTAAAGCAATTGACTCTATCGCTGAGCTTCTTTTAATTTTATTGCTGTAGTCTGTGGTTCCTATTTGCCATAAGCAGTTGCGCTGTCCACATTGCTGGATTAATAGGATTACTTCATCTCTTAATATTAGCTTTCACCAATTAATAGCATACTGATTCAAAATAATAAATTTACATAATTAAATTACACAAAGCAACTGTAGTAATATACAGAAAAAATCAAACAATAAACCATAAAATGAGATGACATTTAAACAAGTTTAAAAAGTAAAGTGAGATGCAATTGACGTTTTGATTCTGTTCACACGTTATCACTTGGCAAGTGATACATCACTTTGAAATTATAAGATGACGTAAAAGTAATGTCTCATTTTATGAATGAGATGTTAGTTTAGACGGTATCATCGAGTCAGACGTATAATTTTTTGAGTGGGATTTCACTTGAATGATATCGTCTAAATGTACCTTAACTCAGTGCAATGAAGATTGCAATAGCTTAACAATTAAATCAAATCGTCAATAATCAAAAATTACTGCAAAGGAGATGATTAGAAAATGGTCTCTAAGTTGACGATTCTTCCCAGAGCTTTATGAAAAGTTTGAAGATATACTAATAGACCGAAAGTACTTAGAATTCTAATAATCGAACTGTAGCTTTCGGGATAAAAACATCGCTACTCCTGTTCCAAGGTTTTGGAACAGTGCTAAAAGCAAAGAACTAATGCACGCTTGGTAAAGGTGGATCAAATGGCCCTAAATGTAAGGAAAGCCATTGCTGTAATTCAGTGGGGAAAGTACCACCAGGGCCGCCAGCTTTATAAGATGCAAATATCACGATTGATCACCTTGTAAGCCAAACTCCAATCGGGATTTGCAACAGAAGCCTTAGTTAGTTCAGCAGCAACATCAGCCGAGTTGACGACATCACAACCAGGAAAATTAACAGAAAGAAGTAGTTTTCCAATTTCCTTGTTGGAAGAGGTAAGCTTTGTCCGGTAGACAAAGAGAATCAAGTCAGCCTACACACACCCTATTATTAGCCAAAGCCTTATTATTTCACCCACAGGCTCCTTCAGCGGATTTTAAATTTCTTTTATATTCCTTTTGTATTATCAAGAAATTTTTCTAATTAATCTGTCGCTTAAACTTTTTGATCGGTTCTTCAGTTTACTAGCAGATTTCCTTAATTTTTTAAGGTCAGAATTAGAATTCTAGAAAGGTTTGTTCCGAGTCTTTTGATTAGTGATACGAGGTTTCGAAGGCTGTTGAAGGACATTGAAGATCAAGCATCGCAAGAGTCGATGATTGATCTTCAATGTCCTTACTCGACCGTGTAAGTAAGTAAAGACCATTAGGCAATCGGCAAGTCAATAGAAATATTAGAATCTGGTTAGCCTAAAATTCAAAAATTCCACCTATTTGGCGTGTGGCACCTGACTATATACAACTAAATATAAAATTGTCTAAATATGTATGCTGTCAGATAACAAAAAGTGTGTTTTGCACCGAAATTTCATGTATTCGTTTTGAATGTATGCGCATATTACATAAAATTTGGTTTAAGATAAATATTTCTATTTCCGGTTCATATTTTCAACAATATAAATGTATAAATCACACAACAAATTAAGCAAATTTGCATTTTTTTTTCAGTATACATGATTAGCTTAATCGAAACGGTCATACTAAACAACAAATCAATTAATAAATTAATGTAAACACCATACATTGAAATGTATCGAATTACTGAATAAATTTGGTACAGTCTAATTTGTAAACTATATTGCATATATTTTTTTTGAAATAGTTCGCGATTCTAAAATTCTTTTTTCGCGTGGCATTTCATATAAATTTGAAAATTAAAAAATTTTACCCTCGTAAATTATTTAGTCATCGGTTATCGTTAAACCACAGTACAATACATTTAAACAAATACAATAAAAAAAAAAGCAAAAAGTTATCGAATTAGTGATACACTATAGCAGCTGTTTTATCTCAGTTATCCACAATTAATTTAGATTTGGTTTTGTGATTAGTTTAGCTGCTATACTCTAAGTGAATTAATCGATATGGCTAGCGTGGAATCAAAATTTAATTTATCATTAGACGAATTAGACGAGATTGTCAAAAAACATTACACCAAACAAGAAGTTAATTTTAAAATCAAAGACACACAAATAATTTCATTGAATGGAACAAATCCCGCGGGATTTTATGGGGAGCATTATATATTAAAAGTTTTTGTTACAATAATGAACTATACAAATAGAGAGGAGAAGATTGAATTTTTTCTCAAGTTTATGTCGAGTGAAAATGAATATTTGAAAACTGTGCGCGTATTTCAAAAGGAGATATTTATGTTTCAACATTTATTACCACGACTGCAAGTACACCGATATGGAATTAAAGAGTGGGCTGCAAAATGTTATCTCATTCAAGATAATAGATTACTTGTGTTCGAAAATTTATTCGATTCGGGATATGAGCTGTGCCCATCACCAAATAACGACAAATCATTGGATGTACACCATATAAAATTGACATTGAACACGTTAGCTAATTTTCATGCAGCATCGATCGTATTCGAGGAAACAACCGGACAGACCGTAGTGCAACAAAATCCAAACGATTTAGATGAAAACGCGTATCCAAGTCAATCGACAACGACGCGATACATTAATCTACAAAGTTGTGTTGAAGTATTAATTGAATTGGCGAAAAAAATTCCAAAATATCGAAACAATTTTGATGGAATTGAAACGCAATTTAAAAATATTTTTAAGAGAATTCATGAATTTTGTGAACCATCCGAACAGTATCGAAATGTCGTGAATCATGGTGATTTATGGAAAAATAATATTTTGTATAAATATGAAGTGCGTGAGAAACTAATTGAAAAAAGTGCGCATAGCCCGAAACTTAAACAACTAATCGAAACGCATCGCGTACCAATTGATTCGATTTTATGTGATTTTCAACTTTGTCGTTATGTTCCGCCCGCAGCTGACGTAATGACACTACTAGTGATAAATTGTAAAAATCTTGATCGACATTTAGACGATTTGCTCGATTTTTATTATGAAAAATTTGTAATGACGTTACAATTTTTTATGAATCCAGCGGCAATAAACGATATTTTAAGTAGAGAAATATTTTTTAAAAGTTGTTATGATTATAAACTCTTTGGATTACTAGAATCGTGTCTATTCAATTTAACAATTTTACTGCCACAACATTTGTCCGTTAAATTAATTGAATCGCAACAAAATTTTGATGAGTTCATACAACGAAAATGCCGATTAAAATTATGTTTGGAGGCTTTCGAAACGGACAACGAATTTCAACTTCGCATGAGTGATGATTTAACTCGAATAATCGATGATTATATTTTGGCATAAAAATTAAATATAAAATTTTTAATAAAAGACATTTTCAGTCAACAAATTAATTTAATTATCCAGGTAAGTGTCGTCATTTAATTCATAGTATTCTGTTAAAACCATTTTTTAGTTAGCTTCAATCCCAATCAATTATAGATTTATGTATCTTTCTTTTTTAGAACATTCAAAAGAAAATTTTTTGTCCAAATTATAAATATGTACACGTACTTGCATTACTTGATTAAATTGTTTTTAATCTATTTCTGTCTATTTCCATTTCAGAAGAGCTGGTGAAAAGATTTCCAAATAATAAAATTCGAGGTTTAGTGAAAATTTTTTTATTGATGGCCATCCGACTTAACATCTATAAATTTGGCCAATCAAGAATTTCGCAGTCCTAGCATTTATTTTGAAGAAGCAAATATTTCGCCACAACAATACAAAGTTTGTTTGTAATAAAAGCATTCATCCGACATATTTTTGTTTAAAATAAATAAATTTAAATTAATTTAAAAAGTTTTGTGTGATTGGTATTAAAATAGCAAGGGTCCAAGGTCAGTATACCACGTCACAGTTCCACAGTTCATGGCACCAATTACAAAACATTTGAGCTTACATATATACACAATATTATTAGTATTGGGAATGATAACAGAGTTTTCCGAACTGAGGGACTCCGGAAACAAATTTAAATTGTGATAACCAAAACACACATACACACACACACACTTCAGATTGCTGAATTCGATTTAATCTGAGGTTTGGACAGCTATCATTATCACATATTATTTCATAAAATTATAATCGTCGTCCATTTCTCAAAAGTACCAAGAAAATTTTACTTTGTGAGATTCTCAATGATATTGACGTGACGTGCGATCTGCTGGAGTCCCCAGTTTTCGACCATTTATTTAGAAATTACGTGATAGATTGATTGTATATATAAATATATACATATATATATATATATATATTATATATATATATATATATATATATATATATATATATATATATATATATATATATATATATATATATATTATTTTACTTGACAATCGAAATTATGAAAGAAACATGAGATGGTTGATTGATAAAATGTTATCAATGGGAATAATCAAAATTAACACATCTGTCATTTTCGTATAATATGAATACGATTCCTAGGAACATTTTATACATAAAATTGTATTTCACATAGTTACATCAACTATGTCAAATAAAATTACGTGTGGTATGGTATTACAAGATTATTTAAAAAATTCAACATTACATGGGGCGCGATACTTGGTCGATAGCACCTATCACATTAGTGAAAAGTAAGTAAGCACGCTAAGATTGAATATGCCGTATATGTTTTAACACTAAATATAGAATATTTTGGATTATTTGCATTATAATATCCTGGATTGCATCAGTTTTACTTATATTAGCATCACTCGACCAATTTGAGAACAATGCTATTAGTTTTGTTGTGGAAACATCATATCGTGATTGGGAAACGGATTTTCCATCGATTGTTATATGTGAAAATAAAAATATGGATCGAATACAAGAAGCAGCTGATTCGTAAGCATATATATACATATATATATATATATATATATATATATATATATATATATATATATATATATATATATATATATATATATATATATACATATATATATAAAATCATGAAATACGTGATGATAGTTCATTTTATTTTATATATCCAGATTATGGGGGCCAGAACATGAATTTGCCCTTGAGGAGGTATTGAGCGAAATATCATATTTTCGTGGTGAATCCTATCACACAATTCATGAATGTAATGGAATAAGCGCTGGTACCGATTGTATAACTGGTAATTTTTCATATTACGCGAGGATGGTTCGAAGTGATTGTGAAAATACGATCGATTTTTGTTTTTGGAATAATAAAAAATTTAAATGCTGTGACTATTTCCATCCTATGGAAACTGAATTGGGTATATGCTACGGAATAAATTCGCTACAAAGCCGGAATATTAATGGTAAAAAATTGAATATGATGTCGAACCAGTATACGGGGCCAGGAACATTAAATCTTGAGGTGTTAACTGAAGCGTATATTTATATAATAGGTGAGGAGGATGTACCGAATCTGGTGTCATCCAAATCTGAAATTTTAATAGTTGGCCCATATATTTCATACAAGTAAGTATTATGGAAAATCCTAAATAGTTCGACTCATACTTATATATCTTGTAATTTCACGCATGTACTTATAGACGCAAAATTTCCATCACTAATATTGAAAATGACGAAGGGATTCGCGATATAAGTGTTGGCCAGCGAAATTGCCGATACAGTGATGAAAATATATTAGATGTACATGATTATTACAGTTACAGTGCATGTTCGGTACAATGTCGTAAAGATGCACAGCTGAAAATATGCAATTGTACAAGTCATTTAATCCCGCATACAGACGTTTCCATACATTGCAATATGACTGGCCTGATTTGTCTAAACGATCATTATGAAGAGCTTACGGTGGTTATTGCAAAATGGTCAGTAGGTGAACGTAAGGGCATTGTTTGTGATTGCCTGCCATCGTGTACTGAGCTGGATGTGTCGGTCGTGCATGATTCCAGAGATAAGTAAGAGCATATATAGTAATATGTATTTTATGTACAGTGCGTGAAGTCATTTTTATTTCAGTTTGTATGAAAGTGAGAAACCAATATCAAAAGTGGAAATAGGTTTAATTTCCCTACCAACTGAGCGTTATAAACGTAATGTAGTCCGTGCAAAATTAGATCTTGTTGGTGAGTATACTACATACTTTCCTTTGATAGAAAAATGCAATTTTTCATTTCACTTTCACTTAAACATAATATACAAATATAAAACTTTCTTTAATTGAATTCTAAAAGATAATTAAATGTTATATTTTGCATTGCGTTTCTATATATACTCGCGTACATCTATATACATATACATGCCAGTCTCCATAGGTGGAACAACAGGATTATTTATTGGTGCAAGTTTATTGAGTTTTGTTGAAATTTTGTATTATTTCACTGTGCGTCCATACATCTCGTTTTATATGCAAAGCAACAAAAAAATTGATAGTAAAAACTAATCGTATAAAACTCTACTTAATGTTGCTATTCATAATATACTCATATATAGTATTGTGTTCGATATAACTTTTATGGTCAAATTATCATGGTATTGGTACATAAGATGTTAAATCATAAACAATTCTGAAATAAACTAATAATGTATTTGAAATATTTGGAAAATGTTTTATTACTTAAATACTTATACAAATGTGCGTGGAATGTGTGAAACCAACGAAGAGACCAGGAACGGTAATTATATACAAACATGATTTCTTCAGATCTAGAAATAAAAGAGGTTGTACAATTTTGTTCAAACTCTATCTAACTTCTACTCAAATAAATGTTCAAATTCTTATTAAAAGATGTCAAATTCTTCTGAAATTGGATATCCAATTGATAGCCTACTGGCTTGAGTTCCACCTATAATTTCCTACTATATTCATGATTCGAGTTATCTTCTGGAAAAAATAATTCTTTTACATGTGATCTTTTGATGTGGGGCCAACGGTTACCAAAAGTTCAATGCTCACGCTGAGATTCGATACAAATTGACAAAAAATACCAACAAAATAAAAACAAAGTTTTACTCCAAAAAATTCACTCAACATTTGCTTCACCAAAATTAACTTTTGGTAAAAGTAACAAGAAGCAAGTAACAGTAAAATCAAGTCATTAGTACAATTCTAGCATGAAAGGGTTCTGCGACTTGGCGAATTAACCGCTTGAACGTATAATGTAAAACATCCTATGATCAATCATCCCAAAAGACTATTTAATAACGAATTTTTTGATTTAAGCAGCACACGAATACACGGAGGAACCCAATTAAGATTGACTTATATCCTCAGGACATACAACGATCCAACTAGTACCATACTGATTATACGAATAACACTTAACTGGTATTAAAACACTAACCAACATATTACCACTGCCATCAGATGCAGGAATTTATTTCTAGAACCTTGGGACTGCCAACTTAATATCACTGCGTTGGACAATAATTATAAACTACAATTTGATAGGACAGTGGGAATACATCAGACCCATAGATCAATACATCCAATACAAATAATCTTTTCAGGACAACAAACAAAGGCCATAAGCAAAGAAAGCGGGACATTGGGGATACAGTAGGTTATATACTTGGAGATGCATTTGATATTATAACGTAAAGAGATGCCTCACCTATAGAAAATAAACTCAAACAAGCATCGCATAACGAAAAGTACTTATTCAAATTAATCATAAAAATCAAACATCCATCGTAGATGCAACCACGAATTTAATTTTTAAACACGTAACGGAATTAAATGACATCTACTTTCGACTGATAATAAAACAGTTCTTGTACCTTGACGGAAAAATTAATCAACTAGTCGCAGATAGTGACCATTATAACAGGGTACAATCTCAAGGCCATATGCATCTAGCTTTATTAAGCCCAAAACAACTAAAAGACGAAATCCAGCGAATCTACGATTATGCACCAACTATATGAAGATTCCTGATGGGAACGACAATAATGACCTGGGATATATCTACAGTCTACTCACCGTTCGCACCACAGTAACTGCAACCAACATTTTGTGCCTCGTCAAATTACCACTGGCATACAAACAACTACACCATTTATAAGCTGTTTCCTACAAAACATATAATAGTCGATCTCACTAGCACAGAACTTAAGCGGTTAAAAACAGATGGATCTATATACAACATACGCAATGAAAAATACTCCCATGTGAAATCAATTTGTACGACGGCTGCAATAAATAAAACAGACATACTGGCTTCAATTAAACATGATTGTCTATGCTAGTAGTGTTCCGAATAATTATTAGTTTGGATTATCTATGTTGATGAAGGAAAAAATAACAACAACAACCACCTGTAGGCAAATCACCACCACAACGACCATTTCCACACCCTAAGGTCCCTGAATTTGTTGGCCCCCGCAGTATGCTCCATCACGGATTTTAAAATGAATTTGCTACACACTAAAACAAGATAGGTCATTCTCATTCCAATTACTAGACTCTACTCGAGTTAATTTAATAATTATTAGTCTACAGTTTAAATCTGCACTAATCCAATTTTACGACTCAAGTGAGATTAAAATGAGATTTAACAATGTTATCAATAAAATACTACATCAATTCTATTTTATTATTTATAAAAAATATTACAATTCAATATAATTATCGATAATTCGACATAAATCCAAAGTCAATCGATCGGTAAATTGCTTCTCCGATTCAAATGCTTTTAAACTTAGACCCAGTCTTCGTTTTTCTTGGATATAATCCGCAAAATTTTTCTGTGACTCGATTAACTCTTGCGACAGATCCGGTGGCAATAAAATTGTTAAATTAAATAAACTCGATTCGAAATAGCCAAATAATTTATAATCGTGGCAACTTTTTAAGAAACTATTACGACTTATGATATCGTTTATTTCATCCGGATCCATGGCATGTGCTAGTTCGCAGCATAATTTATCGTAGTAAAAATTAAGCAAATTATTTAAATGAGTGTCCAGATTTGCACACGTAATCGCTAGTAAAGTCATTACATCGACCGCCGGGGGAGCATATCGAGAAAGTTGAAAGTCGCATAAAATTGCGTCCACTGGCACTTGGTTCACTTGATAATTCTGCTTCTTAACTAATCCATTTTCATTAAGCTCCAAATCACATTCAACAATAAAGCGACCAGTTTTATTCTCATTACTGTTGTTCGTGTCTTCTCGCACTTCATACTTAAATAAAATATTATTTTTCCACATATCACCATGATTTACAACATTCCGATACACTTTCGATGGCTCACTCAATTCATGAATTTGTTTATACAATTTTTTTAATCCAGCCTCAACTTTATCGTATTTTGATTCATATTTTGGAATTCGTTTTGCTAGCTCCACCAAAACCTCGACGCAATTCTGTAAATGTATATACCGTGTAGCTTCGGGATCGTTTGGGTACGCATTCTCATTTAAATAACCGGGATAATGTTGTAGTATAGACATTTGTGTACGCTCCTCAAATAATATAGATGAAGCATGAAAACGTGCCAATGTCGCCAGTGCAACTTTTAAATGTTCCACGTCCAGGGCACGATTATTATTTGGTGATGCACATAATTCATAACCAGCCTCAATTAAATTCTCGAAAACCATCAATTTATTTTTTTGCACTAAATAACAATTGGGCGACCATTTTTTTATTCCGATCGGAAAATCTTGTAGACGCGGTAATAGAAATTGATAAAGTAATATCTCCTTTTGAAACACATTTATCGTGGTCAAATATTCATTTTCACAGTTCATAAACTTAATAAAAAATTTATAAACTTCTTCGATTAGCTCTGCGGTTCTCTCAAAATTGATCACTTTTGGTATCACTTTAAGTTTAAGTATGTAGTGTTCGCCTAAATATCCAATGGGGGTCTCGTTCAACGAAGTAATTGACGCGTGAGTAATTTTAAATTTTCCACTATCGATTTTATGCTGGCAATAATGCCGCTTTAAGATAAGCTCTAGTTCATCATGCGTAAAACTAAATTTTGACCCTAGACTTGCCATAATATGATTTTTATAAACCAACCGACTATAACTTTGCAATTCAACTGATTACACTATAATGCACTAAGTTTTATATTATAGTAAAAAAATTATAAAATGGAACAGAAAATGTATCTAAGAATTAAGTGATAAAGTAAGATATTTTTTTAAGATTATCATTAAGATTCTGTTTATTTAAATTCTTTAAAGCAAATAATATGTATATGATGGAAATGTATGGAAAATTTTACTCGCTCGCTACGTCTAAACAAACTAAATCCGGATGTTGTGTTTGAATATGGCTAAAGTAAAGACAAAACGTTCAGCCGAATAATAAATCAAATGTTCTTAACATCCACGAGAAGATATTTTTATACAAATAAAGAGTGTCAAAATCTTAAATTGGTTAATCGTTTCTATCCAAAATATGCGTCCAAAATTAAACCGAGATAAAAATAAAAATTTCGAGATAAGAATCAGTACAAAACACTTTAGAATGGTGTTAATGAAAATGTTCACATCATAAAAACTTTCAAGAGAAAGAGTTCATCGGTATCTATATTTAGCTATTTGTCTTATGACTCATATGTAAATTGCAAGATTCCCATTTTTGAATACACCATAACTCCTGAGGATTGAGGTTAGTACAAATTAAAATAAGTTACCATGTTTTTCTATTAGATAGAATAGAAATTGACGAGCATTGTTTAAAATGATAAGCAGGAAACTGAACGGTTATCAAAATGAAAAGCTATAATTTAATATCAAAACTTTTCATTTTACTTTTCTGACGCCATCTATGGGTTTTCAGGTGAAGTGACTATTCATTACCAAATTGTTGATTTTTCGAACGTCACATTTCAAACGTCAAGTTTGACTTTGAGTTTTTTGAAAAATAATATAAAATGACAAATTGAAAAGTAACCTCGCGAGGAAATCTCCTATAGTGGTGAGTAGTATAATAATGTTTTAAAATGAAAAGTCTATAATTTAGTCGAAAATTTTTGTATCATGCACACAGCTATACAACTTTTAGAATTTTACCGAATTTTATACAATAATGTTTAAAATATATATTGTTACGATTGTGATGACATCTGCATTTGAGTAGAGAAACTACCGTTTATGTTAGTATGTGTCTAGACTATTCATGGAATTGTGTCTAGACAATTGTACCGCGATAGAGTTAGTAGGAAGTAAAAAATGAAAAAGTTAGTAATATTTTAATCACTCGTAGTAGTAGTAAAAAGAAAAATGTGAAAGTTACGTGTTATAATAAAGTAATAAAGAGTTATATGGAAGTGTAATAAAGTGATTATTGTGAATTAAAGTAAATACGGGAGTAAATTAGGGTTTGATGTAATAATTTGTTCGCAATTCAGTGATCTAACACGTAACAATTGGTGACAGCGGTGGGATTGCGAATAAATAGATAAGACCATGAAGGATGACGGTATTGATCAGTTACAATTTCGAAGAATGAAAAACTCTACTCTACATGAAAAAGTAGAGAGAATGCAATCGATGGGTCAACTGGTTGAGCAGAAACTATACAGACAGACATCCAAGAGCTGGAGCAGAGAGTTCTCGATGGTTATGGAAGATTGCAGACAGAGTTTCAAGAGCTGGAGGAGAAAGTTCTACGGTTTGAGAAGAAGCTTCTATGTATCGAGGTTAACGGAACAGCGTCGCAAGTTATGCAGCTTAGCCAGTACGCGCTATCAACATTTTCTTCAAATTTTTAAATTTCAATTCGAAACGGAAGTCAAGCAAAATAGTTGGAATGAAAAAAATCGTTTATCCGCGTTAGTAGTGTCTCTTAAAGGTGAAGCGGCTAAGACATTATAGACCATTCCGGAATAGGATCGATACAATTACAAAGAAGTAAAAACGGCGCTTGGTCGAAAGTACGGAAATGACGATAAACGGGCAATATATCGTATATGGAATTGAAGAATCGCTATTAAAAGCTCGGAGAGAATCTACAGAAGTATTCATCAGCGGTCAAGCGGCTAGTGGATTTGCACATACAAGTACATCTGCCGATTACATCAAGCGAATGGAGGTTTTGATTTATGGAATACGAGATACGGAGACACGGAAAGCAGTAAAGTTTTCACCTAAAGCGACACTTTCAGCGAAACCATCGCTTGTGAAGTAATAATTAAAACTGCGCCATTTAGAGTGCGCCGAGTGGATATGAACACCAGGACGGGTCACATCTTACGAGATTGCCGTGCAATCGATCTCCTATGGAGCGAATATAAAGTTTTTACTAAGGAGGAGGAACAAGAAACAAAGGTATTAGGAAAATACGATGTTGAACATGTGACAAACCGGTTCAAATACACGAGACTGTCGGAAAATAAGATGGAGATGAATCGCTATTTACGAGGTATAACATCTGAGCAACAATCGGGTAAAGACCGCATTGTTGCTCAGATGTTATTCCATTCCTGTAACAATATTCTGACGAGGCAGAGAAAGTTTAACAGTTAAAGGTGATATTGACGCAGTGTAAGAAGTTGTAAGAACTGTGGGATTATGGTAGAGGCAGGGGCAGCTCGCTCATTTGTCTGAGAATTAATATCCAATTAAGGGAAGAGTAAAGCAACCAGCGGAAGGCTTGAAGTCATCGAACCCGGAAACAGTTGCACGGGAGGAAATACGAATGCCAGGTGATCAAATGAAGGCTTGGAATGATGTGCGAGCTAATAACAGTGGTTTCTAACTAGTTAATTTAGTGTGGCGCCACAATCTACATCGAAAGAGACATTATTAAGCTAAAGGACGTATTCTATCGGGTTAAGAAATGGCAGCGAGGAAAAACGAAGTAGTGCACTTTGAGCGATAAGCACTTTACAGAAGCGGGGCATTAGATCCTGTTCGGTAGAAATCAGGATTAGATAGGAGGTATGCGTATGTGTCTAACAAGTCAGGAATACTCTAGACACTTCTCAACTTTAATGGAGTATGCTAGTCTTATAAATGTATGGTATAAATATGAGATTAAGTTTGGGAATTAGTTGGGTTTTAATCGTGGTAGAGCTAGTAGTAATAAAAGAAAAAAGTGAAAGTGTTGAGTTAGTAAAGTGCAACAAAGTAATTTATGTGAATTAGTATTTTGTACAATAATTTGGAAATAAATAAATAAGAGTTGTCTAGATTTAAATTGGTTGTTTCATTCATAATCCGGTGACCGAACCTTGTTTGACAAAGCTAAACGTAACAATACAAATTAAATTAAATTACCACTTTTATATTAGATACATAGTTTTAAAATTTAAGTTGCAATAATTCACATGAAAATTAGCCAACAAAAAGTAATAGAACTTAACGAGTACTATTAAAAATGGTAAGTAGGAAACTGAACGGTCATCAATTAAATGAAGGTCGCAAAAAATTGTGTTTAAAAAATAGGATCATTATGACAAATACTTTGAGAATCTATGGTATGAAATAGGATATATCTTTCGCTTAAGCACTAAATTGGTAGGCTAGTATAAGGTAGGTTTGAAATAATTTCGAATGGGATGACAAATATTTATTATGCTTAGCGTGGAAGTATTTTCTATATTCTGATTTGGTCGGTAGGTATATTTAATTATTGTAATTGAACTTGAACAGACCTTGAAGTCATGAACTATCCATGTCTCTGTTTATTTTGGAATCTGATTTTAAACATTCATTTATGGTTAAATTCGAAGTCGTTCAAATTCTAGGTAGAATAACTGAATTATACATTATTTCGATTAATTATAAACATTTAGGATTAACATCGATTTTCAACTAAATTTTCATCCATAACGGCCTTGATATCATAGTTTTCTAATAAATCCACAGGGAAATTTTAACCGGAAAATCTTAACCATATTTAAATATATGTAAGTATCATAGTTTATTTCCTCTCGTCTTCATTTTATTTTTATACTTCTCTCTTCTTATAATAGTATATATGTAGACAACATGCTTATATGTACGGGTAACTATGCATCACACTGCATAAGTGGGGAAATACAACGAATAGTAAATAAAATAAAATTGATTGAATTTTAATAAGAAAAGAAATTTTTACTTTAATCAGTATTAAATTGTACTTACAATAAATTACAAGCAACTGTTTAAATAAAAAAAATGTAAGTAGAAAATAAATCTCGATTTTGGTAAAAATAAAAAATAAAAAGTGAAGAGTGAAAGGATTTATAAACTGCGATCAGTACATTTTATTGAAAATTTGTGACGTTTTTGTGAAAATTTATAATTTATTCTCTAATTAGTAAAATAATTTTTATAGATTATAAAAGATGTTATGTGAGGATTTAGTGGTGATTTTTTTTTGTAAGTGAAAGGTACACATTTAATTCAGCAGCTCTATTTTGTCACTTCTTTGGTTTGGAATACTATACATAGTTGTATAATAGTATATGTACATATATGTAATAATATAGTGCCGCGACATGCCAATATTATGCACCTTATACTAAATTATGTTATATATAGATCTTCCACCAAAATCAGCAGTCTGCTATATTCAACCGTTTTTCTTATCATATTGTCTTAGCCTCAGGTCATGATCTCTAAATGTAATTTACATTGTGAATTAATGTTTTATCTTAAATTAAGTAAATTTAGTTAGATACAATTTTTTGTATTACTCGTTTGTTATTTTAATTCTGAATAGTTGAATGAAGGTGACATTATATATACTGAAGAAATGTTTAATCAACTTTTATATTAATTCAAACACAATTATTTATTAGAAGTCTATTTATAATACTATAATTAGATGAAGCATGATGCACATATAAGGAGAAACGTGACAAAAATTGCAAAATCGGCTCAAATGTTCTTAAACCTATAATCACGATTTAAATTTTACTAAGTTAATAAAATATTAATTTAAATGTAGTATTTGTGAACTATTTTATACTTTCGATTATTATTAAATTATGTACGTTCTTCGCAATTTTAATACAAAGCAATAGTTTTTAATTTGGCACTTCGAATTTCGATAGTGTATGTATGTATTATGTATGTAACAAGACAGAAATAATTTCACGTTTTATATACGATCAATTAGTTCATTATCAATAAAAAAAAACTATATTACACCATCAAATTCCAAAATACTATTAATTTTAATTAAAATTCAATTCAGTTTTATGTTTTTGCAATTATATAAATATGAACTTCAGCAGGTAATAAAATTGTATACAAAATTCCTTGGCCTAAATAGCACGAGTATAAAACCATATGTATACATATGTGATATGTATCTGATGGTACATAAAGTATTGAGGAATGCCTGAAATACTGTAAATATGTTTACATGTCACTTGCCAAAAAAAAACTTTGGTTCGCCTCAATATATAATTTGTAGACTATGGGAAACTTTAATCTGATCAAAGCACTTAGGAGGTGACTGATTCAATTATCTTATTTCGAAATGATGGATTCAAAAAATTTGAATATAGTTTTAAATTAGGTGTTCTGTAGTTTAAATTTAGTTTACATATATTCAACTTTTAATTCATAATGATATGTTTATCGCTTCTGATATATATATATATATATATATATATATATATATATATATATATATATATATATATATATATATATATATATAATTATAATTATTATTTTGGTTAGCTAATTATATGTACATAGCTTAATTAGTAAGCTAAATTCAAACTCAAATAAACCTAATTTAACTCATATATTTTTAACGTGCATAAATTATGTACATAAATCATGCATATAGTTCCTGGTTCAATGGATCCAGGACATGGCGTTGAAGGGGGACGATATAGGAAAAATTACATAAAATACATGTTTTAAACCAATTTTAGTATCACATTTCAAATTATTTTATTTCAAATTATAAACCAAAACATTAGGTTAAGCATTAAAAATTATATAAAAAAATTGGACTAGCTTATGCGTATCGGTTGATTTTATTTCATTCGCAATACCTCGGTGAATATGCATTAAAGCCAATTAAACTAATCAATTTACGGTCATCATAGATCGCAGCCAAGTTTCCAACCGTTTCACCGTTGAAACACCTTCTTTCCGAACTTGCGACACTCACGTGTATTGCTAAAATAATTAAAATTTTAACAATTGCGAGATAGAAGCGAGGTGTGAGTATGACTGCACAATGTTAAGTAATTGTGTATGGAATATTTTGAATAAGAATGGAAATCACTATAAATGAAAAAGCAAAATTATATTTATTATAATAGAGTTTGCATCCCGCAAATTCAACCTTTTGCACACCAATTTCACTATTTTGCAAATCTTTTTCATCATTTTGCAAATCAAATTCAACCTTTAGCAAAACAAATTCAACCTTTGGGCAATTCGAAAGTACTGTAGGCTAAGCATTTTCTTGACCGGTTGTCAACAATATCCCATGACATTCAAGAGTATGGAATAATTCAAATTTAAATCAAATTGAAAAAATTGATATGCGGGATTTATTCAAAAGTACTAAAGGCTCAAATTGGTTCAGTCTTCAATTTATTAACTTAGGTCCCACATGATAAAATTGACAAAATCTAGAAAGAAAAAGTTTTCTAAAATTACCAAACCCAAATAATCAATTTTTGAATTTGCAAAAGGATGAAATTGGTATGAAAAATGTTGGATTTGGAATGCAAACCCTGTATTACTTTTTATTTATTTATTAATATTTTGATTTGTTATAAGTTGCTATACTTTGTAGATATGAAAACGGCAACTTCCGGCGAAAAAATTAATATTAGGCTATGGTCTCCTGGTCTCTACTGCCCCCTCTAAATTTAACAAATAATAGCTGTATTTGTTTCATCGATTTGATTTAGCTAAACCTTCAAATTCAACTTTTATAGTTAGTTCTTATGATACTTGCCACAAGACCACTACATTTTTTTGTTTTAATTTATCTCGAAAAATTGATAAACAAAATGTCAACTATTTTTTCGTGCTACCAATAATTACAACAAAAATAAAATGAAAGATTAAATGTTTGACTGTTGCTTTTAACAATTAACTCCTAATCTAAAATATATAATTAAATCAGATTTTTAGTTACGATACTTGCTATCTTGGAAATGACATGTAATTTTCTTTGCAAGCAAACATTTGGTTAGGACAATTTTAAATTAGCTAAATTAACTATTGACATTCTATCATGTTACCTGTGTTTATATTTCTTATATTCGACTTCCTATAGTGAGCGATGCCGAACCCATGGCACGGTAACATTCTTTTGTCACGCGCAAGGGATAGGATTAAATAATCTAAAATATATATTTAATCATAAATAAATTATAACTTGGTCAGTTTTTAATAAACTACATATATAAAGGGTGAAGTAGTTTAAAAAAATCAGTGCGTTTTTCTCGGAAAGTATTATAAACAAGTTTGGAGCAATTGGCCCTTCCCGAAAATAAAGTCCTGCTTTGTTCTTTTTTAAATCATTTCTAACCTCAAATTAACAAAACGATGTATTACTTACGAAAAATATGTTCCCAATAACCGTAAAACGAAACCAAATTTCAACATTAACCAACTGTTCAAGGGACTCTTGAATTCTTTTTACTGGAAAATTTTAAAATTTTTATATCTATATACCCAGAAGGTAGCATAAACAAACACAAGAAAATTATTTTTTGAGCTGCTGGAAATAGTAAATGGATTTTTTTTGGATTAAGTTTAACTTTTAATTAATTCTTTCCCATTTGAAGAACCGCAAGGAAAAATTCAAATTTTGAAGCCATTTAGTCCGGAAAAGAGGAAGACCAAAAAAAAATGTTATTTGAAACATTTTCCATTTACTTGTGCCGAAAACAAATTGAGAAACAAGACAATTGAATTTTTTTTTTGGGAACTGTATTTTTTAATATTTAAAAAATATTTTTACAAGACGGGAGAAAAATTTCATCTAAAAAATGTAAAATATAAAAAACCGAATCATTTTCACATCATTGTACTACATTCGAATTTCGTTTCATTTTCATTTCAGTCCGCTTGATTTTCGGCGCTACACAACTAACCCTTTAAATATATATGTACATATATTTCAAAATATGTACAGTGACCGGATGTATTTTGAGAATAGCATGTCATTCGCATTTGAAGTGCCACTAGTCACTAGTGGCACTAGTAATCCATTCTAGCAAATACTCAAAGTGTGTTTATACTTGAAATTACATAGATTTGTTTTATATTATATGGCTTGATCATCTTTCGTTCTACTTTTAAAATATTTCACTAGATGTATTAAGGACGTAAATGATAACCTTTTTTGGTATAATTTTTATGTAAGCGAAATAATTTGCAATCCAATTTTTTGTGATAACTTTACTTGCTGTTCGAATTCTGTAATATAATTTTGACATTGTTTACATAAAATGTAACTTAAACAGTATGAAATCGAAAAATTTGGCTCGAATGTGCTGGCGGCTGGAAATGTTGTTTGGCGGCAAATTATTATGTACCTATTTGTTTACAAATTTCGGTAATTGTGCCTCTAAATGACCATTGTAAAAGTAGGGAAAGCGCCTCTCATAGGAAAAAAACAAAATATATATACGAACATAATAACTCTTGTGATTTGTGTGGTATTGTCTTGGCGGAAATACTAATAATTATACATAATTTTATACACAATCAGTAATTTTGTTCAATACACAATTTTTCAGATCTGTTTATTTTGTATTCTAAAAATAAATCATAAACGTCAAATTGCTCGTATACTCCAATCATCAATTGATTTCAGTCCATCAAGTATATGCTGTTTTATTAATGTTGTTTACATATTTACTATATAGCTTTCCAGATTAAATTGAACTTTTTCCAAGTTACACGCACCTTTATCCAACATAAACGAAACTATTTCCAAATTGAACGCAACTTTTTCCAAATTAAATTAAACTATTTACAAACGGAATTAAACCATTGATGAATATAAATTAAACTTTTTCGAAATAAAATTTTCCATTTCAAATTAACGTTTTTCCAAATGAAATTAAACTTTCATAAAATTGCATTTTTTGCCAAGGTTTGTCGATTGAGATATTAAATAGCCCGGTTTATTTTTAATGATTTTAATAGATTCCGTTTGTTCATTGGTAAGATTGCCATAGAATTTTCTCGGTTTGCTCAATAGAACCGAGAAAAACTTATTTGCGTCGATGAATGTGTGGATAACCTATACATATATACATTCACGACCGAGTACGCGCGATGAAAGCGAGGAATAAAAGCTGTGGTGAAGGTTCCATCTACTATAGAGGTCGAAATATAACAATTATATGCGTCTTTAATGACCACGGCATCGTACACTATAAAATAATTTCTAATAACACTTGCACTTCCCGTAAGTTTTGTATATTTTTACAGGATGAAAAATTAGGACATACGGCTACTAAATTAAATGCGGCCTCATTATGGATAATACAGCTATCCATAAACCAACGCAGGTCATAGATCTGGTCGAATCATTTAATTTAAATTTAAGATTTTTGGCTCCGTATTCTCCAATGCTCAATCCCATAGAGAAGTGTTTTTCTAAAATGAAACTCTATATATGCAAGGCAGGTGTTATCTGATGTGTCAGTTCAGTATGACCTATAGTTGAGGTTATCGAACAATCTCCAATCCAAATTACAGATACCGACTGTTCTAATTATATTTTAGACATGCTAATGTAACTCCCTGCTGCTTTTTCTGGTGAACCATTTCATTAGTGGTTTGTCTACTATACTATATGGTGAAAAATACGTTAACTCACATATTCAATATATGGAGCCGGAAATCATATGAAATTTTTTTATTTTTTCGTTTTTTATTATTTAGTACATTAACCTGGAAAAGCTATATCATTATTTTGACTTTCACTGTTTTCCCGTTTTCCTAATTTGTTCACCGTGAGTCTAATAAAATCATTAAAAATAAACTGGATAATTTAATATCTCAATCGACAAACCTTGGCAGATTTAAAAAATGTATTATGAATTCATCAATGGTTTAATTCCGTTTGGAAAAAATTTAATTTCAAATGGAAAAAGTTTCATTAAATTTGGAAAAAAGTGTAATGTTTGCAAATACATTTGGAAAAAAAGGAGTTCAATTTAGAAATAGTTTCGTTTGTTTTGGAAAAAGGTGCGTTTAACTTGGGAAAAGTTCAATTTAATCTGGAAAAGCTATAGTTGCCATGGACAACGACTTATCAAAGTTATGTCAATTTAATACAAATTTTATATTTATTGTTATTTAAATGAACTTTTCACTTTTATAAATGAATGAAATATCAACAATAAACAATTACTAATGCTCCGGACCAATTCACGGGTAAAAGTCGACTTTTACTTTAATTTTCGGTAAATTCATTTACCCTATCAAAAAGTAGGATAAACCCAGTACACAAAAGTAAATGTTTAACGTTTAGATTGTTAATTTTTTAGTGATCTACGGATTAAGTAAGCTGAAAATAAACAAAAGCACGTATTTCAATAAAACAAAAATACTAAAAATCGACTTTTACCTAAGTAATTGATTTACCCGACAATTGGTCCGCAGCCTAAATAGTAAAAACTTATCTGTACCTAATTTTATTATTTACGGGTTATAACTAACCGAAAATACTAATAATTTCAAATAATAAATCACAACACTAAACACAACTTATGACAATTCCACTAGTAAATAACAGGGGAGAAGTCTCATGAAAATAAACGTAAGCACCCCAACAAAATGAACCGATTTGAACCGATTCACATAAATTTGGTGATCTGAAATATACCAACACAAATTTATGCACATACGTATATACACATGCGTTTCGTTTAAAGAAAATTATTTCGAAAGTGTCAAAATTACTACACAATACACATAGCTACTGTAATTATTTGGTTGCATCCAAAATGTTATGACTGCATTACAGTAAATATAATTATCACAGAAATTTATTGGTGAACAAATCGTAACATATCGAATATTGAAAGTTATTTTTTTGATTGATTGATGTCAATCATTTATCTACATATATATTCTAAAAATCTACTTAGAATATACTTATATATTAAATAAATGTAGCAAGCAGCTGTAACATTGTTGTGTATAGATCGGTAAAATCAAAATCAATTAATTTTACCTCCGCCGTTTCAATCAATCATTAGCAAATTACCGGAGTTATTAAAATTGTATAAGTATTACTATGTGTATACATATAGTTATAACTATACCTATACTTAATGGTAGATAAAATTGAAAAATTACTAAAGATGGTATTATTAAGACGCGTTTATACTATAATTAACATACCAATGTCGTGTATAATATGACAAGTTTTTAAATTTTCTTGTTATAAATTTTATTTTTAATTTAATTAAAATTTTTGTATCAATCATCTCTTATACGATATATATATATTCGAGTATATAGATAACGATTATCTTCTCATCATCGATTATTATCATTTTAATAATCGTCCAAAAAAAAAAATTAAACGAGTCTTAAAATTACGTGCGTGTTTTAAATATTGAAAAGAAAATTATTACGAAACTTGTGGACATTAATTATCATGATCAGTAATGATCATCTCAACACAGGAATTTTTATTTTTTTGAAGGTCGTAATTTTTGTATTTAAACGATTTTGCAAAACATAAATTAATAATATCAGATGTTGTAATTACGCATTATATATGGACATTGGACGGTGTATTTATGTGATATGAATTATTATTAACATTATTTTTTTTTTTGGTAATAAAATTAGTTTTAGAGTCATGAGCCGATCATTACTGGAATCGTTAATTATGTAACATATTATATTAGATTCCACCGAAAGTCTGCGCTAACATAAAGCCATAACAAATTAATGTTTATTGATTTGACAAAATAATTGTGTTATCGTGCTAGTGTACCTACATATATATTTTATATTGAATAACAAAAATTCACTTTCAATTTAATAATAGTTATTTTGTATGTTACATATGTACACATGTATCGACATAAGCATGTATAAGTTAATCGACAGTTTTCCAATTGAGCAATTGAGGAAATAGTAAAAAAAATGTTTTAATCAGCAACAAGTTGGAGCGATTCTCTATATGAGTTTAAGATCATTGATCTTCCATATATACATAATTTATATAAGTTTTTGCAAACATGGTCAAGACCAATAATAAGTTATATGTTCATGTTTGTTTTTATCCGCATACCACAACAACGATGTATCATGACATTCATGATCGCTAGAAAAATAACAAACAGACAGTGATCATGAAATTAGGTAAAAAAAGGAAAAAGATCGCTCAGCTGTAAATATACTCGTATATATACACGTATATTACTGAATGTAGAAGAAAAAGTTGTGTGTCTGTAAGATAACGTGAATAAATCTAGTGAAAGTATATAATTTATAGATTTAATTTAATCGATATTAAATAAATTGGTAGTTCATATATATCATGTTTAAAAACTCTAGGATATTTATGTACCGTTCGTGACTATAATGAAAAGAATCTAATTTTGTTTGATCTTGAGTCTTTGCTTGACTTTATTATAACTTTCACTATACATATATTTGCTATTTTCTAAGAAATTAAATAATTTTATATTAATTTGGGATTTATATAAATGTATATATTTATAATTATATTTATACACGCGCAGGTATAAAACGATTATTTTGTTATCATTGTTGATAATTTCAACATTTGCATTACCACAATTTACACATCCAGCTGTATTGGAAACCGCGGCGTTAGAAGATAGCCTACCATCACATTTAAAAAATCCATTTTATCGAACACCGCGAGTTCGTGAAGCATTGGCAAAAAACAGTTGGTTTGGCCCAGGTGAACATCCGGTAAGTATTTTTTATGTTTTGGAAATAGCAATACATACACATAATTTATATTTATTAAAAGCAATGATTTTCTATGAGCAGGTTCAACAACGAGAAGCTGAAAAAATTCCACGTGCAGAAATTTATGCAGTATTAACGCATGCTGGATTGGTCCCAAGACGATTTTCATTTTAAAATAAATAAAATTGAGTTATTATAGGCCTACCATTAAACTTTTGTAAATATTATCATGTTAATGCTTTTTTAATTATTTTTTTAAGATTTAGTCAAAATATATTTTATTTTTAAATACACATGTGCGTATCTACTTATCTTGACAAATTCGAATCCCTGACTAATTTTGAATCCTAAGATTTCACTAAATTGATAAGTACTTTCTTCGATTCTTATTTTAAAGTGCGTCTTTAAGAGATATAAATAAAGACTTAATTGTATTTGAGAATGTATTAGAAAAAATAATAAATCTTTCGTTATTATTTATTTTTCCCAAACTAGTAATATTTTTGAAAGAAGAAAGAATAATTGAAAATGTAATATTACCGAACTTAAAAAGTACGTCAGTCTACACAATTAAATTCGAGAAGGTAGGTATCATATCTATCTAATGAATATAAGAAATATTCAAAACTTAAAGTTAAGTGACTTAGAACATGAGTGCGTTTTACAACCTTGTATGTTAGTATACAAATTTGAAATTTAAAAAAATTCTCCTGCTGAATCAAGTATCGTACCTAGATACCGATAAATGGTAATGGGTAGCTGAGGGCTTTATTTAACTAAATCATATTAACACTTTTTTAAATCTAGAAGATAGGTTATGCTGGTTAGGGTACCCGCCCTAAGGGACTAGCATAGACACTAGTTGGTCCGTAGCTATACTACATTTGAGTTTCCTCCTCCAGAACCCTGATGTGGATCTTACTAAGATCCATCAGGTCATCAAAATCGACAGGCTCGACATGTACAGAGCTAGTTAAACACTGTTTCCTCCTTCTCAGTCTACCCACGTGTTTACCTATGAGATAATATATCCCACGACCATAGCAATATATAGTGTTGCCGAATTAATATCAACTGGCTGGATTTAGACGGGAAGGTCCCAAGTGCCTCGCAGAATATTCCATAACCCGGCCTCGTCTCACTCACCCAGCCCTCTTTGGTGAGAAACTCAGTTAGGATAGTTAGTGATATCAGGAATACACCTGTTGCAAAGATAGACGAATGTCCTATATTATTTCAGGTTCACATAGATATGGATTTAAGCCGCAGAGCTGTGCAAGTTGCTAGTTGCTTGGCCGCAAGATCCACCGGGGTGTAACGAAAGAAAATCGCCAAGGCTTGGATAGGTGTACATCTGAGTGCACCACTTATACACAAGCAGACAGTTGTTTATTGTTTCATCAAAAGTTTCTGGTGAGCCATACTTTTTAATGATAGCCACCAGACGACCACCTCATACGTATGAGGTTTCCACTGAGACATAGAGCCAATGTACTAAGTAGGGCTTTAAGCCCCATCTCATCCTATTAGCGTTTTTACAAGAGTAGAACTATATAGTGGCTTTCTTTACCCTTTCTAAAATGTTTGGTTTCCAGCTTAGCTTGCTGTTCAAAATGGTCCCACGGTATTTCGCTTTATCAGCAAAGATCAAACGAATACTATTTAGTATTATTGGCGGGTTACCTCGAGGAAGTCTGTACTTACTAGTAAAGAGGGCCAACTCTGTTTTCTGTGGATTCACAATCCGTCCACAGCTGGTGCCGCACTCAGAAAGACAAACAATTGAGCACTGCATGCGTTCACAAACATTACAAAGATACTCACCGAAGACCGCAATAGCAACCTCATTCACGTAAGCAACCCTGGAGCCTTGGCCTTCCAGGTTTAGTAGCAGGTCGTAACGTAGCTTTGATAAAAGCATCGGATAGTTTGTTTTCTGGAAAATCAAGCTTCTGTGTTGATGCAGATGGACTAGGAACCGATACCGGTAATGAGTTACCAAGAACGTTTTTATGCGAACGCCAGTCAGTTTTCTTCCTGTTCCTGAAATTTGGTTTACTAGTAGGTTTTATGGCCATCATAGCCCCAGTTTTGAATATTGGTGTCACACTGGTTATATTCCACTTTACAGGGAACCACTCAGAAATTACCATCTCACATCCATCTCTGAATGTTTCTAGAGCTAGATGAATGTCTGCGGGTGTGGTGTCTCATGGCCATCTCATTGGTTTAGTATATTTATTAACGTCTTTCGGCTTGTTTGATATAATTTGTGGATCACAGGATTTCCGTCCATTGAATGCCATATATGCGTGGTATAACGGTTAATTTCATGTTTTAATCTAAAATAGCTCCCAAAGTGTCTGGGGTCAATTTCTATTTTTTATTAAATACAAGAAATTTAATTCGTGAATTTATTCTTCGTAGCCGCGCAGAGTAGTATTTGATTTTTTCTTTATAATCCTTATCTTTCTTGTTCTTGGTTAATTAGTTTATCATCATGGAGGATACTGGTTAGGTTTATTCACCCCAGTGGAGGCAGATATTGACATTGCTTTTCAAATTTTTTTCGATAGGTTTGTGTTTAATATCGTTAATAACAAATAGCGATGATGACTCGATAATTTTGAAGAGTTTGGAGTATTAGTAAGCATCAGAGGTCTAACGTTCTGTCTCGGCCATTTTGTATATCTGATTTGGCTCAGATTTGAATCGAACATTGACAAAACTGTTCATATATTTCTGCGCCATGAGCCCAATCAATTGACGGTATGTGCCATTTCAACTATTGTGTCACAAGCCGTGTTATATGGATAAACATAGTGGAGATTCCGGGGGAATAAGTATATACAACATAGATGTATACATATACTTGCTCTCGAAGTCTCGAACTAATCGAGTAATCATATTTTCCAACCAGCCCCAAAAAATGATGCAATTGTACCTAAATCCCTAGAAACGTTTCGACGTATTTTATAGAATTAATTTCTGAGATTTTGGAACCATTTGTCTATTGTAGTTCACCAACATCACCTCCAACCCAGATTTAAGCTATGAAATTTGAAGAGCTTTTAATTTCGGTCAATTTCGATCTGTTTTGCAAATCCGAAAGATATAGAAAACGATAACCATGTGGTTGAATAAACTAAAAAAAAAGAAATAATTTGTATGAACTTTTGTAGCGTAGACACACAAAGCATAACTAGAGAAAAACAAAAGCTTTGCGCATGATTTAATTTTTTTATTTTGTTTTAGGTTATCGTGCTTTTATACAGTCTACATTTAGGTGAATGTCGTTTACTCTCTTCTACTTTCTCGTATATCTTTCACACTATACGTATGTACACAGTAATAATATTCAGTTGCTTGAGAAGCTTTTTTATCGTAAGACGATGTTTTTTTTTTATTCATCATATTAATTAAATTAAAATTAATTCACATACCATACATATAGAAATGTTGTGTGATTTGAAGTGAATAATATTTGTTATGTTTCGATATTTATTAAAATTAATGGTGAATTAATTTTTAATCAAATAGAAAATTTTCCGAATCCGATGTGATAATTTATATATATATATATATATATATTATCCGATAAAAATAAAACCAAAGTTAAATTGTGTGTGGAAATCGATTTTTTGTTTTGTGTTTTTACTTAACCATCATGTTTTTCGTCGTTTTTTCACTTTGTGGATTAACAAAAAATCAAATGAGCAATGAAATAAAACAAATATAGACTTGAAATAAGCAAAAAGTATTAGCTAATTATATGTTAATTTATTTTTAATATTGTTGTTGTTGTCAAACATGGACTATAAATTGTTGACAAAATTAGCATACATTCGCGAATAGTTGTTGTTGCATTGGTGTTGGTTTGATTTGAATACACGACCAAAATCAATGAAATTCTATTATACTAATTTATTTTCCTTATGTATACACAATATTTTCTATTGTACATCTAACAAGAGAATATAATCGAGTAATTAATCAAATAATTATTAAAAAATATATTATACAAAAAAAAAATTAAGTGAATATATAAAATAATAACCATGTGAGTATTTTCCTATTTATAGTAAAACTTCTTTTGAGCATGTACTTCGAGGTTATATACGGGTTTCTTATTGAATTGTGTAATAATCCAATTAGGCGGTATAACTTGTTTTTTTTATTAAATTCTGATAATATCACCTACATTCCTTATTTGATTGACGCAATTTTTGCAATTACTCAAAATTTCATAATATACTACAATATAGAACTATTAGGTTTTCATTATATTTTGACTGTGGCCGAAACGAGCGAATAGATATTTCTATTTTTTTTTTTTATGTCTGCTAATTAATTTACAAACATGAATAACTTTTCTTTATGGGGTGTAAATCTGACCGACTGCAATTATCAAAGCACGCACATTTAATGGAAACTAAAATATTTAAAGTTGAAAAAAATTCCTTCGAGAGCTTTCAGTAACCATTTTAAAAATATTTTATATTTTATTTAAATATTCCCATTGAATGAATATAAATTGATATCGTGGGATTTCAAAACAACAAAGAATATAAATTTTTGGTCATGATTGTCTGTTAAAGTTATAATTAAGTGTTTTATCACCGTCGACAATATTATATTTTCGATCACTGTCACCATACTATATTTAATGCTGTGAAAATAAAAGGAAAACATAGAAATGCTCCAAATATGGATTTACAATTGTATCCATTAGTAACTATACAACTCCCTCTTTCCAGGGAAAGGGGCCCCCTATAAATTAACAATATAAAAATATTACTTACAAACTAATCTGAAAATATATTTACTGGAAAATGAGCCAAAAACTCAAAATTGATATTAATTGACCGGAATTATAATGCAATTATTATGTACAAGGCACTTCGGAACACATGACCATTGAAAATTAGATGGCTTTGATAATGATTTTGAATGATGTTATACCACATTATAAAATAAATATTTTACTTTAATTAAGAAATGTGATTGACCAATTACTCAGTTCTACAGTTCAATTCCATAGGTATATAACCTTGCGCATCCTTCCTACCTCTTTTCCATGATATGACGAACTTATTCACCAAAACAATAATGAATTTGTCTGTAATTAATACGCTCTTATATTATATTCTTTTTAATTTATGCTAATTATTAAGTTAGTATCTAATAAATTTGACTCTAATTAATCATGAAGAAAAACAATTATCAGAAGAATTGTATATATATGTTTAATCAACATTTAGGCTAATTTAAATATGTTTTGTATTTTTAATATTTAGTGCGATTTTTGTTTTCATTCATAAAATATAACTGTAGACAATTTTTACAGTTTATGTATGGGCTTACAGGCTATCAAGTGATCTAGGATCGTATGAGCTGATCAAAAAATCGGTTTTTAATTTGAACTTTAACGCGATGTTTTATCAGTAAGAATTCGAACCGATAAAATGGTCACTGTGTTAGGAGTACAGTGATGGGTATTTACGGGTCATCTATTGTTTTCTACATTGATATGTCGACAACCCGTAGATAACGTAGATATTGTAGATAACGTAGAACATTCGTAGAATGTCGATAATGTAATCGATTGATAGAGTGACTTAGTGAACTAGTTCTAAACTGCGGTGGCCAAATAGTTTTTTAGGTTTATTACGATTCGAATGGGACAGTTTAGAATCGTTTTAAAGCATTTTAATCTCTTTTCAATTTAGGTTAGGTTAGAAAAGTTTGCTCACAGTGTACCACTCCTATTTTGGCTACACCAGACAATTTTAAAGGTATAAATAACATCGGTTCAAACTAAAAACAAGATTTATTGCAAAATCTTACCAACTCAAAAAAGAATCTTGCAAACTATTAGAAATATTGTAAAAACTACACAATTAACTTCATTCATTCTTCCTTTTGTTCTCCACTCATTATCAAGAATACAAATTTTGAGGAGTTCCTTAAATAAATTTAAAATTTGGAATAAATTAGAAATAAAATAATTTAGAAATCAAATAATAATCTTATGAACTAGTATTAATGACCTAAACTTAAATTAAACCAAAAAAATCCAAAATTTTGCAATACAATTTGGCAGATGTAAAATAAAGCTTGATGTTAGCAGCACAGCTGAGCATTTAAATTTGGGAAATCAATGCACATCACAATGCTACATTTGCTGTATAACGGTCGAAAAGAATACCAGATTTTGCGTATAGACTTCGAATTATAAATGTTGAGTGAATTTGCTTAAGTGAAATTCGAGATAGAATGCTGTAGTATGAATATGAGCTAAAATCTATAGTTGTTTTAGATTAATTATACGAGTGACAGTTAGGTAACATTTTCAACTAGATTTGAACAAAACTTGAGTGCATTTTAAATATTAATTTACTCGTATTTGAGTTTGCATATACTTCAAAGTATATATTTTTTGAGAATTGAGATCTAGTATGAATTTGAGCCAAAATCTTTAATGCCTTTTTAGAAGAAATGTATGAGTGAAAATAAAGTAATTTGAGTGTCTTTTAAATTTTAAATTGAGTTAAAAATCAAACTTTGAATTGAAAAAAATATTTTGTATTATTTTAGTTTGCGTATAGATTTTGAATTAAAATTTAATATATACAAATTTCAGTCAAGTTTTAATTTGACTTTAGTGCGAAATTTAAGTAGATTTGAAACAAAATCTTTAGCTAAATTAAACGAGTGAATATAAATTAATATTTAACTGAATATGAACGAAAATTGAGTGCATTTTAAATTATGTTTAATCGTATTTGTTGAGTGGATTTTCTTAAGTAAAATTCTAGCATGTGCTTGAATCAAGTTTTAAATTTTAAAGAGTATTATAATGTAGATTTCTTACTTGCGTAAGCAAAATTTGAAAAAATGGAAATTATGTTTGAACTTTAGCAATGAGTTGAATTTGAGTATACACTTGGATTTCTATCGCAGTGTCATCAATATCTCCCGTATGCGCATTCCCCATATATCTATAGTGCTTATGATAGGAAATAAAGTGTTGTCGGGTGATGTGACCCAAATCTGCATATTATATATATACAATTTCGAACAATACCGCGTCAAAATGGCTTCTCTTCGATGACCTGCTCACAACCATCATATCCACCAAACATAGTAATAATACTTTCAACCGAGCTATTGGCCAATGCCAACGTGGGGTTGAATCCAGTGAGATTGGTTAATTTATAGTACAACTTAATTTATAGTACTGTTTATTACAGGAACGAAAATCGAATGGTATTTTGCCAATGGGCTCGTGAGCATTTTAATTCAACAAGAATTTTTTTACGTTCTGCATTATTTGTTTGTCAAATCTGGCTTTAGACAAAGCATGCGAAGAGATAAATCGGCATAACATGCATTATTGATTAGAAGTAAATTGTTGGTGGCTACGACAAGTTGAAAAACCACGCCCTTTGACCGCGATAATATATTTGATGTGGGATTATACTTGACAAATTGGTTTGCCTTATTGTATTGCCGCGTCGGAAAAAGCGAGTATGGTGGTAAGCCGAGGTTGAATGCATTTTAATCTAACTGAACTTCTCTGCAGAAAATTAAGTTAAATTAGAAAAATTTTAAAATATTATATTTACATAATTTATCTCTAAAAATTTAGAATTTCAATAATTCAAAGTAATCTGAATGACCTGTTTTATTATCTGTTACAAACTGTTTTTCGAAGCTCTGATATTATTCCATAACTAGAGGAGATACAATTAAAACGAAAAGTATCAAATTACTATAGTTGTTAATTTATAACGATGCTTCTTATACTTTTTGTATCATTCGAGTTGAAAACGCTAAAATATCGTAGGTTGTTGACATTGTATTAATTGTTGACATTGGACACAAAACATTGTCAAGTAATCTACGTAATATTTTACGGGTTGACAATCGCGTAGATTACATGGCGTAATCTACCTCGCCAATCCCTGGTTAGGACTATGCATAAACAGTTAAACGCTGTATATATTATGTATATATATGTATATAAGTTAATGTCCACAACTTTTAGAAGTAGACATTGTAAATTGTATGAAATTATACAAAAAACGAAGCAAACAAAATTTTTATTCAAAAGGACGTAACGATATGTGATTTCTCAGTTCAGTTAATTTCGAACCTTATCGTCAATTCTCAAAAGTTAGCGGACTGTTGTGAAAAGCCATCGTCTTGACATGATTAAACTTTGCTTCAAGCTACAAAGTATAAACATAGATTTCAAAAAAAATCTTGGTGAATATCCAAGCAGTGTGTTGGTAACATATGTATTGATATGAATATGACATGAAATGTGGGCATTTGTAAAATAAAAATATACAGTGATGTATATCTGAGTAAACATTACCAATATAAAATCGTGAATTATCATATCTAACACTTCAGAGCAATCATTTGGTGTAAAACAATTTTCCGAATCTAAAATGTTGTCCCGATGTTATGAATGCTGCTTTTTCATTTTACATTTCGTCTCTCAAATTCTATTATAAAAGTAAACTATCGAATTCTGACTGATTGTGAGAATACATTCTTGTAATTTGGGGTGTTAAAGTGTAGTTTCAACTTCTAACACTATTGGTACGAAACTACATTATCCTTTGTTTGTTGTAGGAGGCGACTAAATGGTTGGATCGCTGTGAAATACAAAACTGTTTATAATATCAACAAAAGTAAAAATGGATACTTCTGATTTCCTAAATGACCACATGGGGAACGTGTATTCACTTGAGAAAATAGGAGCGTTGGAGGCCTAATCACATGCCTGAAGGAGCATCGGCTGGAACTCGTTGCTCTTTAAAGAACTCGCTGGCTTAAAAGTGGAGATCATGTGTCCGAGAGCTATGCATTGGTGTACAATGGAGATGACCTCGGAAATCGAGGAACTTAGTTTCTTCTTGGACCGGATGTAAAGTAGTCTGTTTTAGAGTTCCAAGCAGTCTATAAAAAATTGGAAACCTTTGGAGGGGCATGAAATTAGCCAACCTGTCGATAATTTGTGTACATGCACCCACGGAAATTAGCCCGCCACAAGATAAAGACTCATTTTCACAATAACTTGGATGATCTTCCGACACGTTATTTACAGCGGGTGAGATAATGATTCTTCCCACACAAACAGATACATTTAGAAACCTGGATCCATCCTTGCAAAACTCACCACTAAAGAGCGAGCTCAGGTTTGCAGGATAAGAGAACTTATCCGCAAGCAACCAAATACGTAAGTAGCAATCATCATTTGGTCGCTGCAAAACTATGATGGAAGTCTTCGTACAAGTTTGGAAACAGTCTGATGAGTCAAGAGTGATTGGTTTGATGAAGTGCAACAACGTCTCACAATAGCTAGGAAAAAAAGGCTGCTTTTGCAAGGAGGGCAGCTAAGCGGATTTTCAGACGGAAGAAACTGAATTTCATCATACTTTCAGGCCAGGGTTAACCGCCATTATCCACCGTAATACTTGGTGTTCATCATGTGTCACAGACTGTAGTTGACTTACCTCAAAAACAGACTGTGGGGATTGTAGTGAGGTTCAATCACATGAGGAATTCACTAGGGTGGAATTGTCTTTTCGTCCTAATTCGATTAGTACGGCGAAGCGAACTTATGCCTGACGAATGGAATCTTCAAGAATGAAGACCGCTTAAAGTGTGAGAATTATCGCGGTATAGCTCTCCTTTGCACAGTATACAATTTACTGTCCCCCGCATTATATTGAATAGAATCAACCTGGTTGGTGACTATCAAAGAGGATTTCGTCCGAAACGATCAGTCACTGGAACAAGTCTTTTCACAGCGAGTGATTCTATCTAAGTATTATAAGACATCCGTCCACGTACATCAGGTGTTTCTGGACTTCAGGCAGGCCTATGACTTGGTCAATCTAGATAGTTTGTCGTCGGCCCCGGAATACAAGAAATACCAGTAAAATTGGTACGATTATGTAGAATAATAATGCAGTGTGAATGCTATGTTAAAGTTAAGAACTGGCTCTGGAGAATTTCGACAAAGAGATGCTCTGCCCTGATACTCTTCAATCTCATGTTAGAATACATCTTTCGTAAAACTGAAACACCTTATATCGCCAGTCCAATCAGGTGCTTGCACATGCAAATGGCATATGCTCTGTGACGATGGCTCCAAGTTGTAGAGAATGATTTGGCTTCTTCAGATTGTCCAAGACAGTATGAAGACAAGGTCAGGATTGAAACAGGTGGAAGCAAATTGTTGACGCAGTTTAGGGCCAATAATAGCCTTTAAATACTGTTATAATAATTTGGCTCTGATATAAATTCGTTGTTCCGTTTAAAATAGCCCGACTTTTTATTCGTTGTAAAATATGAACCTCGCAGCCTCCGTAACTTATTAATATGCTTATATTATAACTTTTCATCACAAAACTTATATTGTAACTTGTTTTACTCTAACCAACTATTTGTCTTGTAGACATATATATATATGTACATACATATATTTTACATAAATATGTATCTGTATTTATTATCACTGCAAGCCATATATTGTAGAAATAATACGATAATGAAAAATGTCATGCCTATTTTTTTTATCAGTATTCCATAAATAGACAACATAATAATGTATTATACATAAAATTAATCAATGATTACTATAATTATACAGCTAAACGTATGTATATACGATCTTTGGCCGATACTTCTGCATTGAGATTGTTTACTGTAAAATTTAGAGACAAATTCTATCGACCTGTAATTTGATATTTTCCTGTTTTAATAAGATTTCTAATTTTTCTTTGTATACTCACTTTTCCAGGAATGCATTAAAACGAATACCAAACGGGACGGGAGGTCGATGGGCCATCGGAGTGATTGTGCTGACACATCTTATTGCTTTTGACGAAACAGGTGGCCCTGGTGCTGTATTTGCAACAATTGCTGCTGCTTTATCAGCAATATTTTCTGGTAATGCATTCATAAAACATACAATTGAACAAAGAAACTTTTCTTCAATTTATAAAATCGATGAAAATTGATAAGAAAAGTGTAAATTAAAATTTTCTAATAAATTTAATGGTTTTAATGTTATTTTTTATGAATAACAACTATTAATTGCCACAATTTATTCAATAAATAGCATTTAAATTTTCTATTTACAGGAATCTGTAAATCGGGAACGAAACAAATTCAAATACCATATATTCGCACAAGCCACCGATTTGATTTTTTATGCCTGTTTCTAGCAATGTGGATGGACATATTGTCGCTATTATCGGCGTGCGGCGCATTAGCACGTACACTTAGCACGTGTTTGGATGCGATGACTGGTGGATTAGCTAGAATATGGATATTGGGACGCAACTCACCTGCAAACGAACCATGGCCGGATGTACTCGGCGTGGCAATTATATTTTTAGTTACCGGAATGTTTATGTTAGGATTAGAAAATACCAGAGTATTTAGTGTTCTAATGGTAACTGGAGTATTAGGATTATCCGGAATTTTATCGATTGCAACATGGCTGCGAGGTAATTCAAATGCTTGGTCGAACACTTTAATGCCGACCGGTCTCAATTCTATAATCTCTGGTAGTGCAATCCTAACATTCTCATTTCCATGTGAATTTCCATCAACAGAAAAGTTTAAAAAAATTACGGGTATTGTTATAATATTTGTCGTATTCCTGTCGAATGTATTAACAACGGGATGTTTATCGACGCTATTCCAATTCAAACAGGAGAAAGATTTTGTTGCCGTTCCAATTTTATCCATAGTTGAAAATAATAATTTAGAAAAAATAGTTCCAGCACTAGCATGTCTTTTAGTATTAGGATGTTCTGGATCACTTTTAGAATTATTTCCTGAATTATATGGATTAATAGTGAAGCTAACAACCAGCGAATGGAAAATACTAGTCAAACAGATAGGATACGAAAATCGAGATAGTGGAAGCCCTGTGTTAGCAGTATTTACAGCCGGTAGCTTGTGTGCTATGTTAGCATTTGCGTGCCCACTTGAAATTCTGACCCATATATTGGGCGCCAGCTACTTATCGGGTACATTATTCCGTGGCTTTTATTTATTATATTCACCATACCGACCCAAGTATATTCGCCAGCAAAATGATTCCTCATTGGCGTACAGTCGATTAAATACAGGATATGTAACTGCAGAGTCAAATACAACAACAGTTGGACGTTTAAAAGGACGCCTGTCATTTTTTAGCAAATCATCACAGTCGGTAAATCAAATCGTGAAAAATTCAATACCCAAATCGAAATCTAAAATCAATAAAACTCATAATGATGAAGAATTAGAAAGGGAATGGTTATTATTGGGTGAACCGCCATCCTCGCCGCGCGCTAGTAACAGCCAATCGTTACAGGATTGTGAATCAAGTATTTTATCGGATGTTGATCACCAACAATCGGATATCGATTGTATAGTAAAACATGAAAATAGTGATAGTGAAAGCTCGACCGATATTGATGCAATTGTGGATGAATATCGTCAAAAAATTAAAGTTTCCACGGCTGGTCCTTCGGAAAACTTAAAAATTCCAACTAATTTCACGTGGCACCTTTCAATATGTGGCGTATTTTTAATAATCGCTGGAACCGGATCTACCATAGTGGGAATCGTATTCGAATCTAATCCCACGATTATAGCTGGCGTAGTTAGTAGTTGTGTCATAAGTTTCTTAATGCTGTGGCTTCCAAAGTATCAATCGCCGTATTACACACCATCGTCAATTTTATGCATGATCTCATTATTTATGGGATCGGTGCTACTATATTTTGTGCTCGCATTATCTTGGCCCGCGATTATATTTTGGTTTATATCAGGCCTAATACTATTTATACGATGTGATAAACTATGTTGTTCGTGTTTAGAACGGCCAACCGAAACAATAAATCAAAATTTAATACCGAACGTATCATCAAAATTGGCAACGATACGTGTAGCGAGGCCACTTAAAAATGGTGCGGTTACAAATGGATTAATAAATTCTGCACCAAGATGACAATTAGATACGTCAGAAAGTGATTTATTTGATGAGGAAACAACCGAAGAATGGACTGACTAAATAATTCTCTACATTTATTTTCCATTATTATTATCATTATTATTATTATTGCTAAAATTTGATGATACAAAATCGAAAAATCAACAAAATCGTACGACAATATTGTGTTAATAAGCTTTTCATTCTTTGCTTAACAAATTTAGTTTACTTTTAAAGCTACTTATATTATTCTTGATTGAACTAGTAATAATATAAAAGGGAAAATGGATTTTTATATATTATATTAGCAAAAGGATACCAACAGAAACCATAACAAAGTCTAATTGTTCTCTATATTTGTTTTTTATTGGATATCAAAACTCTTAGTGTGTCTGTGTAGAGTTCTAATAATCAAACCAAAGAACCGAACATGTTTATCAATATTTGATTGATTAGGATAAGCAATTTTATTGTTAAAACATTTTTTTTTAAATAAATTATTCTTAATTATATGTAACTTTGAATATTGGTAATTATTGTCATTTACTAATGTTCATTCTGAATGTGATCTGTATGTCAAATTAAGATTAATATGTGATAACTTAATTTTATAAATAATATCTATGTATAAATAACTGACTAACAATATTTGAACAGTGTTATCATTTCATCAAGTTTAATCTTATAAAATATATACAAAGAAAATAGACAAAGTAAATTTTATATTTTGTAGGTATTTAGAATATTCACCTTAATGCAAAAACCGAACAAAATTATATTCTCTAGTTATATTATTAATAAGCAATGTGCGGCCTTTTTTTATTTACCAAAAATGAAATATTTATTTTATTTTATTAATTTAGAATATTAGTTTAGAAATCATTCTCTCTATATAATATCTGACTGTATAATTTATAATGTTGGATTCGTACTTAGCGAATTTTGTATATGATTTCCATTCAAGGGATCTCGCATGAAATCATGAATAGTTTTTGTCCATATTGGGCCAAAAATTCTAGTTCAGGCATTCCTATACACAGATTTCGATCCCCACAATTCCAGTTCTAATGCAGTCCATGATAATTTTTAAAATTTATTAAAATAGATATTTTATTAAAATTTACAATTAAAAAATATAAATTGTAATTCTTTATGTAACAAATATAAAAAATAACAAAAATGAATCAAATATAAATTTTAATGTTAAATATTTTAAAAATGATTTTTTTTTAAATAAAACCCAAAACATTTGAGATATCTCGAATATTTTATTATTGGCTTGCAGTACAATCAAAACATTTATGTATGGAATTCGACATAGTTCTACCACGGGCACGTTTGCATGTCTACCACGGGCACGTTTGCAGGTATCGATTCGTTGAACCCAATTTTCGATGACTCCGCCAACACATTTCGACGGAATCGGCCGCTATCTCTTATTTAATATAGGCTCTGAGCTCCGCTAATGACGCCGGCTTGTTGGCATAGACCAATGATTTAACCTAGCCCCATAAAAAAAAGTCAAAAGATGTTAAATCACGATCTAGGCGGCTAATCGGCAGACATTATGGTTTACCGTCACAAAATAAACTGATTATGTAATCAAATAATCTGGCTCACCCTCAGGGGCTCCACACACATATCGGCTCACTGATCTAGTCACATACCATTTTCTGTTGCATATACCTGATTCATGATGTAGAAACATATATATTTATGATGTCTGTCGCAATAATAAAAAGTAACATTATAATTATTCTGCATTTTGCAATTTATCGTTTATTTAGTCATTTATAGTGTGATACAACATATAAATATTTATAGAATTTGTTTTAGTGCGTGTCGTTCATTTAAACTTTAAAAATAAAACTTGAGTTATAAAAACGACTAAATTAAATTACTCCAGCACGCAGAGAATACGTACGGGTATAATACGGGTAGTTATACTATTCACTTATACAGTAAATCCTGACATCCGATTCGTCACGAAAATTTTGCATCTTGCCGCATAATCGAAAATGCCAATTAGGATTAATCAGCGCCGGAAAGAAATTTGTTCCACAATAAGTCAAGCATTTTATTTAGATTAGACTATCAAATTTTATTTTCATTTTTTAAAACATTTAATTGCAAAACAAAACAGAACGTTAATTGTTTAAATAAATATAGAAAATATATATTTAAATACATATGTGTATATAGAGTAAACAATAAAATGAAATATATTAGATGTCGGATCGATACATCACATCTATAAAATTGTAATAAATTTGTAGGTTAATTGTATTTTTCAAAATAGATTAATTGGTGTTAAAATTTAGTCGAATGAATCGGAAATATTCAATTAGGCGTGAAAATAAATCAAATCGAATATAATACGCTAATTTCGAATGATTATACTGTTTAAGACGGAAAGTATGGATATGTATAAAAGTTCATATGTATTACAATGAACTTACAGACCCGGAAAACAACATTTTTATTATGTATGTAGAGATAGTACATATCTTAAATGAAAAATCAAAATTTTTAATATATGGTAACTTTCAATAATTCAACCAAATACGACCAGTTTCACGGAAATTAACATATGTATTCTGAAAACTATTATTTTGATCTATTAAATCATGTTTTGTATGCCCCAATTTCACTATCAAGTTCATGATGAAATAGTTAACACATTTAATTCTTCCTCATCATAACATTTATTTGAAACTAGTTTGGATTGTTTGTTGACATACTGTGCAACGTTGAACAATAAACTTAATTATTGTACATAGAAAAATTAGTTCTCAATAATATTAATTAAAGACTGAATGATTTAATTTGTACGGTAAATCCTATACTGGAGTAAGGGTCAAACGGAACAATAAGCCAAGAGTTCTCAAATTCTAGAGTTTTGAATCCTTATAAAAGCGAAAACAAAAATTAACTTTTAAAGATTTAATTGGAAAATTTCATAAACAAAGTTTCTATTTGGTTAGCTGATCAGTCACGTCACGACTAAATGATTTCTCTAACAGCATGCCACTAAGTGTGTTGAATTTCAAACGTATTGTCATATATACATAATTGTGATCGATTTTCGTTTTTATAATTTACATTATAATTGAAAACGAAAAGTATTTGCGCTAGTGACAAAAAATTATCGAATTTCCAGCCTCTGCCTCCGAGAACCTCTATTGCTAAAAGTAAACAGGTGAAAGTTGATACTAAATGTTGGTGGTCATATATAACCGACACGTTCGTAAATCTGTATATGTTCTCCATGGCTGTATGTAATTCTTTTAAATTAACACGAAAATAATTAACACTTAACATTACAATATTTTTTCTTTATTACTATTGTTGTTGGATTCTTAAATGTCGATCATTTTCATTCTTTAATAAAGTTGTTTCAACCTCAATTTTAAACCAAAAATATACACACAAAAAAACGTAGACCATTTCTAAATTGAATATACCTACCTCAGTTTATTCAGTTCTAGTGCGAAATTTCATAGCGATCAGACGTGTTTTCAAGTGACTTCCGTGTTAAATAAATATTTAAAGTTTAAGTGATATTCAAACGACGATCAAATGTTCAAAATGTTTTTTAAAAAAAAGAAAAACTACATCAATTTTTTTTATAGTTTTATTGGATTTTTTCATCTTTTTGGATTAATTTTAGTGTGTTCTGGTGAGTGGAATTGAATTTAATAGTGCTTCACAATTCACAGTGGTAATGATAATAAGTGAAAACCAAGTGATCTTTCACATAACGTGTAAACATTACAATTTCAACAATTTCAAACATTAGCCACATGCTTTAATTTCATTATAAGCATTTTGTAATTTAAAACAAATTGAACACATTTTAAATATATTCATTTTAAATTTTCAGGCTCGAAATCCTGTCCCGAATCCACCCGGCCGCACCTAACACGGTGCGACAAATACTTTCGATGCACTCAACTGCCAAATAAAACGTTTGTTTGGATTCCGGCGCAATGTGATAAAGGACTAGTGTACGAGCCCTCTCTTAAAATTTGCGTTTTGCCCGGTGATAATTGGGAATGTAATTTAACCGAAGAGCTTACCAACCACCAGATTTTGAACGACGAAAATAATGTGTACGGCGTTAATAATATTCTAATGAGTGATTATAGTATCGAAGAAATTACGCTAAATGATGAAAATTCAACGCTATTTGGAGATGAAAGTAGTGAAATTACTGATTCATCAGAATTATATATTGAAACCACCTCAGCACCAGGTAATTTTAATTCCAGTGTTGAAGATGAAGATGAATATGAATCTAGTGGAGATGCGAATTTTACCCCAGAAACTAAGGAGTACATTATTAATAACAATCACATCAGCATTCCAGAATCCATTGATTTTGATAATAAGCTAACAAGTCATTTACAACGTTTGACCCAATTAATTGACAGTATTAAAAATCAGAATAATACAAACGACACAACGAATGAACTGATGGCTGACCAGTTAAATCATTTTCTCGACAATTACAATTTAATGACACAGCAAATTTATGACGGAAATAATACTAACAAAATAACCATTCCAGAAGATGGTCATATGCATCCCGACCATATTGAGGAAATAATTTCACAGCAAAATAAGCTTACGATTGATGATGTCGTAAAACAAATGATTCAAACTAGAATAAATGATGTGTCGGTCTTGTATCCGATTAAAGAACCTAATGTTAATATAAAACTCAACTCTGAACCGCACCAGATTAAAAAAGGTTATCGGCAGCCGGAAGTAAAAATTCCTCATTCGCAAATTATTATCAACCGTCCAGGTGGATCTGTATTATTTAATATCGATTCCAATAATAAGCACGAGAGAGTTTCTTCACATACGGTATCAAAAGAGGAACCTCTAATCTCAGAAGAAACATTAAAAACAGTACTGGAACTATCTAAGCAACTCGTTCAAAATCAAAATAGCAATCGACAAGTATATCCAATTTATTACACAGTTCCTATTCCAATAATATCAAATCAAAAGGAAACTGCTAACAAAAGGTTTGATAAAGAGCCACCCATTTCAGTGACTAACAGTTTTAATACTTACGGTGAAGATACAAGGGATCGCCATGGGACTATAAGTAGTGGAAATCATGACGGAGGAAACAATATAAGTACAACAGTTATATTTGATGATCACAGCTTACCATCAAAATGGAATATTTATCACAATAAATATAAACCAATTCCGCATAAAATACATGGCAGCCACGATACCCAATTATATCAAACGCCTAATACTGATTCCGATATATTTCCGACATACTACCATCCTAGTTATACGGAATTTGACTCCTATCAACCATCTTATTATCCTCAATACCATTCCAATAATCCATATAAAAATCCTAGTTCCTACTATCAAGATCCGCTAGATTTATACCCACCATATTTGACCCCATTTTATAATCCAGGTTCTATAACTACAGCCACTACTCCAATTCCTACTACAACAACGACTACTACAACCACTGAACGTTATGCCAATCAGGAAACCGATGACGATATGTATACAGACGATGATGTAAGTGGAACTGGTAATATTGCTTTACCACCGATTAGCTATTATAATCCGTTAGTTGCCAATTTAGGATTGTTACAAATGAACGATGACAACCAAGATAAGCTTATAAATTTCGGTGGTAACTACATTAGTTATAATAGCTACAAAAATACCCTTCTGCCACTTCTTCAACCGTCGACTTTAGGTGGAGGGCTTGAAATTTTGACATGCAGCCGTGGAACCCGACAACCAAACATGACCGATTGTAGTCGTTACTATGTATGTAACCCGAAAACTCAAAACGTATTGTCATATGCTTGTCCACCATTTACTGCATTTAATAAAGGAACGAAAATCTGTGATGCGAAATCATATGCCGTTTGCAAACCGGAAGCTATAATGAATCGATATACGGTAGCTGAAAACATGCGATTACAGCAAGAAGCACAGAAAGCCTTAGCTGAAGCACAAAAACTACGAAATGATGTACTTAAAAGTTCAGCTCTGGCATCTATATTGCAATCGCCGAGTACAGGTAGCTCAGCTACAATGGATAGCAGTCCAATAAAAATGGTCCAAACAAATTTGGGAGCAGGCGTGCCAAATCAAAACCTACAAACAAAGAAACGACGTGTACGATGCTATGATACAGGCAAAATTTCAGATCCCGATTCATCAAGAAATTATTGGGTTTGCTTTAGGGGTTCCAATGGGCGAATGAAGCGGCAAAAAATGACATGTGCTAGTGGGCTCATATTCTGTAAAAGTACACGATATTGTACTTTGTCCAAAAAGTGTTAAACTTCACTCAAATTAATTTTAGTTAATAATTTATTTATTTATTGTAAATTTGTATTAAATTAACATTTTAGAAGATCTGTTTAATTTTTTTCAATGGAATAAATTAAATTTGTTGAATTTAAACCAAACACACCAGATTTTATAATCTTGAATATTACGGAGCCCTTATAATAAAACCAATCACAGATTTCTTAAATCACAAAAAATAGTTCTTCTAGGCATGGTGCAATCTGAACGATTACTACTTACTTTACTTTAATAACAAAATGTACCCTAAATTAAAATTATAGGAACGGATCAACTTCCAAGCGACAGTGGCGCCAAAGCTATGTAAAGGTAATAAAATGTTTTGGAAAATAATAAAATTAGGTAAAAATCAGAATATTCTAAGGTTTATAGGAGTGGGGATTTTTTAGTAATATTTGTCTATTTTAAACTGAGTAGCAAAACGAATGCTTCGAAACCACATTATACCGAAGGAGCATTTAGCAGAAACGATTATTTCGTCTTATTGCCAATATTTTCATAAAAATGACTGGTATTGCGTACCTACTATCTATATATTTATTTTATCTTATAACATAATAAAAATACATAGAATTGAAATGTAGCTTGACTTATATTAAGCAAATGCTTAGACACAGACGAATATTATATTCTAAAATACTCATGATTGTGGCCGCTTTAATTTCCAAGCCCCAATAGCATATCGAAGCCAAATTAAAATCAAATCTCGTCCCATTTGTAGCCACGACCAAAATGGTGTTACCTTAGAACCTTCGATTTCCGTCCACGTTACAGCAATTTCGTCCAGTTTCATTTTGAGAGATTGGGCTATAAACAATAATTCAACATCGAATGCCCAGCGTTCAACATGCATAATGGAGAAGACTGTACGGGCTGCAGATCGTGTCAATAGTTTAAAACCGCACTGTGTGTCTCGAATCCGTTTAACAGCAAAAATCCAGACTAACGTATGAAATCCATGCATTAAGATTGTACGGAAAAAACTTCTCTGTGCTTTGGATTCCTCTTCCAGATGGGCCCGTGAACCAATCACGATTACTTCATTCTTCCAATCATTATTTGATAATTCTGCAATACTCTTTTCTAATTTTGAATAATCAGCGAATTTTGTAGCACCGTCAGCGTCGGCAAAGAGTAAATATTTGCCACGTGCGCTTAGCATTCCCATGCGGACTGCTCCGCCTTTACCACGATTTTTCACCAATTCCAATACACGAAGTTTGGTTGATTTATAAAATTTAGAATATCCATTTGCTACCTCTACTGTTTTATCACGACTTCCATCACTAACAACGATCACTTCATACGAAAATTTTGGATTGGATTTAAGGCGAGATTCTAAATACTCGACACATTCGTCTAACATTTTGGGCACTAGCTCAAATAGATAAAGTTAGTAATAGTGAATAGATTTAGGCAACCGTAACTTACATCGCTTTTCCTCTTCAAATGCAGGAACTATAACGCTTAGCTCGATCGAGGGATCTTCCTCAATTGATGGAAAACAGTCTTTGGTGTCAGTTTCAAAGTTTTGATAATAGTTCTCTTCTTTCAGCCATCGAATGACTGGGTACGGCGTTGTAGACAGCCTAAGCACGATAAAACCCTATAATCAATAAACATAATATTAATAAAAATTTAATAATACGTAAAATCTGAAAAAGGCTCACAGCAATAAAAACTGACATCAAAAATGCCGAACCGGCAAACAGAATTAACTCTAAATATTCACCAAAAATCATTTTGATGAGAACTTTAAACTAGTAATTAAAATTATTGAGAACACCTTATGCCACGATTTATAATCTCGTATAATTTCAATTCTGAAGAATTTGTTGATTTTTCATCATCACCGGGTAAAACTGTGTTGTTGTCATCAATAAATAGAATCAACAAATAATTCTGACATTTCTCGTGTCAGATACGTTAGTGACATCTGTATACAAGCACTATATTAAACGAATGATAAGAATATTTTGTGTTAACCTACAATAATTTTAGAACTTGTGGTAAACACCACAGGCTTGCACAGAGGTGATCAGATTTTTGTATGGTTTAACTTGAAATTAAATTTACTCTCGCATTGCATATTATTTTTTTTAAAGAAATGAGAGATTTAACTATTAACTTGAATATTGAGGAATTTAAATTGGGTTTCAGTAAAATTCAAAAGTCCATCTTGAAATGTAAATTTACTAATAATACGCCATTTTATTTGTTGATATTCCCTAAGATTTTATCTTTTCTGTAATTTGCCAACTTACCATTTTGTTGGTTGAGTTAAGAGACCTTTACGCTTCATTCGTTCGCATGATTATATGACTTATGATGGTACTCTAATTCCTTGAGTTAAAACTCATAAAGAACTTATTTCCGAATATGTATTAAGAAATGTCCGATTCTAACATTCATACTTTTATTAACTAAATTTGTTACATATTAATCCACTAAACTAATATAAAAAGAAATTTAAGCTTCCGCTACTTTCTCGCAGGCTCCACATGAAAAGCCAATTTACGTGGTTACTTTTCGACTTTTCATTTATATACTGTGTAGTATGATAATAATAAACAGTATTAAAGACGATTACTGGCCCCTTACTGAGTGAACAATTTGGCTCCAACGGTTTCGATCCTGAGTATGGTCTTCATACTGTCTAAGACAATATGAAGAGGCAAAGTAGTTCTCTACATCGTGAAGCCATCGTCCACTGCAACGACCTCTGTGCCTACCTCTGCGTCTACCGGTGACTCTCCTTTCAGAGATCGCTGCACAATTCGTTCCGGATCAGCACGCAGAACGTGACCGAGCCAACGCACTCGCTGAGATCTTATTTCATGTACAATATCGGGGATCTTCATCAGATCTCTGATCTCGAAATTGTTCAGAGTTCGGTATGTACCATCTATTTCGCGTTTTGGGCCGTAAATCACACGCATGATTCTTCTCTCAAATGTAAGGAGCCATCTCTCGTACTCATCCGTCAGCGCCCAACTTTCACATTCAAACATAACAACGGGCCTGATCAACGCTTTCTAAAGCTTCAGCCTCATGGCACTTGATAAGTGTTTAGATTTTAGCAGTGGCCTCAGAGGATACAAACCACGACTACCAGCTGCTAGCCGCACTTTAATATCCTCACCCACACTGAGTGGTAAGAGAACCCAGATATTTGAACCTCCTCACTCTCTCAAACGTGTGCTGGCCACTAAAATCTGGTGTGCCATTGTCCCTATAACCAGAGATCAGGTATTTTGCTTTGGACTCATTGATCTGAAGTCCAACTAAATCTGAAAACTCTACAAGCGGATCAAGTATTTCTTTCACTCCGTTACTATTTAGTCCGATCATGCATATGTCATCTATGTAGTATGATGAATAAACATCAAAGCAAGCATTTGACTTTTATTGTAGTTTACTAGTTTAGTTTGGTGTAAGTTGCGGTACAGATAGTGACTTTTATACTATGCTATCTATTTAAATATTGTGCTAACTAACTCGTATTATGTTAGTTTAGTCGATTGGGGCATATATGATATAGCACTACTGCTAAACATTTTTATAAAATCGTTGCTCAAAGAGTTTAACCCAAGAAATTCTAATAAGCACATTGAAATTATCAAATTCAAACTAGTTCGCCACCATGTATATTAAACCTTCGGGCTGTCAATATTGGAAAATTCCAATATGGCAGTACATTAAATATGTGATGCCAATTTACCAAATAATAACAAAAAGTTTTAATTAAATAATTCTGTTAAAATCATGTTTAATTTATTACAAATATTTTATTAAATTATAATATAAATCTAAATAAACTGTAGTCGGGTAGTGAAACCAACCAAAAACGCATAAATTCTATATTGTTATACAAATTTGGTGTGTAAGAATTTTTTTTATTGTAAAACAAGTGTTTTTGTTGTTTGTTGTTGTTTATTTTTGTGTTTTGTTAATTATTATTATAATTAAATGTTGTTTTGTTATATAAATAAATAGTGCTTATTGTATTTATAATTTTATTCAAATATCCTTAATTATCGTTTGCTATATAAGTTTCATTGGTACTTTAGTATTGCGTAAATTACGAAATTTGAACTGTCAAATATGTTTTAAACTGTAAGATTGCAATAACAGATTACAAAGAGAAAATATTGGTAAAGTGTGGAAAATCTTTTAGGTTGATGATCAATTTTTGTATCCATTAAAAACTGAATTCTTTTATTTAATGTCGGATGATTCATTTTCAAATTCCTTCTATGGAATTCATTCGGCTGTGTGATTTTTTTGGTGTTTTTCTTTAATCATAGTGTAAGAAACTAAAATAAACGACAAAAATAAGATCTTTACAGTAGTGACTGTTTCATCTTTGTCTTAAAATAATTATCAAGCAAATTTCCATTCCATATAATATATATAATCTTCTTGTCTATATTATAATAATAAATATATCTAGAATGTCGAAAAAAAATTACCCGGTTATCAGAGGTGGGCTAATGGTAAAGCGATCACAGAATAAAAAACGTTTTACGCCTGTAAATTATAAAACGCGGTGGTTTGAATTAACTAAACATAATTTATCGTATTATGATTGTGAAAACACTGAGGTGAGTTATTTTAATTCAATTATATTTTTTTTATTACATAGCTATATATACATACAGTTACTACTAATTTAAATCATAAGGGCTTTGGCAACGATTATCATCATAGACTCATTGTAAAGTATAATTTAAAATTCGATAATTTGGTCATAAAACTTTCATTTTCACGTTTAAAATTAAAATTATAAATGAAATGACTTAAAAATTATTTTGCTTATTCAAATTTACCTAAAGTGAAAAAGGATACGTGTGAGTTGCTTAGAAAATTGAGGGTTGAATTTTTAATCTTTGAATTTCTAAATTCTATAACACCTAACTTTTTAATTCACAATTTCTTATCTACACAATTTGAATGACTTACATAATTCCTTAATTTGTAATATTAAAATTCGTTAAATTCTCAAATTTTTAACTACTTTTTTAGAATATCAATTTCTTTAATTTGGAATATTCTGAAATTTAAACATTTTAATTTCTAAATTTGTAACATGTATATTTATTATATCTATGGCGTTATCAGTCAAACGAACAATTTTACACACAATAAGTATCAGTGTCTGTAAGTGGTAACTAAAAAAAAAAAATATTAAAATTGCGCGGATTACTTCAGCACTCAATGCCACTAACTTGGACCACGGTGCAATATCCGGACAAACACATATACTTACACATTAAAAACCGTGATTTTTGCTCCTCGAATAGCACAGCAAGGACGCTACTTACTGTGCTAACGAGAGCGGTAAGTGGTAACTAAGTAATTGGCTCGTTCTCATATCACAGTCGTTTATGCAGAGTTTTGCTTTTATTGCACGAGAAATATTTATATTTAATATAATAATTATTGATCGTTTAAAAGCATTATAGTTAATATTTTACAAGTATATTCCTCGATTAGGTTATTGTAAAAATATCATATATTTAAGCTCATAAGGTGGTATGACGCGACTTAAACTAGAATTTGTGATACATGTTAGCCATAATTTTATGAATCAATCTAAAAATACGTGACTTGCTCGTAGATTATTCTTTAACATTAATTTTTATGACTAAACTAAAAAATTAAACTAAATCTTAATATACTTGCAAACAATTTTGCTCAAACCTAAGGAATTAAAGTTGATATCTTTAAGTGAATATTAACATAATTCTAGAACTAGGTAGGCAAATATGTATACTGTTTATTTGTTCTTCGCTTCCCTTTTATCCTTGATTTGTTGGAGTTAAGCTGGGATTATTTGACTTAAACTAAAGCTTTAAGTGTGACTCATGCAATCTGAATGTATGTATTCATTGGGATTGAGTTGCTCAAATTATGTGACATTTGTTAGAATTAGATGACTCATACTTTTATCTGACTTAAGCTTATATTATTAGCTATAAAAGATTTTCTATTAACACAATCCTTTTTTTTTAAATATTTAAATGTACAATAAATAAACTAACTATCATTTTTCTATGCCACGTTATTCACAGGTCTTTGAAAGTAATACACACAATTATATGGCTGGCTTACCATACACATCGACAGATATGTGAAAGATGTGAATTGTTAGTTAGTAAAATTTCTAGAATTTAAATTTGTACATTCGGCAAATCATGTTTATTCATCTATATAAATTGAAATTCGAACTATTCTTCGTGCAAACCTAAATCATTATTAATGCTGCCACCGATCTTTTATAATTTCTTAAAATTAAGAATTCATCGAGCCACCCTCTGCAAATTTAATTTTAGAATTTTTCTCTTTTAAATGTATACACTACCCCAGATAAAATAAGAATTGTGTTGAGTTTTCTATCAAAGTTTCAAGTACGCATGCTCAGGACATACATTTTCTTATGCTTATGTTTTCATACATTTCGTTGTTATACTAATAAGGAGAGGGATACATTTTCCAAATTTCTAGGTTTTATTAGATACATTTTGTATTTGTATTTTCATTAAATACTCTATGTGTCATTTGAAATCAATAAATAATTCTGCTGTTTAAACTTTCGAAATGGTTGCTAAATATTCTGTTAAATTGAATGCAGAATATATCTTTCTAATATGGAAAATTGGTTTGAATACTTTTAAAGTTTAATAATAGTGTTGTCACCCTATTTAGAATAATATGTTTAAACATTACCCCTTCTCAATACACAAACATATCACTAACACAATGTTACGGAACCGCCCTACTATTATTTCACTGTGTAATGCAAAACAATAACAGAAACATTGAACATATAAGTATAACAAAAGTTCAGTGTCCGCCATAACTTCATAAAATCGCACAAAATTCGCTAATTAATAAAAAATAGTATACGTAGAAATTGGAAAACTTAGATCTTGCTCTAATTTTTCAGTTTTGAAACAGGATTACACAGGAGTATTTATATAATAATATAAATCAGTGAAAAATCGGAATTTGAAAGAAAAGTATATTCTTTTTATTGTTAGTTTTTCTTCTTTTTTTTTTGCGCAGAACATAGTAACTTTTTATGTTGTTTTTCTGTTAAAAGAAAATTTTGTGTTGTGTTGTTGAGAAAAATACTGTGTTTTTCTTTTTTGTGTCGTAATTTGATTTAACATGTTTTTGAGTGATACAAGTAACTATAGTAAAAGTTAAAAAACACTATTATGTATACAAAAAAATTCGCGAAAAATTAAAGCGTAAATGATAGTTTTAAAGTACCGGCTTTTTTTTAAGTTGTGTGTGTGTGTAAAAACAACAATAACAATTAATACTAGGAACTCTAATTATTTGGGAATATCAAAACACGATTAAAATTAGATACAAAATGTAATTAAACTGTTGTTTAACTATGTTGATTGTTTAAGTTAAAAAAAAATCAATAAAATTGTTAGTTTTTAAGTTGGGGTGGAAATGTAATCCAATTAAAAAATTTGAATAGAAATAATAATGGTAGAAAAAAGGATATAACATTTTCTTTCATATTGATTTTTCTCTTGTTATTATTTTTCCTGGTTTTCATTGCTTATTTATTTTTTAATTCGTGTGTGCGATAGCCGGTAAAATGGTGTTTGCTATCCAAAATATATCAAAAAGTACATTAGGGTTGTAATTGGAAAGCTTTATATTAGATTTCGATATAAAATATTCTTATCACAAGTTTCTCTATTTAAACATGACAATTTTACAGTTTATTTTAAATTGATTAAAATAATACAATTCAACGACCCCAGACAAACAATTGTCGCATCCTCTTCACATATTACACACAAACACACCTACTCATTTTATTTTATTTAAGTTTTTTTATGAAATGACATTATTATTTCTTCAAATTGCCAAATTTATGTTGGCTAATGAGGCGATTGTTATTATTTATAAACTTGGTTAGTCTTTGACTTGTAATATTATTTGTTATATAGATCATTAAATGGTTTTTGGTTCTAATGTTTATAACTCTTCGGGTGTGGCCAAGAGTTATAAATATTAGAATTTCTTATCATTTTGACTAATATTTTAGATACTTTAAATAACTCGAATCGTGACTCTAATTGAAATTTAGTACACATCCTAATTTTAAATTAGTAATCTCTAAGCTTCACTATTGATTAACTGTCACAATATTTTGTCTTTACTACTTCATTACCTCTAGAATTCTATCAGTTTTAATTTTGTCAGTCTGAATTTTTTATCAATTGATTTTCTATTCCCCAAAATTATGTGTTTTGTCTGGAAAATGTGAAAATAGTGGTTTGTTGTTGGTTTATCTCATATACACATATGTATGTACTAAGTCAGAAATGGTATTTATACGGTATCAATATTCTCACAGGAAATTATATTTTGTCGTATTTATAGGATGTGATTTTAAGATCGAATTAAGATTTTTATGGGCATGTGAAGTTAATATGGATATGTATGTATAGGATACGCTCAATTATCCTTTTATAAATTTACATATTTTTGTAACTTTATGTTATACTAAATATATTAGAAATTATTGATATCTCAAGTGGGTTAGAATAAAACCATTTTGTTTCGTTTTGGTAATTTCTCAATTCATTAGAGTACTTTTAATTTAACTTCAATTTTGGGGTAAACACTGAGCAGTACATTAAAATACTCGTTACAATGTATGTATACTATACATTCTATTTTTATCAATTTAATAAGAAGATTGCAACTTTGTAATATAACACATGACATTGTTGTAAAAACTACACTAACTGTATTATGAATTTACAAATAAACTATAATTTAATACTAGTCCATTACGCTCTTAGATGATTCTGCTAAACAACATTGATTTTTCTCTGGTTTAAATATGTGGTTGGTAATTTTGTTGATGTTTTGAATTTTACGGAAATAGGAAGAATTCAATTAATTAATTTAATAATTAACCATCATATATATTTGTGTTAAAATTGGTATGACTTCTGCTTCAGTACTAGTAGATAACTAGTATGTATATTTACCTAACTAACCTATATTTCATTTATTTTAATTACTGCGTAATCTAAACTAAACCAAATGTGTGATACTAATTTTTGTCATCATAAAATTACGATTTAATTTTGTACATATACTGATTCTACATACATATATAAATAGCTTAAATTCAATTATTCTAATTCAATTCACATAATTCTAGCTTAAGTCTAATAAATTTGGCTTTAGTGCACATAAGTCTAGATTAAAAAGGCTTGCTATCTCATTAAACCTTTAACTTGCTTAAATTACTTTTAAATGTCATTGTTCCAGTTCTAAAACTGGTATTGCTTATATAGTTATATCATTTGGATTCGTTTAGCCTATACAAGTTTTCAGCAATTAAATTACGTTAAATCCTTAAATCTAATTCGTTATTTTTTTTATCGACAAGACGAATTTTATCAATACCATAGGTAAGATCAATTTTAAATTTGTATATAATAAAATAATTTGAAATACTTAGTTATAAAAATAAGTAATCACGTGATTAACGCAAATAACACACTATCCTGCGGTTGTAATGACATAATTATCGTGATATAGAACAATAATAAGGTTCAAAATATCATGACTCAAAATGAAAATAATTTAATATAGTAGTATACAACTAACTAGTCACACCACACCAACACTTTATATATACTTCTTCTCTTAAATCGATCGAACTCGTTTATTTATTCAAAATCTGTTAAACTATTCAAATTTTGACAATCGTCTGTTATGTAAAATATATTCACCTTCTACATACTAGTAAAATGATAAATTCAGATGTGAACCAAATTAATACTGTCTGTGATTTCACATAGCAATAAATTAATTCAAACGCGGATTTAGAGTCTACAATATTCATAATTTTTTGTTGATTCTAAATATATCGGAAAGACCAAAGTGAATATTAAAATAAAAAAACAATAAATTGATGAAAGTATTTATAATTTTATGTATGGATTTGTTGTGTATAATATACCAATATATGTATTCCATAAAACGTTCATTAGTTCTCTGAAGGAACACAAATCTTCCCATCCCACCACTTCCGTAATCTTCCCATCCCACCACTTGTGTATAATATACCAATATATGTATTCCATAAAACGTTCATTAGTTCTCTGAAGGAACACAAATCTTCCCATCCCACCACTTCCGTAATCTATTTCTTCCAGATGCTCTATGTACTCTTCGTACATGAATCTTGGATGCCCTAATTTTTTTGATGTCATTCCCATTCTTTCCTAATCTTCTCATTCCTAGCTTCGTTCGAGCTTGATTTTTTGAAATCATTTTTATTATATGTGCTCATGTGTTTTAAATTGTTGTGTATTATTTGTATGTTGTATAATTCGTTTTGATTTATGTCAATTTTTATACTGTCTCTTTATAATTTTGTTAATTTTTTATCTTTTTCGTCGTCTTGGTTCAGTCAAAAAGTTGAAGAAAAACCATCATGAAGAGGAAATTGCAGAAGAAAAAATTTGTTAGATGGATATGACTGGTTTAAAAAAGGGATCTAAGAGATAAGTTCAAGTTGTCATGAAATTTGTAATAGAATAATTTGGTCGATACCACGACACGTGAGCAAAGGGGAATCGGAAAACAAATTACGTCGCAACATAAATAAAATATGGTATTTTGGTTAACAGATATTTAAAGTGTTAAACTAGGTAAACGTACCGTCAGAAGAACTGAAAATTAATTAATTAATATTGAAAATTTGTGAATGAACACAGAATATGATTTGATGATTAAAGCGCCCGATGCTTATAAAACTGTAACACAATTTTAAAATCGTTTTTGGGAATATATTTACGAAAATTTTAGACTTCGAAGTATGATCCTGAGAGTTTGGAATTTTTTCTATCTCAAATTTAGGAATGTTTAGGTTCTATAGCTCAAAAATGTATACTTGAGAATTGAGATTTTTAAAGTTTGTAACATCGAAAAAGTTGTGGCTATCCAAAATTTGATATTTAGAAATTAGTAACATTCATTCCATGGGGAAAGATTGTTAAAAATTTGGCTTTACATTTATTGGGACCCGATTTAATACCAACACGTATTCAAGCCGTTTTTAATGTTAATTTGCCATATTAAGAGAAGGGCGATTCAAATAAATGTTAAGTATAGATGTTTTTTTATAATTGGTTTCGCGCCATCCTGTATTTCCATATAATAAAATCTGTCTAAAAGAAATATGTGTTTCTTTCATGAATATTGTCTCTCCGAATTAATAACGGATGATTGACAGACTTTAACAAATTGATTTTTACGATCTAGAAGTTGCGGTGCATTGGACGAGGGTACGATATTTTATAGGATTACTGACTGACAACTCTTTTCATCTCTTCTTCACTATTCAAGTCTCGAAACGTTTTTCATTTTATGTACAATACGTTTTTATGAAACATGATGGAATTTTCACATATTTTTCATTACAAGTGCAATAACCTTAGAACATATGGTATTCATATAATTTTGTGTTTGTGCAACTTATTATTAAAAGATTATAAGAAAGGATATAGATTTTAATTTATTTGTTGCACAAAAAATATTATTATTTTTTTAACTGAAGGGAAGGGTAATCGATAATCTTTATGTTTTTAATAAAAAGATTTTATTAGTTGTCCGTTGGTTGTTTGGTTTCTTTCATGTTAAAATATTTTATTACTCTGCGAATATTTTATGACAGATGTGGAATTTGATAATAGTGATATGGTTATTAAATTGTGAATATGCATACATATCTGTCGTTAAAATTTGAAAAATGAATATTTTTGATAAATGTACTGTCTTTAATGATTTTAACGATTTGGATATTAATCATTTAGGATATAATTCGAAAGGATTATTATCAATCAAAGTATTCGAGACTCAACACGCTATTTATGCCGACAGCATATTAATCCTAAATATTATTTTAATAAAATAATGATCATACAATATTTACATTACAATGAATTCAAATATATCAAAACTTAAGTTAGTGTTTTAAATTTATTTATAGATTATGATACGTTTTCTCTACGAAAATTCAAACTAACACGTTAAAATAAATGAAACGTTAGACAAAGGGAATACTTAACAGTACCCAAAATACTTTTCATTTTTCTCGATGTTAACGAGTTCTATTTCCATGCCCTATCATCACTAAATGATTTAAAATATTTTAAAATAAATAAATAAAATTAATTGTTTCATTGGTTGTGAGTTTTATGTTAGATTAGACCACCTTCCGACTTATTGAAAATGGTAGAGGGTTCCTTCGCAGTGCTTAGTACACCATCACCTCAAATCATTGAATTAAATGCACTATTTTAGAAAATAATTTTTTGTAATTACCCTATAGCATACAAACATACATATATACTTTGTAAAGTAAAAGTAAATGTGTATTTGTGTATGTACATATATATTATGTTATGCCAATTTAATTTTATATAAATTTTGATTAATGATTAGATTTGTATTAATTGTAGTAAATATGCATGTTACAATAATAATAAAAAAAATGTTGAATAGATCATTTAGTATCTGTTTTGTTTGAATCAATGTGTAGTTCGGTTGTTTTGATATGTGGATATCTGATAAAATTCTAAAACTGGTTGAATATATAAAGTTTCATAAAATCTTGAAATTTTTTCTGTACATAATATTGTTATATGTTGCTTATATAACAGACTAATCGCCGAATTGGAGGTTTCAAAAAATTAAAATTTTTTATAAATGCATTATTGATGAACTTTGTATTTATTATGGTTAATTAATTCCTATCCTATATTCTTTGATACCTACTTAGTTAAAAAATTTGCAATTTATTTAATTCCCAGTTTACTAAATTCAAACGGTTGAATAGTTACCATTGAAACGGGTTTCCAGTTTAATTTTCGAATAATATTCTTAAATTCAACTATGTAGATCATATTTTGAAAAATTTCTAATGAAATAATGTAAATTGACTGTTTCAATTCAGTAAAAGTCCCTTCAGTATCATTTTAATTTAAATAGGTTTATAGCAAACAAGTCTTTAATTAGATACTCGAAATCGAACATTTTCGTTTTTTCAAACTACCAATTCTGGTCTGATTTGATTTTGATGCAATGCTTAGCATTACTGAATTAGCCAGAAGCAACAAACTCGTGAAACTTTTGAAATTATACAGTGCTACTCAGATTAAAGCGGCCTTTTATCCTTTTAAATTTGTGATGGAAAGAATCAGATCATTTTGAAGGTGACAAATTACAGGCGGCGTATAATATGACATTTATGGCAATATGCTTGCGTAGAACTCCATATGAAATCATTGTACATACTTTCTTTAGTTGGCACGGTCAACTACCACGTGGTTGTTTTATACATAATTTAGGATGATAAGTATTTTAAAATAATTTATTATCGCGTTAAATTCATTCTTCGCTTGGTATCTAAATTACCCTCGTATAATGTTTTTTTTTTAAAATAATCTTGACGATTTCAAATTAACATATATAGCATTGTTATTGTTTAGTTAACTTCCTGTCTATATACTCTATTATAATACGAGCATTAATTTAAGGGTAACCAACATATATTTAGATAAATATTTTGTGTATAAACATTCGGTCCCATCATTTTGTTAATTAATTATAATATTATTACAAAGCATTTATTAACGTAATTGTTTTAGTTAGTCAACATGTATATATTATGTATGTACATTTGAAATTTAGAGTTTTAGAATCTTCCACTATTGTTAGATGAAAAAAATAAAAAATTGGTTAACAAATTCATAATTGTTCTCATTTTTATTTATAAATTATATTAAGATTCTCAGAATAGATAATCAATTTTCGTAAAGAATTTTTTTATATAAGTCTTTAAACTTTTTTAAAATTTAATTTATGTATATTTAGTCTGGGAATCGAATTGATATTTTAGAAGAAACTAAATGTCTCTCAAAATTTCCGAATAGATAATAATCTCCGAAAAATTTATTATATATTTCAGAAAAGACGTGAGCGTGGACGAATAAGCATTAAAGGAATACGATTGGTTGAATTTGCTGTACTGAATAGCGAATATGGTGATCAGTCTGCTCCAGATGTATGTTTATTTATAATTTAAGTATTTTACCATTGAATAATGCTTTGGTTTTATTTTATTTATACATATAGGGGTTTCCGTTTCAAGTAGGATACTGCGAAACAGACGAATTATTACCTGGAAGTTCTCCACCTCAATATACATTATATTTAGTTGCCAGTAATGATAAGGATCGCGTAGAATGGATTAAAGAAATTAGAAACGGTACACACTTTATTATATTTCTTATTTAAAGTTGAATACAAGAACTTACTTCTTTTTATTTGTAGCTTGTGAAATTTGGAATAATTTTAAGTCATTTCGATTCCATCCTGGTTTGTGGTCGGGAAAAAAGTGGTCGTGTTGCAAAAGTACAAATCGTACTACGTTTGGATGTCAAGCCGTGACACAATGGAATGAGACCAACAATAATCCAAGTAAGTGAAATTTTTTTATTTTACATAGGTACATAAGATTAAAAATATAACAATAGTGTTCAGTACAATATATGCAAGATAAAGCTCTAAAATGCAAGCACATACAAATGTATGTATGTATGTATTAAATTTGTCAGGTTTAAAAAAAATGTTAAATTGATTGTAGTCGGACAAGTCAATCATATGAATTGAATAAGTTTTAGAAAGGTTAGATGCTAATATACAAATTCGAAAAATTGCGGAACAGGTTCAATATTTGGAACATGATGTCATAAATGCGCGTGAATTATACATTAAAATTTTTCAATTTACCATTATTTGGTATACTGATATTTCAATGATAAATTATAATACAATTAGTCATTATTGAAAACATGGTGGTATTTTTAAATTGGTATTATTATAAATTAAAGTAATTTTAGTAGCATCACGTACTAAATTTATATATTGTTGATCTTCAGCTAAAACAAAAGAAAGGTTGATGATATTATATTTTAGTTTAATGCACTTGATTGTTTGCAACCGAACTAATTAGGGCAGAGTTGAATAAATTATTCATCCCGTTTATTATCCCGTATTTCAATCATAATTAATGCTTCTCTTTTGGACATACCCTTGTATGTCGAAAAGAGATCTAACATAATTTTAGCTTAATCTTATATTTCTCTCTTTAAGTTTATTGTTGATTATTTGTAAGTCGATATATGGTTTATGTGGCATAAATCTAAGAGATGTGTAGAATTCGTTCTAGGCCCGATTTGATATAAACGAGATTAGCTTATCATAATTAACAGAGTTCATGCTACGATCTATCAAGCCTTTCTTTACGTTCGTTTGCACTTGTATTTTATCAGGCAAAATTAAATCATTCTCTATATCTATGAAAACAAAGAACTGAAAATGGAATATACGTATATATCACTAATATTAAAATCAATTGAAATTGATAAATTAAAATAGCCTTCAACATTTTGTTTCTACTAAATAAAATCGGCTGTTTAATGATTTAAGTTCGATATAAAATTATTTTATTTCGTTTGTATCCTACTTTCAATAGAATGAGAAATTTTACGGTACTATTATTGTTTGATGTTATTAACAACATATTATGTTCGAGTATATTACATTATTTCAATTTATCATAATTGAAAGTGTTATTGCACTTTTTTTTATAACAATTCTATTGCATTTAAGCTGGCATCATAAATTGATTAATCATCTCAAAAAGTATGTTAGCTATTATGTAAATACTGAAATAGTATGTACATGCATATTTAAAATATATACAACAATCTTGTCACACTGAACCTCCTCCACACAATGTATTATTATGTTCATTCAAAAACAGAATACGTTTAAATATGTCAAGAGATCATTTGCATAATAACACTTTTATTTTTTTATTCTTGTTGATACACATCTATATCACTCTTAAAAAATACTTGAAGTCAGATTATCAAAGGCAGGAGTTTTTGACATCAATATAGACAGTGAAAAAATTCTGTAATATGGTATAGACGACAACTACTTTTAATTTCTTTTCAGTTTTATAGGTAATAATTAAAACAAGAAGTAATTACTTATAATTGAGATAATATTGTAACTCATATACTGGTCCACTATAGTATTAATTTTAGTTTGGCAAAAATGAAATTTACTTTTAATTTAATCCACAACCGAATATTTTAGTAATTTGTTTTACAACCGAAAAATATTATTAGCGAGTGTGATATTCGTTTAACAATACTTAATATAAGCCAGCTTCATTATCAACAGAACACCAATATTCACCTTCATATAATTTAGATAAACGACGTCATAGAAGGTACAATTCATAGTTTAAGTAAAACTAAGGAGTTTGTGAATCACCCTGTATGTTGCATCAATCAGATTTTTTAATTCTAAATTTAGACAAAACCATTAAACGAAACTAAAAAAAAATTTTAGAATTATATATGTATAGAAGGAGATATATACTTTGTTCTTAAATAAATCTTGTGTGTATGTGTGTACATCGAAAGAAACAAAATCTTTTCAACCGGAAAAATATATTCATTGCACATTAAACCGAACAAAATAGCTATGGAATAGAGAATATGGGAGTCCATATTCTGCAATACATATAGTGATAAGTTTATTTTTATTTTATGGTTGAAATATAGTAAATCTAATTTTACACGGGACATAATTGTATATCCAAATTCATTGATAGTTAGTTAATTTATTAATAATTAATTTTCAATTAAATTAATGCAAGAGATTATTACTCATAATATAACTTACAATCGCAAATATATTATCCAGAATTGGAGAAAAACTCATGTTGTTAACCCCTTTCATGTTCCAAGCTATCTTATTTAATTTTAAAGGAATATCCCTTAATATAAAACAAAAATGGTTTCATTATGAGATATTGAAGAAAGACACAAAAAATTGGTCAAGCCGCACTAAATTGTTTACAACATATCGGTTAGATTTTTTTTCTTTTATCGTTACTATAGAGTATATATAGACGATACGAGTATAACGAAAGGAGAATATATGTAGTTTGAAAATAAGTTTTGTTACTTCTAAAGAAACGCATGAAACGACGTGATTAGACATGAATTATCAGTTTATTATCAAGTTTATTTAGTATACACTGAAGGAAATAATTATATGTAAATTCACTAAATTTAAAAAAAAAAGATTAAACAAACAATGATTCAATTTAATGTGAGTCCCTCTTAAAAAAAATTACATTCATAATCATAACCATTAATGCGATATGAACAATATTTTTCCTAATAATCTAGAATGATTGGATGAAAAATATTTAACAAATAACATCAAAATAAATATAAATTCAATTGAAATTGTATTAAAACAAATCTCAAATATTCGTGTATTAAAACGTAGCAATTAGAATTTAAGTAAGACTTAAAAATTAAATCGTACAAGAGACTACATAATTAGATAGTAATTAGAAAAAGGTGAAAAAAACATTCGTATGTATATGTATATATTGGTTCCCGTAAGTAAACGTTACTGTAAAAGGTTAAAATATTGTTGGAAAATCAGTTTTGCCTTAAAGACCAATTAATAAAAAATCTCAGCATGCACTTTATTTTAAATGTAATCATGCAAAAATTAAATAATGAATCACTTCATTTCTTGTTATTAACAAACATACCAAAAATTAATTTTTTGCGAAACTCCATATGCTTAAAACAGACCCACATCTCAAATTCCCAATAATAATATTAGTTATCCGACAAAAAAAAAACCTTTACCCCATTTTAATGAAGTCGCGAAATTGAATAAAAGAAAATGTGTATATAATGCAAAATTCAACAATTTTATTTATTTATTTATATGTACACTCGTATTTGTTGTTGTTGCTAGTTTAAATTTAACTATTGCAGCATATTAAAAGTTTATTAAATAATAATATTTTATTATATTATTAAACAACAATAAAGTAATTGTAGGTTGTTACTTTTTAAATTTTCTTATATATGCTGTTGCTTTTGGGTTCAATAGAAATATATACTGCAATACATACTTATAACTAAGGCACATGTGCTCAGTTAGTTGAGAGCTATTTAAATTTACCGATTGAACCAATAGCAATTTAATTAAAAAAGTATATAAATAACTGGCTAATATTTAGTTGATCGCAATCGACAGTAACAATATGTAGGTAGATGGTCCCATTGAGGGTCAATTAATCTGAAATATAAATTCAAATCTAAAACAAGTTGCACTCGTACTTAATTATAGCCGCCCATTGATGTTATATAAATAAACCAAAAACGTATTTCATCGTCGCGAGGGGAATATTATTTGCTGTCTTATCTATTAATTACTAAACTGCTAAATCTACTAAAAAATCTAGATTTTCAAAATGTGATCTAGATTTGAATAAAAATACATTGTTCAATCAATAAAGCACTTTTTTAGTGGATAATCGAAAACAACAATATCGTGGAAATTGAAACTAACTAATGTCAAATTATAATTTTAGAAAAATTGTATTCAAGTATTAATATTTGTTTGTTCCTGTATATCATTTTTCCAGACATCCCATTTAATCAAGATATATACAAAAAGTCTGTTTGAAAAATTATTTCATCACCACAAGTGGAACACAAGATAATTTCATTTATAAAATATTATTTTCTTTATGTGTAAAATTGTAAAATGTGAAGAAAAGTAGAAAAATACACTTAAGAATCGAAAGAGATGTAATGGGACAGTGACCTGAACTAACACTATATACAAAATCGAACACAGGAAAAATCTAAATAAAAGTAATATAATAAAGAAACAATCAAAATCATCACGAATATCGCAGCTCTTAATTTTTATTTAAAGCTGCTTGCTTGTGTATAGTTTGTTTCGTTTTTATTTTTAATTTAAAATTCATCGGTGTATCGCTTCTTTTCTTTTGGCTACTTTGAAAACGAAGATAAAAATAAGAATATTATAAAAGATTCTCAATGGCGTTTACTGAATGTATATACATATATGTAGATGGATATTGTTGGTAGTAGTGTGCTTATTTTATAAAGAATTAGGTAATCTAACAATGAAACCCAGTCATTGTGTTCTTTGGAAGAAAAACATGTTCAATCTCACATGTTGCACATAGATATTTTATGTTCTGTCCTCTAAACTATATTGTACATATATAACATAAACAGAAGTATGGCTAACACTCGAATTTTTTTTTGTTTGTCACGAGTAACACTTTTCGATATTATTTTATGGCCTACCAGGAAATAATTTACGACGTACTTAATTGCAGATTGTAAAATTATTTGCCCCACTACCAAAACTAATTAATTTGTAGTATGTACACGTTTCGTTCTTTATTTTGTCTTAGGTAGAAAATACGCACGCAATCTATGGTGATTTAGTGTTAGACCCTTATTCCTAGAAAATAATGTTTACTTTATGGATAAGTCCATGAAACTAATTAATAACGAATTTTGTTAATTTTATCCTGATGAAAGTTTCTCTTCAATTAGTAAATATGCACAGACATTAATTTTACAAAACACTAACTACCTATAATAAAGAAAAATATTCATAATATTTGTCTTTTCATATATTATATGTATATAGTTTGTAATAGTTTTCATGTTTTTTCTTTAAATTTTATTGTAATACAATCATACCATACTTTTCAAATTTACCACACAATCACCTTTTTCTTTATACATATATTGTATGCCTGTATATTTTGTGTTGTTGTCTCTTTAGTCTTTATATTTTCTTAAGTTTTGTTTGTTTAATTTTCTTATATTTCATTTCTTTAACTTTTAAAACTAAAAAAAAAAAAAAATAAAACAACACCACGAATACTACAAAGCACAACTACTTTCAACTACATGCAAAACTAATAAAATAATAAAATGTTGGACCTTTTTTTAAAAATAAAAATAGTTGTTGTTGGACCAAAAACTAAATCAACTTTGGACAACTTGTTTCAGTACGAACTATAGTAAAAAACCACAGTTTAGTTTTGTACATCGTTTGAGGTGGTGGTGTATTACGTGGTAATAATGCAATTTTAGTGTTTAGTAAACGATTTTTTAAAGTGTAATGTTAATAAAATAGTTTGGTTTTCGATTAAAAAAAAAAAAGAAAAGTCGTTTTAGAATTAATTAAAAATTGTGAATTAAATGGTGAATTTTATTTTTGTGTATGGAAATACATAGAAAATATATAGTTTTGTTGTGTAATATAAGTTTTATATATATAATATATGTATATATAGTTTTGAAAAATATTTAAATAATATGCTAATATATGTGAATATAAAGTAATACATATAAGTGAAGATAATTTTTTTTTTTTTTGTATTTGGTGTTGGTGGTGGACATTAAAAATACAGCCACCTTGAGAATTTGTGTCTTTGACATCTTCGACACTCAAAAACTCGTTATAAAATAGTGTTCAATTGTAACCACAATTGAATTAGATTGGAATAATACAACTTTTTTTTTTTGGGTCAAAGCATGTCTTACTTTTACTTAGAAATCATAAAAGTTGAGAGAAAAAATTAATTTTCGTGATCAAAAATAAAATTTGCGAAATCATTGAAACTACTCTCAGCATGAATTTGATTTAATTTTTGTTTGATTTATATATTTCTTGCTGTACGAATATATATACCATTATACACATCTCGTATATATGAGAGTCCATGTTACATGATTTTGTTAAAGATGAGGATGGCTAAGAAAAAAAATTTAATTCATTTTCTTTTGTTATGGTATTTGAATCTTCAAGGAGACAGACTTAAAAAAATTACTTTCCTTTCGACTTCATGTTATTTATGTGGTCTTATAGTGGCACTGTTTAATTTCTTTCGAAGTCTTTTTAAATTTTACAATGAAATTGAAGTTTTTTTTGTATTATGCTGGTGTTACTGTTAAATTAGCACAATTCGTATATTTTTAGTAGTTATTGTTAGTTTTAAAAGAATAATTTAAAACCTGATTTTATTTTCGGGTAATATCTTACCTCAATGAATTATTTCTTGTATACACATGCATAACATATATACACATACTTGTGTTTAAGTTAGTTGTGTGCGCGCTTAAGTCATTACTTTTCATACACAAATTTCCAGTTTTTCTGTCACATGATATAATTATCTCTTCTAACAAACGATGACGTACGACATTTACTTTGCATATATTGATTTGCAGTCGCACCTTGATTGGTGATAATTTCGAAATTAATTTGGCATTTATTCAAGAGAATATTATCTTGGAAGCAAATAGAAGATTCTGAATGAGTAATAAAATGATCTTTGGAACTGAGACTCTATAATCAACCTAATAATCTAGAATAAATTACGTATTATGATTATAGAGATGTTTATTACGTGGTTATTTCACAATTTTTGAAAGGTTGTATTTTTCTTGCATTCAAAAAAATCATATTTTTTACTGACGTTTCTAATCTGAATATAATTAGAGGTGTTAAAACAGAAAAGGTAATTTTTCTTTAATAAATTTCGATCTTGACATTTGGTTTTTGGTTCGTTCGATTTGAAATCGATAATCATCAGTTATTCAAAATATTATTTACATTTTGATCATGTACTCCATTACGTAAATCGGCAGATTTGTTATTAAACCTATAGGTACATTTTTTTTATATACATAGGTTAGACGGCTTCGCCTACTGAATCAACTAACGTAATAAAATGGCAACATTATTATTTTAGCCTCCAAACATGCTATATTCTTCCAAATTAAGAACAATAAAAATCGAATCTGTTTTCTACATCACTTCCTCATTATTGAAGAGAATTATATTTATCACGTATAGAAACAACTATTTTATAAAACACCCTGTATCAATATAAATATATACATACATACTCGTATATAAAAACATGTTTTGTAAATATATATAGTCTAATGCATGCAAATTGAAATATAAAAACTATAAAATGTATTGTTTATAAACGTTAATTTAACAAACATTTTGTAAAACGGTTATATCGGAATCCTTTAGTTTAGATCAAGTGTAACAAATCAATTTGTAAATTTTCTTCTATTGAAATTCTATTTGAATCCCATCCATATACTATAATGTAGTAGTGAAAAATTTATTTGTGATATTTAATTACACAAATAATTTAGTTATGAAAGCGAATAGAAGATAAGAAGTCTGTAACTGAAGATAGAAGAAATTAAAATTGACTTCCTAGTTAAACAAAAAATAAATAAATTATAAGAAAAATTAAAATTGACTTAATGTCTTTTTTATTTTTTCTCTTTATAATTAAATGGAAATACCTAATGGATCGATTTGTTATTTCAAATTTTATTTATTTTTTTTTCAATGTCTATGTATGTATTTTCAAATGGTGAAATTAATTATTTGTGGAGAAAAATAGAAAGAAGTATTTTATTCCTAAAATGTAGCACATTATGTTAATGTTTATAACAGCGGTCGATAAAGAGGTGCTCGTCAGAGATTTGATACGCGCTAAATACTATACATATATACATACATATTATGTATATAAAGTATTATAAACTGAGATTTCGATTTCCAAAATATCGTAAACTTAAATCTTTAATTTTATTCATAATTAAACTATTAAATTTTAGAATAATCGAATAATCTACACGAAAGTCAAAATAAAACGTAAAAGAATTGAAACATAATAGTGTCTGTAGTGTTAACTATAGTGATGTTATAGGGTTTTAACCTAAAATAATTAATTTCTTAATTCAATTTCTGTCATATACATTTCACCATTATTGTCCAATCCAACGACAGACTGGTGATTGGTAACTATAATAGTAGAGCTAGAGTTTTATAACTTACTCGAAATAATCAACATCCTTCATCTCTCCGTTGAACATCATTCAAATTATGATCTTACAATATTTTGAGAAGAATCACTACCAAATAAGTTCAAAACGGTAATTTATTCTGTTGAAGTTTTCTCACTATGGATAATGGTGTCTCGACCTAGACAACGTCCCCATAATATGTTCCGGCTCACTGCGACAATATGAAGTACAAGCTAAGTGACGTACACTGATGGAAATTTTTGTACCGTTGACAATTTCTAAACATCTCAAAAATTTTACACTATGACCATTCTTATAATCGTATACACTATTTTTTCTTTCGAAAATCTCCTGTCAGTTTATTATCATCTTTTATGATGTTGGACCGACCTAGCTCTTTATAACACTTAAAACATACAATATAAATAATAACTTTTTGTTAAATACAAAAATAAGAAAATACATTTATTTAAACTTCACTTATTTCTGAGAATTTGGAGACAAAAGAAAATTGAAAATATTTAACTTGAAAATTTTCTTGCAACCAAAAATAAAATTTAAATGAAGCATACAAATTACTCTCAACAATATAACGAAAATGTTTTAAGGATTAATCATCATCAAACCATCTTCATCTCTATATATAAGTACTCGTATACACACCAAGAATATTTAGCTAATTTTAATTGAGAAAATTATCTTCGCGGAATTCTTTGTTTTTAATTTTATCGTTTGTTTTATAGAAAACAAAATACTGTGGAAAACTTTAATTTTTAAAAGGAAAATCATACTCCTATGATTTTTAATTATCATTGAGAAATAAATAGAAAAAAAAATTTGTCTGTATGGTGAACAAAACGGGTGATAAAAAGTTTTTTTCAATGATTCCGTGCGTCAGTTTAACGGAGACACGTGTCATAGGAAATATGAAGGAACGTGTTAAAGAAATGCGGGTGTTCGGCTGCCGTTTAAATTTTTGGAATACTGTCGCTTCGAATATCAATCAATCGCAGAAAGGTAATATTTCAAATTTTTATTTTTTAGCTTTAAGTACAAATCTTATAATATATTAGACATACGAGTAACTAAAAAATCACTGTTTTTTTAGATTTTCGATTATGTCTAAGTATACATTATAAATTTATCTACAAAGTTAGATCAAATTTTAATTAGTTTCAGCATTTACATATTTAGTATATTAAATCGTTTTTTATGATACTCGTATCGCTTATAATTTATGTGAGTGGCTTTTATTAATTTTTTTTAATCTTGCAAACAATAAAATATTCACATGCTGGATCACGTTTTTCTAAAATATATAACCGATTGTGCTGCAAAATAACATGTAACATGACAATAGATAAATTTATAACTAATTAGGTAAAGGATGCCCAGGCGTATCAAAGATTACGTGACGAAGTGTGCATTCAATGGTGAACACGTGGTCATGAAAAATGTATTCTACCTTTATAGTTTTTATATACGCTTATGAAGAATATGTGAATATATAATATATGGCCTAATAAAAGCTAATGGTATATATGTAATTATAAATTATCTTCGTTTATTTTCTATATTTTTGCACTTAGCAATTGTAAAATTTCTATTTCTATAATTATTATTTGTTGTGAAGGTGTCTTTCATTATTCAATGTATGTATAGTATATGCTAAATTTATTGTTGTTATAAAACGTGTAAGTTGAATGACTTAAGGTTATTAGTCTTGAAGTGGATGAATTTTACTAAAATATATTTTATATACCATGGCTAAATTGGCTGATATTCAATAAATAAACTGTCAATTTTGTATATTAATTTTTAGATCTAAACCCTGCCCCACTAAAACTTCAAACTCATAAATAATTATCGCAACTAATTTACAAAATTAACAAATGAAAACTTGGACATTTCTTTCTTTTTATTATTAGCTAACACACAATGCCATGCTTTCTTTTTAACGAAATTGAATTTTACTTTCTTCCGGATTTCTTGTAATAATAATAATAATTAGATAAAAGTAATAACAATCTGCTTGATTTGTTAAAGTTTTTTTCTACTTTTTAATCAAATCTGTTTGATCTTCAACAAAAAAAAATCGGCATTTGAATTATAGGCAAAAGTTTTAGTAACGGAAATTATTTTCATTCATATATTTACAATATATATCCTTACATAATTTAATCATCATCATTAAGCTTATCTTTTAGATCAGGAAAAATGAGCCAAAATGCACAATTAGAGATGTTGATTGAACTTATCATATTCGAGTCATTTATTATCGGAGTCATATAAAATTCTATTAAATTCTCCTCTAATCAATTATATATGCTCCAATCCTATGTTAGAAGGAATTGATTATTTGATTAAACAGAAAATTGGAAAACCCCAAAAGAAGGGAACTCGTGGAAGATTGGCAATGTTTAAATGTTAATATATTTTAATACAATCTTCGATTTCTTAGGAATTATAGCAACAAATTCAAAACTATGACGTACTAAATACGTTTTATTGTTATCAAATCCAAAGTTTAATGGTGAAATTTTATTTTTGGGACTTAATATACTAAAATACGCACATACATCAAATTTTTGTTAAGCGCATTAATTCAATAAAATTTACTAATCGTTATTTTTGTAATAACTTCAAATGGTAAAATGTACTTTGATCTGTAATCAATCACGATCAAACTACAGTGTCGAAAAAAGAATTGAGAATTTTCTTTACAAACCCCGGCATATCAAAATTTGAGTCGTTTTCGTTAGTTCGAATGAATAAAAATTGATGTTTTTTCTATTAAACTCAATTTTTGAAACTCTGATAAATTTTTTAAATTATATTTAAACTCTTTTTTTTTTAAATTTTTTTTTTAATTTCGGAAAAACTTTTTTTATTCATTATCACTGTTCATTTATTCATTATCACAAAACACTCAATCAATATTTACATACTCATTTAAAGAAATTATTTGTTCTGGATATTAATGTTAAAAGTACAGTTTGAACAACTTTGATAAAAATTAAGCAAACCGGATTTGTCGACATTATTATCGGTTGTAACTATATTGCCAACAATATTGGTAACTATTGGACAGGTACTGGGATCTTTGGGGCGTAATATTTCTGCAGCAAAGGTTTCCTCATTTTCTAAAGTATCATGATTAGTACTGTAGCTGGTATACTAGTACTGTGGATGGTACTAAGTTCATCGGGTCGTAATATTCTTATAGCAGTGTTTGTTTTATTTGTTATGGAATCTTCTAAGTATCCCTCATCTACAGTATTAGATTTCCAACCACCATGCCTTTTAAGGCAAGTGAGGTCACCGCCGGAATCTACAAGCTGAAGTCCGACGCAAGCAATGGTCGGTATATTCACTTGCATTTTTTAATTTTAAATGCCATGCCACTTCTTTTGCAACGATACTAATTTTGTGCATGCCAACTACTACCCGATGACATACTCCACCTTAGTATTTTATAAAAAGACGTCGTACCTCGAAATTATCTGGGCGAAGAGCAAAGTATTTTCTGCAAATCCCCAAATAATTTTCACCCAAAACCGTAAAGAGTCGCGATTTGTTTGTTTTAGAGTTGGAAATTTTTACCAACAAAGCTGATTGAACGTCTTCAATGTCATCTATCATTAACTGGACTAGTTCGACGCAACGACATGCACCCGCTATTCCCAGTATTAAAACAATCTGCAAGAAAAATACCAAAAAATAAGTATATAATAATCTTTAAGTTTAAGGTTACCTTCATCATTAAATATGTCTTATCGGGAGCAAAATTTAAAAACAAGACGATTTGTGCTTAATCGAGAACCCTGAATTTTTTTGCTGTATAACCAATATTAATAATTTGGAATATGTTTCGATATATACACCATTTTTATAATTCAATATAGTCTTAACCATTGAATACTGCGCCCAAAGAGTCGAACTTTTCATTTTCGCCGACAAATTGGCAAAATTGCCAATAGAACACTTTCTGAATATAATCCAGATGGTACATTTTTTTCAGTGTCCTACGTGATTTTGATGGCAATAGGTTTAACACAAATTTATTTCATTGGTACCGATCAAACTAGTCAAATTTGATTGATTGATTTGAATTATTTTCCGTGCTTTCAAATTTCAATCAAATTCCAATTTCAGGTTCGTCAATTTTTAAATATATTTTTCGAATTTTATTCAAACAGTTTAACAAATACAACACTTTAATACTAAAAACTTCAGTGTTAAATCTACCAATATCGGAATTGAAAATCGAGCAGAAATTCCCGGTTTGTGCGAAGTTACACGAGATATTGCCATCCTAGTTTTACTTGTATCACGAAATTTATGAATATGTATGTAATTTAAAATTTGTAATAATATTAGTTAAATTTCTGCCAAACCCGGTTTGAATGTAAATGTTAATTTATATTTGATTGGAGTTTAAACGAAATTTAAATATTTCAATTCTTTTCAAATTTATTTCTATTTATGTTTTTAATGTATAGTAGTTTAAATATCTATTTAAGTTTTATTGAAATTTGACCTCGATTTCACTCAGTTCTAGATAGGTATTTCAAGTTTCAAAATAAATATATTTTACATTTTAGTATGATTGAAAAAAAACTCGGATCTTTTCCATTCAATTCTGTATTAACAAGATTTCTTCATTATAAATAAATAATTCATTTCAAATTCAAAAATATATTTTGAAATTAAACCGAATTTGATCTTTTTAATATTACTCAAACTTTCTTTACATATTGTACGTTCAACTTTGACTAAAATGCTATTCGAATTTTGGTAAAATTTGACTACGAATGCAGGGTGTAACTCTATGTAAAATTTAAATATGATTTGATTGAGGAGTAATACCGCAAACTTTTGATCTGTTGGTATTAGAGATAGTTTCAAATGTAGACTACCTAGTCTCATTCTACATGCGCTGGTTGCAATTCGTACATAATTTTTAGAGGGTTTTTCTTGAATGAGTTGTCAAATTGATCTGCCATTAAACATTTATAATATTAACCTTCTTTACTGTTGCATTTGTAATACATATTCTAAAAAAATTAATTGAATCTTCGTAACTGGTATCCATTGTCCATGTCCATTTTTTCGTTTATTTTTTTTTAGGTACATATATATCAAAAATAAATTCAAGCGAAGCCTCAAACCAAAAAACATTTATGTAAAACACGTAGAGTCTACATATATTTTAGTTCGTAAACTTTACATATTTACAAGTGCTGGATGGAAAATATCATCCAGCACATGTAAATATGTAAAGCATGTACGATTGTGTAGAATGACAGTGACGCAGTTCAATGCTGTGTTAAAGTTGAGAACAGGCTATCAAGAATTTTTGCATTTAGCTCGGGTGTTCGGCAGGGAGAAGCTTTGCCCCCAATACTCTTTAACCTCATGTTGGAGTATATCTTTCGTAAAACTGAAACACCTCAGCGCAACATCTTATATCGCCAGTCCAATCAGGTGCTTGCATATGCAGATGACATATGCGTGATTGGACTGAATAGCAATAGAATAGAATAGTGAAGGAAATACTTGATCCGCTTGTATAGAGTTTACAGCTTCTGTTGGATTTCAAATCAATGAGTCAAAAACGAAATACATGGTCTCTGGTTACAGGGACATTGGCACACCAGATATTAGTAGTGGCCACTACACGTTTGAAGGAGTGAGGAGGCTCAAAAATTTGGACTCTATTATTACTCACGATAAAAGTTTGGGTGAGGATATTAAAATGCGGCTGGCAGCTGTGCTTTGTGTCCTCTAAGGCCACTGCTAAAATCTAAATACCTATCAAGTGCCGTGAAGCTGAAGCTTTACAAAGCGTTAATCAGGCCCGTTGTTATGTTTGGATGTGAAAGTTGGGCGCTGACGGATAAGTATGAGAGATGACTCCTTACATTTGAGAGAAGAGTCACCGTGTGATTTACGGCCCAAAACGCGAAATAGATGGCACATACCGAGCTCTGGACAATATCGAGATCAGAGATCTGATGAAGATCCCCAATATTGTGCATGAAATAAGATCTCAGCGAGTACGCTGGCTCGGTCACGTTCTGCGTGCTGATCCGGAACGAATTGTGCAGTGATCTCTGAAAGGAGAGCCACCATATGGAAGGCGAAGAGGTCGTTGCAGGCGACGATGGCTCTACGGTGTAGAGAATGACTTGGCTTCTTCTGGTTGTAAAGGACAGTATGAAGACCAAGACCAGGATCGAAACCGTTGGAGCCAGATTGTTGACGCAGTAAGGGGCCAGTAATGGCCTTTAAACACTGTTATTATTATTAAATAGTTTACGAATTTTTTATAGACTCTACATGCGCTGGATGTACCCAATATTTTATACAAAGGGCCACCAGTTAGGATTCATCATAGACGGTACTATGTTATTTATGTTATTTTCGACACATCTGATATTGTAAGTAACTTCTGATAAGTACATCTTTTAAGGCTGCGGACCATAACTCGGGTAAAAGTAAACTTTTTTCGTGATTTTCGGTAAATTCATTTACCTTAGCAAATAGTAGGATAAACCAACTACACAATAGTAAATGTTTAACGTTTAGGTTGTTCATCTTTTAATGATCTACGAATTGAGTAGGCTTAAACTAAACAAAAACACTTATTAGAAAAAAACTAAAATACTAAAAACCGTAAATATCGGTTAGTAATTGATCTACCCAAGCATTGGTCAGTAACCTAATCTACTAATTTCATCTAATTGAACTAGGTAGCAACGGGAACGATAAAAATGCCTTAGATATTTTCAAATTTAATTAAAGTTACATATTTAGTTATTGTCACAGAATTAATTTTTTCACAAACTTACTCGCATGTAGATTATATTTTTTTTTATGATGTCATGTTCACATTATTTTAATGGCCTATTGAATTAGAATTTAGAAGTAAACAAAGTAATAATACAAAAATCATGTTCTCACATTAATTAAATTTTAATTAAAAATAAATCATCTTTGAACCATTAAATACAAAATATGCCTTCACACATAAATAGTGTGATATTCGTCAGGTGGTTGGATGATGGATGATATAGCCTCATCACTTCTGGAAATTTTTATTCTCGAATTTAATTTTACGAAAGTAAACATTAAAATAATTTCACTTGTTAAAATATTTTTATGATGTATTATGGCTTTAATAATTTGCTCTAGGCTGCAATTTTTTTTTAAATTTAAACATAATTAGATTTACGAGTTTATATACGGAAACATCACTAAAATACCAATAATTAGTATTACTTTCACTTCTCTATAAAATATTTGACAAGAATAAGCACATATACATTTTATTAAATAATAGTTTTGATCAAATCCAAATCGTTTGCTGTTTTTTTTTAAGTTAGTTACCAAACCGCATGTATGACACGATGATATTTTACTTATGTGTATTTATGTACATTGCATATTGCAACATACCTGCCATGACTTGTGCTATTTGAGTTACTTCATCAAAATTCAAAAACGTTTGAAATGCAAAATATTTTAGAATTGTGTACTAGATAATTAAGTTGTGCAATTATTATTTTCGATATACTTATGTGTATATTCGGTGTATTCGATTTATCGATTTCTAGAAATGTTGAAATACAATCGGTATTATATTAACAACATAAGTTTTATTATTTTCCCATAATTCGCAACACTATTCAGATTACTAACGTAACAAAATGTATAAAATCAATCATTTCTCTCTCTAATCATCTCTATTCTATCTTCTATGTATACATATTATGTACAACAACTATAATTTTTTTTCGTTCGTATCGATTCTCAAACATAAATTCAAAATTTAATTCCCAAAGTTAATTTAAAAAAAAAAAAATTCTAAAAATCAATAAATCATGTCCCTTCTTTTTTTAATTTTCATCTTAATTCTAGTCTTTATTCTTCTAATCTAAAGTAACTAAAAAAGAGTTTCTTCTGATTCTCGCGTCTCTATGTTTTTGTTGTTATGTATTTTCTTCTTGTACGTCTTATTATTTTTTTATTATACATATTTTATTTCTGAGAAATGAGATTAATTTTTTATTTTATTTTGGAATCATAAAAAATATTAATGTTTTTGGAAATTAAATAAGAAATCAAATGAACTTGAATCTTTGTGTGCGATGTTTGTACATCATATTGATCTTTTGTGAAGTGCGCTCATTTAAATATTAAGAACACAAATATATTTTTATATGTCAAAAGGATCACTGGATAATATTTATCATTGTTTATGTCTTATGTGTAAATATTTATAAGTTTATGATGTTGTATTTTATTTACTTTATATATAAATTCGACACCGTCTTAATGAATTTGGAAAGAACTTTAATTAAGATATTCAAATATATAGAAATTAAGATTTTTCGAAATGTATATTCGAATTGCATTATTGCAAACATACGAGTGTCAACTGTTAAATTAGAATATCGCCTGTAATACGAAATTATCCAAATATATTTAGATGGATCATAACAAAATTCTCCAACAAATATTTTTTTTTTTTTTTATTATTATTATTATCATGTCATTGTCACATTTTCAAGATCTTTGTATAGTTTTTAGACAATCTTATATAGATGTATGGTGGCCAGAAGATCTCTGTAAAAGAGAACATGTTCTCTTTTTTGCCCAGATCTTTTTTTAATGTTATCTTTTTTAATTTTTCATATTTTCTAACTTGAGAAACCAGGGGATCTATATTATTCAATTTATCTACTATTTTCGACGGCTCTCGTTTTATAATAGTAAGCAAAAAGAGTCGTCGAAAATGGTAGACGAATTGCATAGTAGGGTTCTAGAATATCTGAGATTATTATCGAATGAAAAATGGATAATGATGAACTTTTCAGTGTGCTTCAGATTATTTTTTCAATACAGACGTCCCTTTTGTAGAATTGTCCTTTGCAACAAAATTGTTTTTCCCATAAATAATATCCTTTTCTGTTCTTTTTTAAAAAAATTGAAAACTTAACTACTTACTCTAATTGAAAAAGCTATGTACATTTCTTTTGAAAAATATGTTCCCAAAAATCATAAAACAAAATTAAATTTCTACTAACTAAGTTTTCTAACTGAAAAATTGGAGAAATATTATAAAGTCTAGATAGAAAACTTGAGTCAGAATATATGTACATATAAAAAAATGACCATTTGAACTTGATTAAATACTTCGCACATTTTCCATCTTCCTGTGCAGAAAAGAGTTGGCAGCCTAGAGAGAAATGCGACTTGAGAACCAAGAAATTTGAAATTTTCTGGATTCAGTCGAACTTTTAAGTAACTCCTTCGTAATTTTATTTTGGGCCTCGAAATTCTTTTTTATCAATTGATACGATTATCCAATTTTTCTGGGTTTCGTTGAAATTTTAATCTAATCTTCAGTATCCAGGATTCATCGAGGTTCTGCAAGGCTCTGTATGTTTGTTTAAATTATCCTTATCTGACGTTTTCTGGATATAAAAATAACAGAAACATCCTATGTTACTCGCATGGATATCTGGCAGCCTTACCAAGATGTTAATTAGAAAAAGAGTGTTTTCTTTGATGGGGCTCAATGGACCGATGAGTGAAATAGGCTCAAACTTCCTATATTGAGCGAACTAAAGTTGTCTAATATTATGTATTTGAAAGAATACAGCAATCATAAATGTACATTATTAAGTTTCTACAAATCAGTCAATAATTTACCAATAACATTATGTGAAATGAACTGAAATTGATTTTTTTACTGACTGTAAAAAATGTTGGTTAATTGTGCGAAAAAGCATTATCTGCATAAAAGCAGAGCTTATATAGAAGTATATAACTCAAAAGTAAAACAAGCTAAAAAATATAATTTCCGCCGAAATAATATTCTGATTATAAGTAACTTACGTATATTGACCACCTGACTTCTACAAAATGAATTTGAGTAAGATAAGATGAACAATGAATAAGAGAAGCAAGATAGGAACGCAGTTAGCTAGTTTTAACAAAGAAGATATACTAAGTATATCTTCTTTGGTTTTAATACAAAAAACGTAAACAAACATTTCATAGCGTTGAACATTTTAAATTTGGAGTTTGGAGATTTTGGTGAATTTCAGAAAAAATGTGCAGCAAATGATTTTTGGCATTTATGAATTCTCTATTTAAGATTTTGTTTTAAATACCGGTTTTTCTATTAATGTATCTAATAGCAACGTATTTTTTGCGTTTTAATGCTTCGACACACATTAGGATTTAAAATTGTATATTTGTTTCTAAAAATTTTGTGTTTGGTTAAATAAATATATAATTATATTATGTATTGTTGTTACAAAAATGTATTTTGTTGTTAACCCATTATGTCACAAAATGCTTGGTTTTCTACAGAATTATCATCAGAAATCATTGAACTCCAGGTGATTGTAATTGGACATGGATTTGCATACTATTAATATTTACATAATAAATCGGTGTATACATTTCATTTTTGGCAAATTGTACGTACGATAATTTATTATTTCATCAAAAAGCTCATCATGCATGCGGTCATCTTTGAATATTATTTCTTATTCGTCTTCGTAATAATAAATGTGCAGTAATCACTTTCTCTCGTTTATACATTTTTGTACATAATATAATTGATAATTTTCTAATATAACAATTATTATTTTTTTTAATTTCTATTCAATGTGTTATCTTATCTGTATATGGAGAACCGATAAAAAAAAAAAAATCTAAAATCAAATTAATCATCCTTATCTGACAACCTCCTCGTTGTTATTTCATAAATTAATCCGATAATTGTGATAAGGTAGTTTGTAATTCGATTGAGGAATTCGTAATTTTTATTTTGTCGGAGCTTAACAAAACGTTTATACGATGTAGGTGATATAAGTTGATTAGTACATACTCTTAAGTATATTAAATCGATCTGCATAAATTATTATGAACTTGATATTTATTTTATATGCAACTTTAAGAAGTTGAATTAATACCAGTTTTTGTATTTTGTCTTTTGATTGATTGAATTCAAATCTAGTAAATTTCATGGTTATAAGAAAAAGTTAAGCTCGCTCGTCGCATGCACTGAAGAAACCTATTTAATTAGCCACTTTCTGTCATGTGTGAACAAAATTGCATTCGAACGGAAATGTAAACGTGTATTTAACCTCTTACCACCGTCTATTATGTATGTACTAATAATAAGCCCCACCATTGTCCGTAATATAACCTTGTTGTATTGGAAACTCACCTTAATCTTGTTTTCTACTTTGAGTTTTTATTTTATTTTGCTTTACTTTGCTTTATACATGCGATTTAATAAGTTTTTGTGGTGTTTTGTGTATAGTAGTTTCTTTTCGGTGTTTACCTTAACCAAAAGAAACCAACCGTATATTACAAAAATAAAAATACAAATTTTACTTCCAGTCACTTTTGAGCATTTAAAGTTAAAAGTTTATATAAAAGTCTAGTATAGTTTAAGTGTGTGTACATAAAAATTTAAAAGTGAATTATAAATTAGTGGCAGTGAATCTTGTATTCCATAAAATATTTTTAAAAATTCGTGGTGTTAGTGCTGTGTGGTGTGCTACTTCGCACAATTGAAAGTGGATTTTTTATGGTTTTTGTGAAATTAGTGTGATTTGTATTTAAATGTCATCCACTGTGGCAGCCACGAAAATGTTGTTGCTGTCAGCATTGAAACTAGGTACATATACATGAAATTAATTTTTTAAATATAAATGGCAAATGCATATAGACTGTATATGTATGTATATAATGAACATCGAAACGAAATAAATAATTTTAGGAAAGTGAAATTGCTTTGAGAAAATGTTATATTTGTCGATTTAGTTGAACGATTTTGAAGAATTAAATAATGAAAACTAATATTATTGTTAATTGATCTGAAATTTGTATGCATAGTACAAACCAACGAATTTAAGCCAATGTGATGTTTTAGAATCTAACGACTATATGATTTTACCAAAATTAATATCAATTTCAATTATTAGCATATAATAAATGTTTAAAGATTCTGAAGGTTATGTCGATTAGAACCAGTTTCATTGTTTTATACCAATAAACTATCGAAATTTAATGATATTTCCTGAATAGTTTTTATAAAATATATCATTACAATTTAGAAAGTCTATATGTACATATAGTATATACTATCAGTACATTAGCCATAATTTTGTCAACTGTATGGAATGCAATTAGTGGCAAATTATAAATACATACTAATAGTAATTTATATTAAGTTAATTCTAAAATTACACTTCCAATCAAATATAGTGACTATGTATATACAATTGAATTCTGCTTACGTACCTACATACATACATTTTATGTACTTCATTACACAGTGGTATTGTGTCCTATACCATTTATAATCTTGAATAGAGCTTTTTTCATATCCGATCACCGTTTTCAATTGTTTAGATTTTTTTTTTTAATTACAATTTATAGTTGACAGATTCGAATCTATTTTTTCACACATTCATTTTTATTTTAAAAACAACTCAACAAAATAATTTTCCGACAAATTGCATATTACATACACATGCGGTGAATTCTGTGCAAAGCTCATTTTTAAAGACTGCATATATTTATTTTATGTATAAACTGCAAAACGACAGCAAGTATAAAGCTGGGTTTAGGTTATTTATATGCATGCATTATGTTAAATCAAGGTCTTGCAAGCTGATGTTTTCATATAATAATGATAGTACTTTTTAGAACAATTAATATCAGATAAGGACTATCAATATATGCGTAGAACTATAATTAAAATTTTAAAAGATAATTTTACACATTGTTTTCGTATTGAAGTTGATTTATTTATTCTTGTTGCTTACTTATATTTTTGCTTACACAGACGAGTGTATAACCTTGGTGACAATACAATTCAAAGATTAACGACTTAAACAAATTAATAAACATGGAGGTGAATTCAATGAAATGACGTAAAGAAATACAACGAAACAAAAATTGCATCAAAACCAGGCTCAGATACCTTGGATCCACGTAGATATTGGAATTGTGATGCATTTCAATAAATCACGGCATATGGATCGCGTACGTCAAGCTGATGAGAATGGATAAAATCGATTCAAGCGATAAGACTACAACCAACAACAAAATATTTGAAAATACTAATATTACCATAAATATATGTCAAAAATGATTATATTTGAATTATTTTAGGTTTATCAAGAAAAAGCCGAATAATATTATACTTTCTGATGATTTTGTGAAATTCATCTTCGAATAAAATAAATTAAAATCTACTTTTGTGCTCTCGAAACATATCATATTGCCTCTTGCAACGATAATTTAAAAACGTGTACGTTTACTTTCTCCCATTGTAGTCACTTGAAAAAATGGCGTAACCTAATTTAAATTATTTGAAGTAACAGAGTAGATCTAGAAGAATAGAGAATAATTATAAGAATTGGTTTGTACTATTAGTAAACTTTAAGTTTTATTTGCCTGTTTACAATAATAATGCCATTTATTCAATACCATTTTGGTAATCGTGAATATAATTTTGGAATTCGTAGTATTGAAAAAATCCAAAACAATTCTTAGTTATCGTGTTCTGCGCTTTTTCATATTGTCAGAGTATTTTCACTAATGTTAGTTTCAACCGTTTACCAAATTTTACTACAACAAAAACATTTCGAATCAAATTTTTAGCGGAGTTTTTTTGACTAATTTCCCAATGTATAAACTGGCATTTTGTTCAAAGTCGACACAAACTTTAAATTTAAAAGTTAAACTGAAATTTTAAAACGAGTTCTTGAAAGAGTTAAAAATCTATAGTTGAGAATAGCTACATTGTTTTTTTAAATAAATACTGTGAATATATATGTAATTAATGAGGTTGCAGCCCAACTATTTCCTTGAATGTCGAACGTGATTAATTTCTCCTGGAGGTGATAAATATGTAGAAGAGACCTTGCAGTTTTTGGCAATCAAATTGTAGATTCAGAAATTTATTACAAAAATTACCATAACTACTTTTTATTTTCCAATATTTATTATGTATTTATTCAAAATTAGAAACATTCGAAAAAATTAAAATTTTTGTATTTAACTAGAGCAGAATTTTAGACATCTATAACGACTAATTTTGGATATTAATTTGAGCTGTTCATTGAATCTAACCATAAATTTAGAATTTTTGAAATCAAATTTAACAAATTTTGACATTATTTCAGTGTACACATAAAATTTTGAAAATTTCTAATTTTATAATTTAGGTTAAATATATAATAAAATTAGAAATGTTTCAATCAAACCTTTAAGATTTTGTTAAATTTAAAAAAATGTATACATATCAAAATTGGCTTAATACAATTATATTTTTTGATAAATTTTAATCCAAGACAAATGACTTTAATAAATTAGTTGTTCGGTTTATATACATATACATACGAGTATACATATATGTACGTTTGCGGTTGCTGCAATTTCTATTTTAACTCTGTAAAACGTGGCTGCTGTTAAATTGAAAACAGGTCAATTTTAATTAAACAATTGTTTTGAAATATATTTTCTTGTATATAGCTAGTTGTATCTATTGTCTACTAAATTATAATATTTGATCGTTATGTCAATATAATAAAAAACATAATCTAATTCATAAACTTGAGTTTTCTAAGTTTATGTATGTATTTTAGCCTTAAAATGTATATATATTTTTTTTAAATAGTAAATAGAATTAAAGTTATTGTTTAATGGCTTTAAGCGTAAAGGTTTAAGTAAGGTTCCAGTAAGGTTTTTATAATGTTAAAAATATAGGTTTAGTTAATTTAATCTACAGATTATTCCAAGCTTCCAAATGATATTTGGCACCGTTATAAAATTTCAATTACTCATTCAAATTGATTAATCGTTTCATTTTTTTTTTTCAAAAGACTTAAAGCAAACAGATTGCGACAAAAACATTTCCAACGAAGTTTACTTAGACGACGCAGTATGATAAAATCTACAACTTCCTCATTTTTTACCAAACCACGAGGCAAACAAAAACATTTCCACTTAGTTTACAAAAACAAATCAACATTTTAAATTAATTAGTTCAAATTATATTTGTTTATATAGCTGCTTATCAATTCAGTATAGTTTCAAATTCAATAATAAAAATAGCATGACAATTCTTATCATCTTTATTATTGTTATTTCTTATCATTTCTTCTATATAAATATTGTATTTCTAATTGTACAATAATTGATTAGTATTAATTTAACCGCACATTTAAACAGTTTGAAAGTTCTTCGTAAATACAAGGTTAAATTACCTTTAAGATCGTTAATATCCTTGAAAATATTTAGTCGTAAATTTTATATAATTGTAAAAAAAAAAATAATTTACAGATAATTAATATTTCATCCTTTTAAATACACAATTCTTCGAAACAATGGGCGTAGAATTAAAATCAGTGAGAATGGTTGCTCCGTCAGAACAATATATTGCAAGGAGATATTCATTGCAATGTCCGCGACCATTTAAAAAATATCGCCGAATTCGAGTATATAGTGAAGGTGGGTGAGAAGTGAAAGTATGTGTTTTAATTGGAAGCTGTTACAGTGATAACCTTTATATATTTTTATTTATTTTATACATTAGACATCTAATACCCGAAAATTTAATAAATTTAATATTTTTTAAATTTTGACAGAATTCAAGGTGTACGTATAATCTAAATACGTTTCTATAATTTTTTCTTTGTTTTCAAATAAAATTCGGTTTGTGTATAATTCAAGCCCAAGCTCTTCTTTTATATTACATACATACATTTACATATATGTATATAAGATTATTTGAATACATAATATCTTTGGGTTTTGATTTTCTTTTATGGTGCGTCACATACATGTACATAAATAATTTAATATTCTTGATATTGAGGTTCATTAGCACAGTTAAGAAATTAACAGTTAAGTTTTATTTTTATATTTTTCATTTCACCACCATACATAATTAGGGAGGCGTTATTGTAGATCTGTCTCATATTTTAAATAGTTTTCGAAAAGCCTCGGAAGCTATTCCATATTACAAAATCTAAGAATTAAGATACTATTCCATGGACTGATTGACTGAGTTGACTGAAAAGATGATAGCAACAAAATTACATTAGAGTAATATAAATTACATTATAGTAAATAAACGTTTTCTTTTTTTGCAAAATAATTTAACATCGTAGTTTAGTATTAGACATACCAAATTTGAAGTTTCAAAATTGTTTTTATAAAGAAAAAATTGACATTTACAAAATCACAACTTTGATTGAAATTAATATTTCCAATTTTCTTCCATTCAAAAATTATTTTTATAGGGAAATTCTTTTCCATACACAAACTTTATAGTAAAATTCTCTTCCATGCGCAAATTTTAGGTATGTTGTTTGTTTGACTGCCATAAAAAGTATTCGATTTGATACTTTTTATGGCAGTTCACACATTTTTTGACTGAGAATATTTTTTTGTTTCATTTGTACTACTACAAAATATAATTTCTTTTCTTGCTTTAAATTGACTGAGTCAGTCAATCAGTCCATGGAATAGAACCTTTAATCAGCCCATATTAAATTTATCTTCAAATAGTTTAAGTTATATAACTCTACCATATAACTACTACAAAAATCCATCTATATATTCTAATTTAATTAATTTTAAGTAAGGCCTAGCACTCTGTTTAAGTTAAAAATGTCATTCATAATTCAAACTAATTTTCATTTCAATCATTCAATTGTTTCTTAATTACATATTTCTAGCTTAATTTAAATATTATTAGCTTAAGTAAAATTATAGCTAAAAAATGTTTAAATTAATTCCTCTAAATTGATTTACAATAATATATGACTTAAGCCGTATAGGAACCAAGCTAGTTTGCTAGAAAAACTTACATTTTTCTTGTATTCATTTTATAGGTACCTCCGGAAATACCGCTAACATTAATTTTTCTATTCTCTATTGACGATTGGAGCATCACGTATTCCATCTTGCGGAAAAATAAAAATTTAGTAATAATTCTAATAATTTTGTTATTAAAACTAATTTTGTGTCAAAGCCTTAGTGTTTGCAAACTTTGTGTCATATTCATGTCATTTTTTACAGCTTGGATGTTTCATGTTTTTACAGCGAGAGGCACTTTTTCTACTTTTAAAATCTTCAATTAAAGCGCGTCTAGCGGAAAAAACTACATAACTACAACGATGTGACATTTCGTAAACGATACATGCCGAATGCCGAACGAAACACAGGGCATATTTGCATATTTTGTTTTGAAATACGGAATTGCCACTTTATATGTTGGTTGTTTACTTTTATAAACGTCAAAAATACGTAGTTATCATAATTCAAAAATTTACTGCTACGTGGGATCCGTGATGCTCCAATCGTTTTGGTTGCATATAGCATTTACTGTACAAAAATTATTTTCCTGTATTGTATTTTTCGCTTGGTTCCTAAACAGAATTAGAAATCTTAATCAAAAAATTTATAGTTAGACTTAAATTATAATTTAAACAAATATCTAATTTGTTAGTTTAAAATTTCACAAAATCGATGATTTGAATTTGAATTAAAGTTTCTGTATTTGATTTAGTAATTTGACTTGAGTTTGAATATAATTATTTATTGACTATGAACATGACATCTTTTATAGATTTCAAGTTCTAATAACAAAAAACACAATACTGCAATAAGTAATAGTTTATCTCTGTCCTATCAGTGAAATTTTGATGTTCATTTCATTTTCTTCAAATATTTAAAGCCTACATATTTTAATGAAAGATTAATGTCTGTAATTTGTGTACATAATGATAAATTCCAAGCGTATTTATTGTATTGTGTCTGGTTTAACAAAAAATAAAATAAATATTTTAGGGTCGTTTCTTTGTTTTGTCTAAAGAAAAATTTGAAGGATCGTTTCATTGTGTATTCATAGCATGAATTTTTAGTATTCATATACATGAAGATGGTCCGATGTGTTGTAGTCTACAATTAATTCTATCGTCTCAAAATTTGAGGGCATCATTGAATCACAATTTCTGTTCACATTGTATTTAATCACTTTAATTGGTTTAATTTCGACCTTGATTGGTCTCAATATTTCCCAACCATTTCAAAAAAATTTGTACCTACATATATGTCGCGCGCGTGTAGAAAATTAATCCGGATTTGTTTATTGGTTTTACTTTTTTAACTGTTAAAAAAGTAAAATTGAATATTTTAAAACTATTTTGAGTTTTTGACTACTAGAATGTGATATAAAAACACGGAACAGAGGTGACGTAATTTTGATTGGATAAATAATAAATATTCGATTTTTTTTTCGTAGTCTTGAATAACATTCACTCCAAAAACAACAACACACTAAATTATCATTACTTAATCGAGCAAAAATAATAAGAAAGAGAAAGAAGCAAAATTCGTGTTTTGAATAAATTTTAAAAATTTTGTGTCTTATAAAATATAATTTCTTTTACTTTTATCTGAACTCAATTTTATGTGCAATCTGACATAAAAAAAAAGGTTTTGAAATTGGAAGAAATTGCGTGCTAAGGTCTTAAATAGAATGGAGAATCTCTTATATTGGGACATACATTTAAGAATTGATTCCTTATACATATATCAAAAAGTGGAATAACCGCAATCGAATAAGATAGTCTGCTTGAAGGTTGAACGAATATTGACTTTAAGAAAATAAAGACTTTTTAATGTTGTTTATAAAAACAATTTGTGAAACAGATTTTACAATCTCATAATTTACATATTATATTCAATAAGATTTGGTGGTTTATTCGTACAAAAAAAGACTTTCACGTTTCATCATTAAACGAACCAATTTTGTACAATTGTTATAAATTCATCACTAACATTTGATTTATTTCCTACTCATCAATTTCATTTATAACCCAAATTTAAAAATTAAATCTGTTAAATCTAGGTGAAATATTAATCAAAATTAAAATTATTGTTTACACTTTAAACGATAATTGAGCAGGCTTTTTCGAAATTCTTTCCATCCTCTACTAAAATTAATATTGTTCTCTTTTGAATTTTTTCAAAGTCAAATAAAATTAGTTATAAATTACTGAATCTTTGTTCTTAAAAGAAAACAAAACAATTTCGAAAAAATGTTGATCCGTTGAACTGAAAAATTGGACATTGGAATAAATGAAGAGGATGGTTTAGCCCGCGGTAAAATTAATCTTGTCAATAATTGTGCAATCTCAATTATGTAATTCATTTTTAATTGTACTTGTAAGTTCATTAAAAATGGATGCCTAAAATTAAATATATCGGGTGTGCGATGCTGAGAGGTCAATCAAATCGATTATTTTAAATTGCAGTTGAACTTGACATTTAATTACGCGTACATCATTCAAATCGTGAATTATGTAAATTATAGTAAGCTAGTATCCGTAAAATAAAAATCGGAAGGTTTCTTCTTTATTTAAGATGTAATACTTATACAAAATATAAAATACCATTATCTATTGTTGTGATCATAATTAGATATACATACGTATAATATGTACTTTAATAGTTAAAAGTTCTCACGTGTTTTCCTTGACCATAATTCTAATATGTATTGTTGCTGTAATTGTAATAATTTAATTGCCTATTTCCAATTTACACATGGTAAAGTAAGTTTGTATATACGACTTATAACTGTAAACAAAAAACGCTTTAAATTTGTTGGTGTCATGAAATAAAATTACCTTTGAAGGTATTATCAAACGTTAGATTAATTATTAAATCATTAGAAAGGTAATGTAGCTTGTGTGTTAATGTAGTTACTTTTTGTTACTGTAATGTTGTATTGTGAAAGATTACAATTTATTGTTAGCTATGTGTACGTTAGTATTATTGTAAGATTCAGACAATAATGGTTAGTGATCATTGCTATTTTATAATTCTGATCGTTAACCACTAATAAATAATTCATTTTTATTATCGGAAACCAATTTATTAAATTGTGTCTATACAAATTATTAAAATTTCTAGATTTTTATTGTAGTATATCCTTCCGAACTATGACTGTGAGGCGTTCTGATTAATAAAAACTTCTTAGCTCATATTAAATTCAAACCGCATGCGAAGTGCAAACAACAATAAAATACGTGGTTGTGATTGAAATTTCCGTTTTGATAAGTTTTTAACGATATAATGTATATATTGTTTATCGAATTTCATTGTGATTTGTGTTATGGTCATTTGGTATGCATTTTATTATTTTACAGCTAATATAATTCTTAGAAAGGATCATCCTCTGTATTTTATTGGGTCTACCGCGTCAAAAAGAACAATTGATTTAAGATCTTGTAAGTGGTGTGGTCCAACAGCGTCAAATTGATGACACCAACTAATGTATTAGTTAAATCCAAATATTTTTTTTTATATTTTCAAATTTTTGTAAAGACTCAAACCGACAAATATAATGTTTTGTTTTGTTTCATTCAAATTCAATTATAATTAGCTCGAAAGCATGACGCTAGTATAAAAACGTAATATCATACTCATCTACTTTTAGTGTGATTTAAGTGACACTTAAACTAGAAATTCTACAAGTGATTCATTATCGAACAATAAAATCATTAAAATACATAATTTCCTCTGAATAGTACCGTGAAACCAACAAACCATTAACGAACCAAAAATACGTTTTCATTTTATGTATGTCTGGTAGCTAAATACATACATGTAACCTCGAAAAATAGATTTCAAAATACCACATTTTGAAGACATCAAGAGCAACTAAAACTAAACAAATAAAAGAATGACAAATTAATTACAAAATAATTGCAGTTCTTGTTTCTTATATGTATGTATGTATAAACAAATAACATATCAAAACGAAAATACATTATCTACTAGATATAAATATACACACACTTGAACTAAGAAAACAAGAATCTTAAAATTTGTAGTCTCTCACGGTCATAAGACAACACAAATACACAAACAAACAAAAATATTATTAACTTTATGATGATAGAGTTTCAAACCATATGATTAAATTTTATTTTTATTTTTTTTTATTTCACTTGCAGGCACCGGAAGTTCACCCGCCCAAAATTCACGTAGCACTAGTCCAAATTTGAATTCATCGAATTCATTTAGCCAACAGCATAACAGCTCAGGGAATTTAAGTAGTAGTAATACAACATCGATTGTATCATCACAACAGGTGAGTTTTCTTTATATACATATGTGTGTGCTTAGCTTAGGGTGTTCCATAAGTCAACAAACAATTTACACAAATTGAAGTAAACACAAATTGATGTGGAAATTGGTCAATTATAATTGTCAAACTCTAGTTTATTCTAACCGAATTATTGAAATTTTAAAAATGATTACAGACCTTGACCTATCTGATATATTTGAAATCACTAAGATATGATTCATTTCGCGTGTATCAAAATTGAAAACGATCGTCATAATTCAGAGACTAAAGAATTCTAATCATAAAACATTCCCACTCTTCCAGTGAAGAATTATTGTTTGCATAATTTTACAAATCTTCAAACACGAATCTTAGAAAGTTACATTTTGTTTAAGTGCGTAGTGTAAACCGGACCTGTTCATTTAATATCGACCAAACCAGTAATTTCTGACGCATGTTTTGTTCTTACAGATAGTCGTTATGCAGATTTTTTGCTTTACTATTTGAATATATTTTTGTTTGGTACATAAGCCGTGCACTTAAAATATAATTCATGGCGCATATAAAATTTTATTTGTTTGATATGCAAAATTTTGAACTTTTGAGGTCACAGTTTAAGCTTGAATATAATTCTAGCGTAATTCTGGCAAAATTGAATATTAAAAATGTGTAAAATTAATTAAAATTAGATGACCTGTACGAGTATCGTATATAATTTAAGCTGAAATTATTTAGTTTCAACTATACAGCTACAATGTGGTTTGAAAAAAAAACCTGGTTTAATTAATTCTCATAAACGGACAATCAATAATGATCATATTAACGGTTGCAATTCATTTTTTGATAACAATCTGTTTTCAAATTCAATATAATTTAAAGATTTTTTTTATTAATGGTTTGGTCTTACGCTTAAGTTAATGATTCATCGAATATGAATTCTGTGTTGTTTATTTACTACAATACATCGATGCTAGATTGATTTGTGGTCAAAGAAAAAATGTAAAGAATTCATTTATGTATTGCTATTGGCAAAATTGGTCACATTTTAAATCAGGTGAATCGTCGGCGCATGTATGATTCATTATTTAAATCTAGTAAATTATAATTTTTAGAATATTTTATTTATTATTTTAGCCTAGTGTAACGACATTTAAAACAGCAATCGTGAACGGGAATACAAATCACGTTGGCGTCACAGACGCCGCCATCATGCCAGGTGGTACAGCAGCAACTCCGGGTACACCAAATTCAAAAGCAAAGGTAACCATTTCATAATAATGATGCATACTTATTTAATCAATATTTACATATCCATTTGTAGTAATTTAAAATTGAAATTAATGATTGTTAGAAGTATCGAGATGTTTTCATAACATAATCAGAGAAAGTTATTAAATCTATAGATAATTACTTGTGATTTGCACATTTAACACCCATTTACTTATTTAATCCTAGCTTTTACTTATCTTCTTGGAAAAGGTTTCCATAACGAAACTAGCCTATCCTCATAATCACCAGAAACCGCACAATAACACAAAAACGTTTATACATCAGCTGCGATCACGCAAATTTAATTATAAACCACAACAGCTTTTTGTTGTCTTCTTGTACATCCATTGTTTGTTTTCTTTTTCTTTTTATTGCTAAATTATAATTATTTTTAATATTAATAATAATAATAATTAAGCAAAATGTTGTATCAATTTGAACTGAATAGAATATACAAGCAGTGTGATATTAACACACAATTTTTTATTTGTTGAGTGGTTGGTTAGTTAATTAAAATATGCTAAGTACAAGATTATCATCTTGGCGGAGGTCATCTCCTATAAAAATTACAAATTCATAAAATAATAATAATAATAAAAATTAATTTAATTGAAATAATTCATAAAATATATTAAATCAAGGTTTTGGTTTTATTTCTATTCGTTTATTTGTTTTATTTATTTCGAATCGATGAAATCAAAAATTATTTTTAATTAAACATTTTTTTTTTGTTTTTTAGGATGCATCACCTCGTGTTAAAACGGTTGTAGCTCTGTATCCATTTAAAGCGATTGAAAATGGTGATTTATCGTTAGAAAAGGTAAGAAACAAATTTTATAAATTATATTTTCATCGAGAACTTGACTCAGATTCAGAAACTCTTGTATCGAAACCCAGAATTGAAGGAAGTGATTGATGAAGCTATCGTATGGTGTACGATTTTCTGGCTTCTGGCTGAAAAAATAGTTACCTATATAAAAATAAATTAGTCAATCAATTTTAACTTGAATCTACAGTATGCGATAAAATAAACCGAACGACTCTCATCAACAAACAATCGACTTAAAATTTGAACGGCTTTATCAATTTTACTAAACAGTCTAACTTCTGATTTCAAAGGATTTAAGTTGTAGTATTCTTTCAGTTCTTCTTTAGCGTTTTTAAAAAACTTCTGTTTCAATGTTGTCTCATATATGTCCCCTTAATCAAGTTAAAAAATTCCCTTTTGTTCACTATAAACGTCGTGTTTCACAGTCTTCCTTAAAAATCTGTCTTTGAGCCCTTCACCACGACCACGCCAAACTCTTTGACGTCTCTTTGATCCAAACAGTTCAAATTTGGAGTTATCAGACCATAAAATCGAATGCCATAACTCCTTAAATTTCCACTGGTGCTGGCTACAAGACTCAACCGTTTCGTTTTATTAATTTTGCTAATGAAAGGCATGTTGGTATCAATTAATCAATCCACTTTCTTTTAATCGCCGTTGTATACTTCGAATTAATGCATACGTTTCAGTTGTATTACTCCTTTAGTTCTCTAGCAGATTTTGTTGGAGTTTTCTTGACATCACGTCATCTCTCAGAAGTTTTCCGTTTTCAGCCACTTCCAGAACGATTTAACATCGAGCCGGTTTACTGAAATTTCACGCATAAGTCTCTTGCCGTAGATTTCGCTATTGGGTATAATCCGGGTTTTCTATCGGGCGAAAATTCGCCCTCGCAGGTCCATACAATTAACAATTAATTAACATATTCCTTTTAACTATTCAAGTTTATCATCAAACATAAACATAAAATTAAAACCAAACCGTTTTGTTTATTTTGTCGCAATATAATTTTGGACCGAACAATTATTAAACAACTTGTTTTTCTAAAACGGGGATTTCCTAAATTTATTTTAAAAATATTGTAGTAATGAAAATGAAATATAACATGTTGTGAGGAAATATGAAGAATTAATTGGCGGTTTATTTTATCGATACTGTATTTTTAAATTATGAGACTAAAAGTAAAACTATGCTACCTGAGTTATGATCGAAGATTGTTTGGTTCTGCAAACAATTAAGTAACGGAAGCAGGATTCTTAAATCATATCACGCTTAAGTGAAAAGAAGAATTATACAGCTTAAATTACAATATTGCAGGAATTATATTATTCAATGACTTAATATAGAATGTTGGGCCTTAATGCTCTTATGAAATACAACTCAGACTAAAATAGTTGAGTTGATATAACCCACTTTGCTCAATGCAATAGATTATTTAATTTGATCAAGAATTACAATTGTTTTTATTTATTTCAGAATGCTGAATATGAGGTCATCGATGATTCACAGGAACATTGGTGGAAGGTAAAAGATCAACATGGCAATATCGGTTTCATTCCAAGTAATTATGTGAAACCAAAAGAATTGCTTGGTTTAGAGAAATATGAGTGGTATGTGGGTGACATGTCACGGCAACGTGCTGAATCTCTTTTAAAAACGGGTGACAAAGAAGGCTGTTTTGTCGTCCGAAAATCATCAACAAAAGGTCTATACACATTATCTTTGCATACCAAAGTACCGCAATCACATGTTAAGCATTATCACATAAAACAAAATTCGCGTGCCGAATTTTATCTATCCGAAAAACATTGTTGCGAAACAATACCAGACTTAATCAATTATCATCGACATAATTCAGGTGGTTTGGCATGTCGTTTAAAATGTTCACCGTGTGATCGACCTGTACCACCGACCGCTGGATTATCACACGATAAATGGGAAATTCATCCTTCAGAATTAATGTTACTCGAAGAACTAGGTTCAGGGCAATTTGGTGTTGTTCGACGCGGTAAATGGCGTGGTTCGATCGATACGGCTGTTAAAATGATGAAAGTCGGTACAATGAGTGAAGATGATTTTATCGAGGAAGCGAAAGTTATGACGTAAATAATTTCATTAATACAAATTAATTATATTGAAACTAATTAAATGCATACAATTACAGAAAATTACAACATCAAAATTTAGTACAATTATATGGCGTTTGTTCGAAACATCGGCCGATTTATATCGTAACGGAATACATGAAACATGGATCATTGCTTAATTATTTACGACGACATGAACAATCGTTGATTGGTAATATGGGTTTATTATTGGATATGTGCATACAAGTGTGCAAAGGCATGTCATATTTAGAACGACATAATTATATACATCGAGATTTGGCCGCACGGAATTGTCTTGTTGGTTCAGAAAATGTAGTTAAAGTGGCAGATTTTGGTTTAGCACGATATGTATTGGATGACCAGTATACAAGTTCTGGTGGTACAAAGTTTCCTATAAAATGGGCACCACCCGAAGTTCTTAATTACACACGATTTTCCTCAAAGAGTGATGTATGGGCGTATGGTACGTTATAGATTACGATAATATTTATATGTAATTAATATTTAATTGTTATTAATTTAGGTGTTCTAATGTGGGAAGTATTCACTTGTGGTAAAATGCCATATGGCCGCCTAAAAAATACGGAGGTTGTGGAACGTGTACAACGTGGCATTATTTTGGAAAGGCCCAAGGCTTGTGCTAAAGAAATTTATGATGTAAGTAGCTCAAATTTCTATTGAAATTTCAAAGATTTACAATAAAATTCATTTATTTTCACAGATAATGAAAAAATGTTGGGCACACAATCCCGAAGATCGGCTCTCATTCCGTTTATTAAAAGAATTATTAGCGCTGGTATCACAAGGCCTCACCGATTAGTCAAACAATCTATTTGTAATTAATTTTATTGTTTTATAAATATTAATAATTATTACCTATTATCACTATTATTATCATTATTATTATTATTATACTACTACTACTACTGATCATATCGAATCACTAAAAATGAATTAAATAACTCTATATTTTTATCTCATGACGGTAACAATTTTCTTGCTGGGACGAGAAAAGTTTCATTTGTATTTTCTTAATTTTAATCAAGCTGCAAATACAAATTCATTTTAAATAAATAATGGAAATTAATTTTGTTCAAAAATATATACACACAAACACACATAAATCTGTCCAATCAAATCAAATCAATTCCTCCATTTATTTCGCTATTAAAACAAAAAATAAAATTTAAAATAAAAAACATAAAATAAGACTGATTTTTATTGATTAATTAAAAATAACACAAAAATAATTTTCTTTTTTCATTTAAAATGAATTTAAAATATATATATATATATTTAATCGTTTCTCAATATACGAGTATCTATTATATACATTATAATATAACATATAAATAAAAGTGATAAAATTATATTTTAATTTTAATTTAAAAAAATATTTTTTGGTTTCAACAAAATTATATAAAATCTAAAAAAAAAACATATTTTTGTTTATGTATTTTCTGAGTTTTATTAGAAAAATAAAATAAAAATAAAATTATGTTGATCCCTGAATTTATACGCATAAATTAGATAAAGAAAAAATTAATTAATTAACATTTAAAATTGGATATTATAAATAAATTACGTAAAAAACTATCTTTTAATATAATATATAAATAATTATAATATACTCAAAATATTATAATGCTTTATTATTAATAAATTAATTTTTAAAATTTATATAGAAATAATCGCCATTTTTTATTATTATTATTATTATTATTAATATATTTAAAAATATTAATCAAAAGCAAAACTAAAATAATATAATTCGCGCCTGCATTTTTTCTAAATACATAAATACATAATTCACCAGTCACAAAAGAAGAATTTCTGAACTGATATTTTGAATATGTAAGCATATTATGTTAAGAGTTACCTAAAACAAATTATCTAAGGAACAACCAATATTGTCTACGAAACATTTAAGATACGCACAAAAACTTCCAAGTAATGAATAATGAATTTAGAATATATAAAAAGCAAATTACAGTCAGCCATTTTTAATTAAATAATTATTATACATAACCGATCGATTTAAAAACCATTCATAAATATTTTCAATATTTTGTTTTAGTTTATTTTATAAGAAATAATAAGATTTGTTTTTTTATTATGAAGAATAATAATATTAATTGATGATGAAAAGAAAAAAAAACAAGAGATATAAGGATATATGTGTGATTTAATTTTTTAATTGATTTATATTAATAACAATTAAGTATATATATATATAAATATTTAAATATAAAATTAATAAATAAAAATATATATTAAATTTCGAAAATACATAAAAATATACATACAGCATTATATAAAAAAATTGTATTTGATTTTATTTATACCAGCTTGGCGATTTTGGTAGGTACAACTAATCATTCATAGATGGCACCATATTTAATTTTGTCGTCTTCTTGTAGGGGATTGTAAAATATTACATTATAAACATAATCTCTACTTTTAGGGGTTTTAAAATATGACATGATAAACAAAATGTGAATATACATATATTGAGATAACGACTTCTTGGCATATTACTACATGCTCTCAATTTCCCATTCATGGACTGTGGTCAAATAGTCGGATAAAATTAGACTTTTAATAAAACACAGTCTAAAATCGAATTTTATCGTAGTGAATGATTTTTTCAAGGTGGTATGTATATGTTCACGTGGCATCTTTACAAATTTAGAAGAATAATAACGTAAATGAGTCATTTTAATAGCTAAGCGAAATGATTAAAATGAAGGACAATGGAAGAAACTGGATCATATTGACTTAAAAAGTAAAAATCATAGATTGTATCGAATTACATGTATAGCAATACGCAACTTCATCGTATTTTAACCCACGTTACAAGAATATACAATTTATTTCTAAGATTTCTATTAAGCATACGTTTTCAATACACTTTTGAACTATCAACGTATGCGATATACACAAATAACCATTAATTATGTTAACGTGGTAAAAAGCTGCAATTTATGTGATTAATCAATTAGAGATAACCTACAATAAAAGAGCATTTTGCATTGGAAACGCAAATACATGTAAGTTAAAAAAACGTAAGGCAAATTCTATTGACGTACAATCTAATGTGTAATTGTAATTAATATTCAAGATAAATTAAATTGTAAAACAACAAGCCACATAATTATGTAATTAAGAGAATATAATTGGAATCCCTTACTTTGTACTTTACACTTTTAATTCGTATTTTCACGCTTTTATATTTGCTCAGATAAATGTTATTCAATTCCAGCCAAAATTACATAAGTAAATCGTCTTATTCACTTATATCAAAAGGTCTTTATATAAGATCATTCGTTATCATTTCGAGTGTGCCATCCCAGACAATAATAATAAGTAAATTATCATTCGATTTTTTTCATTTTTTTTTTTTTTTGAATCACTACACACCACAAATTGATAATTGTCACACGACTTTATAAGTTTTTGAACCGTAATTTGTTCTTAAAATGATAATTAGTGCTAGAACGATTTTAAAATCACGAAAAGTTGCGTGACCAATGTTTTAATATTATTCACTTTGTTATCGCACAGTATAAAGGTTCTATTAATTAATTATTTCCTATACATAATTTCTCACACATTGTGGTTATTAATTGAAATGTTTAATTTATTCTAGTTGTAACTAACAATCGATCAAAATTATGTGTAAATACTCGAAGAATAATAATATTTGCATCTGACGAAACATTTCAATTTTGTGAAAATTTGAAATAGCTGCGGTGTTTGCCGAGTGGTTAAAAGTAGCAGCTACATCAGTATCAAGTATTGGTCGGGTGCATATTCAAGATATACACCTGTTATAAGTGTAAACTAATAAGTTCTCAGAAATGTCACATTATTGTAGCTTGCTCCAAATATATGATTATACATATTGGAATCAAAATCAATTATTATATTTATATCGCCCATTTCAAGGTGCAAACAATTAGTTTTATTTACATAATGATACTGTTATTGTAAAACTAATTGTTCGTACCTTGAAATGGGCGATATATAACTAATAATTATAATTATTCATTATACAATCAAGCACTGAAAGGATGCATATATGATGTATTGCTGATAATGGTGATTGATAGATTCATGTGTCTAGTGAAGACTCATTAAAACTCAAAAATGAGTGTCCTCAAAATGGTAGTATATGTATAACGAAATATGAAATAAGTATTGTTATATTAATTTAAATAATATACCCAATTCATGTACCGAAAGCTGTGTGCCGATAGTGCACAAAATCAAAAAATAAGCAATTTTACACTCATCTTGGATATTGCACGAGTTTTTGCCCAAAATTTGGTACGATTGAATAATTGTATATATATGCCAATTTTCTGAACACATGTATTGAATTCTAAGAGCAATAAAATAAAAATCCACTTAAAATGTTTTGATTGATTGGAAGAAATTCAAAATTACCATATTTCGAATAAATAAATTCAATTCTTCCAATACGGGAATGATGTCCAAAATGGTTTGAGTATTAGAAATTATTCGAAAATGTATTGTTCATACCATAGTTCAAAGCCTCGCTTTTGTATGACAATAAATTCCTATATAGGCTATATACTACAGTAATACTCGAATAAAACATTTACTATGCTAAAAGTTGAATTTATTATTTTTGTTTAATATTGAAATTATTATTTTAAAATTTAAACTCACTCAATCCGTATTGATAAAAAACAAAAAATATAAATAACCTAAATATCAAACAATTACAAGAATAAATTAATTTACCGTAAATTAATGTAAAAATCGATTTTATCCTAGTATTAGACAATATACTAAAATAGACTTTAATTAAAAACTTACACTAATTCGATAATATAAAAAATCTTGATTTATTTAAAGTCCTATTTATTACGAAAGTAGAATAGCGAATACACAAAAGTCAATTCAAAATAAAATTAAATTTGACTTTATTTTTCAATATAGTACATACTGGATAAAAAATTTATCAAAATTCAGTAAAATCTAAATCTAATAAATCTAATGTTAAATTACATATTTTAATTTACTAACTGTTATCGAAATAAAATTAAATTAAAGTTTATTTTTCGATGTACTCGAGCTCAAAAAGAGGAAAAATTTTTGTATCTAGTACATTGAAAAATAAAGTTAAATTTAAGTTAATTTCGATAATAATGAATTGAAGTATGTAGTTTAACATTAAATGTAATCTATTTATTGATAAAAAACAAAATTCATTTGGTTTTAATGAATAAACGAGTAAATTTCTATCTAGTGCTATATTCGAACTTGAAAATTTTTGAATAAGAAAACGCGACTAGTCCCTCGATGAAAAATATTTTCTTCGTGTTCTCGATAAAATTAAAGTTCTCGAACTAACTAGAACAAAATGGTTTATTAAAAAAAATATATTAGCTGTGGCCACCATGAATTGAATTTGGATACAATTGGATAAATTTAAATTGTATTAATTTGAAAAACAAGTGAAAAATTATTTATTTAAGTTAATACTAGTCCTCGGATTAAAGTCGAGTTTTATTTTTATTTGCGAAAACTCATATTTTCTATATCGAAAAGTGGGGTAAAGCGAATACACTAAACAGAACTAAAAATTTGATATATTATAAATTTGTATTAATCTACTGGTTACACTCATTCAAAGTTTATAGAAGAATACATATAGTATTTAATAAGAACAAAATTTATAAAAATTGACTTTTACATTGGCAAATGTTATTAGGCCGAGTCGATGTTTCGAATTTCGAAATCAATGTCGATGGACAAATTATTTATACTATTACAGTAAAAGTTACTTTTAGTGTTGGAGTTTTACTGAAATTGATTTTTTATAATTTTCGGTTTAAATAGGAAAAGGATAATCCAAACGTTGTAAAAATAAATTAGCCTTCTAAAACACGTATGTACCAAACATTAGGTTAGATCTGTGGAAATTTTTTTTAAAAATTGTTTCACCAATAATTCTCCGATCGACATTCGAAGATCCAGTAGCTTTTATATTTTTTCAAAAGCCCTTAATGTTTCGCCTCATCAAATTAAATATAATTAAAATAGATGGGCAAATCAGATTATCAATAATATATATGCATTTATGACTATTGCAACCAATGAACTTCCAGTTCTAGATAAACATTGGGAAAATATTGGAAATTAAAAAACCGAATTATAATTAAATAGCATAATTTATTTGAATTTTATGTATGGACTGCATTAATTCGGAGCTCTTGATATTCGGAGGGGATACTTTGTTGAACTGTCTTTTCGACCTTATTCGATTAGTATGGCGAACCGAAGTTATGCCTGACGAATGGAAAGTGGCCGCGATATACCCCATCTTCAAGAAGGGAGACCGCTTGAAGTGTGAGAATTATCGCGGTATAGCTCTCCTTTGCACAGCTTACAAGTTACTGTCATACATTGTATTGGATAGAATCACTCCTCTAGCGGAGGGCTTGGTTGGTGACTATCAAGGAGGATTTCGTCCGAATCGATCAGTCACCGATCAGGTCTTTTCGCTGCGGATGATTCTATCTAAATATTATGAGACATCCATCCCCGTACATCAGGTGTTCCTGGATTTCCGGCAGGCCTATGACTCGATCAATCGAGAGAGTTTATGGTCTGCCCTGGAATACCTAGGAATGCCAACAAAACTGGTACGACTATGTAGGATGACAGTGACGCAGTCTCAATGCTGTGTTAAAGTTGAGAACAGGCTATCGACAAGTTTTGTAGTTAACTCGGGTGTTCGGCAGGGAGATGCTCTGTCCCCGATACTCTTTAATCTCATGTTGGAGTACATCTTTCGTAAAACTGAAACACCGCAGCGTAACATCTTATATCGCCAGTCCAATCAGGTGCTTGCATATGCAGATGACATATGCGTGATTGGACTGAATAGCAACGGAGTGAAAGAAATACTTGATCCGCTTGTAGAGTTTTCAGCTTCAGTTGGACTTCAGATCAATGAGTCCAAAACGAAATACCTGATCTCTGGTTTTAGGGACAGTGGCACACCAGATTTTAGTAGTGGCCACCACACGTTTGAGGGAGTGAGGAGGTTCAAATATTTGGGTTCTCTTATCACTCACGATAATAGTGTGGGTGAGGATATTAAAGTGCGGCTGGCAGCTGGCAGCCGTTCTTTGTATCCTCTAAGGCCACTGCTAAAATCTAAACACTTATCAAGTGCCGTGAAGCTGAAGCTTTACAAAGCGTTGATCAGGCCCGTTGTTATGTTTGGATGTGAAAGTTGGGCGCTGACGGATGAATACGAGAGATGGCTCCTAACATTTGAGAGAAGAGTCATGCGTGTGATCTACGGCCCAAAACGCGAAATAGATGGTACCTACCGAGCTCTGTACAATATCGAGATCAGAGATCTGATGAAGATCCCCGATATTGTACATGAAATAAGATCTCAGCGAGTACGCTGGCTCGGTCACGTTCTGCGTGCTGATCCGGAACGAATTGTGCAGCGATCACTGAAAGGAGAGCCACCATATGGTAGGCGCAGAGGTCGTTGCCGGCGACGATGGCTCCACGATGTAGAGAACGACTTGGCCTCTTCAGATTGTCTTAGACAGTATGAAGACCATGCTCAGGATCGAAATCGTTGGAGCCAGGTTGTTGACTCAGTAAGGGGCCAGTAATGGCCTTTAATACTGTTTATTATTATTATTATTTGAATTTTATGTATTAAACAATTCATTTTTTGACAAATATTACGTATGATAAAGTTAAAAACAATGAGAGATATTTGTCCAACAATATTTTGATTTGAAATTTCTCCTCTATTCGTGTTCGTGTGCTATGATTTTATCGAGAATATGAAGAAAACATTGTTCTCTTGAGTATATATATTGAAAAATAATGTTAAATTTAATTTTATTTCGATAATAGTGAATTAAAATATCTAGTTTAACATTAAATGTAATATAATATTTATTTATTGATAAAAAATTAAATTGGTGTGGTTTTAATGAATAAACGACAATATGTCTATCTAATACTAGTCGTGTTTTTTTATTTAAAAATTTTCGAGTTCGAATACTGTACTGGATAAGAATTTTCTCGTTTATTCAGTAAAATCTAAATGAATTTTGTTTTTTTTCGATAAATTTAATATATTTAATGTTAAGTTACATATTCTAATTCACTATTATCGAAATAAAATTAAATTAAACTTTAACTTTCGATGTACTCGAAAAAAAAAATTTTGAGTTCGTGTACTATGATTTTATCGACTACATCGAAAATTTAATTTTATTTCGATAATAGTGAATTAAAATATGATATTTAACATTAAATGTATTAATCGATAAAAAATTAAATTCATTTAGATTTTACTGAATAACCGAGAAAATTATTATCCAGTACATTATTAAGAAAATTCTTATCCAGTACTATTCGAACTCGAAAATTTTTGTTAAAAAAAACACAACTAGGTATTCGATCTCGGAACTTATAAACGTGATAAAAAAACGTGACTTTTAATAATTGTAAATTAAATATATTTTTTTTAATAATTATATAGAAAAAGTCACGTGACCATCTTCTTCCATCCAACTCTTATGTTAATTTTATAAAATTTTTATTTTTATTTATTTATTAATTTTGCGATTAATGGAAAAATAATATTAATATAGGAATAATAATTGTAATAGCTACTAGATCATAATATAATATGCATTATAAAAATTTTAATAATTTAAACGACGTCAGAATTTTTACGGTATAATGAATAAAAAATAATTTGTTTTGCGTTTAGTAATAAGTTCAATATCGTTTGATTTGTTTACGCTTACAAACAACTATACACGGAGTTTATAAACTGTATATATAAATACAATATTTATTAATCTATATTTTTATACTTGAAAACAATGACACCCGAAATAATTTGATAACTAGTTAAAATTAATTTATGATGTAACGGTTATCGTACAACAAATTATTAATCGATAACATCTTATCACATCTATTTAGGCATAAATATCACAGCTGTTAAATAAGTACTACATACACGTTCTTAGCAATATATACATATACGAGTATATATAGCCATTACAAAAAATGTTATAGGTGAGGTGAGTCAGTCGCAAGAAATTAATTATTTATCAGTACATATTGATTTTGGATAGAAAAGTTAATTTTTTAAAATACGATTTTATGTCGTATTTTATACCTATATGTAATCTTAAAGGAATTTCACCCGAAAATAGAATTACATATACGTATATATTTATTGGACGTTGTACGAATTTTAATTCTTAATTTTATTTGAACAGATTATGTTTATCTACAAATTGTTTGTTTTGTTTGCTTTCGATTATAAGCAATTTGGTCTTACTTAGGAAATCAATATATCGAATCTTTAATACGATCGATTGTGATTAGTATATCAGGTATATTTTGTTTCTACAATTACAATATGGTTGATATAGTACCATCGACACTATAAGTACAAAGGATAAAGTTAGGTTCGGCCTTTAATTTCATGAAAAAGCAAACCATATTTCAGAATTTTTATCTCCGCCAGCTTAACGGTCAAACAATATGGCTGCGGACCAATACTGGGGTAAATCAATTACTAAGGTAAAAGTTGATTTTTAGTGTTTTTGTTTTATTGAAATATGTAAGTGTTTTTGTCTATTTTAAGCTTACGCAATTCGTAGAACATTAAAAAATGAATAACCTATACATTTACTTTTGTGTCCTCGGTTTACCCTAATTTTTGATAGGGTAAATGAATTTATCGAAAATTAAAATAAAAGGCGACTTTTACCCGAGTATTGGTGTTTTTTTTGCTGGAACTTCACGTTAAAACGAAGCACCCGGTGATTTCAAAAAGTTAAATGGAATTTCTAAAGAAAATTTGTAAGCAATCTTAAACAAAAATTCACAGTTTAGATTGGTAAGGCTGCAAAGTCAATCTGTACGCTTTAAGTGAGGCACACATTAAGCATTTAGCTCAACTAATTATTTAATTACTTTGCATTACATTAGGTATGAACTGCAGCCGTTAAATTTGCAATCGCTATGTAAATATGAATCAAATGTCAGCAACACACAAATGATTTTGACGCTATTTACCGCTTTTCACACCGCCACATGGTTTATAGCCAACCTTGTATTGCTGCTATTAGGCTTTTAGATATCGTTTCGCATCTTATGTTTGAGAAAAGTCAACAAACCGTTTCATTGTACAAATTAGTGTGAATACACTATTTAATCTTCACAACGATTAAGGCAAATATTGTGTAGTATATAAACATTCGCTTTTCAATTTACACGTAATACATTACTTAATGTCAATGTCAATATCACAATTTTCATTTTAAATATAATACCTATATATATATATGTACGAGTATATGCATTTCTTATAAAATTTTACATAAACATGAATCAATGCCAACCAATTTTGTAAGTATTTGTACATATGGCAATATAAATCATACAATAATATATGCAACAAATACATACAACAATAATATGGCAATATAAATCATACAACAATATAAATCATTGTATCCATTTACATATGCATGTGTATGGAATAATAATGAGGCTTATAAATCGGCAGAAGCCGGCAGAAGCCTCCATCATTTATTGATTTTAACTGAGCAACTGGTACATTTTCACACATAATAATTAGTTCACGATATAATTTATGTCTATTTTACTCGTGTTACAGTAAGTAAATATGTACGTTTCATTAATATACCTATACCCAGTGTATTGTAGTTGTAGTCAAATAAATAAAATAAATGGTATGATGACACTTTGACAGTATAATGGGTATCAGGCGATATCGATTCAGTGGTGGAACGTAACTCATTTGTTTTGTGAAAAAAATTGTGAATTTTTCTGTAAAATTAGCAATCATAAATTTTATTTTAGTAGTGAACCGTCAAAGTGACAAAAACCTTGAAGTTTCAGCAGCTAAATCAGCCCGCCACAACGAAACCTAACCCATAATTTATTACAATTTTATTACACATTTTTATTACACAATTCGCGAGAAAAGCGTGGGCGGGATAACTTCCAATTGAACCTTATTGACTTTTGATGCAATTGTGATATTAAGATGGGACAAGGGTCAGAATTTATTACAAATTGATTACAGTGTAAAAATCAACTTATTTTAATAGAAACATACTGATGTTCAAATAAAAACACTAAAATGATTGTTTCACCTTTAATAATTTATTACATTACACATATGGTCACCATATTTTGGATAGAACTGGCTTCACAGTTTACCTTAATGGCCAGTTCTATCCGAAATATGGTGTCGATGTGTAATGTACGGTGTAATAAATTATTACAGTCTATAAAATCGACTTTTATGGTATTTTTCGTTGGCTTGGAGTAGATTTTTACCCAAAATAATTAAATTACACCACTTTAAGGTATATTATGTATATCGTATAGTGTAAACAATGGCCAGTTCTATCCTAAATATAGTGGCGGTCTGGTGTAATAAATTATTACAGGTACTAAAATCGACTTTTTGCCATTTTTATTTGAATATCAGTTTGCTTATAATAAACAGTTGATTTTTACATAAAATAATTACAAACATTTTTTCGGCGCCTTACCAACCAGTGAACTACAGAGGCCATCTTTCGAGGTGAGATCCCTAACTGAGTTTCCCACCAGACAGGAGTACTGGGTTTCTTCTTCACAGATGGCTCCATAAAAGATAGATTGGTTGGCTGTGAAGCACTGAGGGTCAACCTCTCTTTTCGTCTTCCCGGCTTTTGCAGTGTCTTTCAGGCTGAACTTATCGCGACAATGGAAGTCATGGACTAGTTGCGATATAATGTAATACTTACAAGGGATAGATTTGCATTTTTACCGATAGCCAGGCTGCTATTAAAATGCTACAATCACACATCCTGACATCGAAGGTAGCCCAGAATTGTCTGGCATTTTTAAATGAGAAAGCTGATCAGTTCAACATCTGCTTGACGAGGATGCCAGGGCAATTAAATATCGTAGGGAATGTAAAGGCAGATACGTTTGCCTGTCAGGGCACAGATCGCGTTATCTCGTAAAGCAGGTTGCATATATAGATATCGATTGCTTCCTGTGAACTGCTGCTTCAGGAGAAAGCCATGAAAGAAACGAACTCCACCCAGCTAATATTGGTATGGTCGTGGGAGCTATAACATGGCATTATCTCATAGGGGTGGAAACAAACTGGTCGTACCGACCTATGATTTCTGCCGTTAAGCCAAATTACTACAAAATACGATCTCACAAAGTCATAGACGTTCATTTGAAAGTCAAACGGCTCCCATATATGTGCCTCAATATGACAAATTATTAACTTCTATAATTTTTTATAAAACACAACTAACTGATAAATAATCATGCAAACTTTCCATAATTTTTCTAGAATTAAAATTTAAAACCAGACAAAACTATAAGAATTTTAAATATAATCAGCTGACTGTCAAAAATAGATTGTACCTATTTTTGCTGCTCAATATATCTACATACTTACTTAATTTACCACATGATTTTCAACTGAAATCTGGAATATACTTGTTTTACTAATGATAACTACACGATTTTGTTATTGACCTCTTACTCTTATGAAACCAGATAAGTGAATCAGTTTATTATTTTATGTAAGTTAGCATTGCATGACGATATTATATGAACTAATTGTTTAAGTAATCAATAATTATTGACGCAAAACGTCTTATAATTCTATATGAGGGTGACCTCATAGTGCTCCGCTCCAGGAAAAAGTATGGAGTTTTTATAAAAGAAAATAATCTTGCACATGTCTAAATTGACGGTCATGTCAAAAACCTCTATGATTTCACATTCATCATCTAAAACATTTAATATCTCGTGAACTACTCAACATACTTTAAAAAAACAAATACTATTTAAAAATAAAATTGAATATCGAACAAGATGCTCGATAAAAATGTTCATTTCGGTATGCATTGGCGGTCTTCTGGGCGCGACCGGTTTCAGATGTTCGCATTATACTATACATTTCGTCAAGTTTAGTGCTCAGTAGATTGAACACCCGAACAGGTGTGACCACTGTATAACGTTTGAAACCGTATACTGTACAAACATTAATTTAACATTTAATTTCCGTGTGTCGAGTTTGAATTCACAGCCGGTTACGCCGGTTACCAAAATACGTCAATACATTCGGAAAACCCAAACTAAACCGATTATTTCAACCGTGTTCAGCTTTTTGGAGCAGAATGGAATTCCATATTTACATGTTATATACCATATACACAACACTTTTAATCATTTTAAAGTGCAAGTTGAGTACATAGGTATACGACTATACGCATTACGAATACACAAATATAAATATGTATTTGTGAACATTCTTTTATATATTTTTTTTTTTAAATATTAGTGTGTTGTAATAATATACAGCTATTGGCGTAATCTTATTGGATGAATCAAAGTGGTCTGACATGATCGAACCATCAGCAACAGAGAAAATAGCGAGAGCGAACGACGAATATTTTGTTCGAATGAAAAAGCAAAAAATGTAAACAATAGAAATATTTGAGAGTAATAAAATATAAAACCACTACACGTCTACTTCGCTCCACACAAATGAGAGAAAATTTGCAAGATAAAATTTATGAGACCGGTAAATTGTGAAAAATGTATGTATACTGTATATGTACATAATTATGTTTATTTAAAAGTAAAAAATGTGGATAGTTTCTGCTCTTTTGCTTTTCCGTTTAATACGCGTGCGCTGTTTTGAATTTTTTGACACAAGTTTCAATTTGCAAATTATATTAGAATTATGTTAATATTTGTTTGTTTTCAATTAATTAATTATTGCATTCATTTACAACAGTTTAATTTTTTTAGTAGAATTAAATAAAAATTATTATACTCGTCGTTAAAGTTTAAAAGTAGAATGTGAAAGCTTTTCTCGAATAATTTATTTTTGATTATCCGGGGTTAGTTTTTTCTCTTTACTCTTATTTTAGGGTGGGGATATTCGTTAGTTTATTGTTTAGGTGAGTTTCTAAATTTTAATTCATAATATTCAATTTCGGATACAACAAGGATTAATTTATTTATGAGGCTTATACTTTCCAACGCGGCACGAAATACTGTAGCTACATGGTAATTCCCACTCTTTAGCTACAAATGCTACTCAAGACGTGGTGTGTATCCTATTTTTCTTAGTAGGTGATTGGAACACAGGTATTCTCGCTTCAGGAAAGTTGGTAAAAGGCTACAAGAGGAAACAGGAAATCTGTGTTTTAGTCATTACACCCTACTCATTAAGTTTTATTAAATGGTATTCTGTGTGGGTATTAGGTTCTCTTTAGAACATTACTTGTTTCCTTGACACTTCATTTTTCAGAAAGGGGTGGTAAAAGGCAAACTAGAACTAATTAAATTTTCACCAAAGATACATTGTTTATTAAACTTAAAAAGGATGGTAAACATTTATTCCCGGTCCTAATGATACGATAAATGGATATATGTACTACTCTTCTTTAAGTGCGGTAAAAATCTTCTCAACCTAAGTAAATGCTGAAAAATTCACGATGTAATCTGCACTCAACTTCTCGGCAAGTTTGGTCAAAGGATACCAAACCAAACTAATGAAAGCTAAACCAATTCCACTTAATATGAATTTTTCATACTCAAATTATAAACCAATCTTGATAATCAAAATGTGACAATGAAAGTTTCTATATCATCTCTTTCCCCTACATACTTTTACATTTCATTTCATTCAAGAAAAAAAAATCTTCCCCGATTGTAAAAACAATAGAAAAAGATTGAGAGACATAAGCTTTAGTTTTCATTCAACCACCAACTGAAATTGTGCTGATGTCGCTACGCTACAAAAAAATAAAACAAAAATAAAAAAATCGATAAACTAAAAGTTCAAGTGATTTAATATATTAATAAAGTGTAATTATTCAATTGCTAATTATAAAATATAAATAATAATTGTATTGCCAATTTTTCATTAAAAAACGCAAATTGAAAAAAAACACAAATTGAAAAAATTTTTTGTAATTCTCCAGAACTTTTATTTTCGCTCTCGTACTTAGTTATTCTCACATAAACATATAAACGTTTTTAAAAAATAATTCACGTGTAGTGCTCCGAATTATTTGCAAATTAAAGAGAAAAGTGTAATAAATTAAAAATATTATTAAATAATATAATATACAAACACACAGACTCACATATACATATATTATATTACGACAGTGCAAATCGAAATTAGTCGGGTATATTCTTTATAATAACTGATTAATTTTATTTATTGTTGTAAAAAAAAAAGCTTAAAGTTAAATAAATTTTAAAATATAAATTTAGTTTAAAAGTTTTCTCGGAGTCGTTTGGATTAAAATAAAATATTAAAAATCAGTTTAAGGCGATATAACATTATTTAAAAAAAAAAAAACACTTGTAAAAATAATTTCAGTTATAAAATATTAAAGTTAATTTGTGGCTGTTTGGTGTTTGTGATAAATTTGTTTTTCCTAAACTAGATTATTTCTGGTACGTATCTATTTAAATTATTTTTGCAATTATTTAAATTATTCGGTTTAAATTGTGATGTGTATATTGTATATACTGTGTGTTTAAAATATCTCTTGTATGAAATGTGTCGGGGTAACAGTATATTTAGTGATAATGCTATGTAGAAACATGATTAATCGAAGAAAGAGTATTGATTTAAGTCTAGTGGCGTGATAATATTTTCAGTTAGGTTATGTGTATCATATTGAATCGTTTGGGAATTCATAATTGAAACGTAAAATAAAATATAAGAAGGATACCTTTTGTAAAAGTGACCATAAGCTTCGATAATTTATAAACGGTTTGAATTTTTTTTATTGTGTATGCAATGTTTTGGGTACATGTTAAATCAATTGTAAAACAGAAATTTGTGTTGATTCAATTAATAATGGCGTCTCAATTAAATAATGCACCTCTTACCATTATTCATAAACAAATGAATACTTTTTCGATGTACACGTGGGTAAGGAATTTTCCCCAACCGTTATTCAATGGAGTCCATATCGAATTTTACTATCATACATTTTGGAGGACATTCAAGTTTGATTTATACCTATGCAGCATATATCAGAGGCTTCAATATTTTTTTAGAAACTCATTTCAAAATGGTAAAATTTAGGATACTTAACCGAATAACATTCAAAATTTATTTTATCAACATAATTTAAATCAGAATACAAGTAAAATGTAGTACCGACTTGAAAGGTGGATGTGGGTCTGCCCATGAGGTCGTAATCCGAAAATAAAATTTATTCTTACCAATTTTATCAATTACTACCAATAACGAACGGATCAAATGAAGCAAAGTTCAGGGTCACAGCTTTGAATTATTATATATATAGTACATATAGTTAGAAGCATCATTCAGTTGTTCAACTATATAGACTAGACTTTATGTGCAGAATCGTACGTAGGCTACTCAAATTTGTTTAATTTAATGAAGAATATAAATTCAAACAAGATATGCTTGAGCTTTGTGCATACTAATCCTCTCGAAATGTTAATAATTTGTTTCGTCTTTCAACTACCAGCCAGAACTATAAATAAATTTGAAACTTGAATAAAATTCGAAGAAACAATAAATTATCAAGTCACTTGCCACCTGGTTATCGAAAGGTCAAATATATTTCAAATAATGTCAAACTTATCAAAATCGATGCATACCTTATGTGATTATGTTCCATTTTTAAATCTTTCAAATTACCTAAAACTCGATCGAAGAGTCAATATTTATTGGCAATTATTTCGAGAATTTTTAATTAAAATTGTGTAGAAAGGTTTTGGAATATTTTTAGATATACCTATCTATATACAAATATTTTCACCTTTTCTGAATTTATTTTACATGTATTACATTAACAAATAAATAAATATTAAAATTAATTCACAAATTAGATGCTAATTTATCAGGCGTCAACATTGAAAAATAATACCGAGTTCTTGTACACAGTTTCCGTATTACATCAAATTTGTTCAATTGATTTCACTCTTTGTGCAAATTTAAGCAAACGAAACGTACTGACCTCATATGAAATTGTATCTTTTCATATTATTTTGCCATTTCTAAATTTGTAAACTCAAGATAAAAAAACATTTAATTATAATTCCGTTTCATATATCGCATATCGTACATCGAATACGCATTTTTTAAACAAATAATCCTATTATATAGATATCTTGTCCAATGTGCTGTACTTGAGAATTATATAACATGATGTGATGACTTGTGCATTTCTTGTCTTGAACACTTCAACACAAAATCATTCAAAATTCACCTATAGTAGCATTGAACATTCAAAATGTTTTAGAAGAGGTAACCTTTACTACAAAGAATGAGCATTAGGTCATTCTATCCACGTTGACGTCAATAGAATGCGTAAAATGTCCAGGCTCTTTTGTTCATTAACTTTCAGTGCAATCTATAATTTTGGTACCTACTTTATTTAAATTAAATGGTCATCACTTTAATACATACAATACATAAAATGGCTGCGCAAAACACACAAGTTCTTAATTCAATAATATTAGTTTAATTAAACCTACATTAATCAGCGAAAATATTTATGACCTACAGTTTCAGTCTTATCCAAGAAATAATTATATTATGTCAATTGCCAGTTATTTTTCCAAATTACTGATTTTACAATTATTATTTTAAAACCAATACAATATTATGTATGTACACTACAAATAAGTAGAAATTATTTCAAAACACAAATACGCTACTAATAATAATAAATTCATTATAAATTCATCAACGTAAAATAATATTTTTGGTTCCATAAAACGCTTTTGTTGTGGAAAGAAATACAATTTATTTTGGCATAACAGAAAGAAACATCGTACGATATTTCTTTAGGTGTGATTGTATGTTTTTTGCCAACCAACATAAAAAAAGCAAATTTCCCCCTTTCTATACTATCATAAAATTGTGTTAACTAACTACATACATATATAATAATGCTCGAAGTGACTAATTATATAGTGTTATCGCTCGATTCGCGCGGCCCGATTTATAAAAAGAAATCTTCTAACAATAAATGTAAATGATCCATGATCCGCCCGGCCGTGAAACCGTACACAAACAATAATACAAACATTTCTAATTGTATAAATAAGTGTTCTATAGGCAGCGAGATGATGAGATGATCTTACTTTTGTTGTGTGTTGTTTATTTTGCTATAGTATTATAAAAAGCAAGAGCATACAACAGCAAAATTTATATCACGCGATCGTATGATGTGTTTTTATATTTTGTTATACATATATTTATATTTTATTAGTGTTTAGCCAGTCAAATGTATAAAACTTTTTCTTGGTAACTGGGGAAAATCGTATGTTTATAAATATTATATATTTACGTGAAGTTGAATTTTTATGGTCAAGTTCATTAAAAAATTGTATATATACTTAGATTGGCTAGATGATTATACCTTATCAATTAACGTATAATCAGTTCAAATTTCTTTAACAACGTGTGTTGCTTGATCAGTTTTTGTTGTGTTGAGCGCTCTGATTGATTTGTAAAATTGAACGAAATTTATTTATTGGTTTGTCGTTAATTTTATTGCTCCATATATCGAATTGATGCAGCAATCGTTTTTTGAAATTTATAACCTGAATTTTGTCGTTTTGCACTAATTAATGAATTTGCGCTCCGATTTGTCCCAAATTAGGCTGCCTACCAGGTCTCAAATACTGGATATGTCACATTTACTACTAAGGTAAAATGCAATTTTTACTATTTTTGTTTTGGTGAAATTTGTTATCAAACCATGAAGTATGGACAGTACGATATGTTGAATGCCAAATATTTTTCTAATTTATTTTAATAAATGAATTTACCATCAAATTAAATGGCTTTTACATATAACTATTGAGTATTGGCATGCCTTAGTATACAAGTTGTATTTCCGATTATATTTATTTTTTGTTGTTCAATTGACGATAAAATTGCAATCACGCCACATTCAAAGCAAAAAAAGAAATATTTTATATTTTTAAGTACTACTTCCAGTGATTGGATTTTATCAGTACAACAACTGTTTATTAGTTATGAATGTATTGATCTAATTGCCGATACAACATTTATTTATATAATCGATGATACAGTTGTGGAGACAAATTTATTTGTTTTTTACAATTTTATACATATTTGTTAAGTTCATACAGAAGTATCTGGGAAAAGATTGTAAATTGTAAAATACTATGTAATACCAACCATCTCTGATTTGATTGAACATTTAAAACGATTTATCAATTGCTTAAATTACTTAATTAAAAAATTCTCAAATGATTGTGCAGCTTTTAATTTCACTTAAATTTGTCATTAAAAAAGGAATTGTGGATCTTTAAATATTAAATTTCAGTCGACCTTTAGTTTCTAAAATTTAATGTTATTTATAATTTTAAAGATATCGAATGTCTTTATTTTATTTCCAAAATAATTCGCTTAAATTAAATTAAATCACTACAAGCTAATTGTTCGTTAGCGCCGCCAATAAGGAATTTCTTATTATTTTTATTCTAATTGATATTATAACCCGTTAGTCAGTTTTTATTGGTATTTAGGTATTGGCAGTAGATTTAGAAAGAAATTGGGAGATTTTTATGAACTAAAAATTATATACTAATTTAGCACAAAAAATATACAATACTTAAACGATATGAAATCGTACTCGACTATAGCAAAATCAAATTTGCTACGACTGTTTAATATTAGAAATAAAGTGCATAAAGAAAATATAGGAACGACATTATTATATTGTATTTGTTCGTATGTTGTAAAGCAAGTATAGTTCCACACGTTAATATCACGTGATCATCCAATATCTAGGACTAAAAGCAACTAAAAATCTCCTAAGCAACGGATACAATTTTAATAATCATTAGATGGCTTCTGAGAATTGGCTATTTTAAGCATCGTTACGCACTTAGCTAGATAAATATATCAATGTCACATTAGTTTAATTAATAGACCTTGACCCTGGGGTTTTCGTATTTGTTCCTCGTGCACGTACTATAGTTAATTACAAATTTATGTAGAAAATTCCCATCTTTGAATTGCAAATATTAGTCAAATACGTCACAAAATTATGTAAATAAATTAAATTGGTTATTTAATAAACAGATGCAGCCTAAGTAATTATACGGTCTTGCATTTAACACGGCTAGCTTTTTATATGCTCCATTTATTTAATTCAAATAATTTATTTAATGTGTTAATTACTTATTATTAAAGTCCATATTGATAAGTGATTAAAAAATATGTAAATACTTTGAGAATTGTTTTTTTTTTAAATTAGTTTTAATTTTACTGTAACTTGTCTCTGTATGTAGTTTGTAGTTCGATTCATTATTAAGATAAAATTTGTACCAATAAAGTGTAAGTGCAAAATAGATCATCCAAATATTTACTTGTAGGCTTCGTTTGTCACCAAATTGAAATCTTTCAAATTTTTCTCTTTTTTCGTTCGTAGTATTTTCTATCTAAGGATGAAATTATTTTCTAAATCAGTAGTTAGAGACTATCGATGGATTAGCTTTTGAGTTGTGTGCTTGGTAAATTTTCCATTTCCGTCAAACCCGTGTAATTTTTATACATACACATATTAAAGCATTATGTTTGACAAATCAATGAAACGTAAATCAAATTTCATTGATTACATGCTAACTTATTAGTTAATGTACGAGTATAAGGCCAAATCGATTTTAATAGCGAACACAAATGCTAAATTAATTTGTAATTTAATAGGAACTATAGCATAGCCATATATTTTTTATAAGCGAGATTCTATTTTGTAAGTTGCAAAATATAATTTCTATATACATATGTTTTACTACGAATTTTTAATGGATAAAATACATTTTTTCTGATTTTGTTGTCATAATAGCGAAACACATAGATTTTTCATTTTTATGGTTTCAACAATAAAATCAATATGAAAATTAAATCGGGTTGTTCTTATTTGATCATGGATTGAAGTGTTTAGATACTATAGTAATCAGCTGCGCTATACATTCTAATTAAATATTAATCAAAATATTCTATACAACAAAACATATCACTATTCTAAAAGACTCATAATTTATTATTAATATTATGTATAATATTTACATAAATATAAATAATTTAATTAAGATTTAAAAAAAATTGTTGACATCAATCGTGAGATCCCCCAACCTTTAATTTAATTTAGCATATTTATTTATATGTATGTATATAGTTCACTACCCTCTCAAAATTATTAATGATTTGATTGTATTACAATAGACATTTAAATTAAAATAAATTTATGTCTTCAAGATGTGTTGTCTTCAAAATTTTAAAATCTTATTGTCTGTTGTACGTACACAGCTCAAGAATTTGTCAAACGAGTTGATAAAAATAATTTATTTTAATTTAATTGGACTAATGTTTTCTGTTTCTACATACGAGTACAGTATAGGAAATTATACTTTAATTTGTATGATGATTAATCAATCAATAAACATATGGTCACTTCCGTGTGACCTTTGCAATTAGTTATTTTGGCATTAAGTTAGAATTGTTTTGTTTATATTTTCAGTAAATCAGGTGTCAAGTATAAGTGACACCATTCCATCTCGTGGGAATCGTTCAAGTAAAAAGAAAAAACGTCGCAATCAAGGTACAAAAATGCCGGCCCGTTTCGAAGAAGTAGTATCTGATACCAGACGTGGTGTTCCCCATGACCTGGGGGAACATTATGTCAATCGTATTCAAGAGGATATTGTGATAACTGGATTTTCGGGACGTTTACCAGAAAGTTCGAGTATAGAAGAATTCAAACGAAATTTATATGAACACGTGGATATGGTAAATGATGATCCACGTCGATGGCCTAAAAATTTGTATGATTTACCATCTCGAATTGGTAAATTGAAAGATGAAGATTTGGAAAATTTTGATCCACAATTTTTTGGTGTACATCAAAAGCAGGCTGAATGCATGGATCCACAGCTTCGTATTTTAATGGAGATTACGTACGAGGCTATCGTGGATGCTGGTAAGTTATTTTACTGACCACTTTTTATTTTAATTAATCAAATAATTTAGTTGAATTCATTGTGTATTTACGTGGTTTACACTAGTAAGTATATGAATGATTGATAAATGTTTTACACTACTTAGTGTTGTAAAGAATGCTGGACAAAATTGTCGTCTTTGTTTGAAGATTAAGTATTTTAATCACACCAATATTTTATTGTAATTTCTATAAGATTATTAACTTTGCGCAATACTCGTGTTAAGTGACAATAATAATAATAAATTGCCTCATATTTATACAAATATTGGGAATGATTTTTATATTCTTTGAATGGGGTATGTGAAGATTTTTGTTATTTGTATAGTTTTAAAAGCGAATTGCGTTGATGTAATTTAATATTTTTGCACCAAAATGTTTATGTACATAATATGAAGTTAATAGTTTGTATTTGTTTCTTTTAGTTTTTATTTCTTTATTATTTACAAATACGTAGTTGTAAGGATTTTTAAGCCGATGGTTTTGTAACCTGTTTTTACGTGCGACGTAATTTGATTTAGAATCAAATATGATTTCAAGGATAATTGTATAGTAGTAGTTTTCGATGTAGCTTGTCGAATATTAGTTTTTGGACCGCCTGTTCGTATAGAACTATGAGATCAATTCCATTCCATTTGTACATATTTTGATTGTTCATTAAAATTGAAATGAAATTCGAGTTTTAGAAATTACATTTTAATTTATTTGTACTAAATTGTAAACAAAGTATTTGTTAAAAAACTAGCTTTGTCATTCATCACCGTCACATTAAATGTGGTGTACAACGATGACATTAAAATTATTGAAATTTTGAATTAATTTTGTTGTTTTAATGACACAAAAGAATGTTTCTTATTTAAATTCAAACGATGATATATTATTGAATTTATTTTTCCCTTTTTTTTTAGGATTTAATCCACAAGATTTACGAGGAAGTAGAACCGGAGTATATATCGGTGTTTCAAATTCTGAATCCGAGCAATATTGGTGTGCTTCTGAGGACCGTGTCAATGGATATGGTTTAACAGGTTGTGCAAAAGCGATGTTTGCAAATCGAATTTCATACACATTTGATTTTAAAGGACCAAGCTATGCCGTTGATACGGCATGTTCCAGCTCTCTATATGCCTTGACAAATGCATTTGACGATATGAAGGCGGGTCGATGTGATTCAGCTATTGTAGCTGGAGTTAGTATTATATTAAAACCTACTATGTCGCTACAATTTAAACGTTTAGGTATGCTAAGTGAAGCGGGAATGTGTCGAGCTTTTGACGAAAATGGTGCTGGATACGTTCGGTCTGATGGTTGCGTTGCATTATTTTTACAAAAAGCATCAGACTCTCGTCGAATATACGCAAGCATTTTGAATGCTAAAACCAATACAGATGGTTTTAAGGAACAGGGAATCACATATCCTGATGGCCGCATACAAAATCGTTTAATTCGAGAAACATATGAAGAAATAAACCTTGATCCATCTGACGTTGTTTATGTAGAAGCTCATGGAACTGGAACAAAAGTGGGCGATCCTCAAGAAGTGAATTCAATTAGTGATTTCTTTTGTAAAAATGATCGTAAAGTTCCATTATTAATAGGTTCGGTGAAATCTAATATGGGTCATGCCGAACCAGCGTCTGGAGTTTGTTCGATTGCAAAAATTTTAATTGCAATGGAAGAGGGTATTATACCAGCAAATTTACATTATACCGCTCCAAATCAAGATTTAACAGCAATCGTGGATGGCCGATTGAAAGTTGTGGATCAAAACTTACCCTGGCATGGCGGAATAATAGGATTGAACTCATTTGGATTTGGTGGGGCAAATGCACATATAATACTTAAGTCAAACCCTAAACCAAAGGCTGTCTCACCACGTGATGGACTTCCCAAGTTAGTTACTGTTTCGGGGCGTACTGAAGATTCAGTACAAAATTTATTAGAAACTATTGAAAAACATCAAGATGACGAAGAATTCATCGGCTTAGTTAATAAAATTCACCAGAAAAATATCCCGTTACATAATTATCGAGGTTATTCGGTAATGGATGGAGAAAAATCAATTCGTGAAATTTCCGAAGTCGAAAATGATCAACGTCCAATTTGGTACATTTATACCGGAATGGGATCGCAATGGGCAAGCATGGCTAAAGAAATGATGCAAATCGAGGTGTTTAGTAATTCGATTTACCGATGTGCCGAAGCATTGCGGCCCGAAGGAATTGATCTAGTGGAAATTTTAACAAAGTCTGATGAATCTAAATTCGATAATACACTTTATTCGTTTGTTTCAATAGCAGCAGTACAAGTTGCTTTAACCGATCTATTAACACATCTGGGCATTACGCCCGAAGGTATAATTGGCCATTCGGTTGGTGAACTGGGATGTGCTTATGCCGATGGATGTTTCACTCCAGAACAAACTGTACTCGCTTCTTATTGGCGGGGTAAAAGCATTCTCGAGTCTAATTTAAAAGAAGGAGCTATGGCGGCAGTGGGGTTATCATGGGAGGAATGTCATAAACGTCTACCAAAAGATGTTTTTCCAGCATGTCATAATAGTCTCGATAGTGTTTCAATTTCGGGTCCTGTTGCATCGATTATGGCCATTGTCGATCAATTCACCGAAGAAGGCATATTTGCTCGGATCGTTAAATCCTCAGGAATTGCTTACCACAGTAAATATATCGCTGAAGCTGGACCAAGACTACGAAAATCTCTGGATAGGATAATTCCAAATCCTAAAAATCGGTCATCAAAATGGTTAAGCTCAAGTATTCCAGAAAATGCTTGGAATACACCAATTGCTAAGCAAAGTTCGGCTAGTTATCACGTTAATAATTTATTGTCGCCTGTTTTATTCCATGAGGTTTTACAACATGTACCAAAAAATGCTATTTGTATTGAAATCGCTCCACATGGATTATTACAAGCGATATTGAAACGATCATTACCATCAGCCGTCAATTTGAGTTTAATGAAACGAGGTCATGAAAATAACATTCAATTTATGCTCACCAATGTTGGAAAGTGAGTTTTCATCGTTAAGGTATGAATGATTACAAATTTTGATTTTGTTTTATCCTATTTTTCTAGATTATATTCAGCTGGCAATCATCCAAATTTTACAAAGCTCTATCGTCCGGTGTCATTCCCAGTTGGCCGAGGTACACCAATGTTAAATTCGAAAATTACATGGGACCATGCGACAAAATGGATATATCCAAAATTTGAAAAAGATGGTACGTTATAATATAGATAATGTTGTAAAATAGATATAATATATTTAAACTTTGCATATATTTGCTTTAGCCCAATCCGGTGAAACTGTCGTTGATATCAATTTGACAAAAGAGGAAGATGCTTATTTAGCAGGACATAATATTGATGGCCGTGTGCTATTTCCTGCAACTGGCTATTTGCAATTAGCATGGAAAATATTCGCTAAATTGCGTGGAGAAATGTTTGAAAAATTACCAGTCGTATTTGAGAATGTTGTGTTTCATCGCGCCACCATTCTTCCAAAAGACGGTTCAATTAAATTTGGATTAAACTATTTTGATGGCACTGGAAACTTTGAAATTTGTGAAAGTGGATCATTGGCAGTTTCCGGTAAAATTTATATTCCGGAGGATATAGCACAAGAACAATTGCCCTATGATGATTTGAAACCGGATACAAAATCTGGATTAACCTTATTGTCTCATGACGTTTACAAAGAGTTAAGGCTAAGAGGCTATGATTATAGTGGTAAATTTCGAGGAATCCTTCAATCAGACACACGAGCTGTTTCAGGTATACTTAATTGGGAAGAGAATTGGATTAGTTTTATGGATACAATGCTACAATTCAGTATAATTGGTAAAGACATACGAGAATTGTATTTGCCAACACGAATCGAGAAAGTAATAATCGATCCCGTTAAACATTTAGACACGATTAACAAGCTTAAATCGGACAAAGGAGTAGGTGTCCCAGTGTCAATGTTTAAGAGTCTTAATGTTATTAAAAGTGGTGGAGTTGAAATGAGAGGATTAAAGGCATCGTTAGCTCCTCGTAAGTCTGGCACACAAATTAAGCCAACGTTAGAACGTTATCATTTCACTTATTTTGATAATAACAAAAATTTATCGGATAACAAAGAAACGGCAGATATGTTCGCTTTGACAGTAGCTTTACATTTAGTTATAGAGAACAGCAGCGGAGCTATTAAAATAAAAGCAATAGAATACGTTGGGGATCGTGCCAGTGACTTAATATCCGCATTAAAAATTCAAACCATAATCGAAAATGAGCCGCTCTTGGCTAGTGATGTCTCTATTGTAACCAGCCATGATGCAACCGCATATACGCAAGCATTGGGTGAAAGTGGTGTTCGTGTAATCAAAAACGATATAACTAATGAAAAACCAGTCGAATCAAATTGTCATGTTGCATATGGATGTGATGTTTTTAAATCGGAAAATTCTGAAGCCATTTTAAACAATTTCAAAAAGTCGATCAAGAGTGATGGTTTCATATTATTAGAGGAAACACTATCTGTGTATGAAAAACAAAATCGTGGCGTGAATTTATTCAAAAAATTGGAGCTGAATGTGATTTTAAATCAGGTATCTCACAATAAAATATTCGTCCTATTACGTCCACATTTAGATGTATTATCCCGCAAATATGATGTTGTACAAATAACTGAGAAAAATTTCAATTGGGTTGAACAAATTAAAAAGTTGCTAATAACCGCTGAAGCAGAAAATAAATTTATTTATTTAATTGCAAAAGGTGAAGAAACGTTAGGTGCAGTTGGTTTAATGAACTGCCTCAAGAATGAAAATGGTGGTAAATTTATTCGCCTCTATTTTGTACAAGATAATCTTAATGAGAAATTTGATTTTAATAACAAATTTTATCAGTACCAAATTGAAAAGGATCTTCTTGTAAACGTGTATAAGAATGGAAACTGGGGCGCATATAAACATTTGAAATTGGATAATCAGAACGAAGTAGAAACATTACCCGTTGAACATGCATATATCAACGCTTTAGTTAAAGGAGATTTGAGTAGTTTGAAATGGATTGAAGGTCCTTTAGGAAGGCAACCGATGGATGGACGTAACAAGAAAATGGAACTGTGTACTGTTTATTATGCGCCCATTAATTTCCGAGACGTAATGTTAAGTTCGGGCAAGTTATCAGCTGATGCTCTTCCTGGTGATTTAGCACAACAAGATTGTATTCTTGGTCTAGAATTTTCTGGCCGTGATTCAACTGGCAAACGGATCATGGCATTGGTGCCGGCGAAATCCTTAGCCACAACATGTCTTGTAAATCCTCTCATGAAATGGTGCATTCCTGATTCTTGGTCAATGGAAGAGGCTTCGACAATTCCATGTGTCTACGCAACCGCTTATTATGCAATTATCATGAGAGGTAAAGCTAAAAAGGGTGAGTCCATTTTAATTCACGCTGGATCAGGTGGAGTAGGTCAAGCAGCTATTTCAGTTTCATTACATCTTGGACTTAATGTATTTACAACGGTTGGAAGCAAGGAGAAGCGTGAATATTTATTAAAAACCTTCCCAGGGCTCAATGAAAATAATATCGGAAATTCAAGAGATTCATCTTTCGAACAACTTGTAATGCGCGAGACCAAAGGTAATGGTGTAGATTTAGTTCTCAACTCCTTGGCGGAAGAAAAACTTCAGGCATCGATTAGGTGCTTAGGATTAAATGGCCGATTTTTAGAAATTGGTAAATTTGATTTAAACAATAATACACCACTTGGAATGTCTGTATTCCTTAAAAATACATCATTCCATGGAATCCTTTTAGACAGTGTAATGGAAGGTGATGATAATACAATTTCGGAAGTTGTCCGACTTGTTAACGAAGGAATCAGAACTGGAGCCGTTCGTCCACTACAGACTACTGTGTTTAATGATTGTCAGGTTGAACAGGCATTCAGATTTATGGCTTCCGGAAAACATATAGGAAAAGTAGTGCTGAAAATTCGCGAAGAAGAATCACAAAAACTCTTAATTCCAACTGCAAAATTGGTAAATTCTATTCCACGTACATATCTACATAACGAGAAGACATACATTTTGGTAGGCGGATTAGGTGGCTTCGGATTAGAATTAGCTAATTGGCTTACATTACGTGGTGCTACCAAAATTGTTCTTACATCAAGAAGTGGTATTAAAACCGGATATCAATCATTAATGGTGCGAAGATGGACAGAGCGTGGTGTCACTGTTAAGATTGACACAAATGATTTATCAACATTAAAAGGAACTCAAAATTTAATTAAAGAGTCGTCAAAATTGGGTTCTGTTGGTGGAATATTTAATTTGGCGGCCGTATTACGCGATGGACTGATTGAAGACCAAACAGTATCTGATTATAAAACTGTGTGTGTACCAAAAGTAGATGGAAGTAAAAATCTTGATATAGCGTCACGAGAACTATGTCCTGATTTAGATTATTTCATTTGCTTCTCTAGTGTTTCATGTGGTCGCGGAAATATAGGACAATCAAGTTATGGTCTAGCCAATTCGGCAATGGAAAGAATATGTGAAATTCGTCAAAAATCTGGTCTTCCTGCAACCGCAATCCAATGGGGTGCTATTGGTGATACAGGCCTTGTAATCGAAACTCTTGGTGATAATGATACCGTAATTGGAGGAACTTTACCACAGCGTATGGTATCGTGCCTTCAGACTATTGACATATTTATGCAACAACCACACGCCGTACTTGCATCAATGGTAGTAGCTGAAAAAAGGAAAGCTGACAGCACTTCTGGTGTTAGTTTAGTCGGCAATATTGCGAATATTTTAGGACTAAAGGATATAAAGAATATATCAGATAATTCAACATTAGCAGACTTAGGTATGGATTCACTTATGGGAGCCGAAATTAAACAAACACTTGAACGTAATTTCGATTTAGTAATGAGTGCACAAGAAATTCGTGTACTTACGTTTGGTAGACTTAAGCAATTAGAAAACAAAGATGGTTGTAATATGTTGACAAATGGAAGTTCAAATGGTTTATCCAATGGCAACGTAACGAATGGTGATGAATCATCGATCGAACTGATAGGAGACGGGACACAGGTTGAATTTAGCTTTGAATTTTTACCGAAAGATTGTCTTGTCCGTTTGGATCATAATAAAAATTCTAGCGAAACGCCAATATTTTTAGTGCATGCAATCGAAGGAGTTGTTAATTCGCTCAAACCATTAGCGGAACATTTAAAATGTCCAGTATGGGGATTACAGTGTACACGTGAAGCTCCACTAGATTCAATAGCAACATTAGCCAGTTTCTATATAAAACAAATCAAATCCATTCAACAAAAGGGTCCTTATCTAATAGCTGGATATTCATTTGGTGGTTGTGTTGCATTTGAAATGATCGCTGAATTAGAAAAACAAAATGAACAATGTAAATTGGTTATGCTGGACGGATCACCAAAATATGTCAGTTGGTTTACCACAAACTATTCGAAACGATCGGAGGAAGAACAAAAAGAGGAAACCGGACAATCGTATGGTCTGGCATATTTTGCTCACGTTGCTGGTAAATTAGATTTCCTTAGAATGTTTAAAGAATTAGAAACTGTTAAAACATTTAAAGAGAAATTAATGAAATGTACGGATATTGTTAAAACTGTTATAAATCATCCAACAGAAGAAGTAAGTTTTATTAGTTAATGAGCTCGGATGTATAATGTTTTAATTTTTTATTTTATGTATTTACAGATTGCAGCATCTGCAGAATCATTTTTCAAAAAATTGTTAGCGGCCCATTATTATGAACCAGAAGTAGTGTTGAAATCGCCGGTTATACTTATTAAATCTACAGAGAATTATACAAAATTAACAGAAGATTATGGTCTAACAAATGTAAGTTAATAATAATTTATTAATGGTGGGGAGTAAATAAATATTAAATATAATAATTTATTTGTAGATGTGCGAACAGAAAGTGAAAATTTACACAGTTAAAGGTGACCACCGTTCTATATTGAAAGGAAAATCTGTAGAAACTATTTCACATATTTTCACTGAACTCCTACATTAATTTATACTAAATTAATGCTTTATAAATTATTAATTTATATACTTCACATGTACACATTTTTGTAATTTATAATTAAATTATTTTGTAAAATGAATGTTTTTTGATAAAACGTAATTCATAAAAAAAAATTCTAAATTATGAGTTGGTGAAACAGGTCAAACTAACTTATAATTTACAGTTTTTTTTAAATTAATTTATTTAATTAATTTAATTTAAAAATCCATGTATATTTAATTTGTTTTTGCACTTATAAAACATTCCAATTAAATTTTGTTTGTAATACAAATATCAGGAATCTCTATTTTTGGCATAATATTTAAACTACTATCTAATATTTAATATGTAATTTTAAATCAATTATTTTTTGTCTTGTTTACGGTTTTTTAATTTCACTTCATGAACTCTACTCAAAGATTAATAGAAAAATTTAATTAAAATATTTCTTTTGTTTTGTATGTATTTTTGTAATTTCTGGTGTCTGTGATTTTATTTTATTTAATATGTATCTCTATATCAACAATAAAATGTATCCACAACAAAATAATAAATTAATAATCAAAAAGAAATTATTTACAAATTTATATAAATCGTATACATAATATATTATTAATAAAACAAACATACATAATTGTTATTATAATTATTAATTTAATGAACATACACACTTATTTACATTTGATATTATTTGTCTAATTTTAGATGTAAAATTTATAGAATGTTTAAATAAATAAAATTATCCTAAATTATAAATAAAAATGTAATTTATTACTAATTGTAATATCTAAACATTTATATTAGATATATTCACTACTTAGTAGAACTTTCACACGAGAAAATAAAAACAAATTATTTAATTACACAATAATAAAAACGTATTTTTTTTATTTGAATCGAAACCATTGTGGTTATAATTTGGTTAGAAACACCTTGTGGTATGCTTGCAGTAATGAACTATAGGTGGTGCCGGTGAAATGTCTGAAATGTTTTGTATTTTATTAATTAAAATACATAATTCATTATAATTTGTAAATGAAAATTAAAAGAAATAATAAAATTTCAATTTGCCAAAAATGTCGGTTGCACTCAATAGCTTTTCATCTTCTGTTTCTTTGTTTAATCCATTTTATGTTTCGTAAACACAAAAATTGATTTTGCAAGTTTTTATGATTTGAAATTGATTTGTTTTTACTGCCATCTAGATTTTTGGGTTCGAACTATCTTGTAATTGCATTGCAGTATTAGAATTCAGCCTCTAACATGTCAAATAAACGTCAAAACATTCACATTCACAACGTTTGTCAAATCTTATTTACGGATTAATTTATAATATTAATAAAAATAAAACAATGGGAAAACACAGTAAAAGGTAATAATAAATTAAATAATGAATAATATAAATATACAAAACGGATTAAATAAATTTCAGTGAAAAATCAAAAAGACGACACAGATCTATGGAGAGATCAATAAAATCAAAGAAAGAAAAATCGAGAAGGCACAATTCGAGTAGCACAGAGGATAGTAGTGGCAATGAGGATGGTAAAACATCGTCAAACAGAGAAAGATCTCCAGATCATCTTCGACAAGAACCATCATCATCATCAGGTGGTCGAGGTGATCCAGAAAATTACAAACTATTAAAGCGGTTGGAAGAAAAACGATTGAAAGATTTGGTTAGTCGTAAATTGGAAAAGGATAAAATGAAAGCGAATGAAACCCCGGAGGAGAAAAGAGCACGCAGATTGCGTGAAAAACAGCAAAAGGACTTAAAACGCCGTGAACGTATGGGATGGGATACGGAGTATCAACATTATACAAACCAAGATAATCCATTTGGCGACGCTCATCTCACGTCATCTTTTGTCTGGAATAAAAAATTAGAAAAACACGGATTGAAAAGTGTCGGCCCGGATGAAATAGAAATGATCAATCGGCAGAAACAACTGGAGAATAAAATTGAATTGGAAAAAGTGAAAAAAAGACGTCAAGAACGTGAACTGGAACGAATAAAACGAGAAGAAGAGATGAATTCATTGCAACGGTCGAGAGAAGCCGCTCAATTCGAAGAATGGAAACGACAGGAAGATCAGTTTCATTTAAATCAAGCTAAACTACGTAGCCAGATTCGAATAGGAGATGGTCGTGCTAAACCAATCGATTTATTAGCGCAGTACATTTCTGACAAGAACCTGGATGATTCCATTGAAATGCAAATGCACGAACCATATACGTATCTAAATGGTTTGCATGAGAAGGATCTCGAAGATTTGTTGGCCGATATAAATGTTTATATCGAGCTGGAAAAAGGTAAAAACGTTGAGTACTGGAATGATTTGATAATTATTGTTCGAGATGAATTGCATAAAATTCATAAATCGAATACTGAGAATAGTAGCGATTATCAAGCGGCCATTGGACGGCGTGAAGGGATCCATCAAACTGTTGCCAAAGATGTAACTGATATTTTCCGTGGTAAATCTACTACACAGTTAAATGAGTTAAAAGAAAAGATTGAGAGAAAAATTGCTGATCACACGGACGGTGTTGATATCGGGTATTGGGAAAGTTTATTATCGCAATTAAAAGCCCACATGGCACGATCACGACTAAGAGATCGTCATCAAGATATTCTACGGCAAAAACTAGAAATGTTAAAACAAGAACAAATAACTGCAGTGACTCCAAGTAAAGAAGGCGAGCCAGGAAGTGGGCGAAACAATCGTGTTCATATAACTGATGAAAATGGAGATAATCTTACAATCAAAGAAGAAATGTCTGATGGTGACGATACTGCTAATGACGTAGATCAAGCGGAACAAACAAATGCAATGAATATGCTTTCAGCATCTTTCACTTTATACAATGAAGGAAATTACAGCCCAGTATATTTATCTATGGATGATATTGATTCAGGTATCTTAATAACCACTCCTGAAATTGACGAAGAAAAACTCGATACTATGCGCAGTGAAGTATTGGAACGGGATGAAGATTCAGAAATCTATTCAAAAGAAGAAATGAGAATGCGTAAAGAAGCCAGTAAAGATATGGATAATGATGAGGCAATATTTTCAGTTGAGACTAAACTTGATTCTCAAGTATACCTTTGGTCGGATAAGTATCGTCCGCGTAAACCGAGATATTTCAATCGGGTGCACACCGGATTTGAATGGAATAAATATAATCAAACCCATTACGATATGGATAATCCACCACCAAAAATAGTGCAGGGCTATAAATTTAATATATTTTATCCAGATTTGATCGATAAAAATAGCACACCACAGTATTTCTTGACCGTATGTAATGATAACAAAGATTTTGCCATTTTAAAATTCCACGCTGGTCCACCATATGAAGATATTGCTTTTAAAATTGTAAATCGTGAATGGGAGTTCAGTTATAAACGTGGCTTTCGATGTCAATTCCACAATAATATTTTCCAACTTTGGTTTCATTTCAAACGCTATCGTTATCGTCGATAGATTTTTATTTTTGGTTTATTAATAAAGTTTTTATGAAAACAAGTTTTTAGTTTTATTTACATAGGCAAAAAATTATCTAGATTCGGCAGAAAAATTAATCGGAACTGGAAAAGCAAGGTAGATAGATCATGTTGGATTCGAATTTTTAAACTAGTGTCTCGAACTTCGATCGCTATGCGAGCACTAATAATGTTTTCTTATATGTATGTAGTTTGTCGTTAGAAAAAAAAAAATTACTCCTAACCTTAAGATCTTTTTTTTGATTCTCCGAATTCTAACAGAAGTAGAGGGACCAGTTTCATTTACCTATATCTAATAAATACATTTTTTTAAATTCAGAGAGTACGCCAATTTAGAAATTGTACTTCGAAATTTTGAAATGAAAGTTTTGAATTTATTAAAATAAAAAATTTTCTGATATTCTTTGCGGCGTCCCGGCGAAATTAAACCTTCTCATTATTACTTGGCTTGTCGCCAATGAAATAATCATTATCTCTTAAAGTTACAAAATTTATTATGTCTTGATCGCTTCGGTAACTTGTATGCTGGCAAAGGATAGCTATACCTCGATAATTCTCACAATTCATTTTTCTTGAAGATGGGGCATATCGCGGCCACTTTATATTTGATAAGAATTACTTCGCTTCACCATACTAATCGAATAAGGTCGAAAAGACTGCTCCACAAAGTATTCCTATCGAATAATTGATAGATTTACTGCTGGTAAAAAGGATAGATTACTCTGCTTTTGATGATTTTGTGACTTTCCAGTGTAACCAAGCCCGCTTTCAATGTGTATCTTTCCTTGAGTGAAATTATTCCGTTTTTTTCCGTTCAAACTATAATTGTTGTTTCAGGTTGTTCGATCTAGTTGGCAGCTTATGGCTTATCCGCTAAGTGGGGAAATGTAACTGACAAATGTATTTTGGACCCGTCTACCATAAGCTGTTATTCTTCAATTCTGTTGGATGAATTCCTCTATAGATGCACAATCAGCAAGATTTTCCTTAGAATTTATGTGCTGCTACTGTGCTGGATTTGATTGTTCTGGTCAATGATGTCTCTATTCTGGATTGTTTGGTCAATGATGTCTCTATTTTTATTGATGCTTTTTGCGTAAATGACTGCTTCACAAATCAATTAAGGCTTCTCGGATACATCGCATCATCCCTGTAAACTGAGTGATGTTTCAGCATCGAACAAGAACCATCAAGGCATAGAAATTAATTATAAGACCGAGAGGTATATCTTGAAGTCATGTAATTTTTTCTCTAATGTTAGAGGTAGCTTTTGATCTTGCATCACAAGTTTACATATATATAGTAACTGGTGCTAACCATCCTAGAGTGTTAAATCTTCGCGCTTTTCGAAAGTAGAGTCCGTCTGGTTTGTGTTCTGATGTCAGGTCGGCACCGAAATTTAAAATCCGAGTTGCCTGTGACCGGATTCCAATGCGGACCAAGTTTTTTGATTGTGTTATTAAGTTTAACTTCCAAAATTTCAATATTCCGTTGATTAATAGGCATGGCTTTAAATCACCACAAATGGGCTTCAAACAACGAAGCTTTTCTACAAGCTATACCAGTTAATTTTGGATACGTCACAAAATCCACCACATTTACAGCAATGCTGTAAGCTGATTCTGTGGTGCTAAGGCTTAGTTTAGTGTATCGTCTCCAGATATTAGACCGTCAACATAGAAATCATTGAGAGTGATTCCTGATGCGATTGGATAACTCCGAGATTCAACTATCGCCAACTGTTGTATATGTCAGAGTGGTAAGTTTATATTCAATTCGCTCTGACTTGCTTCTCGTTTTGAATTTCGAAATGTTGCTAAAATGCTGTCTTAGTATCTTTGTTTTAGCCATTTGGATTTTGTAGCTCTTCTCCTACTCTACTTTTCTCGAAAGTGACATGTGGGATTTTGTCGCCTTTTTCGAGGACAGTGTTGGCATCTTAAATTCCGTAGGAGGAAGCTTCAGCTACTTCGTGTTCCAAACCTTCTTTTGCCTGCTGCATTACTTCCGCAGATAGCCCTGGTGCTGCTCTGTCTTTCACCTCAAGAAGTAGATATTTCGTATCGTCGAAGACAACTTTTACCTGTGTATAGATATTTTGCGTATTTTTAATGTTCACAATTTCGATAGGAGAAGTAATCAAAACTTTACAGCGTTTTAGTAAGCTAAATTTGGTTGTATCACCTTCCTTAAATGGCTTTAAAAATGCTATTAACATTTTAAGAGTGTCTTGCTGAACATGTGCCATTCGATCTTCTTCCTTACGTTCGATAAGGATGTTCGTGATGTCGAAAGATTCGTATTCCATCGCGTATCACACTCTTGGCGAAGAACTGGTTACAATTTAATTTCAGTTAATTTTGAGAGAACATCTGGGTTTATTCCTAATTTTACAAGTCTCCGAATCAACATTTTTGATGTTATATAAAAAGGACATTCGAAAACAGTTTCCATGCTGTTCGTATCAAAGTCTGTTAATAGTTTATGAAATCCGTACCACTTACGATTGTAAATGGCTTTAAATCCTTACTATAATAATTCAAGACACGATTTTGTTATTTCTTCTTTGATCTTTTGCGAATGCGGTGAAGCTAAAGTTTGTGGATTTAAGAATTTTCCGATGTTAGTGTTTTTTTATTAAAAAATGTTCTTGTTCGAATATAGTACTGCATAGACATTCTCCCGTTTATTCAGTAAAATCTAAATTAATTTATATTTTTATCACTAAATACAATCAATACATTTAATGTTAAACTGCCTGACTGACAAGGAGGATTTCGTTCGAATCGATCAATCATTGATCAGGTCTTTTCCCTGCGGATGATTCTGTCTAAATATTACGAGACGTTCATCCCTGTACATCAGATGTTCCTAGATTAAAAGCAGACCTATGAGTCCAGGTATGGGCGTTTACGCGTCATCTATTATTTTCTACATTATCGTGACGACAACCCGAGCGGAATTTAAAACTACTTCTCAAATATCATGAAACTACTTCAGGGTCATGTTTATCCATTACAAAATTATTAAATTAGACAAAAAGGTTATAACTTTCATTAAAAATAATCCGTACCATAAAATTAAACACACCCCACTCCATGGTAAAACGAATTAGAGTTCAGGAAGGGTATAAGTGATACCGAGTTATTAAAAAGCCAAAACGTTGAGATAACCAACACTTGTTCGATAAAATATGTGCCAGACTGATGGCAACATTTTCACAAAATTTAGTGGTTGTGTTTTGATGGATGACGAAACGTACATGAAATTGGGGTTGAAATACTTCATGTTAGATACATTTGCAAAAAAATTGTATGATTTGGCCAGCAATTTGCATTTGTGGAGCCAGGTTTTCGTCACATTTTACATAACGATGTATTTTGCTGCTAATTCTTCAACACGGTTCAGCAGTAAAGTTTTGGCCATCTAGCCGTTACGTTGTTCGCACAACTCTAATTCCAACAGAAGCAATAAATTTGCACGAGATTAATCAAATCAATGTTATTTCAAAGGGTCCACAGGTTTACAATGTATGGAAAAATTTTGGGGTATAGTGGAAAGAGTGCTGAAGTGCAAAAGTCACACCGGCGGTTATGCCAGAAATAGGGAGCATCAAACAACATGTGCGTGATTTTATCCGTATAACGAAAGCGTATGGAAACTTTATTATCATTCGAAAGAACATTTCTTGCCATTTATTTTTTAAAGATTACTTCTTTCAAATGATGGCCGCAACTGCAATGGTCCTTTCTCAAAGTCCAATTTTTGATGACGCGTTCGAGAATATCGAATGGTATTTAGCGAATGACACGAGTAATGGTGGCTTCCAATGCCTCAAATCCATAGCTGGTTTATTCATATAGACTTTGGATTTTGCGTAGCCCCAAAGAAAAGAGTTTAGAGGTATTACACGATCTAAATATCCAATTCAACGATTCGAACAGTGAAATTAATTGCTCGCCAACATGATTTTTCAATAAGTACATTGCTTTACGCTTAATAGCAAATAGCCCCGACTTCTTGGAATCAAATGTCGTCGAGGTCGGGCTTCAATTTCAGGCAGCAAATATTCCGTTATCATGGCGCAATAACGAGCACTATTCACATGTACGTCCCGGCCGTCTTCTTTTTTGAAGAAATATGGACGAATGATTTCACAGGCGCATAAACCACACCAAACCGTCTATTTAGTCGCGTGTCATCCAATACTGTAAACTGGGATTCAAACTTTTCGATGATATTCCAAATAGTGGTCCCGACAGGCCGATTATGTCAACCGTAACTTGGTCTAAGCGCACGAAACGCATTCCTCACACAACGCTGATTTTCGTAATAAAGCTGAACAATTTGTAGACGCTATGCTGGGCTCAGTCTTTCCATGATGAAATGGCAAACAATACTGAATAAATAAAAACATGATGACAGTAAACTATTCATGCGTCATTTGTCAAAACGAAACAAATGAAAAAATCACCTCTAGATGAACACTTTTACAAAATACCCCCGTGAACCGGCACATTCGATTTCAAATCGCTAAAATATCGTAGGTTGCTACCTCGTAAGCTACCTCGTTTATCCCTGCCTATGACTCGATCAATCGAGAGAGTTTGTAGTCTGAATTGGAATATCTAGGGATGCCAACAAAATTGGTACGATTGTGTAGAATGACAGTGACGCAGTCTCAATGCTGTGCTAAGGAGATGCTTTGTCTCCGATTCTCTTTAGTCTCACGTTGGATTACATCTTCCGTAAGACCTCAGCGCAACATTTATATATCGACAGTTCAATGTGCGTGATTAGGCTAAATAACAAAGGAGTGAAGAAAATGCTTGATCCGCTTGTAGAGTTTTCAGTTTCTCTTGGACTCCAGATCAATGAGTTCAAAACGAAATACATAATTTCTGGTCATAGGGACACTGGCACACCAGAATTTAGTAGTGGCCACTATACGTTTGAGGGAGTGAGGAAGTTAAATAAAAATTTGGGCTCTCTAATCACTCTCGATAATAGTGTGGGTGAGGATATTAAAGTGCTGCTTGCAACTGGCAGTCGTGCGTTGTATCCTAGCCAAGAAGAAAAGGGAATTTGTGCTCTTTTAGTTATTGCTACTAAAACAACAAGCCCTCCAATCAATATCATTTCAAAATCCATTTTTATTATTTCTAAATAAAAAACCTAATTTCAAGAACCATCATTTATTATTCAAGCAATTGCTAATAACAAAGCAACATCCCCAATACGATTAGACAAAGCTGTTAATATTCGCGCATTAAATGATTTAACATTTTGAAAATAAATGACCAAATAAATTACCATCTCAACTTAATAAAATACTTACTAAATATAGATAAAACAAACATTAAAACTAATAGAATAAATCGACTAATATTAAAATATTCTTGCGTTGTATCCATAATGCCAATGCTAGAATCTAAACACTTATCTGGTGATAAAAGGCCCGTTGTTATGTATGTATGGGAAAGTTGGGCGCCAACGTATGGGTACGAGGGATGGCTCCTTACAATTGAGAGAAGAATCATGCGTGTGGTTTATGGCCCAAAACTCCAAGCAGATAGTACATACCGAGCTCTATACCATATCGAGATAAGAGATGAAGATCTCCGATATTGTACATGAGTTCTGCGTGCTGCGTGCTGATCCGGAGCGAATTGTGCCATATGGTAGGCGTAGAGGTCGTTGCAGGCGACGATGGCTCCACGATGCAGAGAACGACTTGGCTTCTTAAAATTGTCTAAGACAGTAAGAAGACCAGGATCGAAACTGTTGGAGCCAAATTGTTGACTCAATAAGGGGCCAGTAATGGCCTTTGAAAAACTATTTTAATATTAATGTTAAACTACATATTTTAATTCACTATTATCATATTAAATTTAATTTGAAAAATAAAGTTCAATCTACTCGATAAAACAATGTTTTCTTCATGCCCTCGATAAAATCAAAGTACACGAACTCGAAAAGAGGGGATATTTTATAAGAAACTATAATTGTTCAACAAATTTTTCTCATTGTTTTTAACTTTACTACGTATTATTTGTCTACAATTGTCAAAAAATTAATTGGTTAATACATAAAATCATTACAGGTAAAATCATTTAAGCGAGAGAAAAAAATAACAGGTGAAACCCGAGAAACACACCTAAAAAAAATTAACTTTTTTTTAGCGAAAGATGACAATATTCATCTTTCTGCAATGATTTAATTTAATCAACACAAAAGTTGTGCTGTTTTGCTTATTTTTGGATTACAACTTTATATGCTATTCGGACCAAAATGTTGATTTGATCCAATAAAATAGCCCAATAATTGTAGTTGGTTTTGGATGAGCTTTTGAGCTAAAAATTATCCAGGAAATACACCAAATGAATTCAGCACAATATTCTAGTATTTCTTCCTATCTTCTTACAGATTACAGTGTTCTCTATACATGCTCACTGGAAACTGTATTATTTTCCCCACCACATCCCAATACAATTGCTGTATTTGTCGGTTTTTCGTTAAATTTTCTCCTTTTACTGTCCCAGGAAAAATAAAAAATAAAAAAAACTGATAAATTTGGAAAACAATTTCCACCATGAAAATCGTTTAGTTTCGGATGGATTTTGTTATGAAACGGTAGTTAATGAGTAAAATTCTACAAATAAGAAAATGTGATTTAATTTTTGTCATAAAAAAAAAATTCTAATAAAAATATTTAAATAAAATTAATTTCTTTTTGATTTATTTAATTTTGTATCCCAATCAAAATAATTAATATATTTATCAGTTCTATAAATTAAATTAAACATTTTGGTGAATAATTTTTTTCGTGCTCTGTGGTATTTGTAAAAATACAAATTATAAAGTTTAAAAAAAAATTTTTTTTTTGTTAATTAATTGAAAACAATTAAAGTGATTTAAGTGGAAAATATTAACTGAAAAAATTATCATACAATTTTCTTTTTTATTATTTCTATTCGCAAATCTTCCTTTTTCCCTTTAAGTACGTATATAGCAGCTATACACAGCTAGTACACATACACTTATGTGTACAATTATTTTTCGGGTTATCTAAAATAAGAAAATAATCCTAATCATCTAAGGGGGGAAAAGTAAAAGAAAAATTATTAAAAATATAAGGAAAAAGGAAGAAATAAATAAATAAAAAGTTTATATACATACATATATGTATATATATGTATATACATACATATACATACATATATGTAGGCATCACATATTTTTTCTTGTGATTTAGTTTTTAGTGGAAATTTGTTTGTTTATTTTTTATGGTAATGTTGTAAAAACGGAAAATTTATTTTTCCTCTGTTACAATCTACAAAAAAAGCTTGGATATACATACATACATATAAAACATAAAATTTAAATTACCAAAAACATCTACAAAAAGTGTTAATTTTCAACTGACTTGGCGAGGAAAACAACAAGAAAATGTGGGTAGTGTTTTCTGTTATTTCTAATTTAATTTAAATTTTAATTACATAATTTATTTTGTTTTTGTTCGCGAGTGTTCTTGAATATTGTTATGTCGTTGTTGTTGATGATGATGATGATGATGATGATGATGATGATGATGATGGGCAAAACGGAAAAATTTATGACCGTTTGGAAATGACACAAAATTTTCACAATTATTGCAATAGATTTTCTGATTCTTTGCGGTTGTAACTATATTTGTATGTTTAACGACCCTTAATTAATTTACGTAACGATCGCGTATGTTGTGCATAACGTTGAAAATCATATGTATGTAAATTATAATACACACAATTATGAAATTAGCAAGTGCGCGTAATGAAAATAATGAGAATTGTTCTTACATATTTAAATACGAAACCAGCAGGTGAACTCTTTACTGCGGTGAAATCTGTTATCATTAAAATTCTCATGTGTCGTATTCTTAGAACATAAGATTTGGGAACAACAAATTGCCCTAAAATAATGCTTGAACTAAAAAGACATAATGAGTGGAAAAACCATACTCACACATGGATAAAATCCGAAGTCGAAACCAGTTGACCGATTTTCATTCTCACCATACACTTTGCGATGTCGGTCCAATTGAATTAAATTACAGTTTTGGACATGAAGTTATTGTCTTCAGGTTATTCAGTGATGCAATTTTATATTTCTTACATCTTTCAATGTAAGATGATTTGTGGTGCAACGAATTGTAACATTACTAACAAATTCCACTAATTATAATATTCTTCAATTCAATATTTAGGATATGAATGATTTAGCTAAGTTTGACAGTTTGACAATTTTTATTAAGAGTTTACAACTGACATCCATTTAATAATATTCTTACCGGTCTAAATAATTAATGTTCAGTTTCAGGAATATATTATGACTAACGTCTGTGGAATATATAGCCCATCTAACTCTGACACTGTTCAATTCTTGGAATTATTTGAACAATTGTTATTGTTAATCTGTAACAATAAAGTAACTTCTGATTTTATTATGGTAGGTGACCTGAAAACATACCCGTTAACAAGAACCTTGCTTTAACTTTAGGCTGTAAATACCAACACATTCATACATTATTTAGAGACTGTTCTGCTAGTTGATTTATTTGTCCTTTGAAAGCTGAACAGTATCCCTATTTTGTACACGGCTACAGGTAATTAGCCATCTGCACACTGCAAAGCTCTATCCTAGCCTGTACTAACATGAACGATGGGTCGGCCCATGAGTTCTACATTCTAATAGAGGTTCATAGATGTTTTCAATTTAATCACCGATCGTATCATTCGAACCCGGTACCTCCCAAACCAAACGTCACAGCTTAAGCCACTACGCTGTTTGCTCGGATTACAATTAGACGTTACAGAGCTATGATTTGATTGTTACAAATACATAATATACCAGGCCGTTGAGTAAAACTATTTTGGATTACGCTGAATTCCTCTATTGAATCCAGTATTAGTGATCACAGTTTTGTATTTTCAAAAATAATATTCAAACCAAAATTCAATATCAGAATTCGCTGCACTGTGACCTAGCCAGCATACTCGCTGCGATCTTATTTCATGTACAATATCGGAGATCTTCATCAGATCTCTGATCTCGATATTGTACAGAGCTCGGTAAGTACCATCTATTTCACGTTTCAGGCCACAAATCACTCGCATACTCATCCGTCAGAGCCCAACTTTCACATCCATACATACCAACGGGGCAGATCAACTCTTTGCAAAGCTTCAGCCTCACGGCACTTGATAGGTGTTTAGATTATAGCAGTGGCCTGAGAGAGCCACTACTAAAAGCTGGTGTTCCAGTGTCCCTATATATGAACAGAAATAATGTATTTCGTTTTAGACTCAGTGATCTGGAGTACAACAGAAACTGAAAACTGTACAAGCGGTTCAAGTTACGAACTATATGTACTCAAACATATGGGATTAAAGAATATACCGGGGACAGAGCATCTCCCTGCCGAACACCCGAGTTAACTGCAAAAATTCTTGATGGCATGTTCTCAACTCTAACACAGCGCATTGAGACTGCGTCACTGTCATTCTACACAGTCGTACCAATTTTGTTGGCATTCCTAGGTATTCCAGTGCAGACCACAAACTCCCTCGATTGATCGAGTGATAGACCTGCCGGAAAGCCAGGAACACCTGATGTAGTACGGTAATAGATGTCTCATAATATTTAGATAGAATTATCCGCAGTGGAAATACCTGATCAGTCATTGCAATTAAGGAGAGCTATACCGCGATAATTCTCACACTTCAAGTGGATTCCCTTCTTGAATATGGGACATATTGCGACCACTTTCCATTCATCAGGCATAACTTCGGTTTGCCATACTAATCGAGTAAGACAGAACCACAAAATATCTCCTCCGAATAACAAGAGCTCCAAATTAATTCAGTACAACCCAGGTGACCGGTTTCGGTTTAATCTCTACTTGGCCTTAGTGAATTCCTCATGGGATGGACCCTCAATATAAATCTCCGCAGTCTGTATTTGAACTGACTCAACTACAATCTGTGACGCCTGGTGAACACCAAACAGGTCGGTAAAGTGTCCATTTCATGCGTCGCGTACTGAATTGATGTTGACACAGAGGTTTCCATCCCGGTCATGAATGTTGGTTGACGCAGGTCTGAAAGTATGGTACAATCAAACGTTAGGTCAGATTTAGTTGGCCTAGTGCCCAAGAAACTTTTCGCTTGATACAGCGCATCTAGATGTTCAGTTAACACAAATGTTGATTTTATGTAAAATGTACTTTTCGGATCCAATAAAACCTACTTATTGGACTACTAACCAAAACTTTATACATATTTTCAAAATAAATGATTTGATACCTCGACTCCATAACCAGTATAGATGGTATATTTTCCAATATCGAGAATACTCAAACAGGTATATTGGGATCATTTCTAACGGCATGGTCGACCTTTCGCAGTGAATTAACAGAAATATCTAGGGTATTCACCAGCTGCAGTGTTTTTGATTTTCGTAATCGACCGATAATGACGAGAGAATGAATGATGTACTTTGCAATTGCTCAGATCCATTTGTAAACATGGAGCCATCCTCACTAAATTTCCCGCAGTCAAATTGACCACGTGTTAATTTCTAAAAAAACGAACTCGGGTTGTGCAGGATGTGAGAACTTATCGGTCAGCAGCGATCAACATTGGTTTAACTCATCATTATCGACTATAAACGTCTGATAAATGAAGATCAAAAGAAATGATATCAGGATCTTGTCAGCAACAACAATGAGTATAGGCTAATTACCAGTCTGACTGTGTGAACTCTGCGGTTTAGGAGGTACTGAAAACTTCGGTTATCAGTGTTGCTCAACAGACTTTAGGTATAGCGATAGTCAGACCCAAGAAGATTGGTTTGATGACGAATGTCGTCTTGCAGCCGAGCAACAAAATATAGGCAAAATATAGGAATGCAACAACATCTCACCATCGCGAGGAAAAACTAGGCTGCACTTGCTAGAAGGGTAACTATAGATGGAAAAAGCGAGAATGGTGGAAGTCCGATTTCTTTAAAGGAATTACAGGATTGCACCATACCTTTAGGCCTCTCGAGTGGACACTTTACCGACCTGCTGGGTGTTCATCATGGGTCACAGAGTAGTTGAGTCAGCTCAAATACAGACTGCGGAGATTTGCATTGAGGATCCATCCCATTGAGGAATTCACTAGGGCTATGCAGAGATTAAACGAAACCGCTTATATGGGGGTGGACTCCGTTAATTCTGAGCTCTTGATATCCTGAGGAAATACTTTGTAGAACTGTCTTTTGGGCCTTATTCGATTAATATGGCGAACTGAAATTATATGACTGATGAATGGAAATTGGCCGCAATCTGTCCTATCTTGCATACAACAATAGCTCTTTTTTGCACAGTGTATAAGTTAGTATATCCTTCATTATATTGGATACAAATTTTGAATCACTTTTACATGATCGATCGCTTTGCTAAAATCTGTATATATAGTGTCAACTTGCAGGTGTGGTTCGATGGCTACGATTATTTTGCTAAAGTATCTCAGTTACATTAGTCTTGGTAGATCTTCCTGGGAAGAAGCCGTACTGAGCTGTTGATGGAATGAGTTGTAAATAACCAATTCAAATGGTTTGGTAATTGACGACAACGATAAAATTCCTCTATATAGCACGGAATCCAGCTTTAAAGATCGATGTAATTTTAATTGTTTTTGTTCTGAATTGAATTAAGAGCTATTAAGAGCTTGTACTATATTCTCCATTATAATATACGATATATGTAGGTATATCTAAACTAGATTGGATACCTAATTCTTTGGAGGCCGATGAGTTGTTGGTTTGATACACTGATTGCAATTTATTTCGCGATCGAAACACCAGGAAATGTTAGGAAGATTCAAATCACCTGGCATGAGAAATGTATCTGACATAAATTATTTAGTTCGTTTAAGACCACAAAAATTTATGTATTTCTCAGAGATCGATTGGGTTAGGATATAAGCTGTCAGGCTGTCACTAAGTATATGTAAATTTTATTCAGGCGTTATTTTACACATACCAATTCTAATCATAACTGAGAAACGGCCACAGTTTGTTTCGGGATGGATGATTTGATCGCAATTAGAACTTCTCTTCCTGAAATTTTAGGGCTGGTATGCGCTGATCTGCCATATCGATGCACAATATAAATGTTGGGGAAGAAATCCGTGCTGAAGATGTTGTTGTTGAAAGATGTCTCTCAGATGGTATAATTCTGAGCTATTTTCAGGGATTTTTTTTCGTAAAAATTTACGACGCAGAAATTCTTTGATCTGCAGTCCAGGTGGCCATAATGTAGAGCATTGTCAAATTGTTCAGCAGGCAAACTGATGCCATAATGACGTATAGTAGAGGAGCTACTGCTTTAATTTCATACAGTGACAAGATAGTTCTTGTGGTAACACTTTAATTACTACATTCGCAGGCGTGTGTTAGCTGGTGTTGTTTGAGCAAGTGGCGTTGTTACATTTTCTATATCCGATGCTGGCGGCAAGAATTGTCGTGGAATGACCCTCATCAGAGTGACTTCGGCCGGATCAATTCATTAGAGTAATTTCTGCGTTTTTAATCCTATTAAGCGAACAAGTTATTTTGTAATGGGCATTCGTCATACCAGACCTTCATTCCGGACAAACCAACGTAGTCCAGGGACACTACCCAAAATTGTTTTGGTATGTTCCAAACGATCGGAGCTATCACCACTAATTAATTGTGTGTTGCAATTAACAATTTTAAATTACCGGATACTAGCAAATATTAAATGTAGGTTTACTGTTTATACAGTATTCGGTGCGTAAGTTAAAACTTAAAATAGTTGTTCTTTAACATCGTTTAAATTATGTACATTTAAAATGCATTAATTTTTAATCCACGTAATTTTGTTCTAGGTACGATATGTATGCGCCGAAAAACCCTTATTTTATCGAAATTTGAAAACCATCACCGATCATCACGTCTCTTAGCATAAATAAAATATCTATTATGTTTCTGATGTAGGTGCGGTTTAGCCATTTAGCCTATATAGCTTGAGTAAAGCGTTCGATAAAAAAAAAAGTTCGTTTTTATGGTATTTTGAGAAATTTTCTTTTACTTTTGGCAAGTTAAATTGTGTCTTTGGGAAAATTTCGTGGAAAATTAAATAATTGGTGGTGTAGGATGATGGTGAGATAAGATAAAATACGGTGAGCTCTCTATTTATCTTAAAGTGGATGTTGAATGTTTTTTGCCTTTTGATAATCGTATAATAGATTCTTTCTTAAAACGAATGATGCTTTTACCAGAAAGGTGTATTACATTGTCGAACAGAATTATGTATATTGGCAAAACTTGTTTATGAACTTCAACATATCATAAGCATATACGTATATAGCCTTTGGATATAAGAAATTATAGTTGTCATATTTACAATTTATGTGTATATGCTGCGAACAACCCCAAATTTACAAATTTCTAATGAACTTCTTACCTTAATTATTTTTGACCCCCTCCCCCAAACACGAACCGCGCACCGCATGTTGTAACGATAAAACTTTTCCATTAGATAACAACTAAAAATAAAGGAAACAATTTCGTGGAATCTGCAAAAAAAGAAGAAGAAGAAGTAGAAAAACGGAAATTGAAGTTAAAATACGATTTTTCGTTTATTATTTTCTATTTCTTCGCCTGAAAATGAATTATGGCTGAATTGCGTGCATTTGTGAATTTAGGATTATAATTTTCACGTTTATGGTGGACAACCAATTTTTCCGGTTTCATTCGTGTTGAAGACGCACAAAATAAAAATAAATAAATAAATAAATTAATTATTTAATGAGAATATATAAAAGAAAATACTTTTTGTTTTAGTTCAAATTCAAATTTACGAGCTGCCAGTACATAAAACAAATTATTAAATTGGGAAATCTTAATGAAAAAAGGTTTTCCCTTTTTATTATTTATTTTCCTCAATTGGATTCGGCTGGCTCAAAGACGTGTCAGTTAATATATAATTCGATTATATAGATGAGGTGAAAAATACGTCAATTCACAAATTCAATATGTGTACGAGTATCTGGCCGGAAGTCATATCAACAATTTATGTTTTTTCCTTTTTTGTTGTTTAGTATTTGACTAAAGGACAATTTTATGGAAGATAATTTTTTGTTGTTGTTGTTATTGCGCTAGATACAGGGTGTCAATTATTTGAAAAATGTCAGGCATTTGCGGAATTAAATATCAGCCAAAAATTTGTTCTTCAATTTTCAAAAAACGAAATTTTTTTTTTTGGACGACATATTTGATATTCTTAAAACTGATTTAAAAACGAATGGGTCACCTTTGTAACACAGAGTGTTTCCAATTTATGAAATTATATTCAAAATTCGTAAGAATAAAATTGGTTACGAAACTTTCAAATTCGTTACCGTTACGTCTTCCTTTTGTCCTCACGCATTCCTCGTAAATCTAAATTGCATGATCATGTTTTCCAAAAATAACACCACAGTATCGGTTGGATCGCTGGGCTGACCAACTCGCATCTGTAAAATTTCAACAGTTTGTAATGTCAACCAGAGAAAAAATGGATAACAATTAACCATTGTTAGATTCATCGATTCTATGTTCAAGTCTCGCATAATTGAGACTGAGCTGGAAGGCTTATCAGTGCGCGTCAAAGTGGCCAAAGGCTGCTCACAAGGAGGAGTACTCTCACTTGAATTACTTGTTAAATTTCAGCGAGCTTGGTTTATAGTGTAAAGCTACGCGGATGATCTCGTTTTGACAGTTTCTGGTAAATACCTGAACGTTTTATCTGATGTGACACAGAAAGCCCTTCTTAATATAGTGGAAGTTTTGTGTTTTGAAGGGGTTGCACGTGAATCCCTTTAAGACTGATATGGTACATTGATTATAAGCTGCAAAACGCCATTGCTATTTTTGACAATGCAGAAGGGCTCTGATAAATTTCTGGGCTCTGACTCCCAAAATGACGTCGTTCATCTACAAATCCCTGGTTTTACGTTTACTGTCATCAGTTGTATGGTGGCCAATTAAACTGACGTCTTCTGTAGCAAGACTGGATGGACCGCAGATGACAGTCTGTAAGAGTTATAACCTATGTTGTTTACCCCTCTTCTTGCTATAGGGTCTATTCTATGCTTGCCCGAATTTACATTCTTGGTACAGCGTGCTCTGCTGCGTTTCGACTGAGGTGCATTTTGGCATGGAATGCCGTCGGAACTTGTACGGGGCATAGACAGATTCTTAATAAGTTTAAGTCACATATTCCGGAGGTTGAAATGGTGAATGACAAGCTATTGCCTGAACTTCACGAATTCATTCTTAGTCGTTTTCGAGAGAATTGTGACAGGATTTCTAAAGACAGTTATCTAAGTCGATAGTTTTTTTTTGTGGATGGTTCTCGTTCAAAAGTCAGTGCCGGGTTTCGATTCTATCTTCCTAAGTATGATCTCAGATTCCCGGGTATAGTCTGGGTAAATACTGCACGTTTTTCTGAATTAATTGCACTTACCCATAGTGCGATTAGGACGTTTAAGTTTAGTGATTTAGGAAAGAATATTTTTATCTGTACGGTTAGTAAAGCCCTGCTTAATAAGCTTGATAATCCATTGACTTTGTCTAAACTGGTCAAAGATTGCAAAACCTACATTAATCTCCCCTAATACGAGAGTAAGGATCATGTTTTACCCTTAAAAAAGAATCAACTCAGAATTCTGATCGCACTTATGGCCATGGACGTTTCAAAGTTCATCTCCAACGTAAGGGACTAGGTCGGGATACTCTTCGTTACTACTGTCTGGAGGAAGTGGGCGACTGCCTACACTTTGCGGCTGTCCAGTCTTGTCGGATTTCAGTTCGGATTTCAGTTATTATCCATTTATTTCTTGGTTTGCTAAGGCTGTAGAGCACTCCTGCGAGTTAGGATAGATCCTCTAATATTCACACCATGGACATATTGTGGTATTGAGTGCGGAACCTCAGTAGGTTCCAACCATTTTAATAAATAAATGCCGGACCCCCACTCAAGTACCCGGACACATGATTCAGGAAACCAGGAGCGTTGGAAGGCCTAATGACATGCATGAAGGAGTATTGGCTAGAACCCGTTGCTCTTCAACAAATTTGTTGGCCTATCTTGGAGGGAGACCTTGTGTCCCAGTGTTATATATTTCTCCACAGCGGAGATAGCCTCGAAAATCTTGGAACTGAATTTCTTCTTGGGCCGTCTGAATCAGCGCTCCTGATTTAGATAAATTCAGAATCCATGTATATCTAACGAAAATCGTATCATGCGGAATAGGCCAATGAGAATTCTCCATCACCACTCCACATGGTTCAAAAGCACAGTACAGATTGGCGTCCATGTGTAGATTATCATTGACAGAATCTCATTACTCTATACCGGATATTACTCTATACTTGAATTACTCAGGCCCACATATCTAAAGATGCCGTAAAACCTTCGTCGCAGCGTGTAGAAGTCATAAATCAGTTCCCACAACCTACTTCAATTAAAACATTTCAGTCGTCGGGATGGTGAATTATTATTACCGCTTTGTCCCACATTTATCCGAATTTCATCAATCAATTAATGCGCAATTTGCAACGTTAACAAAACGACCTAAAACAGCTAAGAACTTTTCTTGGCCCGATGCATATACAATAACGCATTTATCACAGCTAAGCGCGCGCTGGCCGATGCAACATTATTATGGCACTGCTGTAGCAATAGTATAACAGCAATTTAACAAAGGTATAGTAGGGCACCATTAGCGTTTTTTCCAATAAACTGTCATCAACTAAAACCAAGTACTCCACCTTCGATTGAGAAGTGCAGGCTATTTCCCTAGCCCTCAAACACTTGCTATATTTCATAGAAAGGGAATATTCACAGTCTACACTGACCATTCGAAATTCCAGAAACTCGCTTCCAACACATCCACATGGATTTAGTCGGTCGGCTATTGCCATCCACTCGTTGGCTTGATATTCCATTCCAGATATTACCACTGTCACCATTACTAAAACGTTCGTCAAAGGTGTGGGTTTCCACTTGAAACTATACGACAGATCAAGGCAGCCAATTTGAGTCAAAACTTTTCTCTGAATTAACACAAGTTCTATCCTTTAAGTAAATGGAAGGGTATAGAGCGATTTCACAATACATTACAAACTTCGCTTAGAGCTCGAGCTAATACCAAGTATTGGAGCTCTGAGTTATCTATACAATTTTAATGGGTCTAAGAACGTGTGTCAAGTAAGACCTTAAATGCAGACCAGCAGATGAGCTTCAAACTACCTGGCCAAATGTTTTCAGGCCCAAGATCGCAGCCCCCTTCTCCCACTCCGACTGACTATTTTATACAACAGTTATACCTATACGCACAAAGATGCAACATTTAATTCCAATCGATATTCGCAAATCGACCCAGTGCAACATTTTTATTCCCAAAAACTTAGACAATTGCGGGTTCATTTTTATTCATGTCGACAGAACACGAGCAATTATAACTTCTCCTTACGAAGGGCCATTCAAAGTTATTCGTAAGCTTTCAAAATTTGGTTTCAGCATAGCTACGATGGAAGATTTCGTAAAAGTCTATGATTCAATCAATCGAGGAAGTTTATAGTCTGCCTTGGACTATCTAGGGATGCCAACAAAATGGGTCGCAGTCTCAATGCATGTGTCAAAGTTGAGAAAAAGGCTTTCGAGAATTTTTGCTAAACTCGGGTGTTTGACAGGGAGATGCTATGTCCCCGATACTCTTTACTCTCATGTTGGCGTAAAACTGAAAGACATCAGCGCAACATCTTATATCGATAGTCTAATTAGGTGCTTGCATATGCATACATTTGCGTGATTGGACTGAAAAGCAACGGAATGAAGGAAATACTTAATCCGCTTGTAGAGTTTTCGGCTTCTGTTGGACTTCATAGATCATGCACTCATTGGAGTTCAAAACAAATTACATGATCTCTGGTTAATAGGGACAATATGGTACACCAGGCAGTCGTGCTTTGAATCCTGTAAGGCCTATACTAAAATCTAAACACCTAATCAAAATATGACTTCTGCAAATTTGTGAGTTGACGTAGTTTTCACCATGAATGTTTATTTAAAAGTCAGATGGAAATTATAAAATTGAATCTAACGTTCAAGCACGTTTTAATTGCGTTATATCTCAAATAACCGTATACATATGCACATATGTTTTAATTGGAGTACATACATATACGAGTATGTAGATATAAGATTAAAAAAACTGCAAAATCATGTCTTATCATTTTAATCATTGATCTTACCAGACTTGTATGTACTTACAGTTTTTCAAAAGTCATTGACTTTTTTTCTGAAGAAAAATTTGGTTTTTATTTTCGTTACCAAACTGTTTTTGTTGTAAACATGTTTAATAGCAAACTCATGGAATTTGAGTTTTATACAAATATATGCGGTTTCAAATTGTAAGCCAATTTTACTTTAAGACGATTACTTTTAACGATTTTATATAATTATATTTGTTATACAAGTTAAAATTGTACGTATGATATAGTTACTCTGGAATCATAAAAACGGGCAAATGTTTAACAAACATTTATTCAGCTAGAAAAATGTAATCCTATTCATCCGGATTTACTCGGTTTCTATATTATATGCTATAAATAGATGATCGGGGTCCATATTACTATAAAATTCTGCGGCTTTACCCAATGATTTTGCTCGATGCTATCTGTAACGACAAAATACGCTATCATACTCACATAAGCCAACATCTATTTTTATAGCAAATTTTATTTCTACTGTGCGGCGCACAATTATTATCGTCGTGTTATCGTTTTTTTGTTGTTGTTGGTAGGACAGGACTATTTCGACACACATATAATTGACAATAAATTTGAATACAAATTATACTTCTGGCTATACACATTATGACAGTTTATAACCATATATGTATGTATATTCGGCGTCTAAAAGCCTGTTATCATTTTTATATTTATTCCACCTTTATATCGCTATATGCTTTAACGGTCGTTACGATTGTTGTTATACATTGTACAATACATTTGTATTATTGTAGATATTCCTATATTATTTACCGGTCCAAGCTATAATCTCTTACTATGTAAAGGGGGTTAAAACGACGTAAGTTGGAAAACATGGCTTCAGCTGCACTAGGACAGGCGGAATGATTTTCTGACCAAAGTTTTTTCCACGATCGAGACATATAGTGGTACTGCTGTCTTTGTCCCAAGATTTGGGACACCTAGGAATACCTAGGAATGTCAACAAAATTGGTACGACTGTGTAGGATGACAGTGACGCAGTTTCAATACTGTGTTAAAGTTGAGAACAGGCTATCGACAATTTTTGAAGTTAACTCGGGTGTTCGGCAGAGAGATGCTCTGTCCCCGATACTCTTTAATCTCATGTTGGAGTGTATCTTTCGTAAAACTGAAACACCTCAGCGTAACATCTTATATCAACAGTCCAATCAGGTGCTTGCATATGCAGATGACATATGCATGATTGGACTGAATAGCAACGGAGTGAAAGAAATACTTGATCCGCTGGTAGAGTTTTCAATGGCACACCAGATTTTAGTAGTGGCCACCACACGTTTGAGAGAGTGAGGAGGTTCAAATATTTGGGTTCTCTTATCACTCACTATATAACAGTGTGGGTGAGGATATTAAAGTGCGGCTGGCCGCTGGCAATCCGTTCTTTGTATGGCCACTGCTAAAATCTAAACATTTATCAAGTGCCGTGAAGCTGAAGCTTTACAAAGCGTTAATCAGGCCCGTTGTTATGTTTGGATGTGAAAGTTGGGCGCTGACGGATGAGTGCAAGAGATGGCTCCTTACATTTGAGAGAAGAGTCATGCGTGTGACTTACGGCCCAAAACGCGACATAGATGGTGCATAACGAGCTCTGTACAATTTCGAGATCAGAGATCTGATGAAGATCCCCGATATTGTGCATGAAATAAAATCTCAGCGAGTACGCAGGCTCGGTCACGTTCTGCGTGCTGATCCGGAACGAATTGTGCAGCGATCTCTGAAAGGAGAGCCACCATATGGTATAGGTGCAGAGGTCGTCGCAGGCGACGATGGCTCCACGGTGTAGAGAATGACTTGGCTTCTTAAGGTTGTCTAGGACAGTATGAAGACCAAGCCCAGGATCGAAACCGTTGGAGCCAAATTGTTGACTCAGTAAGGGGCCAGTAATGGCCTTTAGACAATGTTTATTATTTTTATTGAATGTCGCAATAATACCTTGGTCCATCAGTTTCAAAATGAATTTATAGTATTCGGGGGAAGAAAAATAACTTTTATATTTTCGCCTAATTCAGCCAAACTAATGGGATGGCCAGGTGCGTTATCTAACACGAGCAAAACTTTATGTACAAGATTATTTTTTATACAATAATCCTTTACTGCAGGACAAAAATATACCTTATACCAATCAGTAAAGAGATTAGCGGTAACCCAAGTTTTTCTGTTGCTTCTCCAAACAACCGATAAACTAGTTTTGGTGATACCCTTTAAAACTCTCGGGTTCTCTGAGTGGTAAATCAGCAAAAGTTTCAACTTGAAGTCGCCTCCGGCATTACCGCTCCGTAAAAGCGTCGAACGGTGTTTTGCTTAAAGTGTTTTGCTTTTCTGCTGTGGCCAAATATGTACGAGAGAACCGTTTTTCCAGTACAAAGCCGTTTCGTTATGTTTAATATTTAGGAATTCGTTTCGATTATTAAAATTCTCGCACCAACCCCGACTAGTCTGGAAAATATTTGTTTGCTACCTTGCTTAATTTGGCAAGAGTTTCTAAAATACTCTTCGCTTGGGTTTGGAGCACCGATGTATAAGTGGAATATTATTTTGATTTGCTTCTTTAATCCAATCTGCTGTTGGTGGGAGATTTAAATGTCTGGAAATGTCGATGGTTTTCTCACCAGTGGCAAATCCGTAAAAATTATTCAATTTCAACTCCAAGGTAATTGTTTTCCTTTTTTTAAATTTTAAGTCAAAAACCGCCTGTATAGAACTTTATTGAACAAATAAAACACAGAAAAATAATTTTAATGGCCACGAATGTGACTTTATTTCAAAGATAATTTGATGCCATCAATATTTGAATATGATTTCGAACATGTGGCAGTCGCGGCTGGCGAGTACATGCCGTATTCTGGAGGTTCAATTTTCGATCACTCTGGGGAGCATTTTTGACAATTTTCGTATTTCGGGAATAGCGCGTCGAATGTTTGGCTTCCAAGTGTTTAATAGTGCTTATCAGTGTAGACAGGTGGCTTCACATACCCAATAAAAATAGTCCGGTGGTTTCACATACCCAATAAAAATAACGGGGTGGCCAGTCAATCTAATGTTGTTTTATTAAATTAATTGTATCGCGCGTTATATGGCATATGGCCCCGTCTTGTTGGAACCACATGTCACTGATGTCCATACCATCCATGACGATTATCAGGTCCAAATGGGGGATTAACTTTACTCCAAATTCAACAATTTTAAATGTTGACATAGCCGCATTCAACCAAAAATGAGCTTCATCACTGACGAACGATTCCAACATTGGGTTTGGCTCATTCACCGGATTGGCGGCGCGAACGATGGTTGTATAGTTTAAATTCTTGTACAAGTTGAATCTTGTGAGCATATAAACCAAGATCCTGCTGATCAACTGTTGTGCACGATGACAAATCGAACTGGCTTAACCATTATTTATACGTGCGCTTACAAACTTGTTTCGGTTTTAATCAAGTTTGGTACAAAATACAAAACTTGATGACTCAAAATGGATCTGTAATGAATGAAATGTATAACAATGTAAAATGATAAATAGACAATGCTCGACAGAATACAAAAACCATTTGTAATGAACAGATTGTTCATTATAAAATATCTGCGGATGTATCAATATTATACTTGCTAGTACTATTATAATATACAAGAATGGATGAAACCAATCTACATATAGGTAGATTATATGTAACTATGAGAAGAGGTTCCTGTTCGTTTAATAAAAATATTGAGCAACTTAAAAATACCACGATCGAATGAAGTAAAACAATTGGGAATGAAACTGAGCAAAATGGCTCATATATGCAAAAAATATTTTTGACAAAAATTTGGATCAATAATGATGAAGTGATGTTCTAGATAACAAACGTGCGGGTGGTGTTGCTTTGTTCCCTCTAATGAAATTATTCCGTTTTTAAATAAGCATCGCAATTCTAAATATTTCACATAGATATTTTATCGACCAGTTTGGCAATTGACAATTTACTCGTTTTGTCAACAATATAGCTCTTCATGTATTGATCACGCGCTTCGTCGTTTTCGTTCTAATGATTTAAATATTATTGGCCATGTTGTTAGTCTTCAGTTAACACTCACAATTGTCATTGCTTCAAAAGGTGTGATATTTAACTTAGAGTCAAGACCAATGAGAGACTTAATTGTATTTTACCAGAATACTCAATGTACAAATTCCAGTCATAATTGTTTTAAGTTACAGTTTGTTCAGGAATTTAAATATACATATATGAATAACAATTGATAGCAACTTAAATTATAAACCTCTTATAAAAAACATTAAGAAGTCTAAGAAAGCTTTTCGTATTGCGATCGATATATGCTCGTTAGCAGTAATGCTTAAAGTTTATTATGGGATTTTCCACTCAAAGGTTGAGTAAAGCTGCAACAAGGCCTTACTCAATCTGTGAGTGGAAAATTCCATAATGGCGGTATTTATGTAACTAACATTAAACTATTAATTACAGCCCAGAAATTTGCACTTAGAATCATTTTTAACCAGTGACATATTGCCCATAGTTGGAGTGAACATAAATAGGGTAATTGGTGGTATAAATTCTACAAGATGACGTTTATAATTCTGGATTTATTTTAAATTTTTATTTATATTTTAAAATTTGAAAAATTCCGTAACTAATTTTCACGTATAGGTATTATAGGATTCTGAAAATTCTCGAAGATCAAATTTAAAATTCAAATTGCTGAATTTTGAAAATTTGATAATGGCGAGAATTTTTTTGCAATATACAAAAGATTTCATACAAAAATTTAAACAAAATTTTGGAGATTTCAATTGCAAGCTGCGACACGTTCCAATACTTCGATGAATCAAGTTTCAACTATACCAAGCCCAATCCCTTGCCATAGTTTTGTTGAATAGATGAGAAAGTTCATAGTACTGAAATTAAATATCTTATTCCACATCTTCATTATGATTGATAAAAAAAGGTATGGGCAGTCGATATATAATGGATTGTAGCTGTATACCACCCTCATTGGAAAGACCTAGCAAGCCTGCAGTTTTAATTCAATTTCCTAAAATTACTGAAATTGTCAAAATTTAATTTAAAATTTAATATCGTACCGAATATTATCGCGGTCATATGAGAATCTTCCAATTATGGTGGACATTGTTTTCACTTTTAGATCGAGAAATTCTGGGTCACACTCCTAAAAAAGTGTGATGCAAAAGGGATTCGAATTAAATCGGACATGTAATCGCCGAAGCAAAGTACAAGAAACTTGAGCCTCAGCCCAAGTAGAAAAAAAAACCATTTCGATATGTTGAATGAACACGTTAGTTCATGAGTTTTGGTAGAAATTTGTTAAGGCACCGTTTATTTAATACTGGGATCAAGGCCTGAAATACCCATAATCCGGCACACCAACCTCAATTTAGGGCCCAAGTTTAACTATAAATATTTTAAGGTTAAGATGATTGAATCTCTTGAAATTAAGAAAATCATTCAATTAATTTGATATTTAAACTCTTAAATTGGGTCTGAGATGCGAGTTTGACTAACGGGGGCTATCTAATTTAAAAGGGTTCCGTATATCTTTTGAATGATATCTCGAGCGTAACATCATGATGCATTTGAAATTCTGCAATACGATTTATGGACTTTAAATATTATATTAACAAAAAGCTACGAAAACGATATGAATTATCATCGAATGGTAGAAAAAATCCATTATAAAAGCTTAAATTTGATGAAAATCGTACTTTGCAAGATTTACCGCTAATTCTACATTGAATGAAAAAGTTTATTGAAGCAAAACAAGTCGATATCGAGAAGAATATTTCAGAACAGGAGTAATGAACTGAAAACAAACTTCTGTGTGATAAACTGATAAGGATCGAGCCTAAAATCGAGACACTGCTGAACTAGGAGAAGTTCTTGTTCCATTATTTACAGGCGTTTTGCTCGTGTGGCTTAAAAGGTCCCATTTTTTACAATTTACAACGGAGATCTCACATTTACACATTATATTCACGATTCATTTATTTGCTGAAGGAGAAGGATATAATATTTGTTGAACAGGAACCAATTTACCAAACCACCCTGGGCCTAGTAAATAATTCTGAGCAATTGTCAAACGAAATTGCGGTCACAAAGGCTAGGTAACTGCCGACTTAGAGTAGTTGAAAAACATTTGCACAGTTCGCGTTCGAAATGTCCCTTGGATATATATGGAGAATAATTTAGCAACAAATGTAAAACATAAAGAGCGAACGTCCTCATTTATTTGTGACAAACGGTTTAACTGGAAATCAGTATACCGTTATTCAATTAAAACCTTTAGATTGTCTCGAACGATAACCACAACAGTTGACATCAGTAAGTTGAAACAAATATTTAGGAGAAGAATTTTGGCGACAATAATTCGTGACGCCAAAATCCTATTTTATCACGAATTTTTATTTATAATCAAGCTAAGTAGAAAATTTATGACAGCCACTAGTAATTTCATAATGGTAAAATTAAAATATCTAATCTTGTGTTCGAATTAAATGAGGGCTGAATTCATTATCTTAAATCTTTTATATATTATTTAGCATGATGACTTCATGTTTAAGAAACGGTGATTTTAATTCGACTGTGCTAAATATCATAATAGAATATATTGTAATATGTATACATGTATCCTTGACACTGGCTTTTGAATTCAAAATGATAATTTGTTTTGTATATTTTTACCATATCATTATTTTTGTATGGATGTAGGGAAACATATTAGTTGGCATAAAGAATGATAAAGACTATGGTCGCCATTAGAAATTTGATCTCATTCCAAATTTACTCGTACTACTTGCTGTGTTTGCGTGTGTATTGTCAAACTTATACCAATGACTATATAGAGTAGAATATTTTGTCATATACAATAGTGAAAACTATTATTAAGATGAGAAAAGTAAATCGACGCTGACGCCAGGAATTCTATAATCTCGTAATGAAGTCGAATATAATTTAATATTCTAACTGAAGGCTTATGAATTAGGCTATATTGAAATAATCCACATTTTAGAAATTACGGTTTTATTATTTTCAAAATTCATACATAATTTTAATTCAAAACCTAAATCTGCGCCGAACTTGCATCGAATCTATTAATATATTAATATATACAGACTTAAGGATGAATGAGCTCAAAACTCGAACCAAGTCAAAATCAAGTTTTGTCGACATAAAATAATTTGTGCCGCACCTAAATTTGTTCTAAATTCTAAACTATGTTAAGTTTTATAATTCTTCTTGAAAATGTCCCGACTCGACTTACAATTGACATTTGAAATTGAAGGACAAAATATTGCTTGGTGGACAAAATGACTGACTTGCTCAATGTGTTTGCTTATAGTGTCGCATCAAATTCGAATACCAGATTCCTTCCGCAACTGATATTCAAAATATTACACTGGTAGGCTGATTCTAAAGAGACTAAAGAGATGTAACTAAAGATGTCCTTGTCATTATTTATATTAAAACTATGATTACATAGAAAAATAAAAATGAGAATGTGTTTTAACAAAAATAACTTTATTTTATTAAATTCTGTTTCTGCTATAAAACCATGTAATACATATCCAAAAATAATTGGGTTTACCAAAAATTTATATTTGTTATATAACAAACATATTATTGATCTAGAACGCTTTAGACACTTGACCTAAAAAACTGAATTGATAGATTTCGTGTTCAAAATAAAATATTGATTTATCGTTGTTCTGGTAAATAGGGCAAATAAATATTGAAGTGGATACGAATTATGTTTATAGCCCAAATGCAGATAATGTAAATACATCTCATGAGTCGAGTCTCCACTAAAAACATTGGTTTTTCATGAACAGTTTTAAATTATATGTACTAAGAGAAATTCTTTGCATATATTTAGGCGAAAACCTTACTATGTTATATATTGTTGTCAGATATTTAGGGGTAAAAAACCAGCTATAATCTTGGTTTTTGTTATGCTATGTCAGAATCCCTATACAGATTTTATAATTTTCCGTCAGTGGCTCAAGGCCCATATAATAAACGGTCATCCAATAAGAATTTTTGTTTTAAATAGAGTATAAAATAAATATTTTAATAATCCCGTTATTCAGTTGATAAAAAAAACAGTAGAAGTTTGACCTTTTAGTAAATAGGCATGTTACGTAAAGATTTATCTTTACATCCTTATATAAGGACCAGGAATTGCCGCAAGATTTTCAAAAGCCCAATTCCGTTAGCAAAATTGTCTTCTGACAATTTCAGTTGGGCTTCTGAAAATCCAAGAGCAATTGTTGATCAGCCATTGCATTCTTCTCGAGTTACTTTCTGTCAATGGTGTTCGCTACAGAGACATGATAACAAATTTTTATGGTATCGGTTTATTGAAAAACAGATTTGATCGATGGCCACCAAGAACGTATAATCTAACACCATTAGATTAGTTTTGTGGGGCTATGTGAAGGATAAGGTCTCAAAAAGTCAAAACCAATATCGAATGCGTCGTTCGTCAGGTAGATACCCAACCATGTAAAAATGTGATCGACAATTTCGAGCAAAGGATAAGCTTCTGCAAACGTAGACATTTACCAGATATTATTTTTCTTCAATAAATGGTAGAGCATCGAACTGATATTTTTAACGTTCAGGATTTGGATTTAGTTCCAAAAGAATTTTTGTTCTGGTTTTGGAAAATACTTTTAGTTCCGGTTAAGTTCCATGCCTTCAATTTGAGATTAATATTAAGTTGTATCACAACAGGTTCTTTATAATTTTCGAACGATAAATTAGTAAAACAATGTTTCATTTTAGCCAATTAAATAATTTTTCTCATTTTCGTCATACTCAGATCGTATTGAAATTATTATAAAACTTATCGTTCAACCGGAAAACGAACTCATCCTTGTTTTGAATTAGTTGTTAATGCACCCCACGATATAAAGTTGAAAATACTGTATTTTTATAAACGTCAAATCAATTTTAATTTTTTGGGAAATGATTTTTTCGATCATGTAACTGTGATCACGAAAAACCAATATAATCTGGATGAAGTTAACTTCAATTTATTTAAGACGTACCTATTATAATATTCTGGGTTATAAGACTCATTCCAACTGTTTCGTAGTTTGCGCTTAACATTCTTACCCTAAACCGTTACTATAGCCAGTTGGAATAAGAACGGCTACTGGTCCGTTTTTAATTTATCATCTGTACATTGAACAGCTCCATAACAGCCTAGACTGACATAAACATGGCCCGTTCGATGGATTCTGCACTCTCATAGATGTGTTTATCATCATCCTGATCGAAATCAATGACGAAAAATCCGTAAAATAATTACGGTTTAATGTTCCGGTTCAGTTCATGTTCGACGCTCTGATAAATGATGAAGTATCTACACTAAGTTTCAATATAGTTTCAAAAAGTTCTTCTTAAAATGAAGATGAATCAATCAATTAGCTATATTCCATATAGAGAGAATTAAATGTTTAAAGGATATAAACGGCAAAACAAAAAGGAAGCGGTCTTGTGCGTTGAGGGAAATAAACTGCACAAGAATCCGTTTTGGGTGCAAATAAGGTTTTTACACAATTTGTACTAATTTATGTCATTTATAGTTAGTACACTTTTAGTAAAAATTTCACTCGCCGATATAGAAGAAGGGAGTTTTTACTAAAACTGTATTAACTTTATATTTATGTAAATGTTTTAGTGTTGATAATAAGTAAATTGTTATATTTTAAGCAATTTAAATATCTATCCATTCAATTAGTCGAACACAATGTCTCCATTTTTTGGCCGCACAGCAGATTTCCTATTCAAATAAAGGGTGTCCCAATCAGAACGTCTGTTTTGAAATTTGAAAAAAACGCAATGTTTATTTGAATTGTTCTGATGTTCTGAATCACAAAGAAAGAAATTCAACGACCTGAAATTTCTTAAAAAATCTAGAGATGCAGACATCTGACACAATCGCTTCATACATATCACGAAAAAAGGAGGAGATGAAGAAGAGGCCAGTAATGAATTAGAGGAAATAGTCAAAGACATGCTCTGCAGAAAACTATTACGGCGAAAAAGCTTGATTTTTTTAAATGGAAAAGTTTATGATAAAATGACAAGGCGCATAAGGCGACTGCTGTTGAAATAGAATAGTTTAATTTTTGACAACCTACACAAATGACAAATACAAAACCACACTTTCCAAGAATGCAGGAATGGTCGTCTAGGAAATGATATAAAATATAAAATTACTGGTTGGAAACTTTCAAAAAGCAGCAAAGTTGGCAAATTCAACAAAACTATAACTCTATGTCGCCACAAAAACCAATACTACCGATCACAAAAGTTTGAAACAAAAAAATAAGAATGAAATATTCAAGTTACGGATCTATTGTGTGACCAGATAGTGCTGACTTCGTACTTATTTTGGGTAGTCTGTATTTTTATCATGCAATATAATTATGAGTGATATGCATACCAAATTTTAAATATTTTGTTTAATTTAAAGTTGAGTTTATTATAAAATTTGTAAAAATTGTAATTTGTTAATCGGACAACCGAAGTTTTAAATATTTAATTTAAATATAAAATAAGACATTGCCGCCCGAATGTGTGCAACATTGATTTAATTGTTTGGATTTTAGTATTTTTTCTGCTTTTGAATCATACAAGTATTACACATACTCCTCGTACAAAATAAAAATGGTAATGCTAATATGTTGACGTAATATTTTAACGTTTCCTTCAGTTTGGGCGATATTTTTCACTCTGTTAAGTTCTATATTAAAGTGACAATTCAATCGAAACTGCTCGAAAAATTCTTTGAAAAGATTTCGCCGGTGGATAATCTCATTTAACATATGTATTTATATACAGAAGTTAGTAACACGGCACTAAACTAAGAAATACCGAAATACAACCTAACATTAGGTTCTCGATAATTTATGCTTTTACTTAACTTGGTGACCAGAATAGTAATAAGATTACGATCACATACTGTACATTAGACATAACATAGGTATTGTTTATTTTTTTTTTTTTGGTTTTATTTAACCAAAAACCATCTCGTTCGTATATAAATATATATGTATATAAATAATTTTAATTCCCTATGCACATGTTACCTGATATAAAAAAACAAAACGAAAGAAAAAGTGGAAAACTTTTTTTTCTAAACAATCAATTTTCACACACCCGGAGTATAAAAAACGATTCATTTCTCTGTGAACTTTCCTTTGATTAATGAAAAAAGAAACAGAGCAAAAAACAAAATTGAAAATTTAGCTTAGTTTTTCCCATTTATATATTGTTTTATCATTTTATTTTTTGTTGTGTACAAATTTTAAAGCTCACTATAAAAAAGCTTTCTGTGTTCTGTTTACAAAAATTGTTTTTTTTTGCTTTTGAGGGGTGTCAGCAAATGAAAATTTGTGTTGTCATGATGAAAAAAAAATTTTTTCGTGACTTCTTTATACGTATACATATATACATATACGAGTATATATATGAGCACATCCTCCCGCAAAATATAAACGAAAATTATTTTGACTTTGTTGTTTTAATATTTTTTACATTGGAAAATTGGAAAATGAGAAAAATTTATGTGAAAAATGGTAACAAGAAAACTGGTGTTAACTGATTTATTTTTATCCTGAATCTTTTTTGTTTTTGGGTGTTGATTTGTATTTTAAGGGCTCTGATTTTCTATGTGAACATTTTTTCTTTATATGTACGAAACCTTTTGGTCGACTATCTGATTTCTGCGTTCTACTGAGCAAAACCACAATGTCCTCATTTCAACCTGACCCTGGAATATATATATATATATATATATATATATATATATATATATATATATATATATATATATATATATATATATGTATATATATATATATATATATATATATATATATATATATATATATATATATATATATATATATATATATATATATATTGTTATGTTGTAGCCTTGTTAAACAAGGTTCGATCAGTGAATTTTGTATAAAACAACCAATTAAATTCTAGATTAAATTAATTTACTTATTTCCGAATTATTACACAGATCACACTAATTTACTTAATTAGTTAATTTCATAATAATAACTTTTTAGTCTTAACTTTCACTTTTTCCTTTTTTACTACAAGCACAGCACTATCACGGTTAAAACAAAACTAACTATCTCCTACTATTTCATCTCGTATTTATACCATACATTCTAAATCTAATCTTCCAGAATATTATTCGAGGGTGTCTAGAGTATTCTTGAATAGTTTACTACAGAATGCACTTCCGTTAGTGTCTCTACTCAAATAGAGTTGCCGCCACGATCGTATCGTTACCTCTACCTAATCCTGATTCATCCCGAACAAGATCCAATTTACCTCTCCTACTTTGAAACCACTGTTATTTACGCACACGTCACTCCGAGCCTTCATTCGGTTACCTGACACTCGTATTTTTTTCTGAGTTCAATGGACGCTTTTCCCGATGATCTATTATTACCCGCTTGATTGTTGTTTCTGCTTCGTCTATTAACTCGGAAACTCAAAATTATCGCAGTCCAATACTCCAATATCGCAGTCAATTTCCACTCGTTGTACCTTAAGTATAATCAAAGCCTGCGCAATCTTATTTATAAATGCACAAGCGATGATTTCGCGAATTGAAGAATTGCAAGATAAAGTTCTAGGCTTCGAAAAAGAACTTCTGTATATGAAAGTAAATGGAATATCGCCGCAAGTAGGTCATCCAGAACAAGCGATAAAAATTATGTCACCAATATTTGATGGAACAACATCATTTGCGATCAAGCAAAACGGTTGGAACCAGGAAAATCGTGTATTCACATTAATAGTGGCATTACAACGAAGGGACTGGATCGAAAATACGGAAGTGAACATAAACGATAAAGGTATCGTATGGAATTGACTAACCGTTATGAAAAGCTTGAAGAGGCTCTTCAAGAATATTCAACAGCGGTCGAGCGGCTAATACATTTGGCACATACAAATACGTCTCCCGATTACATGGGGAGAATTAAAATGGTGGCGTTCATTGATGGAATACGGGATCCGGAGACACGCAAATCAGAGTAATGTTATTGCGTAAAGCGACTTTCGCCGAGAGCATTGCGTGTGCTTTGATAAACGAGACTGACAACGAACATCGAGCGGTCGGCACCAGAATTCAGGGAAGATGATAGTAGAGTAAGACATCGGACAGGACAGGGTTATATCTCTCATGAGATTGCCGTGAAGTAAGATGGAGACGATCAAGATCGCAATCCCCTATACAGCGAACATCAAGTTTCGGACAAGGAGGAAAGACAGGAAATCAAGGTATTATCAAGACAGGAAAATACGATATTGGACATATGACAAAACGGGTCGTATAACACGAGACTGTCGGGAAATAAAATGAATGATCGAGTAAAGTGGAAATTGTGGCCCAGAAGGAGGAACAGAAGCATGACTCCATCCCTGTAACCAGATTGTTACAAAGCGGAGACGGTGTAATAGTGAAAGGTGATGTTGACTATAAAAAATGTGTTATTACTCTGGATACACAGGAACAGCTGGAACGTTGGTACGGGAAGATCTAATTAAGGGAAGAATACAACCAGCGGATGGGTTGAAATTACGAACAGCCACAGGAGGAAATGCAGTCATAACCGGCAAGAATATTGCAACGATAAGGATCGGCAATACTCAGTTCCAACACGAAGTACTAGTCGCAAATATAGTGGATGAAGTCATCTTGGGGATGAACTTCAAGAGGGCGAATGGCTTCTTGATAGATATGAGGCAGGGAGTATTGTATTGCAATAGATTCGAGTTGCCACTTCGTATAGATGATGCCGGAGCAACAATCAGGGGAGTAGTATAGTGGATCAGCGGGCCATACATCGTCATCAAAAAGATAAACGACGTGGTGTACCGGATTAGGAAAGGACAGCAAGGAAAACTAAAGGTGGTGCACTTGGAGCGATTAGCGCTCTCAACGAGAGGTAAATTGGATTCTGTTCGCGACGAATCAGGATTAGGTATGGGTAATGTTACGATCGTGGCGTCATCTCTATTTGAGTAGAGACACTACTGTAAATGTAAACTGTAGTAAATGAGATGTGTCTAGACTATTCAGGTATTGTCTAAACACTCTCGAATACTGTGGAATATTCTAGAAGGATATTAGAATATGCGGTATAAAGTTATTTATTTTATTATTTATTTATTTTAAAGACGAGATGAAATAATAGAATTTAGTTAGTTCTGGATTTTAAGGAAAAAGTGAAAATTAATATAAAAAATATTAAAGTGTAATAAAATCATTATTGTCCAATTACATAATTAAGTTAACTAAGTGAATTAAGTAAATTAGTGTTTTGTGTAATTATTCGGAAATAAATAAATGTAGGGTTACTAGAATTAAAATTGTTGTTTTATTCACAATCCAGTGGTCGTACCTTGTTTGACAAGGCTAAAACGTAACAATATATATAAATATAATCGCGGCTCTATACCTTCAAAATTCAAATATGCGTAATTACGTAATTTTGATTGATTTACAGTACATATAAATGGGTCGGTTAAATGTATATACAAACACACAAAATGAGTGTATGTTAAATAATTAGTAAAACATTTTCACGTACAACACAAGATGATTAATGACCTGTTTAATGTTTGTTTATGTTCGCACTGGACAATATTTTTAATTAATATAATTATTATTTAAGAGACGTTAAATAGACCATGTGATCTGGGTGTGATTCGAGGTAATATCAAAATTCACTGGAATTAATTTCTAAGTTTTGTTGGTAGATCTTATCGCTCTACATACATATATATATATATATATATATATATATATATATATATATATATATATATATATATATATATATATATATATATATATATATATATATATATATATATATATATATATATATATATATATATATATATATATATATATATATATATATATATATATATATATATATATATATATATATATATATATATATATATATATATATATATATATATATAAATAATTCATTAATTTAAATACGATGCATATACAAGAAACTGTCACTAAAACAAACCAGAGTATATTATGTAGCACACCACCCGGGTAAATGATCCTGAATTAGTTAATCTTTCAATAATATATGCAGACGTATAATTTTTTTTTTTTAAACATTAAAAATATTTTACATATCACCACATTTATTTCTCCCACGAGGGATGCTATAAAACATTATATATGTGTGTTATATTATTTTATGGTGCTGAATTATTTCAAAAATAAGGGATGATTTTTCCCAAGTGTTGTGTTGTACATCAAAACTCGAACTTTAACATATTTTGCACATGTACTCGTATATGTACACATAATGTTTTTATGTATAATATATGGTATATGTATACTCGCGTAATTATTAAGGCAAACTCGCGTTATACTAAGGCTTACTATATAAAATATATCGCGTAATAGATAATAGATTCAATCTACTTTAATTATAAATTATTGATCAACAACAAACAAACAGGGCGCTATAAATTTATAATATAACAATAAAAGTGGTTAAGAATATAAGTATAGATACATAACAGTATATACAAGCTTTATATACATAATAATGTACAATATATAAGATATAGATATATACTCGTAAGTAGTTTAGATATAAACACAAAATAAAAATAAAATTTTGAAGAATTTATACCATCTTCATCGAAACGAGTCTATATATACGAGTATAGCTATAACTCTATATATGAGTAATAAAGTTTCCATTTTATTTATATATATAGATATAAGTGCTTTAATTTATATATTAATCGTGTTTTACCATCCATTAATAATTTGTTGGGTATATACACACAGGACACAGTGTCTTGTAATTTTTTTATATTTTTATGATTATTGTTCTGTTTGCTAAACTTTTTAAATGGAATTGAATTATGTATTTGGGTGGGTGCTTAGAGATTTTAATTGTCGCTATAAATTCAGTATTATTTATTGAGAATGTGAAAATTTGATAGATATTGTGACAGATGTGGCGGTCATAAATTTGTAACAATATTTATTATGCTATGGGACTTCAACTTGCAAAATTTCCCTCGCTCACTATAGCGCTGGGTAAAATCAACTCGTTTCTAAAAAGACATAATATAACTGAATACTTTTGAGAAATTCAGCGAAAATAAATTTAAACTGTACTTATTAAATAAAAGTCATAAGTGTATTTAGTTATTTATTGATTTGATTTTAAAATAAAAATAAACATTTCAAGGTGTACAAGAATTCAAATAATAGTTAAAGCGGTTAGCTTTAAAGCTCCCCTTTATCACAACTATCACATAAAATAATAAAATTAGTCTTGTTGGATTTCTGAAATATTAAGCAAAAATATTACTTGATTATTAATATTTGTTTGCGTTTAAAATTATTTTTCTATGATAATAACCATTGAGCTATATAGCTATATCTATGTTGGAGAATTGTGAGTCTCACCATTCTGACACATGGTAACAATGTAGCTCCCAGTTTTTGTTTTTCGGTCTTGCTTTGGTTTGCAAAGTTGACATCAACTTGGTTTATCAGCTTTAAACTTTATTGGTGGAGGCTCAACCAATTGAGTTGTTACAAACTTCTTGCAGCTGAATTTGAGGTTTTTACGCAGATTTGTAAGTTTTTTTTCCTTTCTCCAATTTAGGAGCCACTAGGCTGGACCATCTGACTCTGGAGGCTATTGCTTTCAGCTCTCCCCATGTTTTACCGAGTTTTTTTTGCTTCGGATAGCATCATTCTTTTCCAGGATTCAAATCTAATGACCTCCGTGTTATGTCATTCGGATTATTCCTCAATGTGTGCCGCATCCATCTGCACTTACGCTTTCTTATTTCGGTCTCAATGTTTGTTTGCTTTGTTTGCCGCAGAAATTCTATGTTGCTGATGTTGTTCGGCCAGAAGCATTTTATCAGTCTTCTCAGGCATTTGTTCTCAAACACCTGGAGTCTATTTGTGATCTTCTGTGTGTATTTCCATGTTTCACACCCATACAGCAATATTGATTTTACACATGCATTGAACATTCGTAGCTTCGTGTTCCTTGACAGGACATGTTGAAAGAATTTCTTGCTCTGTTTATGCGTTGACTGATGTTTTCATCTGTTTTTGCTACAGTACAACCAAGATAGACGAATTTTTCAACCTCTTCGATTGGCGTGATGTTGATGGGATGTTGATTGTTGATGGTGATTGGTGTACTAATGTTCGTGTTCATTGCTTTTGTTTTACTGATGTTGATTTTGAGATCTACTTCATGCGCTAGGTCTGATAACTTCTGTATTTTCTGCTGTAAGTCTGTATAATTGTGTGTTAGCAGGCATATATCATCTGCGTAGTCTAGATCATTGAGCCGTTTTAGTGGTCCCTATTAGTATAGTCAAGTTTGCGTATTCACGCCCAGTAGTGGAGATAGTATGCATCCTTGTCTTACTCCTCGTGAGTTGAAGTATTTGTCACATTGCTTTCCTTTGTGTTGAACCTTGTTTCCAGCATCCCGATACATATTAGTTCAATTATTTTCTTTGGTATGCCTATTTCACAAAGTGTTTCCACATTGCGCCTCTGTTGATTGAGTCGAGTGCGCGTTCAAAAACCACGATGAGTAGATATAGTGGTGAAGCCCATTCATTTGATTGCTCTATCATGATACAGGTCGTGTATGGGGGGCGAGTGGCAGAGACAGTTAAGTTGCAACAACCTCATCAACGAAGTCAAGCAAATGTATGCAAGGTATCCTAGAATTGGATGACCGCCCCTGGCAAGCCAGTTTGCCTTATCCAGCAGCCCTGGAAACTGGCTGGAAATCAATGAATCAAGACAAAAAATGTGTTTTCGGTGGGATGGTGCTCCTTCTAATTTTGGAAGAGTTTCTCAAATCAATTAGATTTAATGTTTCCCAATAAATATATCGGAAGAGATGGTCCTAATTCTTTTCCCGCACGACCACCACGATCTTGCTTATGCAGTTTGCAGTTCACATTAATTTGGAAAGTCGATTATAAAAATATTAAAAATTAAATGGCAGACATTTTGAACATTTATTTTAATTTCATTTTTAATTAATTTTAGTAGTACCTACATTCAAAATTAGCATCATGAATCGAAAAACCATTTATTGTAGATTTATTTCAAAAAATTCACACAGAGTATAGGTTCTAATTTAAAAAAGCTAACTTTCGTCAATATTTCCAAAATTAATGTGTTTTAAGGTCATTTCAGATCACTACTAAGCGTCCCCCTCAATACTGAACAATTTTCATTATTTTCTCCTATCTTGCACCGTTTCCAAAATAAAAGCTAATATATAGTTGAAATCTTCACATATATATTAACTGTTACTTCCTGTTCTACCAAAAAATCCAAAATCCAAAATAGTTGCACAATTGCTCTTGGATGCCAAACAAATAATTTGAAATAATGGATGCCAAATAAATAATTTGAAACGCAAGGACCATAACTCAGGCATAAAGTTATCCAATTTTGGATTCAGGTGTAACGGAGTTAAAGTTAATTAGAATCCCAATCACATATTAAAGTCACTCAATATAATTAAACGATCCTCCGGTTGAAGTATATATAGGTTTAACTTTTGTTTTAACGATGTTGACGAAATAAAACTCATAAAACTCGAATCTGATTGGGCTGCGCAACACAATGTAGACATTATACATACATTATAGCTGAAATCACCATTAATGATGAATCTTCGCAGGTTAGTTGATTGAAATGAACATCAATCAATCCGATTCTAAATGAGATGAATATACAAGCTATATAAGTGATACAGTCTCATAATTTGTTATTGCTTCTTGTTTAACAAATGGTTCGATCCGGCCTTTCATAAAGAAATTTCTTCTCATACGTATACAACAGGCATCCTATTAATTTGTATTCTAAGAATTCAATTCAGATATATATACCGAATAAATACAAAGCCGTCCTCATTGGTACATTAAGTAGCGTCCTTGCTTTGGTATTCGAGGATCTTAGGTTTTTTATTTTTAAAGTATACAAATAGAATTAGTGAGCGCCCGATCAATTCCGCTTCACTCGCAATGAAATTATTATAGAATATCAATTAAAGAAAGCTCCAAGTGACATTTAGGCGAATTAATTAAGGTCTAATCACTTTTTCGAATTTTTAATTTTTATATGACATATTTGCTAATCACAATTAATCAACAACATTATTGTAATATTTTAAATAATTTTAAACATAGAAATAGTGAAAAAGAAAAACACAATTTAAACTCGATGAAATCATCACAGGACTCGACCTATAATAACCACAGAAATCCTAAAAGAAGTTATCATGATTGCTGGCGCAGGCATTTGGCAAAGTTTTTAAGGATGGTTGTAGCTACAAGCTAAAAACAATTCTTATTAAACAGTATAGTTAAATACTGGAGTTATGCAGAAAAGTTATTTCAGGATTAAGCAAGAGGATGAATATTATGAGCTTAAGGAAATCAAGGCAGGTGTTCCATATGAAATTGAACTCAGACCTAATCTACAGCTTGAACTTCGTGAAATTTTACATAGTATTGAAATCTGATCAAAACTTACTGAGTTAATTAAGCAGTCTCAATTGGTCTTGAACTTAAAATACCAAACGCAAAATTTGATTAAAATCGTGTTTAAAGCTTTAAGTAATTCTAGCTTATCGCCATCTGATGAACTCTATTTAACAACCATGGCAGTAGAACAAAATTCGAAAATTAAAAATACGTAAACGTTTTAGATGATTGAAAACAGTTTTAGCTAAACCTGGGACAGCAGTTATATTATTATACAAAATGATGAATATGTATTCAATTTAGTGGACTTTTATTTGTCAGATCATTAAAATTTAAGCAAAATTTTAATAAATCGAAGCGTAATTCCGCTTAATGATTTGTAAATCAAAATGATTGAATTCTGGCAATATATCAAAATTAATTTGGAAAAAATCAGGATCTATATATACTTGTACATATATAGGTATATAATTATATAAAATGTTATGTTATTATTATATCTATATATACGAGTATATATATATAAGAAATTGTATACAATGCAATCAATTTTGTGATTGATATTCAAGTATGTTTCCAAATTTTCCGCAAGCTTTTTCTCCAAAACAAGAGTATAATGTAATTTAATTGAAATTTATAGAAAAAAAAACAACCCAGGTTATATGATATCATTTCGAAAATTCATACACAATCACATAATGATATTAATAACAATCATATAACAACGATAGTAATAATCATAATAATAATAATCATTTGAAAGAAAAATACCTTCGAAGGTAAACAACATTTATAAACAAAAACGGAAAATATACCTATAAATTTTCTCGTCTCATATAATATCAACGGAAAAACAGCATCACCGAAAAAGAAAAAAAATTATAAGAATTTCCATCGCAAAATAACAAAAAGCAAATCGATTTTATCTTTCGATTTTATCATCTTTTATATAGTTTTCGTGTTTCGTGTTTTCTTTTGCGAACTTGTTATTCCAGATACATATATGTATACAGGCGCAACAAAAGAAAATAAGAAAATTAAATTGATGTTTTGTTCTTTGTAAAATGGAATGTGGCGGATGAGGTTTCTGTATATACGTATACAGCAGGTGTCAAACTTTTAAATTAAAATTAGTTTTGTCTTTAAATTTTCTTAAAGTATCCTTAAAATTCGCAACATTTTTCAAGCCTTTTTATGTATTATAATGTAAATACCACTTTATTTTTTTAAATTGAAACTCTTTGGAGCACGGAATAAAACCTGCTAGGGTTAGCACCGGCAGGGCCAACCGAGCCTTAGGAATCGGACCATTTTCAATTTTCACTTACATATTATGTATCATTTATAAAAACATGTAACCTGAATCTTTAATCTTTTTCCCAATTCTATACCTAAACCAAATATTTAAATAAAAGAAGATATAGGACAACTATGTTATAAAAAAAAATCTCAATTTGGTTGCAAACTTTACAAAAAATAATAAAATAATAACAAAAACAAAGAACCCGTAGGTTCTTTTTTGTTTCAAAAAGACGAGCCAGGGAGTCGATTTTCGTTCCGTGAAATTGGAAATAACCAATGTTTTTATGCTCGGCTTAATTATCTTCATTCAAATACTATTTTACATGTTGTGGAACATCTAGAATGCGGAATTGTTGTGAAAATGATCACTAATGGCTTATTTACATTCAATCTTTAATCTTTTTTCCAATTCTATTCCTAAATCAAATATGTAAATAAAAGAAGCTAAACGCTTATAAATGGAAAAAATTAATAGGTGTGGAAAAGACAACTACGAGTATATTATCAAAAAAATTCACAATTTGGCTGCGAACTTTACAAAAAATAACAAAATAATGAAAAAAAGACGAACCGGTTCTTCTTTTTTTTGTTGAAAAAGACAATATTTATTTGACTATGCCTACTTAATTTTTTCATGCAAATCATATGGACGTAAATACTTGTTTCTTTTACGTCCATTTTTGGAATAGAGAAAAAGATTGAATGTAAATCAGCCTTAAATAGATTTAATATCAACTATATTGTAGGCTTCTACAAGATTTATTTTAGAACTACACGTTTGGACTATGCCCAAAGTCGTCAGTTAAATGTTTTAACTTCAGCAAGTGTAGCCATTTAGAGAAATCAGTATATGTTCAATCGTGGATATTTTTATTTATATGGAAACTTCATAGAAGTGCTGTAACATAAAATGTGTTTACATAAAGTCGTACATGTATTGCCGATTTAAATTCCGTCTTTAAATAGCACGTATGCTATTTCTTTGGGTTCTGATGCACATGACCCATTCAAATGCATAGTTGCCGGATGTCCCTTGATTTTTCTCTTATCATTGAAGAACTTTTAAAAGTATTTGGAGTCACTTTTAATATTATTTTGAGCTTTGTTTATGTATTTCTTGAAGCAATCATCATAATAAGAATAAAATTGTTCCTTAGTTGCGACAAATTTTAGTTTATCTTCGTCTTATATAAATCCATTTCATTTTTGAGAAGCTCTAAAAATCTTGCGCTCATACATTGTTTCATATAATATTAAAAAAGGGGCTTTTGTGGTTGTTATACGTTAACTTCGCTAATGTACAATGACATGGTACCACAAAAAGTAAACAACTTATAAGAACGGACAGACTGAGAGCCATAGGACTCAACGTTATCAACCCATATAATATTTCATCTTAATTCGTATATATACAACTCGCATTATAATAAAAATCTTCAAATATAAAACATTAGAATTTTCCGATTTTTTAATCTAATTTTAATGGATCGGAAAAAATAAGATTCACAACTGAGATTTTCCGTCTACATTTTCATTTTGTTGTGCTTTTTATTTTTCAATTTTGACGCTTTTTCAATATTTTAATATGACGAAAATGTTTATAATTTCCTTCGTAAAATATCTATTGGTATACGTTATGTATGTATGGATGCCTATATATATTAGGAGTATGTATACTCTGTTCGATTTAATCAATTTAATTGTGCTATCTCATATTTTCATTTAAATTCAATTTTTAAATTTTGATCTGAGTTGTTTCCATTCATGTTGAATGATTTAACTTACCTGCGGGCCTGCTTCATTTATATCCCATATACATGATAAGCGCCCTCGTGAAGATTGTATATATATATATATATATATATATATATATATATATATATATATATATATATATATATATATATATATATATATATATATATATATATGCGGAATTGTGTTAATTTGTTTTGTTTGGGTAAATTCGAAATATCAGATTTAATTAAATTCTCAATGATTTTGTCTCAAATCTCTCACTTGAAAGATAAAATCTTTTAATTGTTTTTCATCTTTGATTTTGTTGTATATATAGTATAGTTGTTGTTGTTGTGTGTGGGTGTGTGATTTCGAATAGTAATGGTTGACGACGGTGTTTCTTATCTTATAATCTCTTTTCTTTTTTGAATAATTAATTTATTTGTAGATTTTGATTACTGTTTGTGGTTTGCGAGATTTACGAATTTACGATCATTAAATAAATTATGCTTTCAAATTTAAGATTACTGTTAAAAATGTTTTAGAATATGTAATGTATTAAGTACGTATACTTGATTAATTGAAATTGAAAATTTTCCCGTTTTAAATGTACCCGTCTTTTTCTTATCGTTTCCTTTCAAAACTGGTTTTCCATTTCGGCATGAAAGTTTTGCCCCATTTTCTTTTGTGCAAAAGTATTTTTATTTTATATATCGGAAATAGAAATCAATTATTTTTGGGGAAATTACATTTTTGACTATTTTACGGTAACATATACAAAGATAAATGTATGTGAATTTTATTATTTGGTTTGGGTGTGCGGTTCTAATAAACAGTTAGAAAAAATTGATTTTCTTCTCGTTGTCCTAAAACATTGTACTTTATACACATAAACATTATTTTTTTACTTTATTGTACGTATTTTCTACCAACAGCTGTTGGTTATTTTCCCCATTCTCGGGGTTCCGCAGCTATAAAAAGCTTTACCATTTTTTACTTTTTATTTTTTTCATTAAAAGTCAGAATATGTTTATAAAAATTAAAACATAAAAATGCTGGGTATAAAATAAAAAAAAATTAGACAATGACAAAATTACGTGATTTGAACAGTGATAAGAATTCAATTCTGATAAGGATTCTTTCAATATGAAATAAAATAAAAATCACGAGTTCTTCATATGTACCTACATACATACATATATACACTTTCATGTCAAAAGGAAAATTAAAAAGAAAATTTTTATTGTGTATAGTGGTGAGATGAGTTATTTGCTTTCATTCACATATGCTTACAACTCACGTATATTACATAAAGTTACAAGTTTCGTATCTTTCCAAAAAATGTGCCATTGAAAATTTAGAGAGAGAATCGAACTAATTTAACAAATTATTGATTTAATAAAATATATATACAGATTTAATTTTAATGATTGGAATACTAATAGAACGAATGTGGCTGGCATAATATTACGTGAAGCTTGGATAAATATTTCTAATAAATAGCAACGCTACCCCAACAAGAAAACTTTCTATATAGAAACACAAGAAAGATTTGTTGACCTTTGATATTTTGTTCCAGACCAACATATTTCAATTTACAGTGGGTGACATAATATCTATATAATATGTAAATATATGAAAATAAATTGCAACTTTTTAAACGTAAGACAAATTAGTTTTTAAGGCAGGTTTCATTGCATATAAATTGATAACCATATATTTCAATGCGAATTATGAAAGATGTTTAAGAAAACTCTAGATGATATATTGCTGACAATAATCTATCGTGATCAGAATATAAATATGTGTAAAGGCAACATACAGATATGTACATATATTCATTTTTATATTGCGTCTGTCTGCCACTCTAAGATATTAGATTATAAGATAAATGATAATGTGTCAGTGAAATACAGATAGCAGCAGAATTTTTTATTTTTGATAAAAAAAACAATAATAGAAAAATTCTCTTTCGTTTGTTATTGATCCGAAATTGAATGTGTGCGTATAAACACATATGTATATGTATACATACGTGTATGTGTATAACATTTATATTATTATTTGATTAATACTATTGCTAGATACCTACTTTAAACAGAAAAATTTGTCTCTTAATTAAATCGAACTCAATTTTGTAAAATGTAATTGATTGTGTATACAGTAACAAGTTGTTTAGAAGTGTATATGATATTCACTTGAACATCAATTTATAAATCAATCAATTATTTGAAGAAAAAAAACATGGTCTTGTGTCACAATGTTTATTAATAACCTATCGTTCATTTGTATGCTATATAGTTACTCGGCAAGATCTCAAACAAAACGTCACTTTATGGAAATTGAAGTTTGACGTGTCTCGGGTCTATCGATGTAAAATAACCGATGACCCTGATTTTTTTTTTTAAATTAAGCCTAGAAGACCACTTTATTATGCGCGTGAAATATTTCCTAAATCAATTTCTGTAAATATGATTTGGGGCACTAAATGTTGAGGATTTGATAAATAATTCTTCATCTGCTGCTACATCATACATTATCCTCATCGCTTATGAAGAAGTAATATTTAGTGAATCTGATGAACCAAATATACAGTTGCATCCTAATAATAATACTATGAGCGTAAATAAACAAGAATTTCAGCCAGCTGGCTACAAAAATACAAATGGTTGGAAATGATAGTTGGATATGATTGTTTAGAAAAACCACAGTGCATGTTCTGTATAAACTCTTAGCAAATGATATTGTATACATATCACGGCATGGCGATGCCGATAGCCGTTATTAAAATTTTTATTGCTAAACATTACAGATGCTTTCACTAATTATAGAAGAAACAACGTACATTAGCGTTAACAAATGCTTATAGTGAAAGTGAGTGATCGATTTTCGGACTTATCAACTTGATTAGTTCCGATGCCATTTCAGTTACCAGCGCAATTGCAAAATACTTCGAAGAAGCCAATGTAATTGGTTTTGCGTTTTGTTCTTGGATTCACTTGTCACTCATTACATTTATGATTATCTGGAGCAGCAAAACAAATTTTGTTAAATGTGGAGAGATTGACCTGAAATATATTTATTTGTTTTTTTCGCATAGTTCGAAGCGACAAAGTGAGTACAAGGAATTTCAACAATATTTTACCATTAAAACATATAACATATTGAAAACATAATTTACGAGATGGTTATCTTTTGAATCTTCTTGAATAGTGGGTTGCTAATTGCTATGCAACATTATTTTATATCCTATCAGATGAATTCAAACGCTGATTTGGGTCAAAACATTTGCTCGGAAAATACTGATTAACCCAAAATATATTTTTATTTTATTAGTTATATTCAGAAACTCCACGAATCTATACATTGTTACCACCGATTAAAACATATTTTAAATCCATTTTGTCGCATTTCATTAAAATTGACGAGAAAAACATTGTAGATTTCGATGATGGACATCACTATAAACATCAAAGAATTTGGAAATTCCAATGTTAATAGAAGAAATGCCATTATTGAAATCATGTATCCAAATCTTCGAAATTTTATCGGGTCTATTCTTAGTTTGCCATATATTTTCACAAGTAAACTTATAATTAAAAATAAAACTGGAAGAAATTATTAAGTCAATATCCGAAACCTGTGATAATTTTTTTTTGACATTTACTTGAAAATACCGAACACACCCAAATTGTTCGAGTCTATTACTATGATAATTTTTGACAGCTATCGAATAATTTGTATGCGCATGTCTAACCTGTGATTTGATCAAATTCTGGTATTTAACCGTTGTTGTATGTAAGCACAATAATAATAAAGAACCATTAAAAGGATTATCGGATCCATTATTTTAATATTAATTTTTTTTAATTTTCTCTGCAATTTATTAGTTGTCACAAAAAATTTGAAGTTACGAAAACTAAAATTGACATATATAACATGGGGAAAATACTTATAAGGTGGGGAGATTTATTACACATTTCGGACAGCATAATAAAAAATTGTGAATGTAGGGGAATAATTATCAAACAAATGTTAAACATTTAATTCACGATTTTTTATCACAGGTTTCGGACACAGTTTAAGTACAATAAATAATTTGTTTTGCTATTTTCATTATTTGTGATTTTAAAAATAAAGTTCCTTTGTTATTATGTAGTTTTAAAAATAAAAATAAAAATCAAATTTTCCTGTATGTTTCTTCTGTACTCCACTTTTACATAAAATACTCCGTTGCAAAAGTGAAATATAGTACTTTCAAAATTTTCAAAACGGCAGCCCTGCGGTGGGAGGCCTAATTGGATTGCAGAGAAGAGAATAATTGAAAATTTGTAAAACTCTCTGTGATCAAAATGAAATGATATAATAATAAATTTCTTGTTCCTTAAAGACTAAGGATTATACTAAACATGTGTCATTCACACCACTGATGTAAATTTGTGTTTCTGTCGCTGATCTTTTGCTAAAAGTTTTTAGAGTGTGAAAGATTGAAAGTGCTTTAACGAAACAGGCTGGCTTTGCTTATACCTACTTTTTTGATAATGGCAAAAATGTTGGTTCAGACATTCTCGAAATAAAAAATTCAAAAAAATAAAATAAATTAGGTTTAATTTTATATTTGGTATAATTAATTATTCATAAAAATATGTATTCGTAATATATAGGAACCCCTAATTTATTCATTATTTATGTAGTATGTATATACATTTATAACAAATATTATTTTTGTAGGTCGGGTTATTTCAGATAATTTAATGGATAAGCTAGAAATAAAAATATTGAAGAGTATAGTGGTCCAAGATGGCTGCCTTGAGGAACTCAAGAAGAAGCTGATACTTCATCAGAAAGCACATCTAGGAATTTAACTCTTTGTATTTTATTGGTGAGATAACATTTAATCCAATTTAGTAGCGTGCCACTAATGCCAAAATAATTTAATTTTAAAATAAGTGTATTGTGACAGTCTCTGTCGAAAGTTTTACTAAAATCAGTATATATAGCATCAGCTTGGACACCGTTTTCCATATTTGCAAATATTGACGAGATAAAAATAGACAAATTAGTTATTGTGAACCTATTTTTAAGAAATCCATGTTGTTTATTTTTAAGAGAAGGAGATGTAATGTCAGAAAGTTTAATGCAAACTATTTTTTCTTGTAATTTTGGAATAGCTGATAAAATTGCAATACCTCTATAGGTTTTGCATATTATTTCTATTTCCACTTTTAAAAATTTCAATTTTGTGGAAATTTACCTGAAGTCCTTTCTTCGAGTTGAGTTTTAAAATATCTGTTAAATTTTCATGATGAGTTAGATTCATTCTTGAGATAAGTTCTGCTTTATATTCCAGAATATAGTAAAGTCATTGGGATTAAATGTAATGCTTTTCTGTATGTATAATGTAAGAATTTTGAAAATGAATGCAAACAGATTCTTGTGGAATAGAGGTTAATGGTCATCAAGTTTCATTGTAGATGGAAAACCTCTACAAATTTAAAAAACTTCTTATGGTTATCTTATATAAAATGCTTTCCCCTGTTGATTTACAATAATTGTTGTAAGCAAAAATAGATTTAGAATCAACATTTTTTGACAACGATTCAAAAGTATTTTTAGATCTTGTGTCTTTGTGTTTGATTAAAAGTTGTAGGCTCGAGTTCCTTAGATTTTTTTAGATGGTAATTGAGCCAAGGTTCAATATTTTTTTTCTTAACTATTTTTTTAGTAACAAATGTTTCCAAACAATTAACAATAATTGATTTGAAATGCTTGATACAAGTTTCTAAGGCAGAATTATTGAATAAACTATTCCAATCAATAGATGATAGTTTTCATTAATTTTAAAATAATCAGTTTAAAACAATTATAACTTAGTTGAAAATTGTTATTGTTAAACATGGAACATTTGTGTCAAAGGACGTCAAAGTTATGGTCTAAATTGGTAAAACATAAGTCTAAAAATTTATTGTTATTGTTTTCAGAAGGGATATTAATTGGAATTAAAAGTTTAAGATTATCTTCGTCAGAAATAAAATTTAAATTTGGTTTATTGAAATCTCCGAATATTAAAATATTGTGTTTTTCGTTCTGCATTTTAGAAACCTGCAGAACTGCATTAAAAATATTATGATATGCATCATCAACAGATGACGGGGGAATATATGAAGAACAAAAAAAAATTTCTTTGGAAGAGAAACTGAGCTTAGCAAAAACAATTTCGGTTGAAGAGGTGGTATCATCATAGCAACTGCTTCACTAGAAATAGAAGTATGAACCGTAATTAAAACACCCCCACCTCTTGAAGTTTTAGGTTCCCACGCATACCACCACAATTAAAGCAAAAAATACTTAATTTAAAATTTTCATTTTTTGTAATAATTGGATTTTACTTAACCTACTATCACAATTATTCAATTTAGTGTCATCATTTGAGTGACTTGTCGAACTTATTAAAAATTCTTCTTATTTTTGCCAACTGCCCAGATAGAATTTGTTGAAATTTTCCTTATCGCGTTGAATATTATTAATTTTGATTGATTGACAATGTGTGCGAACAGCGTCCAAGTCTAATTGAGTTTCCTTTGATGTGAGATCAAACCGCAAATTGTATTCATCTAGAAGTTTTCTTAATGACTTTACGTCGGATGGAAGTCCTTCCGAACCGAGATGAACTTTAGAGCTGATGCAGTTAAATCCTTCATGAAAAACTGATGCAGGTTGAGTATACCATCACAAATTAAACTGCATCAATATTCAGTAACATTAAAAAATAATTTTCAGTAACATTAAGAAAATTTGTAAAACTCTCTGTGATCATAATGAACTGATACAATAATAAATTTCTTGTTCCTTAAAGACTAAACTAAAGGATTAAACTAAACATGTGCCATTCTCACCACTGATGTAAATTTGTTTTTCTGTCGCTGTTCTTTCGCTAATAGTTTTTAGAAAAGGAACTAAATAAATGATGAAGTGTGAAAGATTGAAAGTGCTTTAACGAAACAGGCTGACTTTGCTGATACCTACTTTTATGATAATGGCAAAAATGTTGGTTCCGACATTCTCGAAACAAAAAATTCAAAAAATAAAATAAATTAGGTTTAATTTTATATTTGGAATAATTAATTATTCATAAAAATATGTGTTCGTAATATATATAGGGGCCCCTAATTTATTCATTATTTATGTAGTATGTACATACATTTATAACAAATATTATTTTTGTAGGTCGGGTTATTAATTATATACATACATACTGTTTAGCTAATTTACGGGTATTTCATATAGTATGAGCTATAAAATATGACCAATAAATTAATGTAATTTAATATTATGCATTAGAAAAAAGCCAGTAATAGAGATGTCCTTATATACATATAATAGAAGTTTTATTATACGATTTTTTCATTTTCCAGCAATAAATCATATGATTAGCTTAAGAATAACCAAAAAGTATAGTACATAAATCATGGTTTCGGGTTTTTTGGGTTCTCGTCCCCCGCATAAAAAAAACAGGATAATGCTAAACAAATAATTCGTCACCCTAAGTATATAAATAAGTGATCCTATTTCTCATATCTGCGAATCTATCTATGCATATATATACATAAATACAATATATACATAAATAGAACATAAAATAATTTTAATGCTTTTAATCTCCTCCAGAAAAAAAGAAAAAAAACAGAAAACAAAAATTAAAATCAAGTAATACATATAAATACAAAGTAGAGTTAAGTCATCTCGATTAATGGATTATTTTTGCTTTTATAATTTTAACTGAAAGGATAAAGAACTGTGTGTTGCTTTAACGAACTAGTATACGTCTGTACATATATATTTAGATGCTATGGAAATAAATGGAGCAGATTTTTTCCCATTTTGTATCATTTGCGCAAAAAAACAAAAACAAAACAAATTCGATGTCTCAAGTTATACGACGAAACAAACGAAAGAAATGAATATAAAGTTTGTTAATTGGGGTTGTTCTCGATTTTTTTTTTTTTTTTTTTTTTTAAGGGATCTGTGTCATATGCTTTTCAATAGAAATAATCGTAATTTATTAGATATTTTACAAAATCCTAATTAACTACTATTAAAACTCATTACAATAATAAATACTAAATCAATGAGGTAAGATAAAATAATTTAAGAAAAGCATACCAAAATAGGTTAAGCTTCATTTAAATAATGTACACTGGGTATAATCAAAATGAAATTATGGTGTAATCTATATGTATATATACAGACAAGAGAACTAATATATAAATTACTCTAGCCGCAAACGTGATATCAGTTTCAGTATATTATGCATGGAAAAAAAAAATGTTAATCAAATTACAAATTTAAAATTTTATGATAAAAGCTTCAACAACAATAAAAATCGGTTTGAAAGTGAAAAACCGACAAAAAATCATTAAAAATGAAAAAATTAAATGAAATCGATAAAAACTAATTTGATTGTGTTGATTTTAATGATTATTACACTGAACTTATACATTTATTCGTAAATGCCATGAACACGCCTTTATGGAATTATAATCAGATAGACATATGAATATGACTGTACACTTGTGTTTGTTTTTGGATAACATTTTCAAAGACTATTTTATAAGTTTAATAATTTGGATAGGTGTTAAGTGTTATTTCGACATAAATATATTTTTATAGTTTTTATTGTCTTCGACATTTGCAATTTTTGTTGGACATAAATGTACGTATATAGTAGGGTTAACGGATTTTAAGGTGATGCTTATTACTTACTGCTGATTTATTTAGTCCAATAATTGCTTTATTTGACGATATCACTTATAAATTAATCAATCCAGACTATAAAATTGATAAAGGAGATGCTTGTTAACCTATAATTTTCAAACAAATTCGAGTCATTAAAATTATGATATATGCGAGATTGTAGTGACATGAACATACATATAAGAACATATGTCCCTCGACAACAACAACAACATCTTTTACATTTTCATGTATGCTCCCTTTGAGTTGTATCTAACAATCGGATTACAACACAAATACAATCATGCATTGACACGAGATATGCAACGCGGAGGAGAAGTTCTTCTGCCGATATCAATAGTTTACATATAAAATTTGCTTAACTTTTTTATTCAGATTATTGTACAAATTAATTTACCATAATATTGTACTTTAACAATAAATATTGTAAAATTAAAAATCGTATTTATCATTAAATTAATTGATGGATCATAAAAAAATACATATTTGGTGACCCCGATATTCCCTTTTGGGAAAAGTGATTAAATTATAAAATAAAGCTATATGAAATAACAAAAAATGTCGCAATTAGTGTTTACAATATAGTACACAATTATTGGCGATACTTGGAATGCGAATGTAATCTGGAAACCAGTTCCAGCTCGGTTAGAACAACATTTCTCTGGCTTTCCGTATACCTTTATGTGACAAAACAAACTCGTGTTTGATAAATTAATTTAATTGCACCTGTGTTGAATATAAAAAAAAAACAATTTTCATTCCCTTTTCTTTTTTCCAAAAATATTTGTTGTACGTTATTGATACTGTTGCCTTATAACTTTGTTGAATATTGATCGGTATAATCGAGCGTGATGTACGATATAACGATAATATCACTAAAATTGAGTCAAACTCAAATATAGAACATTAGGCGGGGATATCCGTATACCTATCATACAGTATCAATTCCTTTTCCACCATATTGGCGAATACATCATGGTTCTAATTATCGCGGATTAAAGCGTATTTCATCAGGGCCCTTGTTATGAAATTTTTCGATTTCGGATTTTTTCGATATCTAAAAAATTCGCCCCATTATGAAACTAAATAAAAAAATTCAACGCGTATTTTTCCGAACGCACATGTTATCGAAAAAATCCGCCATATTATGAAACTAAAAAAAAACATCAAATCGAATTTTTCCGAAAGCACATGGCAAAATTCGACTGCTATTTAGTTGACGAATTTCAAATTTGATCGTTGTTTAGTTAATGCTATCGTGAAATAAAAACATATAAAAACATTTACAATGTAAGTTTTATTATAAATATATTTAAACATATGTTTGCAATTATTAAAATCAAAATAAAATTAAAATAAAAATTAAATTGTTTTAATAAATTATTTTCATGAGAATAATGCTTCCTTATGGTCATCGGCGTCACTTCATCTTGTGAATCCTCATCACTCGAACGGGCAAAAAAACCAATACTGGCCATTTAAAACGAATATTTTAAATTTATTTTTATTTAAAATTATTAATGTTATACGTATATTTATTATAAAATAATTTTTAATCCACAAGAGACGCTTTAAGCAACGTATAATACTAACCCATCGGAAAATTAAAAACATCTGCTGTCAAATTAGTGTTGTTGTGATTTGTTGGTCGAAATTCGATTTCGGAAAAATTCGATAACAAGTTTCATAAGGCAAACCCGCAAATCGAAAAAATCCGAAATCGAAAAATTTCATAATAAGGGCCCAGATGTTTTTTATTTTCCGATGGGTTAGTATTATACGTATATGGTATGTAAACATAGATGGAGAAATTCTTTAATATTTTATGTAAGGGCCTAGCGCTGTTCCCGCCGCTGTTATCAAACCTAACAAATATCCTCCATGGTATGAAGACAAACTTATTTTAAAAACAAGAAAGATAAAGTATACAAAAAACGCTTACATTTTATTCTGAGGAGAGCAAGCTTAAATTCACAGAGTATAACCAAAACCTCGAAAGTTACTTTGAGATAAACTACAAAAACTATATTAGCTATAGGTGTATAAAGGAAAATATAAGAAAAGATCCCAACCACTTTTGGAGATTTTTATTTTTCGAAGTCAAATTTGCACTTTTCTCAAAAATAAACAAAAGTAAGCGTTGTTATTCGAAAATATGTAATTCTCATTAACACCATAACTCTCTTCTATAGGACTATATACCCCTAATTCCTTTGACGACTTTCTGCAACTCAAATACTCGGACTAAACTTTCCGTTAGCCTTTGGCATTTATTAGACGCTTCATCGACTGTGACATAGTTTCTTTATTTGTCGCATTTCAATAATTGCGATAAGTGGAGACCATATTGCGTTACCGCAATAGTAAATACCGATATTTTGAATTGGTTTGTCAAATATTAGTATGTTGTTGTGTGATTCTGTTTGATGGCCATTTTCTTAATTCAAATATATACATACATACATATATGTATGTTAATCGACTATTTGGACGCCTTGACTTTTATAATTCTAATTTTTGATTACTATAGGGAGCGTTTCTAGTTTTAAAGCACAATAATTTTGGTCTCTACACTTTTCTGTATCACAAAAATCTATCGTATAAATCAATCAAAAACAATCTATTGCTCTTAGTGTTTGGACAAAGATATGTTTGTAATTGTAACTGAATTTAAAAATAAACAAAATGTAACATCGATACATTTAGAACGAGTACTAGATGAACATTTATGTGTTTTGCTGAAATAGTCACGTCATAGTAACTATTCGTTCAATTTTTTCAAGCTTGCTATATGAATTTGAAAAATATAAAAAATAACAAAACAGAGTTAGAAATTATCATTTTTTTCACAAGCATCGCATAATTTTTATTTCAGTGGCTCTATTTTTGACAGTGTCGCTTGGTGTTGACGGTTGATACAAATGATAAATTAAATATCATATATAAAAGGTTATCATAAGGGCTTTCAATGAAATCTGTTAGGTTTGTTCTACAGGTAAGTTACCTCTCAAACCATTTGGGAAATTATGTGAACACTGCGATTAAGTGTTCAGCGAAATATTTCAATATTATTGTGTATATATAAGGGAAGCCATAGTATTGCTTTTCGTTCCAATCATGATATCATAAACTTGAATAACGTCGTCAATCTGGGATGATAGTTAAAGTTTAGAAAAACAGTTCGTTTCATGTCGGTTTGAATGAAACACTCATTGAAATTTAATTTCTCGAAAGCCATTTCCAAACCCCTATATAAATGTTAACTTCTTTTAACGTAATTTATATAATTTTATAAATAATGTGTATATATATCTATATAGGTAGAACACATGTGTGTACATTGTATATAAAATATATTTTAAATTACTTTTTTAAACAATTTTTAGAAACTTTACGAATACTTTCATTCATACCCCATTCTTATTTTTATTTTCAGAGAATTTTCACTTCAATCATATTCACCGAAAACACAACATCAAATGTGAATTTGAAAAATTTAAGGATAAATCAAAGGATAAAAGTTTTATTAAATTTTTTGTTTCTTGTTTGGTTGTGTGCTGAAAAAAAGCAGAATTCTTGGCTTTTTTTTTTTAACCAAAACAACAAAAATATTTTGTAAAAAGTTAAATATAAACAAAATCAAAATGAATATTAAAATAATTTATTTAATTTTAATTAATTTTATTCATACTATTAATAGTGATGATAATGTTAATTTAACGAACACAAGTGACATTACTAATAGTAGTAGTAGTAGTCTTAGTAGTAGTAGTAGTAGTAACAGTTTTAATAGAAATAGTGTTAATAATAATAATCCTAGCAATAATAGTTTTGTTAATATTTTTCCGGATGAATTGACTACGCTCAATTTTGAACAACAAACGAAAGAAGATTCACTCGACGCAGTGAGCTTTGGAATCAAATCGTTCACCATAGAGGTGACGACATCATCGGAGAAATTGTCACCCAGATCATCACCTTCTACATTACTGCAACCAGTTTCGACAGCCAATGGTGTAATAACAACAAGTTCAACGGAGAATCCAACTCACAGTACTATTGTGGATGAGGCCACAACTAAATTATCCACCACCACATTATCATCGATCCGTGATAATAATGGTTTATTTCGTGTCAAAATAGCCGAAATTACAACAGATGAGTTTGATAATCATTTGTTATATAATAATGACATTATTTCGGATGACGAGGATGACATAAAATTGCGACAAAAGTTAAAATTTAAAAAACAAGAGAATCATAAATTTAACATAATCGATTTTTATCCGTCAAAAATTGACGACTTCCCGGGCGTAGTTAAACAAGTGACGAGCGAACGAAAAGAAACTACATCACCTGATCTAATACCAGATATAAAAATTCCAACTTCAAACATTGAAATTGAATTGATTGAAGATAATATAGGAAATGTAAATATAAATAGTAATGTAACAGCCGGAGGTAGCAGCAGCTATTCGAATGATTTTGCAAGTGAACTACAAGAAGACGACACAATTAAAAAAATTGAAGAGAGCTTTTATCCTAAAGCGGTCAACTATCAATCAATATTTACAGCGCCACTAACTAAGTCAACTACAACGGCGACAACCACCACATCGGCTACAACTACATCCGCCACAACCACCGTTTCATCGTCAACTGCAAACCCATCCCCCAAGTATGAATTTATCGAACGTCGCGTTAAAAAGAATGATCCGCAATTAAAATTTAAATTAAAAAACAATGAGGGCGTGGCAAATACAAAGTTTACTAGCGATGGCAAAGATAAAATTGAATTTTCGACAACAAAATTTTACAGCAACAACGAACAACCACCGCTGCAAAGTAACGTAAATACTAAAATTCATATTATGCCCGAGAAACAACAAACGCATGCAACAACAACAATGGCGCTAATTTTACCGTCAATTACAACAATCACAACCGAAATACCATCAACAACAATGTCGCACACAAAATTAAAACTCGATAAAATTATTAAAATTTCAAAAACCATACGCAATGGTTCTGAAAAATTTAAACTACGTAAACAACAACCACAACACACAACAAACTCGTCGTCAACATTCAAAGAGCAACATAATACAATAACCACAATTCATCCATTACCCACCACACCATTGTCTACGACCGGGTTTAGTGAAACAATCGGAACAACAACAACCACCACCACAATACCGCCAACAATAAAATCAAAAACCAAAATGACAACACCAAATGGTCTGGTGAAAGTTCCGCTCACCATTCAAAAATCAATTCCACGGCAATTTAATAATGGTATCGGTGGCGGTAATAATGGTGGCATTACTCGATTGGAAGAAAAAATCAATTCGTTGGATTGTGAACTAAATAATAATTTACCAGTTGATTCGACACTTTGGCGTGGGAACGAAACACATGAATTGAATTTACCAATTACTGTAAGTATATAGTTCAAAGTTACGTTAATTAAATTGGGTTAAAGATTATTTATACTATATACGACAATTAAATAATGTCACAACTCAATCCACCAAATCATTTTGTAAGATAACATAGAAAACTTAATCAAAAAATTCTCACTAAATCCACACAAAAACTAAATTTATTTTAATTACATTTCAATCTCACTTGATTACTGTCAAACATGTAAAACTTTTCTACTATTAACATTTTTATGTTTTCCCGCTTTTCGTTATGATTTAATTTGTACTTTTTTATGATGCGAATTGAAAAACATATAAAAATACTTCAAGTTGAAAAGAAAATGAAAGAAAATATAAATAAACGATGAGACATAATATAGACGCAGGCAGATTCATTTGTGTGTACAAAATGTGATGCATGTATATATCGCTGGTCTAAGTGTGGTCATAAGTGTGGCATATTGGTCTAAGTGTGCTGTAACAGCCACTCAACCCAACCTAACCTAACCATAAATCGCTGGGCCTAAATCACAGTTTTAGTACGAGATTCCAGGGACCTTATAGGATACAATATACCAGAATTTCTGGAGGTAGTACTAATATACTTTAATATATTGAAATTTATTAAATAGACATTGAGGACGCAGTTTCTACAATAACAAATTGGATATATGTATATGCAGAATTTTTAAATTTGTAAGTAATTGGCCATTTGTGTTTGGGACATTTTAGAAAGTGAACAGCATATGAAATGAATAAATCGTAGATAAAAATTGGTTGCGAGCTAATACTAACGACCATCGAGATAAAGTTGAGCTAATGTAGATTTTATAGTCAGTTATATGTCAGCGCAGTAATAGTGATCGCAGCCCTTGTAAATCTTTTAATAGTACAACATTTGAAGGTAATTTGATAGTTTTAAAAGAAATAGCACTAATAGGAATTACTTAGTATAACTATCGAAACGATAGTATATAAGACTAACAGTCCCGAAAAACAATTTACATTTTAAGTATTATAAAATATAACCAATGAGGGACTGAGGACCTAGTAGTTTTTAGTAGCGTTTCTTTAGTTAATTGGGCGACCTTATAGGCGTTTCTTGTTGACTATGTACGAAGGATTTACTGTCAACTTATTGTAAGCAAATTACCGTATAATAATTCATCATAAAATAATTTACCGCGTAAATAAAATAATTTATCGTAGACACAATTGATTGTATATGGAACAAAACATTTCGTGAAGCCACATTTATCTATTGATCAAAGTTTGAAATAGGTTAATTTTTTTGCTGTAGTATACTCTTTTAATAATGAATTTTTGTAAACAATTTTCATAAATTTCGTTCTTTAAATAAAATATTCTTTAATTATAGTGTTATATAGGTCAAGAACGACAAAAATTTTTCAAGATCGAGATTTCTTTTAATTATCTATATTGAAAGAAATCCACCAAACAGATCAAGAACCGAGCAACTAGCGCAGTGGTTAAAGCTGCGACGTTTTGATCGGGAGGTACCGGGTTCGAATCCCAACAGAGAGGCGGGGGATGCAAAAGGGATTTTTCTCTCCCGATTACGATCGGTGATTAAACTGAAAACATCTATGACCCTCTGTTGGTATGTAGAACTCATGGGCCGACCCATCGTTCATGTTAGTAGTACAGGCTCTAGCTAGCATGGAGGCATGGAGCTATGCAGTGTGCAGATGGCCAATTAAAAGACGGACCTGTAGCCGTGTACAAATCGTTTTAGAATCCCAGTTCCAACAAACGAACCCAATTTCATCATTAAATTTGAAGCATAAAAACATAAAAACATAAAAACTAAATTTTGTCCACGATAAATTGTTTACGATAATTTGTAATACGGTAAATTGGTTACCGGTAAATTGTTTACGATAAACTAACTGGCACCCATGGATTACAAATTAGGTAATTATTATAGAAACGTATATACATAGGTTAGAACAAATTTGAACAATAGTACACCTTTTTGGAATGACATCAAATTTAATTTTCGTTTAACACGTCAAATTGTATTGTTGCTTGGATACGTTGCTGACTGTTCTTGTAGGGCACTCTCACATTGAGGAAGTCAAACCAATCGCTAACCTAAATGGAATATTAAATTATAGAGTTTTACATGTCTCTGCTTACCTGTTTAAAAAATTCTGAACATTTAAGCAAGTTTCCTTAAGTTAGCAATCCCAAGCTCCCATATACCAGGGTTAAATCATATTTCTCATTAGTTTTTGAAATGAGCTCTTGAATAATCCGTTTGTCAATTAAAGCCCAATCAATTTGAAATCCGTCATTTTCAATAAAATGGTTTCTGAGTAATTTTGTAAGTGCTTCCAATTGCCGATTAAACTACGTCATCATTGTTTAATCTTTTGATTTATCGTACACTTTTTTTTTTTTACTTTCATTTCGTCAAATGAAAGAATACAAATGTTATCATCAACTGTCATTTGAACTTTTGTCAAAATACTTAATAAGCAGTAAAGTATCCCTGTAGGTCAATTCTCGTTCCGTGAAAAAATGAAATGAAAAAAATATATATGTAAACCAAGCATAATGATGAATTTAATTTGTTTCTATTATTTGTGAGCCTACTTTAAAATTTTCGAATTTCACTATAGAGTGCTAGGCTTGGTTTTCACTTGACATTCTTATTTACTGATATTTGTGTCAAATGTTTATCGTAAAGTTAACAGATTTTCTCGTGAATTCTCTAAATGGCTGTTTACAAAAGGTCAAATATTTTACTGATGGCATAATCTAAACGCATAATCAGACGGAAAAACATTAGAAAATCATGAAAAATGAATCTCTTAAATTATATCTACATAAGTGGTCATTTTCACAACAATTTCAGCTAGACGTTCCACAACTCGCAACATAATTTTTTTGCATTTGAATCCTAAGAATATAGAATAATTAAATTCAATAAAATTCAATAATAAATTCAATTACAATAATTTTTCTAATTATTATTGGTCGCGCGAGAAAACTAATTATTTAAATTTATTAGACATGCATTTCACGACCAAAATACGAAATGAAAAAGATTTTTTCATATGAAAATATTTTGACGTCGTTTATCATGTTTTCATAAAAAACACTTTGGATATGTCTATTTATCAGTGAAAACTATTTTCATTTTACTTTTCACGGAACGGGAATCGATCGTACAGTACAAAAAGAACTGAATAATTTTGTTCTATGATTTGAAAAACTGATAATGGATGACTAGATGTAAATGAAAAGTTTATTTTACACCGTAATTTTTCACGGAACAAGAATCGACCCCCTGGATATTCTTGTATTTAACGCACCATTTTTTCAAAGTTACCCGGCTGGACGTGGGTACTTTTGTTTTAATAGCTGCTTGTATTGCAATTCATTTGCAATATCGTCTATTTTCCACCTCACACGGTTTTCGCGAAATTTCAATTTCTTCTATTTTGGCCCTCAATGACAATGGTTGACTCTATTTGAGTACTAGAATTAGCGTTGCAACCGATGGTCGACACTTTTTCTTTATCCTTAGCCTGGTATGCAGAACCACAAACATTGTATTAAGTGGAATATATACAGGATGTGCGGAACTACCAGCTTCATCATTTACAGTTTCTCAATTAAAAATAGGCGCATTTCAAACCATAATCGGGGTCATTATCAATATATTTAAATAATAATTATTTACCTTACATCTTGTTTGGCTTCTATAGCATGTCTTGCTGTTAAAGTGCTTGAGTACTTTTGCATTGGCAATAGAATTGTACCTTTTAAGCTGCGCTTCCATTTCTCATCCATATTGCGCGTGAACATGATATGGAGAAAAAAAATTACCTGGTGTGAAATGTTTCAAACAAATTCTAGTAGGTATGATATTAAATTTGTCTTTCCTGTGGCACAATATTACCCACTGTTTGCAAAGATTTGCTTCTTTTAGAAAAATATGATTCTTGTTCCAGTATCATGACTATTTACCGAGGAAATGGTACCGGGTTCGAATCTCAATAGAGGCGGGGGATACAAAAGGGATTTTTCATTTTCCGATTACGACCGGTTGTTGGAATGTAGCACTCACGGGCCGACCCATCGTTCATGTTAATATAGGCCTCATGGAGCTAAACGATGAACAATAAATCAAAAGACAATAAATGCACTAGCCGAACAGTCTCTAATGTATGTATATACATATATATGTGCTCAGTGTTGGTATTAATTTATCACAGTTCCCACTGTTACATCATCCATACACTACTGCGCATCTCATTTCTTAAAGCTATTTCTCGTACACTTGAGTCAACAATATACTAAATATTTACTTTTATAACAGAAAAAGTTAACACCATCTAAACACAACTTAACATGTCAAAGGTTTGCTCACATTTGTTTTAATAACAGTAACTAAATTTAAAACAAAATGACTTAACGTTACCGAACAACTTTGATGTTTTTTGTATCGATCTCTGCCATATGCCCATATTGGTTCATCAAAGAATGCGCTAGAATGAACGAAGATGAAATACTTAATTGATTATATACCTTTAGTACAATTATCTTGGGCGAAGAATACATAAATAAATAAAAACTATTATTTCTATTGTTTTCTGTTTTAGTGGCGACAATAATTGAGCTTAAGTATTATCTATAAAAGGATTTTTGCGTCATACCTGGAAGTTGGAACTCCAAGGTTCCTCTTTTTTGCAAAGGTTTTTAACTTCTTTTTCACAAGTAAAAAGTATTTCCAAAAAAAAGATTTTACTTACGAAAGAATTCACGAACAAAAATGCCAAATAAAAATTATAAAAATATTTTATTGTATCAAAACGTTCGGGCCATTTTAATGCGACGATTAAATGAAATTCCTTTATAGTAGTTTAATTTGGTTTGAGAGTCCATGAAAAGTCGGTTACGTCGGTGAAAAAGTATAACTTTCATTTCCAAGACAAATGAACCGTAAAATGCTGTATAATAAGAAGGTATCCTGCATATTAAGAAGGACCGCCCTTCAGTAAACCAGTTGTTTGGTTATACTTGGGGAAATCAAAGTCTGTTAAAAAATGTGTTTGCCGAGTAATCGTCGGTCCAATCGTTTAAGTCGTGTTTTTTTATTCAAAAATTTTCGAGTTCGAATATAGTTTCGGATAAGAATTTTCTTGTTTTTTCAGTAGGACATTTAAATAAAGTTAAATTACATATTTTAATTCAATATTATTAACATAAAATTAAATTTAACTTTATTTTTAAAGTTCTCGATCAAATCATAGTACACGAACTCGAAAAAAGGGAAATTTCAAAAGGAAATATTTTTAATTGTATTTAGCTTAATACCTGTATTATTTGACAATAAACGTCAAAAAATATTGTTAGAAGTTAAAATTTATTCAAATAAATAGAACTTAAATAAAATATATTAGTTAAATTAAATAAAATTTCCCAGTATTATCCCCGATGTTCTATATTGGGCTTGAAGTTCTGTTAATAAAAAAACACAGCTATAAGGTGCGTTTTTTTATTAACAGAACTTCAAGTTCTATAAGAACATCGGGAATAATACTGGGAAATTTTATTTAATTTAACCAATATATTTAATTTAAGTTCTATTTATTTGAATAAATTTCAACTTCTAACTATATTTTTTGACGTCTATTGTGAAATAATACAGGTATCAAGCATCAAACAATGAAAAATATTTGTTTAAAATATTTCCTTTTAAAATTTCCCTTTTTTTTCGAGTTCGTGTACTATGAATTTATCGCGCACTTGAAAAAACCAATGTTTTATCCAGAACATTGAAAAATAAAGTTAAATTTGATATTATTTCGATAATAGTGAATTAAAATGTGTAGTTTAACATTAAATGTATCTTATTTATTGATAAAAACTTAAATTCATTTGGATTTTACTGAAAAAATAAGAAAATTCTTATCCAGAACTTCATTCCAATAAGAAAATTTTTGAATTACAAAATACGACTATAGTCTATTCGGATTCGTTTATTTCTTCAAAGTTGAATAGACTTCGTCGTGTTGCCATTTCATTTTAACCGAAAACATGTCGATTTAGCAAAAAAATCCTGTATTTTGAGTAAAAAAAACAGTCGATATGAGATTTTAAAAATAAACTGGCAAAGTTTCAAAATGTGTTAGAAAACAACTCATGTATAGAAACGTATTTTCTATGGTTGAAAATTTGAGAAATTGAAGTGGTTTGTTTTCCAATTACATTGGCCGGAGCTATATAAGTTCAACTGATTTTAGAAACTTATTATTAAAGTCACATTTATTTAGAAATGGGCTACATAAATCGATATAAAAATGTAGCTATAAATTTTTAATAAATGAATTTGTTTTTGAGATGGGCAACACAATATTTTTTTAATTTTTCAATTGAAACAAATTCATGTGCAATAAAACAATTGAAAATTATTAAATACAACGACATATTTCTCTTTGCATTACGAACTTGTGATTCCTCGCTTTCAAATAATCGATTTAATTTATTAATCATTCCTAAAGTATGTTTTAAAAATTATAAAACAGTTCAAATAGGGGATTATTTAGAGTGTCGATAATTTTCTGCGATAAGTGCTGCTTCTGGATATCTACGTGTATAAAGTATAATTTAAGAACATCCAATTGACTCAATAGTTACTTTTAATGGAAACTACCGGGTTTGGGACGGAAACATTTTACGAGTTCAAAATAGCTTAAAACTGTGCAAATAAATCAATTCTTTTTGGACTATTTTGAATAACTGAATAATACACAAAAATACATATTTCACTTTTTGCTTTTAATAAAATGAACTTTTGGTCATTACACACATTTCATTTCTGTACAAAACTCCATTTTATAATTCCGAAAATGGTTTAAAATAATACAAAATAACTTAAATAAAACTTAAATAATTTGAGGTTTCTGTCAATATTTTGACAGAAAGCTCAAATTTGCAAGAATTATTTTAAACTAATTAACAGACGGTCTTAATTTTTTAACGGTCGCTGAATCGAGAAGCCTGTTGCGGTGAACAGTTGTTTGTCGGGTGTGTGCCCATATTGTCAGACTATACAATCGATAACCTTCTCTTTCTTAAAAAACTATTCACAAATAATAACCGATTGAATTTCTTATTTACTAAATTTTATAATAAATTCCAAATGTCATACAACATATGCGTATGTTGTATATGTATTAGTATAGTTTGTCCAAATGTATGATACTAGCCAGGGTTTATGTATTCTATATACATCATCTGTCTACATTATAATTTTTTATTTTGAACATTTTTAGGCCATACACGTAGCGCAAATATACGAGTGACAATTATTAAAGAATTGAGAAGAATATGAAATGAACTTTAGTTTTGAGCACATAAATCATCTTTTGTCGGTTCCACTGTTTTCTGTTTGATTTTCAGTTTGGTTCATCTTAGGAGCAACGTACACATATATTATAGAAAATAGAAATAAAGATGATGTATATGATCAATTATGTATATCAAGAGTAGTTCAACTCTTATGGGACACAAAATTCGATTAAGTTTTATATTTTTATAATACATATAACTATCATTCAATTAAAATTAAATTCCATGAAAATGATTAGCACATTTTGTTATTTGATCGAGACAACAATAGAACTTTAGCTAATTGTGAAAAAGTTTATTTAAGGTATAGGAATATTTAAGGATGGATATATGTACATATATATGTAATATATATAAATTCACCAACTAATATGAAAAATCAAATTAGCATCAATAAACCTCAATCAAATCATCATACAATCTTCATTCTATTATATATATGTATGTATATAGTATATGTACATCATTCAATTTCCATTTTGATTTTCTTTTCTATACATAAAATCATATTCATATCCCATCACCACCATACACCATTATTTTCATCTGTGTATCACTTTTGATATTACGAAAGAAGGCAGAGAAAATAATTTTTATTTAAGATTTCCCCCGATTTTATTTTGGTTGTTTTCAATAATATCGAAATCAATATACAATTTATGTATATATATACTCGAATATTCCAGTATGTACAAATAAAAAATGATTTCAATTTCGAATTGATGATGACGTTTGCAAAAACGTAAGAAAAAAAAAATACTTCAAACATAAAAAAAAAAATACAAAGCAGCAATGTAATCACAAAATGAAAATTCCAAAATGATGAGAAGATAAAAGAAATTGAAGCTGAAGTTAAATGTCTTGTTGTAAAAGAAAAATTTCAGTGGAAATAAAATATAGAAACTTAAATTATACAAAATAAACAATACATAAAAAAAGGTGAATGTATATATATACTCGTATACTTATATATATATATGGCCCCTTACATAAATAAGCATACAAATGCTAGACCAACAAACTGGCACACTCAGCTATTTTTTCCCATACTTGGTGGTAACCAGGTTAACAAGCATTAGCATACCTAATGTTTGTGCACGAATGTCATCGAATTCACAGCGTCTTCTATTTATATGTAAATTGACTGTTTTAAATAATTAAGTACATATTCGTATACATTTTAGTTGGAATTAAATATTTTTGTCTAGTTTAACTCTTTAAATTTTAAAAAGGGTTCTATTCCTCATACTCCAAATCTAATTTGACAAAGGTTGTGCCTAAATTTTAAACAAATTCATTTTAAATCAACTAAATTGCGTCTATAATGAAATCTAAAATAGTGTAAGTCTCCACTATCGAAATTTATTTATTGCTGCGTTTTAGCGGAGTCAAACAAGATTCAATCACTGGATTGTGAATAAAACATCTAATTTAATTGTAAAAAACGCTAATTTATTTAATTTATTTTTGAATAATTTTACAAAACACTAATTCACTTATTTAACTGATTTCTTGTAATTAACAATAATCAACTCCTACCATTTCATCTTGTAGCTATACCAAACATCAAACCTACTAGAATATTCCATAATATTCGAGAAGTGTCTTGACTATTTCTGAATGGTGTCACCACAATAGTAACACTACCCTTACCTAATTATAATTAGAATCCAATGCATCCCTTCCCTGTAGAGTAATAATCGCTCTAAGTGCACTACTTTTGGCTTTCCTCGCTGCCCTATTTTAAGCTGGTAGACCACGTCATTTAGCTTTATGATGACGGTGTACGGTCCCTCCCATGAAGGTTGACGCTTTGGTGATAAACGGAGATTAGGCCGTTGCAGGTTCTTATGCTATACTAAATATCCCACTTTTATACTACTGTTATAGTTAGAAGAATCGAAACCGTGTGCGTCGCTGAACAACTGAGAGTATTGCTGCTGTAGCCCGGAGTGTTAAAGAAAATCCATCCAAACAGACATTCCACAGACGACATTACACCGTATGTTGCTAAAGACTTAGGTCTTAAGGCTTTTCCAGTTCAGTTAATACAAGAACTCAAGCCGGTCGATTACCATAACCGTCGTATCTTGACTGATTGGGTCCTTCAAATGCATCAAAATGACCGGATTTTCATCAAAAAATCATCTTTAGTGATGAGGCCGATTTTTACCTCGGAGACTACGTTAATAAGCAGAATTGTCGCATCTGGAGCTCAGAAAATCCAAGAATGATTGTTGAAAAGCCTCTCCATCCTCAACGTGACACTGTTTGGTGCGGTTTTTGGGATGGCGGTGTGATTAGACCTTAGTTTTTCGAAAATGAGGCTGGTGCAAGTGTTACAGTGAATGGCTTGAGCTACCGAGCTATCATTAATGATTTTTTATGGCCGGAATTCGAAGATATTGATGTGGACGACGTTTATTTTCAGCAAGACGGCGCTACGTGCCACACAAGCAACGAAACAATCGCACTTTTACAAGAAAAGTTTCCTGACCGTGTTATTTCTCGAAGAGGTGATCATAATTGGCCACTGATATCTTGTGATTTAACTGCACCTTTAGGCTTTTTGCTTTGAGGCCACGAGAAAGATGCCAATGCTCCACAATCGATTCAAGACCTTAAAGATGGAATTCGTGAAGTTATCAGTGGCATACAGCCGTAAATGTGCGAATTGGTCATGGAAAATTTCATGAAAAGGATATGGTGCTGCAAGCGTAGTCGTGGCGGCCATTTGGCTGATATCGTTTTCAAATGTTAATGAAATACCTTCCTCTTTACAATGAAATAAACATTCATTGATTTTTCTTAAAAAATACTCGTTTTTTTAAATATCAAATTGAAACCTCTTATTGGAAAACTCTTATTTAATTGATTACTTGAAGACTGTCCAATCGATTGTTTCATATATCTTGTTTCAGTTCCAAATTTGACTATTCCATTTTCTGGCTTGACTGTTGAATACCAGGCATTAACTACGTCATATTGAAATATTCTAATTGTACTGGCACAGATTCAACCACTGCGCGTTAATCGAATCCTCTTCAATACGATCATCCTCCAGGACCTTAGGCAATCGTTGCTTCAATTTATTTTTATGGCCGGCAGTTGATAAACCACGCCGCGCCAACTCCTCCTTTATAGGTATAAACAAAACGAAAGATACATCGACAAGCGAGGTCGCCTGTTAAATCAAAATATGCAGAAAGTATGCGATGCTCACACAACTAATGTCCGATGTTGACTGCGACATTATCGTCGAACATTTTTTAGAACCTATATCTAATTTTGTCGAAGGCGCTGCAGTGGTACCAAGTATTTTCTGGCTCGCTATTATGGCACTATTTTTTTGGTTGTCATTTTTATGCTCATAATTGGTACACAAATTAAACCAAATCCTTTCTCCACTTTATTGGTGACGCTCTTTGTTCTGTTTACTCAAACGTTTACCCAAACGATATCGCCGAAAGACAAATGTATTTTGTCGATGTCACAATTCACAATTCTACCATCAATTGTTACGGTTTAGCCTTGTCAAACAAGTTTCGATCACTGGATTGAGAATAAAACATCCAATTTAATTCTAGAGAATGGTAGTTTCACTACCCAAATAGAGACTAATACGAGTATACTAAAAGTTACTCGAATATGTTGAAATTTAGTTGAGTTCTAAACCATTTTTGTATCGAGCACGTCAGAATATCCATATAAAAAATTGTTCAATTAAATTTTTAATTTTTTCGCTTATTAGAACGAATTTTATAAAATCTCATGTAATATCTTCCTGAACGGACCTATGCTATACATACATACATAAAATTTGGTGCGCTCAAACAGTTTTTTGTCAAATATTCATCAACTTTGAGACGTAATTCTGGGTTAATTATGTATAGCAATTTAAAAAAAAAAAATATGTTTTACTCGCTCGCAAATATCTAACACTATTTGTACAATTAAATTATATCACTAAATTTAGTTCAAATTTCGGATTCAAATAAATTATTCCTATGAACAAACAAGCTACAAGCTTTGTTTTTTCTCTATAAGTAAGGTGACCAGAATTCTAAAAATCGAAAACAGTCAGTATATGCTTTATTGCCACACTTTTATCGTGTGACAAAAAAAAATTATATTTTCTGAAATATTAAATTAGTTCAAATAACTATTTATTATTGAATTGACAAACAGTATTTAAAAATGTTTTATAGTAACAATATAACTACAATTATAAATTTATTTAAAAAATATTTGTTTTTGTAGCAATTACTCACTTTCACTATGTCTTTCCCACGATTTTAACAAAACATCACATGAAGTACAAATAATTCGTCAGTACGCACAAGTTAACCAATACAGTACTGTACGCACAAGTTAATTAATACAGTACTGTACTAAGCAGTACGGATAGTCATCTTGATCACTATAAATGAGATATGTCACGCATTCTTCGGTGACTTCGGTAAAAAAATCGCCCCACATACGACCACATATCGTGCGTTACTTAAACATTACCCATCATATTTTTAATTGGACAACTATCGAACAATGTCTGGATCTTGGGTTCGGAGAACACACATAATGATTCCCAAGCAGTAAAGAAAGTTCCTCGGTATGCCTTAAGGCATGCCAATTGGGAGTGTTTCTACAGCCAACTAAGTAACATCTGGCAAAGCCTGGGTAAAAACCTGAAGGTATCGATCGATAGTGATATCGATCAAGTTGAATAAATAATAACTAGTTCAATTATCAAACTCTGCAGCGCTACTATACGACGTATACGTGCTAGAAAATCTAAATTGTCTTGGTGGTCTCCGGAGTTAACCGAATTAAGAAAATTGGTTTGAAAGTTGTGCAAGCTATATCAAAGAGATAAAAATCAAAAGGCTTAACTATGTGATACACCGAAAAGCGTGTTTTAAAAGTATTAGAGACAAAAGCCAAATGAGCTTAAAAGAGTTCATAACGGAGCATGGTAATGCTGAACCGTGGGGCTTTGTCTATAAGTTCAGCACAGGTAAATTAAAAACGAATGAGGTACTTAGTACCCTGGTGAGCAGTGGTGGACAAACCACTATTTGTTGGGGGACACTACAAAATGCTTGCTCAATACCTTGTGGCACACTTGAAAAAATTGTCAATAAAGGATGTCCGCAAGGTTCCATCCTTGGTCCACACCTTTGGAATATTGTCTTCAATGGAAGCATGAATCAAGAAGCCCAAGAAGTAGCATTCGCGAACTTAATGCTCTTTGCAGGGAATTCAAGACAAAGTAGTCAAGAAAATGCGCAATTAGCCATAGACAGGATGGTAGACTGGTGCAGAAGTTATAAAATGAAGCTATCCTCTATAAAGACAGTTATAGAGACCACCATTGGGTTCCATAAATGGCAAAAGAATTAAAATGGTGAAAACTGTTAAATGGCTGGGAGTTGACTTCGATGAACGACTTGGAGTAACTTCACATGTCAATGGAGTCGCGGAAAACAGTAAGAAGGTTTTCGCTGTGCTGAAACGAGTTGCTAAAAAGAACTGGGGTCTCAAGCAACGTACTTTGTCAATAATATACGAGGGCCTTGTGATCTCTTCATTGACATACGCGTGCGCGGAATGGGTAGACAGAATGAACTGTCACCATCGGCGTACACTAGTTAGTGCCCAAAGAAGTATCCTGCTCGGAATTACCAAGGAATACAGGACAGTGTCAACTGACGCATTCCTATCTTGGCCGGCATGATTCCTATTGATATACTTTTAAATGATAAAATTGCCAACTACAAGATAAGGAAAAGACAAAACGTGAGCTACGGAAACGTGATAGTAGAAGGCGATCAAATTCGGCCAAACCTCATGGGCTCGCTCAAAAGGAAAACAAGAAAAGCGCGGTATGTATCAGTATGGCAAGATAGATGGCGCATTCAATGGATAACATATAGTTATCTGCCAAACATTGAAGCGAGATTAGAGACAAAGATACCTCTAAGTGTATGATTTAACCAAATGTTAAAGGGACATGGAAAAATCGCCTCCAATATGTACCGACTGAGTCTAGCGGACTCAAGTGACAGGCACTTGAATGTGGACAGGGCGAGGATATCATAGAACATATCCTCTATGACTGTGATCTAGCTCAAAAAGCTAGAGATCAACTTATTACAGACTCAAGAGTTGAGTGGCCAGAAAGTAAACTTACTCTAAAAATGCCATTCTCAACCTCAACTCTTTCAAGAAATTATGTGATACCGTCTTGAGCGGTTGGTAGATATAAGCAGTAGTACACAAGATTTTTATCTTAAGTAAAATGTTAAAGCTAGTAAATAGTAGACGAGTATGCGCCACATCGTTGGCAGGGACGGTAACAGGTTAACCTAGCTAAGCATACCGATATAGTACTAATATTTTAAGAATTGTAAGTCCGCGTTGGTTATGTTAAAGGCACGACCACCTGGAATCATGTTCTTCGTATCAAAGCGACACCTCAAATGAAATGAAATGTCCAGCAAAAAAATGTTTACAAAACAATTATCAAAATCCAATAAACATAATAGTCTTCGGATTCTAAAGTTCAATAATAACTGTTACCGAGCAAATAGCACAGTGATTAAAGCTGTGACGTTTGGATCGGGAGGTACCGGGTTCGAATCTAAATAGGGGCGAGATGCAAAAGGGATTGTTCCTCCTTGATTTCGATCGGGATGATGATTAACACATCTATATGACCCTCTGTTAAGAGAGCAGAATGCATGGTCCGAGCCATCGTTCATGTCAGTGCAGCTTGGTGTATGTAGATGATCAAACAACTCGGACCTGTGGAGGAAGACCGGAAATAAGCTAATAAATTAACTGCGGATATATCCGACACAATAGTATGCCCTATCGATCGCAATTTTAGTGTTAGGTGGTCGTATTTAAGTTCGGGCGAAATTTCAAACGATATACACATTTCATGGCTTGCTGGTTTTGCCCTATTACGTTATATTTTAAACTTGGCGACCATGACCATTTATAATTATTACTGACATTTGACTAATTCAACAATTTTACAATGGAATTTTATCTTTGTTAAAATCTATGCGATGGGATCAGAAACGAAATTCGAATTTCGTTCAAAATACGTAACAAAAACAAAAGATTTGATCTGCTATTTAAAATATTTTACATAATTTTTCATTTATTTTCATGTATTTCCTTTTGGAAAACCGAAATTTTCTTTTATAATCTTGTTTGTTTGTTTTTTTTTTATTTTTTCGTCGTTTCGTGTCTGATTCATATTGAAACATACAATATAATTGGATAGATTCTTGATAGGAATTTGTCTTATTTTTCCGTTTTTCCATTTCTATTATTATTTTTCTATCTGTGTGATTGTTGTTGGCATTGTCGGTACCAATGTTGTGTATATAATATAAATATATACATACATATATGTATATGTATAACTACATATATTATATGGAAAAAGGATACTTGAAGTTATTTTTGTTTGTTAAATTTGATGGTTTATTAGATGTCTTCATTATTATATTTGTTGGATAGATTTGAGGGGTGTTATGGGCAAAATGAATGATGTCTGATATTATGTCTGGGTCGATTTATCAAATAACATTAGATTGATTTTATGATGGCGCCAATCATATTTGCAAACATAAAATGATAATAAAATTGGTATTGTTAAGGTTTGTTGTTAAATATGAAAGTTCACGAACTAAGTGAACGATTTTTCCGTTAGAGAGTCTTGTGTGGAAGTAATATTCTAGCACATTATATCAGTCGCAATTTCGCTCAAGATTATATATATCTGTTGATATAGTCAAATTAGCAATTTAATGGAAACATTTTGAAACAACAATTTATAACCATCACACAAAAATATTAAGTTTAGTTTTTTTTAGCAACCAGAAAATTGTTCGTTTGGTGTGGACTGCCTACCAATGATCATTTCCTGGGAGGGAACAATTGAAATTCAATCAGGCGATGTACTTCTAGTGGTAATCGATGATAAACTATTACTACCTTCAAATAACGAAAATAAATCCACAATTGATCAAAAGTAAGTATATATTAAAGTAATTTACATACTATTTTTATATGTTTATCTATACGCAGCTTTCATAAAACAATAACAACTGTGTACCAAGTAACCAGAATGGGACATGAACATTGTGACATAACTGAGGGAGTATTACTTGATATAACACCATTAGTGGTTGATGGTAAAAAATTGGTGACGCTATACGATAAAGATTTGACAGAGGGAATTAATTTATTGATCGGTATGTATTCTAGAAAGTACCCATATCTATATGTTGGTGTTTAAATATTTAATTTTTATTTGAAAATTATTCATTTTCAAAATATATAAACAAACAAAAAAATTAAATAAAATCATAAATAAAATAAATAAATAAATGAAAATTTCAAGAGAATGGTTTTTCCTCTAGGTATATACAAATTTATATTTTTAATTATAAATTACAATTAAGATAGAATTTATTACAGTGTTTTATCGTCAGTTAAAAGTCTATAAACTTTTTCATCTATACAAAATCTAGTTCACATTCGGAGAGAACTATATTATATTTTATATATGTACGTGTATACGTATACGTCTGTAGGTTACATATAGTTTATTATAAACTATATGTATGTACATACATTTATAGTTTAGGGAACAATGGCTTTGTAATTGTTTAAAGTTTTTTTTTAACATAATTTATGTCTATTTCAAAATGATCTCTCGGTTGAACTTTTTTTGCTGTTAAATTTTTTAAAATAAAAATATTTTAATTAATTCTATTTCCCATGGATACAAAAATTTTAAACGGATACAGTGCTCACTTGACGATTTAAAAATGTATTGAGACGAGACTGTAATGTAGAATATTTAAAAAAAAAAATAAGCATGAATAAAATTCAAAATGAAAAATATGTATATACTAATAATAAAATGAAAGCATTTTCCCATTTTTCCTAATCCATATAATTGTATTTTTATATTTTTAAACTCTCAATGGACGCCCATCAATTTAATCAAAAATTATGTTATATTTCGGCGCTATTATTAAAATCTCATTCCAATCAAAAAGTTGTATCGGAATTATGGAAACAACAATGCGTTCGACTACGGGTTACCGTTAAATCGGATAATTGTGGCGAAAATGCTGAATGTTCCGGAAAAGGTGTATGCTTTTCAAATTCATCAATGGTAAGTATATAGAATTATAGACCATAAAATAAAAACATGTCAGTATGATTAAACAAAATTCCAAAATTGTATTTCGCAGGAAGGTTATGAATGTCAATGCTGTAACGGTTTTGCCGGATCACATTGTGAGGAAATTGATGCATGTACACCAAGTCCATGTACAAATAATGGAATATGTGTTGACCTATCCCAAGGACACGAGGGAAATTCATACCAATGTCTATGTCCCTATGGTAAGTAAACTTATCTGTGATAAGGGTTTTCAGGTATGCCATTTATAGGATCAAATCAGAATTTTACCTTTCAGTTCCGGAATTTTTTTATTGTTGTACGGGTTGTACGAGTGATGAGTATATGTACATACATTATACATATATAATATATATGAATTTGAAAGAAAATTAAATTTATTTTCGGAATTTAATGATCGATATTTTTTATTATTACTAATACACAGAATATTATGGTATATATATTCAGTTATGTATGTTATATATAATGCATATCTCAATATGAATATGTAAATATACAATCTGTTTCATTACTATAGCACCACTTTTTAGAAAACCTACAAGCTTCAACAATTAAATCAAAATGGTGAAAATTAATATTTTGTGAGCCCTTCTTTGTTTTCTGCGAACGCTAAAATCCGATTATCCGGGTATGCTAGGTAATTAATTAATAATTTCGGATAATAATTCACCTCAGTCATGTTCAATGGCTCATCTGGAATTGTCGTTTTCCTCTATAAACTATTCTAATTCAAGTTCTGGTCTGGCGAACAAACGATATGTATATGAACTTCTCCACAAGCCGAGACTTTGTTGAGCAATTTATGTGAATTGATGCGTTATCTTGTTGGGGAGCCCAACTTTCATCTCGATAATAGATAAAAATAATTTTCGACGTCGCCATAATACTATTAACTGTCCATTCTGGTGGATAGACAGTATAATAAATGGTAAAGCGAAAAGGAAGCTTCTCATACCGTTAAATTTTTATCACCAATACTTTGATTTGGCAAGTACATTGGTTCTCCTCGAATAATATTGTAAAATTGAATATAATCTGGACTATCAAGGTTTTGTCATCGGAAAATCATATGTTAATGAATAATAGTTTATTACAAATAAAAAACAAATATATAATTGTAAAGAGTGCTGCATAATGTATGTTGGAAATTCAATTTTTTTTATTGAAAATGAAAGTTGGTTCTATGCCGTTTACATATGTATGGAATACAACATCGTTCATGTGATTACCACGGCTCCTGTTACAGGCCTGTATCCGAATATCAAAATTGTCGATGACTTTTTCAATGAATGCAGTTCAATGGCCTAAATTTCAGCTCGAATGTTGTTCTTGATCTTGAATTGTTTATGGATTATTGTTACATAATTTATATTTTTAAAAAAACCAAAGAAAATAATCTAACGGTGTTAAATCGCATGATCTTGGTGGCCAATGGACATCAAAATTTCTTGAAACTATGCGATCATCGAACTTGGTCCTGTTGCAACCAAAAATTATCTAAATCAATTTCATCCAATTTTGGCCACAAAAATCCAGTTGACATGCCACAGTAGGGCACACTATTTACTGTTATTGCATCTTCACGTTCATTTTCAAAAAAATCAAGTCCAATGAACCCCCTTGAAGTTAGCCCAGACTTTCATACCAGGATTTATTAAATCTACATCTGACAACACAAGCGTAAAAAATCATCCCAGGCTTTTTAAAATAGTTAATTTAACCAGTTTGTTCATCCGAGGATTTTATACAGACAGCAGAGGTGAGTCAAATCGCACGACCTTGGAGGTCAATTGACAGGTTCATTTCTCGAAATCAACTTATCGCCAAATTTTGATTTTAATACGTCGATGGTTGCGGTCGCCGTATGGCACGTAGCACCATCTTGTTGAAACCACATCTCGTCTCTTCATATTTTCAAACAAAAAATTATTGATCATTTTGCGGTAGCAATATCCATTGACCGTAACGCGATCCCCGGCCTTATTTTTGAAGAAATAAGATCCGATGATGCCACCAGCGTGTAAACCGCACCAAATGGTCCATTTTTCTGGATGTAATGGAGTCTGTCAAGAGACCCCTCTTGTGTTTTTATTTATTATTAAAGCCAAAAATGAGCCTCATCGCTGAACACAATTTGACGATAAAACAGTGGATCATTTGCCACCTGCCCTAGAGTCCAATCGATGAAAGAACGACGCTGACAATGGTCTCTTGGCTTCAATTCCTGCACCAGCTGAATCTTGTACGGGTGTACATTCGTTCGACGTGTTGATGTTATTGCATCCTCTAGAGAGTATGTGGTACGAAATCTATCCACAGTTTGACTGATGGCTTGTTTAGATGGACGACTATGTGCGCCATAAAAATCACGAAGTCGTCTATAAGTTGCGCTATTTCGTAGCGTTCGAGATCTGCTAGAGTATATTTTTCATAAAAATTTAATTTTCTGTTTTATTTTTTACAATTTCAAGTTCTATCAGGCTTTAAAAACCACCCTTTACAAAGAATACAGTATGTATAAACAACCTCATTATTATTTGGGACTTTATAGACTACAATCACAATTTCCAAGATGAACAAAAATTTGGCCAGATTAATTTTTTTATTTAGAACTTTATGAAACTTATGTGGGTAAAAAGTCTGGGATGGAATATGAACCGGCAGAATTTATTCATATTTGACTCAAAAGTAGCCTATAGAGTCTCTTTGACTCAAAGGTACCCTATCTTGATGAAAAATTTTCAGGCCGGCCAAAACTTTGACCAGAATATCTTTTATTATAAATAACTATTAAATTTTACTTATGAGAAGTCGAGTCTGGGATGCATTTGTTATACCAACTGCAATTTTTGTATATGACTAAAAGACTGGGCTGAGCTGTATAAAATCCTAGGATGAACCAACTGTATAAATTAAATATTTTAAAAGTATGGGTTGGCTTTTTTTACACTTGTGTTTCAGAGGTATTTTTAAAAAATCATGGTATGAAAGATAGGCTAACTTCAAGGGGGTGTCGAATGATGCCACTTGCTCACAATCTACACCAAACAGTAACTTTATTAGACGAATTGGTTGTTCATGAATAACATGAGTTCTCATTTTGTTCGAGGATCTGATTGACAAAACGACGTTGCTGATGCACATGAACTAAAAATGGCATAGTTTTGACTTTTCATTTGTCAAAAAACCCGAGTTGGTACCGCACAATAAATAAGTTTTTGAAGCTTAAGAAAAAACCAACAGATGGCACCCTTTAGTTATGAGACATAGTAAATTTTGCAAGCCCTAAATTATTTTAACAGTACAGATCGAACATTTTTATATTTAATTAAGCCTACTTCGTAGTCAGGCTCATTTGGTTATTTAAAAAAACGAAACATCAAGTGATGAGTGATATAGTTATGAATGGGACTGTATATACGTATTTACAAATTAATATGTACATAACAACCCCATTATATTGGATCAAAATAAAAAGATCTTGGAACGAAGGAAAAAGATATATCTAACTAATTTCTGTACTATACATAAATCGAATTAGCATGTTACATAAATAGTAGTCTGAAGCTGAATTTCCAAAATTCGACAATTTAAATTTATATTCATAACTTATAGCTCGGTATTAATTAATAATTTAACATTCGAAATGGAAAGTTCCACTGTGATTGACTATTCGTCTAGTTAAATTTATATTATCAAAAATATATAGTAATAATGTAGTTTTGAGGTGCCTAATTTTAGGAGACCATTTTATATTATTGAGTTAGTCAAAATATTTTAATTTAAGTCACATAATTTTTATTTCAAAATTTTAATATCCGCTCTAATTTACCTGGGTGCCAATCAGCTTATTATATAACAATTTACCGTATAACCAATATTCAAAACACAGAATATTTAAATACGGGATAAGGTACGAAATAGCATCAGGTTTGAAACAGGATATTAAAAAAACAATTACGATAAGTTGTTATACGATATTCTGCCATACGATAAACTGTGATAATTTAAATGTGCGCCCCAATAATTTTGTAGCTTCATGTACAAATTTCTAGTGACGATGAATTTAAATATTTAGCTAGCTGGTACAATGCAATGATTATGGGATAAGCTTTGCGGCATTTTAGTAAAATGTTATAATGGAAAATAAGAAAATATGGGAGCACTGTAATCCCGGGATTGGATTGCTCTAAAATATTAATAAATCAAAATGTATACCATAATACAAATAGTTTTCTTGGGAATGTGTCTATGGTGGTCGAAAATAACCTGCAAAATGCATTTGATACAAATAGTAACTCCCTATAATTTGCAAAAGATCAATAATTCGTAGTTTGGAGTCCCTTGAACCCCAAGAGCGATCACTTTGTAATTATAATAAACCATTTTGAATTACTATGAAGTAGTGAATTTGATTAAAAATGATCTATAAAGGTCGATCCAAACATAAATCGATAATGCTCGATAAAATTGGTATAAGAACCCTAAACTCGGAATCAACTATTATGAAATTTGAATAAATTAAATCGTCCGGCAGTGATTAAACTATACAAATATCAGAAAGTGTAAATTAATTAAAACAATGCTTGTTTGCCGTCCTCCAAAATTTTACGTCCGAATTCCTTTCTCCCTCCTCCCTCGCACCTTCCGGCTAATCACTTTTTCGAAAACAGCAGATTTTGCATGATGTGTTTCTGGTTTTAATATATGTATTAAAACTATTCCATTGACACTCATATCTGATTTTTTAAAACATCATTTGTTTTTTATTATTTTTCCACTGGAATTTAAGTTCCAGTAGAATCGGGATATTGGAAAATATGATAGGGGTGTAGGTTTATTTGCAAATTTGTAATTATTTAAGTAAAGTAGGGCCATCATAATAAATCATGAAGTTTTAGCTTAAGACTAATAGTTCGAAGAAAGTATTAAGTAGGTAGGTAACCTCAAATAATTTTTAACAAAATTGCAGATGATTGAATTTAGAATTTTATCTGTTCATGGATTAAGCAAAAATAATCTAAATGTTGGCAAAATTATCGGGGTAATCATTGTTTGACTTAAACCCAAATTTTATTTTAGAAATGAGTCATAAAAAATATATGGTTACAACATATAATGTTGTTACAATCGAATACTATATAGTATATAAGATGTATGCATATTTGTACAATATAATGTGCACTACTATACTATACATAGTATATTATGTATATGGTTGACATTGATATAGTTTTTTCTGTTGAATAAACTATTTTTATTTGTCTTCTCTGAGTGTCATAAACTACTCAACCTCTCCGAAACGATAGTGTATAGAATAACAATTGAGAAAAACTAAATACATAATGAGTGGAAAATCGATTTTCCTATCCCCAAGAAGACAGATCTGTTATATACTCATGTTAATAAGCGTTAATTTTTTAATGGTCTAAATTGATTGACGATAAAATAATAAATAAAATCTTAAATATTTGGTAATTGCAATAAAAGATAAAACAATGTTAGATAATTCCGTCACCAAACGCATATGGTGCGCAAATATGTAAATGATGAAAATTCTATAAATATATTTTTCATTCATTTTCATACCTTTTTGTCGTAAACACTGTACCATGCTAAACAAAATACACATATATACGAGTACAAATGAATAATCACTTTGTTGTTAAACGACATGGAAAACAAATAATAACAATAATTATAAATGGGTGAATTCGATAAATTTATTGAGATAAATATGTTTTTATTCTTGTCTCAGAAAAGACCCCAAAAAAAACAAATTTGGAAATTCTTCTTCTCTATAAATATATACGATCATTAATTTTGGTGAATGCTTTCATTCTTTCGGGTTCAATTAGAACGTATAGTTACATATTTGTGTGTATGCATAAGGATACAAATAGGTTTCAATTAATTCCATTTTCATGCTCGATTTAGACGATATGGTTAATATTTTTCTGCAAAATTGATTTCACAAAATTTATTAATTATGGCGGTCTATTATAATTTAATTAAATTGTCTGTTTCTTTTCTATGGTATTTAACGAAATCACCAATATATAGGTTATACTGGAAAAAATTGTCAATATGAATCAGAACCATGCAATCCATCACAATGTCTAAATGGAGGTACTTGTATTGGGAACCTAACAAATTTCCGGTGTGAATGTGCTTCAGGATTTAAAGGACCACTGTGCCAACATAACTTAAATGAATGTCTTTCATCGCCTTGCTTTCACGGAATTTGTGTAGATCAGGAAGATGGATTTCGGTGTGTTTGTCAAGCGGGCTATTCTGGCGATTTATGTAATTTCGAGCTGAATGAGTGTGAATCGAATCCATGCTTAAATGGTGGCCAATGTAATGATCATATTGGATCGTATTCGTGTAAATGTACAAAAGGATATACCGGGAAAAGATGTCACATTAAAGTATATACGAATACAACCGCTTGTTTCAAATGTAACGAATTTAATGCAAATATATTTACAGGTCGATTTCTGTGCAAATGATCCATGTCCCGAAGGTCATCGATGCGTAGATCGTGGGGATGATTTTACATGTGAATGTCCAGGTGGCAGAAATGGGCCGGACTGCAATCAAGTACCTCGAACGGTATATAGGAATTTAAAATTTGGTTGTTAACAGATATAAATTGAATTTAATATTTTAGCTTTGCAATATAAATCCATGTGCAAATGGAGGAACGTGTTGGACTAGTGAAGAATCATTTTATTGTGCATGTCGACCAGGTTTTACAGGTAAAATGTGTGAAGATGATTTTGTGGTGGAAACCATTGTAGGATCAAATGAAATTGTAAATGATGAATCTAGTATTCATACATTTGGGGAATCATCGTCATTTGGAAGTGGGACAAAACGAGGGCCAATTGAATTACATAATGCGTATATTGCGGCTGGCACATTAACCGCCGCTATATTCATTGTGGCTGTAATTGTAAGTGAAATAAATAAATAATAATTCGTAATCAACCTAATTTTTTATATAATGTTATAACTTTATTATACAGGTAACCGCATGTCACTGTAAAGTTAACCAAACATATCGACGTTTTATCACACGACACCATCCACTAATTCCAATCCCTGGTTTTAGTTTTCGAAAGAGTAGTTCCAACAATCATAAACATTGGCTGAGTGGTAAGGGGCTTCAATTAAATAAAAAACATTTGCCTGCTACCAATCACAATTTACAACCAAATCAATTAAATACAGGTCATCTGCCATCACAAACAACAAGTAGTGGATATTTATCGTCGCAGACCACCAACACAAATTCAATCGGTTATCCGGTACGAACATTAAATCGTACATTACCATTAAATTTAGAAAACGATATGTACTATACAGTCGATTTTAGTGATTCACAGAATGCTCCGCTGATACAGTGAAATAAGGCCAAATTTTAAGAATATAGGTTTATTTATTAAGTGAATATACATTTTCAAGCCCCGTGTACAGTATTCTATTGAACAAATAATCCAACATTTATTATTGTTAATATTCTGTTATATACAAAATTCGTTATATGTCCTCAAATAATAAAAACATAAATTATTAATTTTATTTCAAACAAGTTTCAATTCAATTTAAAACTAAAATAATAAATAAAAACGCTTGTATAGTTAATATAAATATTTTTAAAAAAAATTAAATTAAAAAATAGAAAAATTATTTATGTTGTTATGATTACAGTATTTATTTAAAATACATATATGCTGTATTTTTTATTTGTTCTATATAGAGCATCTAGACAGTGACACTAATTTAATGTTCTATATAAAATAAATAAAAAAAACGAAATAATTATAATATATAGTGTAAATTTGTTATAAATTGATACAAAAAAAATTATTTTGTAATTTTAAAAAAAACATATTATATGATTTTTGTATTTTCGAATTACCTATTAAATAAATTACAAAAATCATATTAGTGCCAAATCTTCTATTTGAATTAATAGATATGGTGCAGAAGAACTAAAGCCAAGAAATATAGAAACTCAATTGACTTTACTTATAGAAATAAGCAGAAGACTCATTTCCTTTACATAAAAAATACATTCAATTGAAAATAACAATCTTGACTTTATTCGACTGTACAGAAACGAGATTCCAAATGTTATGCCAAATTTTAAATAAAATAAAAAATAAAACAAATATTTTTAAAATTGTGTATTTTAGGCTTCATAAATTTCCTCGCATATTTTTTTTTATATTTTTTATTGAATGGCTTATACATAATACATATATATTGATAATTACATTCAGTTTTATATTTTTTTATAAAATTATTTCTTAGAGTCCACATTAGAATCGTTCTATACGGTAATGATTAATTAATATTTACATTATTAATAAATACATTTTAATTAACAAAAAAATAATACAAACATATACTTATTGAAAATTATTAACGGACTCAAAAACCACCATTTGAAAATATCTAGCAAATTTTATTAATTAAAAATCATAAAAAATAGATTATCACTTAGTATCCATACATAAAATAACATTTAATTTTAACTGACCTAAATTAACTCATTGTAAATATAACAAATAAGTATGTATTATAATTTTTGTATATAGAAACCACATATGAACATACACCATCCTCAAACTAATAAAACTAATAAACTAAATCTTCCAAATAACTGTAATAAAACAAAGTCGATTTGAAGCTAATCAAAATTATTTATTATATAGCTTTTCATGTTATTTAAAAAAGAAAAACAATAAAATTCTAGAAAAAAAAATTTTTCTTCTCCAAATCCCGAAATTAAGTTGGTTACAATTCCAAAATCCCTCCACAAAACATGTTTTGATTATTAATTATTGTTAAAATATATATTTCAATTAAAAAATATATATTTTTAATTTTACGAAATGTTAAATTACATAATAAAATTATTATTATTAATAATTTCTAAATTATTTATGTTGAATATTGTATAATTAAGTTTATTATTATATTAATTAATAATGATATCAGTGTAATTTTAATCAACAAAAATAAGTAATTAAAAATTAATTTAAAAGACAAAAATATACTTAACATAATTATATTAAAATAAAAATTAAATTAACAATAATTAATTCAAAAACAAGAAGAAATTTAAAATTAAGGAAATTATGAAATTTATTATGTTTTTTGTAAATTACAATAAAAATTGAAAATAAAATGATTAAAAAATTATTTTATTTGCGTCTTTGATAAAAATATTTACTCTTTTGTTATTGTCCAAGTGTAGCAATAAAGGTTATCCATGGTACATAACATTAAACAAATCCAAATCCAAATTTTAATAAAACCAAGCTCATGAAATCTGTAAATCAATTCATTGCTGATTTCCAATAGATTCTCTGATTTTCACATGTGCCAGCTATAAAATTATACAATAAAAACTTATTGTCAACATTCTAATTTAACTGTAGGCCATCAAATAAATACAACAACGATAGAGAATGCAAGAGGGTATTAGACAATAGACATGCTATAACATCTTTCGAAATCTATTGCCAACCGTATCTAAGGGTTGGAAATAATTGATCTTCTAAACAGATTGAAATGTTGATTCAAGGAAATGTAATTAACGCTAAACTGGTTTTCGTAGCTAACCCTCTGCCTGCCCCCTCCCCCCCCCCCGGAACAGTTTTGGCGGTCTGCAGATTTTCGATAATTTAAAGCCCCCCCCCCCCCCCCCGAACAGTATTGGCAGTCTGCAGAAATGAATAAATCTCCTAGAATCCATTCTCTACTAATTTTTTTTTTCTAAAATATTTATACGCACACCTTTAGGTTTATTAAAAATTTGTTTATTATTTTCATAAAATAGATTTAATAATAATAAAGCCAATAAATAAAATCACAAATATTGTATATATAATTAAGTACATGTATATTTAAGATTTAGGATTGGTTATGCGAATGATGGGCGAGGTTGATGGTAGCTGGGTTGAAATTTCTTCCTCATCTTCACTGTGATCCGGTGACACTCGGATCGCTTGATACCATTTATTTGTTAGATCTGCCATTTGACTTTTACAATCATGAAGTTCCTGATATTAAAAAAGAATAATTATTGTATCTGTAAAATGAAATAGATCAATAAAATCTTTGTTACCTGGTGCGTGAATAATCGGGTGAAAAATGGGATTAAAAATTTTCTATCTAAATAGGCAAAACCGACTAATCGGGATTTTGTAAAACTGATTTCTTCCTCTTCGGTAAGTTCAGATAAATGTTCCGAATCTATAGTTTGTCCCCATTCTTTTGTTTTACTTAAAGAAATGGAAACATCTCGGCGCCTTCTAGGCGTTCGGCCAGTTCGACGTTTTTTACCCGCTTGTAGAAATTTTAGTAACGGCATTGTAGATCCCCCAAAGCACATTGTTGTGAATAATACTATAATTAATGTTGTTGTAATGATGACATGCCGTGTTTCATCCGTTGAGAAATCTAAGTGAAGTGATAGTGCATAGGATATGGCACCACGTAAACCGGAGAACCACATAATAAACGACATTTTATTGGTAATTTTGTGCTCTCGAAATTGATTCACCAACCATGCTAATGGAAATATGTTACAAGCACGTCCGATGAGGCACAAAATTAATGACCAAACAACAAGTGCTGGTTCCACTCGATGCCTAAATGAGAAAATGGCTAAGCCCAAATATGCAAAAACGCAAGTTTCAGCTACAAATGCAAGGGTTCTCATTGTTTGCTGCATTGTTATTTGGGTTACAGTTGACAAGTTGAAATGAGTATAATGTGACATAACAATGCCACAGAATAGTATAGCCATGATTCCCGACAGATGTATTCCTTCAGCTAAGACATATGGCGCGTATGTAAATACTAACATCATTCCAAATTCCAACGATGGATGTTTTCGTAAATCAATATACTTTAATAGAAGTGCACTGATTAAAGCGAATACAACTCCTATTCCGGCTGACGCAAAAAACATCAAGCAAAATGTGTTGAGAGCTGAAATTATTGCATCCCCAGTACTGGCCTGAACGGCAGTGGTGGATAGTGAGGGCATTACTGTTGTTGTTAACACGATCGATATAGCATCATTTAGAATACTTTCTCCAAATACCAACATGTTGAGAACTGGATCAATATCTAAGGCATGAAAAATTGCCACAGTTGCTACAGGATCTACCGCTGAAATTAGCGAACCGAATGCAAATGATTCGACAAAATTTAATTTATATGCCACATCAGCCAATCCTAGCAGATAGATACCAGATCCAATGACCAGCGCAGAAATTGTTGTTCCAATTATGGCAAAAACTAAAATCGAACCGATATTTTGAAAAAAATTGCCTTTATGCAAATTGTATCCAGATTCAAATATAATCGGTGGCAATAAAACTAAAAAGAATGCGGTGGGTGAAAATACTTCTTCTCGCTTCCAATTGGCAATATTCTTAATCTCCATCATGTTAATAACCAAACCGATAAGAGCTCCGAGAAAGACAACCACAATACTCTCCGGCACATATTGGAATCCAGTTTGAATCAATGTATGAATTAATAATATCCCCAATGCTATAACACACAAAACAAAAAAAATTGACATTGAACTATTGTGCTCTTGTTCAACAGCGCCGGGTCCAGGCAGCACCACTTCAAGTATTGTATGCGAGTTGTTAACACCTTTCGAAACCTTTTCTTTGGTTTCATTTTCATTACTGGTGGGATTCAATATTGGTGTATTATTATTGTGCTCGATTTCAATACTATCATTATTACTAATATTATTATTACTATTATTAATATCACTATCTAATTCACAATTAATATACGATAAATCATTAAACAATAAAATTATTATATAAGTAAATAGTTTTAATTTATTTGGTCGTGATTTTTGATGAACATCCATAATGATGAATATTATTATACTTTTGGTTGAGACCTTTATATAATTTCTATGTGCTCATATTAATTATAGTTTAGATTTTATTATTAAACAATCATTTAGTTAAATCAATCTTTAAAAACTTGGTTACTTTTCGAATCAATTTAAAAAATAAAATACATGAACTACTTCAATCACAATCATGATGTTATTCAATTTTGACACTTTGCTGTTAAGTGTCAAGTGTGTTTTGATGTCATTCAATTTGTTCACAAGAAACAAAATATTGTGAGTACAAAAAAAAATTTTAAGTTCTTTTCGGCCAAAAACACCAAAAAATTTGAAGTACATTAATTTATTAATGTTTGAACCATAAAATCTACATTGTGTGTAGGACAGACTCCGAATTATCGTCGTGTGAAATGTACAAGTCAATAAGTTCTGTAGTGAATTATCAACTACCCTTTGAAATTCGGTATTTTGTACTGCACTTCGGCAGTGAAATATCGTGTAAAAAGACTTATATAAAGGAAGTCTTTATATTATGCAAAAATAAAAAACAAAAATTAAAGAAATTGAATAATTTCAATAGCTCTGACATTTGCTACGATAAAAATTTCTCGGGCTGGAGTAATCTCCCTTATAGTACTATAAGTTATACATTTGGTATGACATCTTGTGCGAAATTTGGAACGAATCGAATCATGTGAAAATAGCTGTAACTGTCTTACCGACAATTATATGTAAAGTAGATAGCAACCCAATGCACCAATTTACGTACATCATGAAACTATAGTTACCTGTATGTAAGTGCGGTATCATTATAGACCATAATTATAGACACCGCTGGGATGTTCTATCATCACTTCAATTCGCTTCGATAGACATTTGTTTTTTTTTCGAACAAAATTGTGCTCCATTGCGTTTCTTGAATTTCGTTTTGTCTATTGCGATCTCAGCTTGTTAGAATAAATTTGCAAACTATCTCTTTTTCCTTTTTTCACTTGCCATCGAAAATAATAATATTGGTGACATTTTATCGAATGAATTTATAGAAATAGAATCGAGTAGGCTATGATCACAATATAAATTGCGAAATAGAATACAATTTTGTTCGTAAAAAAAGAGACACAAATTTCTATCGAAGCGAATCGAAGTGATGATAGAACATCCCAGCACAGGGTGAAAATATGCTTGAAATTGATATATAACACATGACCTATTTACTGATTAATGCTTAAAATATTATATTTGACGTTTTAAAACCTTTTCATAACCTTAGAAAAATCGCAATTTATGGGTATCGATGAGAAGTTATGCCTGACGTATGGAAATAAGCCGCCATTTGCCCCATCAGGAGGGAAGTCGCTTGAAGTGTGAGAGTTATCACAATATAGTTCTCCTTTGCACAGCATACATGTTACTTACTGTCCTACATTATATTGGATAGAATCATCCCTCCAACGGAGGGCTTGGTTGGTGACTATCAAGGAGTATTTAGTCCGAAACGATCAGTCAATATCAAGTCTTTTCGCTGCGGATAATTTAATCTAATTATTATAAGACATCCCTCCCCGTACATCAGGTGTTCCTAAATTTTCGGCAGGCCGATCAATCGAGAGAGTGTGTGGTCTATCCTGGAACACCTAGGTATGCCAACAAAATTGGTGTTAAAGTTGAGAACAGGTTATCGAGAATTTTTGCAGTCAACTCGGGTGTACGGTAAGGATAGCTCCCTTCCCGATACTCTTTAATCTCATGTTGGATTTAAGTAGTGGTCACTACACGGTTGAAGGAGTGCACACAACACAATAACAATCATCGCAGTGTAAGTGAATAAGTGATGATATTAAAGAGCGGCTGGCGGCAGGTAGTCGTGCATTGTATTCTCTAAGGTCAATACTAAAATCTAAACACCTGTCAAGTGTCATGAAGCTGAAGGTTGTGGATGAATGGTTGTGGTATATCGAGATCTGATGAAGATCCCCGACTTTGTGCATGCAGTAAGATCTCTGCGACTGTACCCTAGCACAGTCACGATCTGCGTGCTGATCCGGAATGAATTGTGCAGGCGACAATGGCTCCACGGTGTAGAGAACGACTTGGCTTCTTCAGATTGTCTAATACAAGATGTAGACCAATCTCAAAATCGCAACCGGTGGAACCTGATTGTTGGCATAGTAAGGGATCAGTAATGGCCTTTAAAAAATTGTTAGTGAAATTCCGACAGAACGTTAATAGTGCAGACATATTTTCGCTGTGTGTAATGTAAACCCCTTTATTTTTTGCTTAATAATCAAAAATGCGACACATACGGTTTTCTCTATTTAGACAACGTTTATTTTAATTTAATTAGATTGTTTTGTAATATCGAATTTCGCAGATAAAGAATTTTTAATGTGTGTAATGTTTTTTTCGATGTTTTCAAAAATTAAACCTAAAATATTGTCGCGACACATTGATCGGTCTATATATATATATATATATATATAGACCGAGCAATGTGTCGCGACTATATTTTAGGTTTAATTAATATATGTATTAATTATTATATAAACATTTGGTTCATTGATCTATAATTTAAAAAATCTCATCACTTGTGATAATATCCAATTTTATTGCGTCATACTGATATCGATATTATTTTAAATTTGACTTAATTATATTTATAAGATTAATATAGTTTTGACTAACGTATATAGACACGTTCCTTTAAGCCATGTTTAAAATTTAGATAGTCCCGGAACTGTTTTAACTTAAAAATTGACAAACGAATTATAATCTTTATATAGAAATTTTGTATTGTCTGAAACCTTTTTTTTGTTTAATAGTCAAATATAAGATTATGTAAAATGATTTTGCACAAATATCATACTTAATGTATGTATATAATTTCATGATAATAAAAATAAAATGTTTTGACTAAGCATAATATTTTGTTATTAAACTTATACATAAAACAGATATTTCCAAGAACTCCGTGGTTTATTTTGAAAAGAATCGTAAGCAATGTTGTGAGACATAATTTTAATAAAAAAGAACGTACTGTGCAAATTTGTTTTTTTTAAATTTCATCAAAAATTACCATTTTATATCAAAAATATCGTATAGTTTATAGGCAAAATTCTGGTCACTGATAATAATTTAATTACGACAAAAATTAAGTCAAGCATACTAAAATCATATGTTTGTAAGATTTGCCTTCGCCAAGTCAGCCATTTTATTATCATTGAAACTGAAACTATCTATATACACATATTTGATAATGGCCTTTAACGGGCAATCCAATGGCATATAATAGTAACGTATATATAGTGATAATGAAAATTTTGTAAGTGATAAAAATGGTACAGTTGATTGTTATATAATATGATAGTTTGCATTTTTTAAAACATATGATACATCAATTAATCGCTTTAAAATCTGTTTATATTTTGATCATTTAAAAAATACAAAATATTTTTAAATCATTATTTATTATTTTAAATGCGATTATTTTTCTTATATGCTTTGATAATATTATTGTCCTGTCATTTGTTGATTTTTATTTACGATTCAATTCAATCTTTTATACTCGCACTTGTATATGTATGTTTGTGTATGTTGAATTTTTTCAAAATAATCTATGCTCACGATCGCATGCATAAAATGGTATTCAATTTGGTAGAAATTCAATCCACAACATCTTTCATAGAGTAAGTAGTACCCAAGTAATAATTTTTAAAATGAAAAACCATAAACTATATGGTACATATTGATATTATTTATTGTATAAGATCATATTGTCAACAAAAATATAATAGAAATTATCTTGAAAATTATTTAATCTTAAGGTTAAGCAGCCGTATTGCAACAATAAAAATTATATACATGTGCACTACAATAAAAAAAAACAATTTCTAACGTATTTTTAAGAATTAGTATGATCGAATAAATCTACATAAGAATTTTTATATTCGGTATGTAGATCGATTAAATAAAATTCTAATTTTTATTAGAATTTTGCAAAATAGAAAACTTTTGATTTGCCAAGATGATCTGCAGGATTTTATTTTACAAAAAGAAATACAATACTGAACTATTAGGTTAAATATATTTGATTACTGTCGATAGATAAGTTTGAAACAAAGATAATTTTAAGAAATTCCGTCATTATACAAATTTCAAGTTTAGATGTTAAGACAACAATTAAAAATTATAGATTATTGTATAAACTACTATGTATTTTGCATCGTTGACATTTGATGTTTCGCGCCATTTCCCTGCATTATATGCACACAGCAAATTGGAAAATTTCATGCTAATTGCGACATGAACAAAATCTATGTATTTATTTTTAGGGGACAAGTCTAAACAACAATAATAATAAGATAGCATTTTGACTCTAATTTGGCAAAATAATCATTTACGTCATTCTACAATCTGTTTATTCTTAAGAGAAATGATAAGGCGCATCAAGAACATCACAAACGTCTCACGCGTTTAATAAATAGGAACTTTGATAGACATTGGATGCAACTAATATAATATTCGCCCTTGCCTATAGTATGCCAAAAATCACAGAAGTACGAGTGCCGAATTAGGAATAAAAATGTTATCAAATTGTAAAATACATATATTCTATATATTAAACATACATACATACATATATACAAAAATAATTAATAATCATTATTTTATATAATATAATGAATGTATATGCCCCCGCGGGGTCATCTCAAAATCACTCGATTTTAACATTTCCAAAATTTTATATTTCATTCGATGATTGTTTTCTATATACTATACGTATCATAATGTATGTATTCTTAACCTCGGAAATGTCTTTCTGTTGTTTTTTAAAAATTATTTTATCTGTTAAAAGCTTTCGTCTTATTTCATTTGTGAAATTGTTTTACATAAGGCATAATATTTTTTTCAAATAAATTAATTTCTTTTTTCGTTTCAGTCGTCAGTTTAGATTTGTTTGTTTAACGAATAACATTTGCAAAGTGTGTTAGCATTTTTTTAAATAATATAAATTTTATGTGTAAGTGTTATATGAAAAATAAGAAATTTTTTGTTGTTTTGTATTGATATTTTATGGTGAAGAGGAACGAATGAATGCTAACAGAACTAAATTTAAATTTGCCCTTGACGAATAGTAAATACATAGTAAACATAAATAAAACCGTTAAAAATTATGAAACCCATTCCGTTTCTTTATAATTCTTAACAAAATATGGCCGTTCTTTGTTTTGGTCAAGGTATATTGGTTGTATGTATAATTTGTGTTGTGATTGATAAGTGTTTTTATAGATCTTATACGGGTCTCTCAGTACAGCATTACGTGGCACAGACATAATATTTGTGTATAAAAGTAAACTTGTTTGTAGTGCCAGTCGTACATAGTGCTACTTTATTAATGATAGTTAACGAATTCTTTAGCTTTTATTTGATTTATAGAAATCTTCCTTTATTATTGTATATGTAATTGGATTGTACCTTAAAATGTTTTTTTTTGTTACATATACTGCCTGAAATCACTTAACATATTGGATATTTTACATTTTCGTGCACGTATCTACGTATTTTACGTAGATAAACAAAAATTAAAGTTCCAAATAAGCGTGATCGTTTCTGCATAATTAATTATATTAGAAAAACGGATGACGATAAATTTAATGTCCTTTACTCTTTTCAATAAATATGGAGAGATCACAAGAATGGTGACTAAATTTGATTCCATTACTACTGTTAAGCTGGATTGTACTCTAAAGACATCAACTTAAATAATAAAAGAAACTGCTAACAAATTTAACTATTTTTGAATTCGAAAAATTTGGTCAAATTTTTGTTTTAAAATCTGTTAATTCCAGACTTTTTTATTAAAAACCGTTAAATTTCAATTTAGACCTACTTATTGTGGTGTGCTAAATAAAAAAAATTAATTTTTTAGCACAAAAGGATTGTTCATATCAATATGTAATTTCCCAAACAAACGAAAACACTCAAATGAGAACATAATTGAAAGAGAAAAAGGGATAGAAAATAGAAAATCTATGTATGTCATACAACTAACTTATAAACAAATTGTAAAAATCGTGACAAATAAATATTTAAACACATTTATCAATTATAAATTTAATTAAAACGTTTAAATGTTATTACATACCTACATCAAATTCAATTCAATTTTATTTCAACTTGCTTATAGGGTCATATAATAAATTTACCAAACTGCAATAACAATCGATTAAAGTTTATCTGAACGCAACCAATCATTGGCTTGAAAATCTATATAAGGAACCGATAACTTTCAACTCGGTCTCTTTTCCACAAAAAGTTGTTAAATAAAGAACATAGTATAAATGAGTTGAAAAAAAAATTAACATCTCCATTTTTAGAATTAAAAAAATAAAATATTTTTTTTTTATAGAGGAAAACTTAATTAAACTGGTTGGAAAAGAATATAAATAATTAATCTTTGTGTGTGTTTTTTTTTATTGAAAACTAGTTTTATTTTAATGTTCTGATAAAAGTGTTTTGTTTGAGCGACAAAAAAGGGTTCCAATAGCCAGAAAGTCAATATAAAAAAGCCATACCGTAATTTTTAATAAAGTTAAAAAATAAAATGCCATTAACAGCTAAAATGAATGGATATACAAATGGACATGGGAGCAGCCGGTATGATATGGAAGATGGAGCAACTTTTTTATTTACTTCCGAATCTGTAGGAGAGGGTCATCCAGGTAGGTGGTTTCTTAATTTCATTGTAATTGTGCAATTCATACAACTTTTTCTTTGAAAACTCAATGTTATAAAATTATTAAAAATATACAATACAATAGTATTAACTTCTTGCGTTTTTTGAAGCGCTTAATGTTTTAATTTTATTATTCAAAATGGCGAAACCGCGTGTCGGCAAAATATGTATGATGAAATTTCATAATAATATTAAAATTAATTAATTCTTATTTCTTATTGGTTATCACTAAATAGATATTGAATTTTATTGAATTAATAATCTGAACACGTTAATCTAAGTTGTTTCATTTTTAATAAAACATTGACGTCATATAAATATTATTCGATGATCATGAGAAAGTATAAAAACACGTGGTGTTTTATTATTACAGAAAAATATTAAATTTTTTTTATTTTACTTTATTATAGATAAAATGTGCGATCAAATTAGTGATGCTATACTAGATGCACATTTAAAGCAGGACCCAAATGCCAAAGTTGCATGTGGTAAGTTATACTAAATTTTTTTCTTGCAATAATTATAAATATTATGACAAATATTTTTTTTATCAGTTTGCTTGTTCTGTCATATAATTTAAATGATTAAATCTGTGGCAGTCGGTTGAAAAAATAATTAGTAAAAACACCACAAATTTTATCATATTTTATAAAATTATTTACTAAGACTAGCAAATCAGTTAAAAAAATATTTCTCGTGGCATTTGCACGGTATAAATATAATGAATCAATTATTCTAACTTGAAATAGGTACAATGTTTTACATAGAGAATTGAATTTTATTTAAAATATTATAAAATATTATAATGATTATTTATATATATTATAAATATTATAATGATTATTTAACATGCCTTATCAAAGAAACAAATCAATTTAAACTATATTATGTACATATGTATTATTTAAGGAAATTTATTTCATTAAAAGAATAGAACCTCTAGTTTGGCATGTTTCAATTGATCAATATTTGAACATGAATGCTTCTTAGAGGAAGATAAATCATTTTAATTAAATGGTGTGAAATATATGCCTTCGGTGTACACACTATTTTCTGTCTGTATTCCATCCTCAAAATTCTCAACAATTTCAATAATAAATAGAAAAAAAACTATATAAATGACTATGTTTTGAATTTACTCCAATTTATTTTATTTATTTTAGAAACTGTGGCTAAAACCGGCATGATCTTACTATGCGGAGAAATCACATCAAAAGCTGTTGTAGATTATCAAAAGGTTGTACGAGATACTGTTAAACATATTGGATATGATGATAGTTCCAAAGGTACGTTAATTTTTCAATGTTACTGTAGTTTGTTTAGTATTTCTTGTTGAATGGTTTAATTTGGGTTACAATGATAGTAGTAAATTCTGTTTACATTTCCCACATTTTGATATAGTTTTTCTTACACATTTAAAAAAAATCCTGTATTAATTTACTTTAAAAATATTTGAGATTATAATAAAAAACAAGAAAATCAATCAAAACCTAGGATTCGACTGGAATACGTTAAATTTATTGGTTGCAATTGAACAACAGTCACCAAACATTGCTGAAGGTGTCCATATGAATCGTGAAGAAGATGATATTGGTGCTGGTGATCAGGTACTGACACGAAAATTTAAAAATGCAAATGATTATACAAAATATGATCGGGGAATATATCAATATTATAATATACATATGGGAAAATTACATTTATATATAAATAAGCTGATATGATTTGTCTTGTCCAAATTTTAACTGGTTTTCTGTTTTTTTTTAAATGCATGTCTTGTACCAAATTATTATAATTAAGAGATTGCCGTTTTTTCAAATATTAAACTTAATATGTTTTTATACGATAAAAGTTTTTATCATTTTTTTAAATCAAAAAAATTGAATAATTATCTAACCAAAAATATAGCATAAATCATCCATTCATACACATTTGAATGATCATTAAATTTACTTATATAATATTTTATCATTCATGCGAACTTAATAACAATAAAACAGAACAGTGATAATCGCATGCTGACTTGGTAAAAAATATATACATATAAAGTAGTTCTACAATTGACATTCATAACCCTGAATCAGACTAAAACTACATTTATTGTATGTTTTTGACCCGTGCCAGAAGTATGTTTTTTTTATGTGTATGTATTAGACATAACATTGAAATTTGATATTAATAATTCGATTGTACATCCGGTTTTTATTTATTACAAACCCTTTGCGCAACACAATTTTGTTTTGACTTAAATAAATTGATATAAACTTTTCTTCGGCACTTACTTACCTCTCTTTATTTTATATTTATTACTAGTTTGCATTTAAGTAACTTAATACATTATAAAATTCAATGTCTTATAAAATATCGTTATATACGTTACTTATAATTTAGGCTTTGATTACAAAACATGCAATGTTCTTATGGCATTGGATCAACAATCACCAAATATTGCGGCTGGTGTACATGAAAATCGTCCTGAGGAAGAAGTTGGTGCTGGAGATCAGGTCAGCAATCAACTAATATTTAATTTTATATTTATAGTTATATCATTTAATAGATATAAGACAATATAATATTCAAGAGTAGTTCAATTAAAATGTTATAAAACGAAGACTTTACAACCCATTCCATGTTTTTTTAAATTATTATATTTGTTGGGGAAATTCGCATGAGAAATTAACACAATAAATTATATATATATTTTTATTTCAACTACTTCTTGATTGCCTTTTAGGTATATCCTTAACAAATACTAAATGTTTTGTTTGGCTTATATACCGAAATTTCATATACAATTTGAACCTCTAGTTTGGCATGTTTCCATTGATCAATATTGGAACATGAATGCTTCTTAGAGGAAGATAAATCATTTTAATTAAATGGTGGGAAATATATGCCTTCGGTGTACACACTAATCTGTCTGTATTCCATCCTCAAAATTCTCAACAATATTAATACATAATTAATTTACATACATTTACGAATTTGTATATTACTCTAGGAATTTAAATAACATTATTATTATTTTAACCAATTGATTCTAATAGGGTTTGATGTTCGGCTATGCTACAAATGAAACTGAAGAATATATGCCTTTGACAGTTGTACTCGCACATCGATTGAATCAAAAGATTGCTGATTTACGCCGTTCCGGTGTATTTTGGTGGGCCAGACCCGATTCGAAAACCCAAGTAAGTTAAACCCAAAATTATTTATTACATATATATTTTTTTTAACGTGATGTTACACAAATGATTATTTGCTACTCATGAGTAAGACAATGATGCAAACACATATTTTCTGAAGCCTTAAATTGTATTACATATTATAATTTTCATTATTTTTAGATTTTGTTAACATATTTATTTGTTTGCTTAGGTTACAGCCGAATATTTATTCGATCAAGGAGCATGTGTCCCACAGCGTGTACATACAATTGTAGTATCAGTACAACATTCAGAAAAGGTCACATTGGATACATTAAGAGATGAAGTTATGGAAAAGGTCATTAAAGAGGTGATTCCAGCAAAATATTTTGATGCCAATACGGTTGTTCACATAAATCCATGTGGTTTATTTTGTATCGGTGGTCCGATGGGTGATGCGGGATTAACAGGAAGAAAAATTATTGTAGATACGTACGGTGGATGGGGTGCTCATGGTGGTGGAGCGTTCAGTGGCAAAGATTTCACTAAAGTAGATAGATCGGCTGCTTATGCCGCTCGATGGGTAGCTAAATCACTTGTTAAAGCTGGACTATGCAAACGATGCTTAGTTCAAGTAGCTTATGCTATTGGTGTAGCTGAGCCACTTTCAATTACAGTATTCGATTACGGTACATCACACCTAACCCAGCGAGAACTGTTAAAAATTGTAAATAAAAACTTTGATTTACGCCCTGGTATGATTGTTAAAGATTTAAATTTAAGACAACCAATTTATCAACGCACAAGTACTTACGGTCATTTTGGACGTTCAATTTTCCCATGGGAACAACCCAAAGAACTCGTGCTTGATTGACAACTATTGGAAGAACCTGCTAATAAAAAGTTGAAACTTTAATTTTACGTAAATAATTATTAATTACATAGCAAAACATATTAATATACTTTAATTGTAATGTAGCATTGTTATAAAACAAACCCGTTTAGTGTTATTTTATATTGCTTTATAATAGTTGTTTGAACCCTTGTTCGTCCTAAAAATTATCTTGTATTATAAAAAATAATACATTTTACTTAACACAGATTTTCTCTATCAACGTCAAACTGTATTCATAAAATTGTATCCAATCGAAATAAATAATTTTAAATAGGAAATTAAAACGTTTCTTTTATAAATTATGTAATTTGATTGAATACTCTATTATTGTACAAACTTAAAAAATCTATTTACAAAATGTATGTTTTATTGTAAGACTTGTAGAGCTAGATCATTTAAGTGGTCACAGTATGGTTTTGTGATGCACCGAACATCATATTTATCACATCCTGCTGCAATTACTGTGGTTAATTATGAAAAATTTATTAATTTTTAATTTGAAATTTACATTTTCCTTATAAAATCACTCGAATATAAACGATGATTCTATATAAACGATAAAAATTCATTACATGTTAATAAAATTATTGATAAAATTTTCTAAAATTAATTTTATTATAATTTTGACGAATTTCTTTTGTTTACACAGAATTTTCGATTAAATTTAATTCTTTAATTACAAAATATTAAAAAACAAAAGAAATGCCACAACATAATATATATTAAGGACTTCGGATAATGTAAATGTTTTGTTTTATTTTTTCATAATTACCCAGTTTTGTGTTGTGTTTCCGTAAAGGATCTAAAATGTGGAAAAGAGCCATTTCGGAAACACTCCGATCCTTTAAATGATTGAAAAGTACCTGATTTTTTTTTTCTTGTTTAATCGTACCTATATTTAAAAATATGTAGATAATAACCAAAATATAAAATTGAATTAAAAATATTTTCTTAAAGACTCGAAACAACCTAATTTTCGTGCATCTAATTTTAGTTAAGAATATATTTTCTTAAAAAATATTTATTTTTTTATACATGTATATTTTCGTTAGAACTATATATTCTTGAAAATCAAAAATATTTTTCTTATTTTGTGCATGTTTCTAATTTTTTATGTTCATAAAATATATTTTTATCGCAATTATAAATAACATACAAAAACTCGATATACATATGTACTTTTTAATTTATATAAGAAAAATCTAGAGTATGCTCTACAAGAAATTTATATATATATATGTATACATATTTTTTTTTAAATTTAAATTATTGTAACTTAGAAATAAAACTAAAAAATAAAACAATAAAAAAATAATAAAATATTATAAAATTTAAAAAAATTATAAAATCATTTAAATTATTGGATTTTAATTAAAATAATTTTAATCAAATCAAATTTTAGGAGATGTATAACTACGCCAAATTTTCTGATGGTACAGCTGGCTTACAATTTTTTTCATAACAAATTGTTTAATCATTCTTATTGAACACTTCTCTTAAAGATGGTGGAATCGTCCAACCACGCAGTAAAATACGAGAAAGCATCACACACAAGGTATTGGTTGTTTTCATTGCTGTTCAACTTTAAATGCGTTTTGCCGGTAACATGCATATTTATATCTGTTCGCCGTTAATGTTTCTTCCTAGGAAGGGTTAAGCTAAGACTCCAACCTCAAAGGCTATTCTAACCAATTCCCAATGCCACTGAAAACACTAACATTCTATCTGTTACATAAAATAATTGTTAATTTTACGAAGAAGAATACTTACGTGCGGTTCTGTTAGAAGAGCCGCAACTATAAATACATAAGTACTACATATATGTTTGTGTCTTTTAAAGCACTTCCAAACCCAAAGTTAATATATTGGTATATAATGAATGGGTAAAGCAATTGTTTCGTTAATTTACATTTTAAATTTTCTGAAATCACATTAATTTTAATTGAATGATATTTTATTATGAATCATTTACATTTTAATAATGTGATAATACAAGAATATTATCTTTGAGTATATACCGGGTGTTTTTTTTAAACTGAGACGATCAAATATCTCGAAAAATAGCCACTCTACGGAAAAAATGTCCATAATCAAAATTTAATCATACCGCGGGGGAAATACATTAGTGCAAAAAAAAAGTCCCCCCACCCCCGCTTTGTGGTTGGGGCGGGGGTAACTTTTAAACTAAGATAGGAAGCCATATTTTTTATTGCAGATACGAATTCTACGACTAAAAGTACGTATGATTTGAATAAAATATTTTGTTCGGTTCATGATAGATGGCGTTGCAATCGACGAAATTCAATTTTTTCAATTTCTCCTTCTTAGAACACACGCATTCGATTCTGCAATACGTTTGAAATAAAAAACATCACGTTTTCATTGGAAATACTCGAAATTCGTCATCAAAACAATTTATTCAGTTTTGTAAATCTAAATAAGTGTTCAAAATGATGGCCTGAATTTTGTATTTTTGAAATTTAATAATAAAACTTGAAATTAATTTTGAACACTTATTTAGATTTACAAAACTGAATAAATTGTTTTGATGACGAATTTCGAGTATTTCCAATGAAAACGTGATGTTTTTTATTTCAAACGTATTGCAGAAACGAATGCGTGTGTTCTAAGAAGGAGAAATTGAAAAAATAGAATTTCGTCGATTGCAACGCCATCTATCATGAACCGAACAAAATATTTTATTCAAATCATACGTACTTTTAGTCGTAGAATCCGTATCTGCAATAAAAAATATGGCTTCCTATCTTAGTTTAAAAGTTACCCCCGCCCCACCTACAAAGCGGGGGTGGGGGTACTTTTTTTTTTGCACTAATGTATTTCCCCTGCGGTATGATTAAATTTTGATTATGGGCATTTTTTCCGTAGAGTGGCTATTTTTCGAGATATTTGATCGTCTCAGTTTAAAAAAAACACCCGGTATAAATACACAAAGGTGGTATTATCAATAACTATAGATAATACAGAACTCTCATGCGATACAAAATGTATGTAAATTCATTTGGATACGATCTCGAATATGTATGCTGAAATTCATTATATAATAATGAAAAAAAGAAAAATTTCAAATTTGTTTTGTTTGTTATTATGTAAATTCAACAGTAAAACTCGTTTTAATTTTATGTTTATGTGGGAAGTCTTTGTATTTTAACTTAAGTCTTTTGGTATTGCTATTGATTGTGAATTATCTAATTTAGAATTTATATTTATATATTAGACGATCGTTCTAATTTTAATGATTTTTAGATAGATCGCAAACAAAAACGTTCAACATTTATGTAGATTGAGATAATTTTGAAGTTTAGGGAGCTTCGTAAAATACGATATTTATAAATAATACAAACAGCAGTTCCATTAATTAGGGCGAGCTTCCCGAGGTCGAATTTTAAGAAAGCGATACAATTTCACAACAACCTTTCAAGCTTATCATGAAACTTTTTTAGGTTTGGCCAACAGCAAAATGCAACACTTTGCTCAGGTGCACAAATTTGCTTCGTGGCGTGGACCATTTTTCTGCTACTGTAGTTTAGTTGTGTTGTTTTATCTGTGAATCTGTTAGGGTGACGTTATTTTTTACCAATACTTTATATTAAAATAAGCTCAAACTAAATATCCGATAGTCACAACAGGTTAACCAGAATAACTTTAAAAACAAACATGAAAAAATCAAGATCTTTTTTTGATCTAATCTTAAATTAAACAACGAATTCTCCCACCATTAAAATAAACTCAGTATTTGTTTGGAAACACTAAGCTTTTTTGAACACAAAAAGCTGAGAGAAATTCAAAATAATCACGTTGGTAAAGTGGAAGTGGTAAAAAATCGAATCTAGACTCAATTAGTTAGAAGATTTAAAAAAAAAATTACATCAAAAGTAGTTCGTATTTTCGATTTTTAATTTAATTACAATTTTGACATCGATCAGCGAGGATCACGCAAAATTATTTAAAGGTAAGTGTCTTAATAATAAAAGTGAAATATATAAAAACATACAGCTGTACATTTTTTTTTTAAATGAATGTGGTGCTTGGTGCAATTACGTTAAAAATAAGTGAAAGTTAAGAAATATGGGATAAATGCAACTATTTCAAAAGTTGAATGAATTCATTTATTTAATATGTTGCACAATATATATACTCGTATAACGTTTTGTAATGACATAAATCGGCCCGTTTGATAGTAATTTCAATTGAACTTGAACTGGGCGGTTTATAAGTGTTCATGAATCTTTAATGGATTTACTTTATTTGTTGTGTATTAATTTATCTATTAACATAAATAAAAATGTATAAATATGTAATAGATAAATTAATTGGGCTACCTTGAAGTAAACTAAACGAATCGTGATTTAATTAAATCAGACCGGAAAATTTTATCAAATTTCCGTGATAATTAACGTTCACAATTGCAAAATATATTGTGGTGATTAAAGATAAATATCAAATAAATTATAATGCAAGTTTTGTAATTATATGTTTGCATTATTTTCATGCCAAGGTGATTTTGTTGTTAATTATTGGAGGTGCAAATTTTCGGTTTAATTACTTTTAATGGCACAGTTCAAAAATCAGGTTTAATTAACCCAAAATTTTACCTCCTACATTCAACAACAAAAATTATTTCTAGAAACATATGTCAACACACCCTCATAAAATTACCAAATCAATCGACCATCGCGGCGTCGATCAATTAAAATAATTAATGGTAAGAAAACCAAAGACGTAATAAGAAATAGTCAAATAAACACTTTTACTAAATGGTTTGGTACTTTACACAAAAAAAACCAGTTCTCTAACAACTTTTTGTCTGCTTGATTGTTTGTTGGTGTTAAGTGTTAATATTTTTTTGGCTTTGTCTTGCCCAAATTTAACATATGACCTTAATTTATATACATACTTTTATAAATAACTAACTCACAAACAAATAAACTTGAAATAATAGTTTTCGATTTTTTTGGTGAAAAATTAACATAATTTTTGGTAATCGAACTGCTATCAAATTGGTGGTTTGCGTAACATATGCAAGCAAAAGTAAAGTTTAATTTCTCAGCAGCTTCTACGCTCGTTTACATTCGTAATAAAATTCGATTTCATTCAAACATTTAGTTTATTACAAACTGAAAGGAAAGAAATCATTACCATTAGCTAGATAGAGTAGTTTTTGGGGACAAAATGTTATACGTCCAAGTAAAACTACTTTTTTATTTTGATTGGTTAATAATTGTATATACAACATGCAAGCATTGTAGATATATGTATACGCAATTTTAGAAACTATTAAACATATATTTACTATAAATTGTAAGTTACTTCATTGAGGTTATCGATTGTATAGTTATTAATTATTGAAATGCACCAATTATATCAATAAACAATTATAGCAAAATTTAAATATATCTTATATATCATAGTAACTAGCTATATGAGCATAATTATTAAAACTTTGTTCAATTGAAACGTGAATTGCAAAAACCAAAACTACATTCTCCTACGTTATTAAACTTGACCTTCAAATAGGTTACTACTTTACTTAGAAATTACATAACTAATCTGATTTTTAATTTTTTTTTTAAATACCAAACTATAGAATGGCAGCTTTACGTTATTTCGTCTTATTTGTTTCTTTGATTGGAACCGTATTATGTAATTCGGCTGGTGCCCCGATAGATGCCTGTGTCGATTTAACACCACAACATGGCGTTGATGCGCAAAAATCCGCTTCACCATATGCCTTTACCTTGAGTCAAGCACAAATTCGTAACGGAGAACGATTACAAATTACGGTTAGTGGTCAATCATCAGCGGATACAATTAAAGGATTTTTGGTACAAGCTCGCGTTGGTAATCAACCAATTGGACATTTTGAAGTTGCGGCCGATAATGCGTATGCACAAACATTGGATTGTGGCAGTGCTAAAGCAAATTCGGTTACCCATAAAAAAATTGAAGGTAAAGGACCAAAAAGTGTATCATTCACATGGGTGGCACCAAAAGGATTAACCGAACAAGTACAAATTGTTGGTACTGTTGCATTAAACGGAGGTACCTTCTGGGTTGGACAAAATTCAAAATCTGTTAATGTAATCTAAAGGTGATACTATTTTTTGAATAAAAAAACAATTGTTTATTGTTTTAAATAATTTTTGTTTAATTTTGACCTCAATATGTTTGCATACATAACTCTCATTTAACTCTAGCTAAGCATGTTAATATATTCTATGATCTTAATTCAGTGTTTATGATTTTTTTTTCTAACTATGTACGTAAATCAAATAACAGAATCATCAGCAACTATTGATGATGTGTTAAATAAATTTAAATGGCAAAGATCAAAATGCAATGATCTCGTGCAACAAATGTAATACGAAACGATTTTCTGTGATGAAAATGAGTTACTGTGGTGTACTGAGCTCCTAGTGTTTTGTTATATTTTGCGCGGTTTAATTTTACGGTTTTAGTGTGTGGTAAATTTAAATGCATATTATATTAAAATAACTAATTTGATTTTATTGAATTTTGATGTTCTACCGTCTGAAAGGAAAATGTAAAACTTTCCAAAATATGGAAATATCAGTCTCTGTAAAATTGTATTTAAAATTTGTATGATTTCACTCGGAAGAGAGATAGGGAATGGATTGTGAAATATAATTATATTTTGGATAAAGTTTTGCATTTTTTATAAGATTCCAACCTGTAAATATTACATGTATTCATAACATGCCTCGGAGATAATCGACGAAACATGAACTGTTTAGTTTGGTTTCCAGAAAGGTCGCGAAAAACGGTTCATACTAGTACGTGCGCATAACAACGATTCCAAACGTCCTAGCAAGATATTTAACAGCAATTTGGAATAGTTGAGGCTTCAAAAAGAAAATAATATATAGGCCGTAACAGAACCCCGTCGAAATAGGCCTCAAACTTTCGGTCAGTAGTGTACAAGAATGCCAAATATTATTTTCTCTAGAGTTATCTGTAAACTTAATTAAATTAAATAACAACTAGATTTAAACATTAATTGGTGACAAATCTATTCGGAAGTTTATTGGAAAGGTTATTAATAAGCCAAAGACTTTGTTTAGTTTCCGGTATTCACCTCCAACTCAGCCAAAATGTATATTACACATATCGTAATGAGTGTATGTATGTTCATATGTATTTCGCATTTATGAATTCTAAACAGGAAATAAAATATGTATTGTATCTACATATTTGCTACGTTGAAGGACGTCGTAATTAAATGCATATTATTATATATTGTTGAAATGGCATTGTACATCAAAATGGTTTTTGATCTTATGAATATGCCACATATGGTGAAATATCAGGATAAAGAAACGAAATTAAATGGGACAAAATTTATAATAAATGTCTCTGTTCGCAATCGAACATTATCGAAAAATTATCCATCGGTTGATGTTTTGACGCTAAATTTTGCCAGTTTGTACGACACAAAGAAAAAAATATTAGATAGTCCAACATATGTAGAAACCAACTTTTACGTACTTTGAATTTGTAGATTTTTAGGCCAGCCACGCACACAATTATTCAATATTGAAATATGACCTTCAACGATAAAGCAATGTATGTACGAATCAAACATTTTTTAAGTTAAACAACCTCAAAATTGAGACTGGCAATTAAAAAATTTAATTTAATTTTGATTTTATTTATTATTGTTTTAAATATTCTGAGTGTGTGTGTGTTACTTTCTAATATATATAATAAATAAAATATACTTTTATTACATCATTTCTACTGATAAATTAAATATTTAAAATTGATATCTCGAATAAAATACCAAAATTAAAATTATGACTTTGGTTAAAGATTTTTGTTTGTGTGTGAAATAATGTAATAAAAATAAAAATTTGTTTTTCTTTTTCTTATAATAAATCTATGAATTTTTAGTTTTTGAACCTGATGCTCATAAACATTTTATTTATTCTAAATCAAAATTTACAATCTAAAATGTGTTCAGCGGGTTTTTTTTTTTGAAACACTTGTTGCAATCGCCAACCACATGAAATTAAATTAATTTTAAAACATTATGTAATAATTTCAAAATACCAAAACACACTCAATTTAGTTTAGCCACTATTTTACTGAACCTACTACAACGATCCACACTGATTATCAATCTCAGTGAAAAGTGGTAGTCTCTTGTATTTAAAAATTACAATTTAATTATAATTTTATTAATTATTCTTTCTTAAAAACTAATTATTATTTTATTTCACTTTTTTTTTGTTTAATTAAATTCCTCACCATAATTAAAAGAGGAATTTAATTAATAAAAAATAAAAGGAAAAGTCGTATGAAAATTACAAATAAATTTTAAATTTTTACTTATCAGGATGAAAATCAATTAAAGCAAAATAATAAAGGATTGCAAGAAAATAAAAAACAAAACGATTCAACAAAACTTCCAGCGATGGCCGCATGCATTGCACAATACAAATGTAGTCATAGGTTCATCAGCACTTCGTGTTTGTATTTGATTATAAGTACAATTACGTTTTTTACACTTGCCACATTTGAGTAAATCTGTTGCAGTTCCTTGTACTGTTGCCAATTGAGCATCGTTAATCGCGTCCTTAACAAACTTCTCACGTATTTTTTTCATTTCATCACTTGCCATCTCCTCGGGCGTCATTTTAGCTAATTTTGATGCTGAAATCGCTCCATTTAAAAAGTTACTACGCAACGATGGATTTTTCGGATCTTTAAGGTTAGCAACACGCGATCGAATACGATTTTTGTAACGCATATCTGTATTTTTGAATTCTTGGAAAATCGCATCCTCTAATTCTTCAGCTAATTCTTCCACACTAGCACATCCGTCGTCTGATTCTGTTTTTAGTGCATTTGTCAACATTTCACGGCATTTTATACGAACAGCGTCAGCCATTGAGTTACTGGATGGTGGAGGATAGCTTGACTGGTTGGATTTACGATCTTTTTCTGGTTTTTCTTCAGATTTTTTATCAGATTTATTTTTATTACTGCTGGTACTACTGTTCGACGATTTTGATGTTGACTTTGACGATGACGACGAAGATTCTTTTGCTGGTGGTGTGCCAGCCAAAAACCGTTTCCAATTTTTTATTAGTGTTTTTGATAGGCCAATAACTTCATCGTCTTTTGTACTTTTACGCAATTCGTTTACGGTCATGCCTATTCGTGTTTTTGTTAGTATATCCAAATCAATATTTAATGTCTGCAGCGTTTTTAATAAATCCAGCGCCTGGTCTTGTCCCTGAAAAATAATTATAAAGTATTAATTAGCTATTGGATTCATAAAATATTAACTTAAGATTAACAACGTTTTGTATTAGTAGATATTATTCAAAGGAAACCTTAGTGGTTGAAAGGCACCCCAAACATATTCCGCACGAATTTGATGTCCGTAGAACATAACCGGAATTTCCAAGTATTATAGCAGGAGGAGATTTAAGGATTGGGTCGCTGAGTTAGTCATTGCAATGTTTTGAAGTTTTAATTAATTGCAGCCATAATGCAAACTATGATCATAATTTGATGGTTTTAGTATTTTAATTAATTATCCTATCTGGCCAAATTTTGACTTTCAGTTCTACAATCATATCCTCTACTCTAGACATGATAAAAGATTTTAAAGTCTTAAGTAGGAAAAATAATATTGGCATGATATTTATGATACGCGAAAGAATATCGGCTTTCATCACACAACCAAAAATACTTGTAGATGCTATTCAACATCAATCTATAATTTTTTTTTAAAACCTAAGGTTTGTCTTCGTATAAACATGAATATGACACTTTGGAAATCTAGTGTTAATTTTAAGTACTGTGCAATTTTCCACCTGTTGATCGTAAAAATGTTGATTGTAAGTTTAAAAGATTTTGAAAGAAGTGCATTGCTTATTCATCGATGTTCGCAGCATCAATACTGTTGGTTGATAGTGATTTCTTAAATGTAGCAGAATCTAACATTACCGATACATTAAAAATTAAAGCTTTCCAGGTTTAGAAAAGTATTATACTTACTGACCTTAGCAGAAAATCAACCAATTATTATTTAAATTATCTAAATTTCGAATTAATTTTTAAAATCTAATTCTTTGATTTTGTTCAATTTTGTCATAATTATTAAAAATATTACGTTGAAATAAATAAAATCTAAAAAAAATTGGTTTGTGTATTAGATAAGATTAATATCCAATTGAATTAATTTTACCCAAGAAACAAATCAAACATGAATTTTAAAGCCGGTTGACAGATAACCACTCAATTCTTACAATTCCAAAATGAACATTAAATTAATCTCGTTTGCTTAATTCCAAAGTATTAGATTAGCGGCCAAATATTATCGCATAAGCTTGATCACGAATTATAAACATTATACAACTTTGGACTCATTGTACATATATAATATAATTTAGGAATAATTAATGATTAGACATAGATACATCACAATAAACTTTAAACAACGTTGGTGCGAACTTTGTTTAACTGTTGTATGTAATTTCATTTAGGAACTAGAAATTAATTAGAATACAAGATATTTTTAGTGGGATATCTTCGGAATCAGTAAATAACAGACATACAAAACGGGCTGTCAAACTTCAATGTTTTTTTGATTGTAAACATTATACATTTAAATATGTAATATAAGTTAATAAGTTGTACAAATGAACAAATCAAGATATTATCAGAACCACACATCGTAATCACAGCGCCGTGCACATTATTACCGCAATTAATCAAATGAATTTAAAATAAATCATATGATAAATTTTAAAGTAAGCCATCCTTATATGAATTCATGCAACATTAAATTATGAATATAAATTCAGAAACAAGTTTAGCCCATCCATAGTATATCCCCAAATACCCTCGAAATGAATGTTGATAACATTTTTTTTAGGTTATGTAGTTTTAATGTTGTTATAATTTAATTATAATAAACTTAAAAATATAATTAATATCATGAAATCATTTAGTTGTCGTTAAAGTTGGATAAAATAATACAAAACTCGTAATTTTGTTGGGTTTCAATACAGAAAACTTAAAACGAAAAAAATTCAATCAAAACAAAAACATACCGCGCCTTCGTTATTAATCATTTTACTTAATTTTTTTTGTATTCTCAAAACTTCTTCTTCGACACTCATTTTAGCCCTTTAATTAAAATTGTTCTAATTGTATTTTACTTTATATAAGACAGATTATTTTAGGTATAATTACTGAAATAAAACTATTTTCTATGGTATTTTAGATTTTTTACAAATGGACGACGCTTGTTCGCTTTTTCTTCAAGAACTAATGAAATGAAATACAAAAAAAATGTTGGTGAAAAATTTTTATACCCGATGAACCAAAAAATGTTGTGACATAAAACAAATTCGCCTTTTTTATAAGAAATAACAATATTATATGTATTATATATGTATATATCTTTTAACTAAGTCCATGCTAGGGGCCTCTTTCTTGGCCAATATTTTGATAGTGACAATGCTAAGCATGAAGGCGGCACTATTGCAGAAAAGTAAAAACTTATAGTTTACACACAAAATATGTATAAATCCCAGATTGGTACATAATCTCTCCACAAAATTGGCCTCTATTGGAGAGTTTACTTCTGGTTGCAATCAATGTTGAAAACGATGTGATGTTTAAATTTCGTTGAACGCTAAATAAATACAATAGTATTACGAACGATTTACGATTTTTATGTCGTGTATTTAGCTTATTTAGCAAACGCAAATGTCGTGTATTTAGCTTATTTAGCAAACGAAATATCTTTCCATGTTTATACATAATATGTTTGAGACTAACTTGAACAAATAAATCGTAACCATACAAAGTACATAACTAATTACCGTACCATCTAGAAACAATTATTTTAATAACAGTTCAAATTAAACGAATTAATTTTTATTTTATTATTTCTTTATTTCGATACACATAAAAATATAGAGCTTTTAAAAGAGCAATTTTTATTACATTAAACATAAATTTGTAAAAAGCAAATTAATTTGCCTGGGTAAAGCTCTTTCATATTATATAATAGATGTATAATAATAATAATTTGGTTTCTTGTAAATATACATAACAAACCTTAAATTTCGAAAAATATAATATCGGTATTTATAAGTAAATATAATTATGTATAGGATTTGATTTTTAATAGGAGAGGTACAAATGTTTCAGTTATAAGTTTCAGTAGATAATGCCATTCAATTAATATTCAAATGAAAATTTATTCTTTTGGTCCATTGAAAAATTAAAATATTGAAGTTCTTCACCTTAACATTAAGCTTAACTTAGATTCTTTGAATCAAATAATTTAAAATGAAATTTAAGTTGTGCACAATTACAAAGTACATTTAAGAATCAAATAATCCATCACGTTCATTTTAATTATTTTTAAGCACCATTCATAATTTAATACAACTACATATATTAATTTAAAATTAAACTTGTGCAATTAATGTACCTTAATCGCATGAAATTTTGTTAATTATATATAAATATACATACTTCTCAGAGTCCGCAGCATGAACACAACGGTTATTGGAAAACAAAACTTTCATTCAATTAAAATACTTTAGCGGCTGTGATTCCTGACAAATTGATTAGTGCATTAGTAATTTTACAAATAAATCGAGGACGGTTTCCAACCGCGTATGATTAATATATGAAAAACCACTAATACAAAAGCGCTCATTCTTTTAAAAAAAAATATGATTACTGAATAAAATAAATATTACAATCTGCCACCATTGCACATTTCGCATCTTAAAATAATAGATGCAAATAAAAAATAATAAATGTAAAAAAAAAAAAAAAAATTAATCACGGATTTTTTTCTTGCGGTCCAAAGCAGTCTGCATAGCCCATATGCTAAGTGGTCGCATATACCCTATTGAGCGATAAGTTCTTTCAGCATACAATGCTTCCGGAGTTTCAAAACTCATACCAATTTTTTCAGAAAGCGTTTGATATAAACCACCAGCAGTTTGAAATCCTTCCGTCATCATACCTTCGTATAGCATTAATGAAGCTAGACCATATGTTACTCCAGTCCAAACCTCTTCACTTTGAATTGTGGTCGTATCAACTCGGCCATCTTTTGTTGGATCCGCATTTGGAATATAACCATTAACGGCGCCAATATTTCCGTTACAAAATCTCATTACATTGTTATCATAAATACTTTTCAACGCTTTTCGAACATTTTCCTTAGGAATGATTTCGTAATCGAAACCACAAGTTCTCAAATACCAATGTCCGCACAGTTGATCAGCCATAATTGCTTCTTTATCAGCAGTTGCCGTATCGAATCTATAATAATTTCCGTTCCATAATTTTTCTTCATATGACTTTTTACCGCGCTCTAAAATTTCTTGCCACTTAATACATTCATCCGGTTGATCTAATAGCGTAGACATGACCGACATACAATACAAACTTGCCAACCATAATCCACCACAATATGCGGACGGTCCTCCCATAACCCATGTGTCAAATGTCTGATCTGGAAATTTATCATTCTCTATTAGTCCATCACCATCACGATCCCATTGTAAGCTTTTCTCCATAATCGTTTTACAAGCTCCATACATATTCTTTAAATAAACCATCGCATCCATAAGATAAACTTTGCCATTTGATTCATTTATATACATCGATGCCGATTTTTTATTATCTGCGGTTATTTTCGTTTTATTATCTTGAATGTACATTTCGAACAGACTGTCCTTGTCAATGAATTCAATTGAACTAAATTTGCTGGCATTTTCGGCATGTGCTTGTGCCAATTCGTTAAGAATGGAATAATCACGATACACTTGTAGTACGAATTTTGTGTTTAAATCCTTCCATTCTGATACGTCGTGCAATGGATATGAATTGATTAGTGTAAATGGATCTTCATCTAAAACAAATAATGTTTAATAAAATATTATTGTTAAAATATATATGTATGTATAATAAATATTACCAGGATCGCCAAGATCATGTGGAACACTATTTTTAATTTTACGCTCGCTTGTGTTACCATCGTATAAACTTTTCCGGTTATCCTTGATTTCATTGGATATGCTATCACGGAAATCGTATTGGATGCTAACTTGAATGTTTGGCCATAAATTGGCTAAAGCGTGAGATGCATAGAAATGTACATCGTAAGTATTATACATCCTATATTCGTGCCCTTCTAAGTAGGCAAATCGACCATATGCCAATCTTGGATCATCATACGTTAATTCTTTGCCAAAACTTTGATCAGCTGTTAACCAAATGGTTCCACCATCCGAAATATAATACAATTCATTGAAAATTGCACTTTTATACCATTCTGGAACATCATCGTTTAACACCGGTTTTTGCCAATCATCAATTTGTTGTTCCCATTTGTTATAATTAGTCAAAGCATATGAACAAATTTGAGCACCAACATCTCCAGTGTCCCCAAAATATTTTGTATAATATTTTGAAAATTCCCGTGGATTTTTTCGAAACTTAATTTTGGGCATGTCCCAAACCAGAGCAAATTCTAAATCTGATATGGTTTGCGGTTTTATCGAAATTTGTGAACAAACCGCCACTGCAATATCTTTAGTTTTAAATGTTTCGTCATTCGATTTGTCCGTAAGCTGGCCGTTTTCTTTTAAATCGTTCCATATTTTTTCGCCATTTGCGGCCGGATCAAATTTGCCACATCGTGTTATATTAATTTCGGATGATACTTTACATGCCAGGGAATAAGCACACGGCATTCCATTAATTGTTTGTGTTATACTGACACCTTTTGTTTGATTTTGGGAAAACATGGATGTGTCTGCTTTGCCCTCTTGATCTTGTTTTTTAGTACCGGTTCCATTTTTGAATGTAAATGCAATCGAGACTTTCCGCTCCTTATCGCAACAATTTTCGACAGTCCATACGAAAACAGCGCACGGGAGTGATGAATCTTTATAATCATGTGGGATTACGGGTGAAATTTGCCGCCCAACTAGTTTCACGCCATATTCAGACAAATCAATTTCGGACCATGAACGTGGATAGAGGGCTGTGTATTGACATTTTGATGGATTAATACGCGATTCCCATGCCTCTAGTGTTGATTTTGGATGGCTTTAATAATAAATTTAATTGAATTTTAATTATAATTATAGTACAATGCATGCACGTAAGATGTAGCATGTTAAAAGATGAAGGAAATGTAAATTAAATGCCTTCAAGCGTGTCGGTCAATAATTATAAAATAGCTTTAATCCGATATAAGATATATATCTACATGAATATGTGTGCGTAATATGTATCGAATGCTTACCTATAAGATGATAATAAACTTTGAAAAATAGTCACATCATTTTCATCTTTTATTGTTACAATAAATTGATTTGCAAATACTGTATTATATTCGTATAGTCCTGGTTTCATTTGGAAGCGGCAAAATTCACCAGCAAATCCGCGTCCTATACTTCCCGAACCAATGCCACCAATGGGTACACCATACATTTGTTTTGATTGTATTAAATCATAAAAATCCATAAGACATTGTCGTCCTTCTCGTGTTGTTTTCCAATAATATGATAAGTATCTGGAAAATTTATACATTTTTCAATTTATTATCAAAATTTAATTTTTTTTGATTGTGTCTATATATTATGTGATGAATATTTATGTTAACGCCTTAATTTTTACCATTTATTAGATTTAACATGCTTGCGTGTGTCTGTAGTGTAGGGTAGGAAAAGGGAAATGGGAGAGCTGATATTCTTCAATGTATTGATTTATAAAAGAAGAATATGCGGCACTATTGGATGATTAAAATTCTATATCACAGCTCAAGAGATAAGGTTTAAAATATGCATTGCATGATTGCTGTTATGTTACTAATTTATACAAATAACATTTTTTTTTTAAATTATGGTTGGTCAAGAGACAAATAGTCTGTCCCCTGAAGAGGCAGAGAAACATGAATTGATTCGTTTTTCAGTAGAAGCAATGCAACAATTAATCATGGTTATTTCTTCAAAGTACGTCTTCGATAACAAAGTGTGAAAATAATATTATTCAAAGCACATTTTAGGAGCTTTTCCTTAATACATACTATAAATTATATCTTATCATCATAACTGGCATTATGATTATTTGCTATGTCATAAAAAAAGTTATAGAATTGAGTGTTTTAATCACGATACACTTTGTATCTTCATTATCATTGGGACAGTACATCAGAACATTTTTATGTACTACTAAATTTTATGTTTAAAAATAAATGAATTTACAAAGTAAAAATATAATTAAATTGTTCAAAATTAATTATGTTGAATATTCAAACAGAATAATGTGCACATAACAATGTAGTACACAACACAGCAGTGACACTTATTTATACCTATAAGAAGAGTTTCAGAATTTATCATTTCGGTTCCTGAAAAGTTCTCTTAAAGTGGACATGTTTGAATTTTGAATTGGACAATTTTTATGATACCCTATAAGTATGTATGCGTATGCAAACGATAAATTAATATTTACAAGTTTCAGTAATAATGATGATAAGCAATTTTATTTTTTGTGTTTATATACAAAAATACATTTTAAAGAATCAAAGGTTTTGTTTGTTTTCAAAATGTTTAAGAATTTTTTTTTGATATTGATAACAAATTTGATATCAGTTTTATTAAAATAAAACTTATTTTGGTTGTTTTTTGGGACAATTCAAATTACTCCAATTTATTGAAAAGGCAAAAGATTATCATGAAAATGATGACTGATGTTAGGTACATCATTTAATGAAGAACATGACTCTAATCGATAAGAACGATTACCAACGCCATTTAAGTGCATTTATGTAACCTAAATCCCCAAACGTAACAAATTAGTAGATTCGGTTTGCAGTACTTTTACTGTTTAGAAATAAAAAATCCCTTTTGTTTAATTCAAATACACTTTCGATTTTCAAATAATATTTTGAAGTTGCATGCCAATTAGGTAGGTTGACAAAACTAATAGCAAAATATTTTCATTAGAAAATATTTTGTAAAAATATATTTTATTTAAGTAATTTAATTCAATATAGCTATTAGTTAGAGTTAGAATGTTTATTTCTACATTGGCACGCAATATTGATTTAAGAGGGTTCGGACTGTTGACTCGCCCGGGGCATAGAACTACAAGTCTGGTCTTTTTTTATACTACCAGTATTTTATTCATTTACAATTTGAATGCATGCCAAATAAATGGGAAACGAAAATCACTTATAGTCTCGAAAGAAGAATATAAGTGGCATGATATTTGTGGTTTATAGAAGGGGTATTAAAACACCCTAACCTCAGGTAGTTTAAAATATTTTTCAAAAACCGTTGAATAGGAAATCTAAATAATTCTTAATAATGTAGTAAATAAGGTTTGGAAAGCCTAAGCAAATGAAAATGTTGGTGGTACAGTTAAATAACGATAACTATAAAACCAAAAGTTAGTGAAAATGCAGCGGAGGCTGCCTAATGCTTTGTTAAAAGTTCCAAGCTCCAATCAATTCGGGATAAGTTTCTTCGCTACTTCATTTCCACATAATCCAAGACTGTGTGCTTTTTAAAGAATAAATTGCATTATAAGGAAAAGAAAATTGCTTTTATAATAACATTACATTTTCCGTGTTTCGTTAGTTTTTCCAAATCTCAACGAAAAAAAGAGAACACAGCATAGAATTAAAAAAGGAACAACTGGAAATAAATTTTCCTGTATGTTTTGGATAAAAAACACTGAATGTTGCCAAATTATTGATTTTCCTTTTCTTTTTATAGATTTTTCTTTCCATTTTCCGGTTGGGTGATTATTTGATAAATACACGCAAATATAGACATAAAATAAAATTGTTGATAAGGCGATGCGGATTTTCTTTTAATATTATGTTGGACAAAAAATAAATTGAAATTTTCTTACCTGCAAGCTAATGGAATCAACGGTATCGATTGACGTATAGATGGCCGTAATGTTTGGCTTCGTTTTTCCGGAAAAACATGATTAAATTTTAATTTTAAGCCATAACGCGATACATTCGAAGCCTGTTGTTTTAAATCATAATTCGATAGAATACTATCACCTTCCATTTTATAAACAATTATTTTATCACAATTCACTTGCATACAGAGAGTTTAAAGTACAAATTAAATACAATCAACTAACACTCAATTTGTGAAAAATATAATGTTTTCTTATAAATCACTAATTAAAAACTTTTCTAACGATTTGAGAAATTTCCAACCTTGCCCAATGAATTCTGCCGCTGACTAAACTGTCAACTAAAATATTTCTTTGTGTTTTGTGCAATTTTGTGTCAATATTTGATTATCTCATTTTTTAAATTTATATATCTGTTTCGTTTTTTTATACCGTTTCAAAAATCAAAACAAATATTTCTTTGTCACGTGTGCAATAGAGTAAGAAAACTATAGAAATATTGAGCTACAAAATCAAAACATGTAAATCAGACTATATTATAGACCACCACCTAGTGAAGATTCAAACCTATAAGCAAATTTAGTTCTTCATAATTCCGCTTTAAGCCATATCAGCCATGGGAAAAGTTTTATAATGATCGGCCATGGAACGTGCGGTGCAAAATATACTACTTCTTATGATTTATCGTTTATCCATAGATTTAGTTGTATATTTACTGGAAATATTGGATGTAATATTATTATTATTGATATTATTATAATAATTCATTTAGACTGATGTGATGTTGTTGTGCCCTATGTATATATCATAAATAGATAAAGCTACCCATCTGCTTAACATATCTCGCGATCACAACAATTTCAGGTAAAACAAATTTGACCACCAATGCAGTAAATTGAAATGAGCCCGAAAATTTGATCACCTATAAGAAAGATCCCTAATTATATACCCAAAAATTAATATTTATATCCTCATTTCGAAAGGAAAACGAATATATAACTGATATAGAAAAAAAAACATATGAAAACAAACCGTTCCTCAAGTTCACGTTGTTTCTTTACCAATTTCTTATATACATATATTCTTACAAAAATTTCTTCTTATTATTTCTTCTTGTTCATGATGTTTATTATTATTGCTTGATATTTTTGTACTTCAAGTGATCGTCGTTTCGGTTTTTTTACTCTCTTCAATCAGTTATTTTTGGTTTGGTTGAAGATATTTTTCTTCTGTATTCAAAGATATTCAGTTTGTATTGAGACGTTGGATTGAATAGAACGAACAAATATTGAATGGTCGTGTGTGTCGGGTACGCTTATTTCTTTAGTTTGTGCTGTTAAATATCATATTATTATATATACTAACATATATAAATTTAACGATCCGCGGCGCGGAACTATTATTGTGCAGTGTTTTAAAATATGAAATGATTTATCTAGTGCAGTTTATTATTTTAAAGAAAATAGTTATAATAGTGTGTGTTTATCTTTTATAATGATATAGTGTTATGTGAATTGGTGAATAATACGTAAAAAAAAGGTCGAAAATGAATAAATTAAAAGTGATTTGTCTGATTAATTTAATTATAGTTTTAATATTCATACGTTTAAATGATGCAGCTAAGAAACGATCAAGTAGCAATAATAGTGAAAATAATGTTCATAATCGTCATTTAAGGCATAATCATCGTAACGGTGATTATTATGATCTTGATAATTATAACAGTGGTAATCAAAATACTCGACGAGCTCAACGTCAAAAGAAGAATAATAAGCATGGTAACTTCTTGTGTTTCTATTTTTACACCTTTTTTTATACTCTAGTCTTATTGTGTATATGCAAATTATTATACTCGTAACTAAGTGGAAGGATTTCATCTTTTACTACTGTATATATGTAATTCTATTCTCAAATCAAAATACTTAATAAAAAAAAATTGCATTTGTTTAAGAAAAGTTTAAGTTGTAGTCTTATAAAAAATAAAACTTCTTATTTTAAAATTAGATTTTTTTAAAAATAGAGACATGCACACACACACACACATAGATTTTTTATTTTAGGATTTTGTCTGTTAAACTTAAAGTAATTATAAAGTAAATAAATAACTTGATATTTGTAATAATGACGATGACAATAAGTCTTAGAATATATATGTATGTAGATATATCTTCGTTGTGTCGCGCTGTTTGAGTCTGATTGTATGGATTTATTTTAGATGCATTCAAGTTTCTATATATAGTGTATCCAAATACTTTTAGCCTTATTTTATTTTGGACATATATAGTTCTACGAGTGTGTAAAAATAACAAATCATAATAAATAAATTCAATATTTTTGTTTTCGTCAAACCGGAAGATAAACAAAATTGAATATTTTCTATAAAGTTCAATGAATTTTCAAATTTTGTTGATAAACAATTTTATGATAAAAATAATTTTGAATTTCGTGTTGCCGACCATTTTCTTTTATATTGATCTAGGTGATACCTACCTATATGTACATATATTTACGCATATAAGCAATAATTGGGCTGTATAGTTCTTGGAACATCCGAAACAATTAGTTCATGATGTAAAACTATACATTTAACCAATTTGTTATACAAGATGAGGTATATTTAGATATATTCACACTTCTGTTATTCTTGTTATCGATTAAAATCAATTAAACATTTAACTTCCTTTATTTGTTTCTTTCTTTCTACTAAATATATGTACATATGCCTGTATATAGTTGGTAAAGAACTCAAAGAAGAGAAACTGATAGTGAAATTCTTTTTTTTTCTTATTTCGGTTTCTTATTTAAAGTATTATTTATTTCTATTAAAATAAAAAAAAAAGTATATGTACAAGTGCTAAATTGTGTTGGCGGTATAATTTCGTACAAACGTTGAAAAACAAACCGCTGATTTTATTGTTGTCTTTTAAGTTTACACATTATTTTGATATACTCGAGTATCAATACAATTAATAAATAGGAAAAAATGTTGAATGAATTGTTGTCAATTTTGGGTGGGAAGGGAATGTATTGTAAGCGCCAGCGAAATTATTGTTGATTGTTATGATAAAATTTTGTAATATCTTATCGTCAACCATTTATAGACCATTTAATTGTGAAGTAAACATTTACGGATTTTTTTATTTTTTTTTGAAATTGCCCCGAATTCAACAAAACTTTGACATATTTTTAAATTTTTAAATCAAACTATTTTATTTGCGTGTGTGTCTAGCTTATTGCGTCTTGATAATCTTTAGAAGACATGAAATTTTTATTCCAAGAAATAACAAGTTGGAATAGATCGAGTAAATTATAAATAATAATTAAAGTTAATTAAATAAAATATTAAAATTTATGGCAACTGGACGATTTTGATATTTGAATAAAACTCCATATAAATTGACGAAAAATCCCTATGTTTAATCCCTAAATACCATTATATAATCACCTCGGGGTCAAGCGAAAAAATGATTGTTTCCATAAATTATAGACCGATTTTCGAGTGGCCCCTGCGAAACTGTTAATGAGTTGAAAGAAGCTGCAAAAATAAGCGGAGGTTGTACTGAACCATTCGGAAGATCTATAGAGCAGGTCAGAAATGCAGTCTTTTCGTTTTTTTTGTGGTCTGACCACTAATGCTAAACCCTTAAGTTGTTATTGTTGTAATTATAAAAAGGCCGTGAGGAAGATATATATAAATTGTAACGCTGGCTTATGACTTATCCGTTAACTTTTATAAATTTCCTGGCTTCTTTTGTTATACTGACATAGTCGTATCGACTTTCATTTGCGTGTGACCTTTTCCCAGGCACTTTTGTTTCACAGACTTCTTATTAGCCATAGCAAAATTCGAAAGATGATTGCTAGATTTTGATTTCGGTTTTGGTAACCACATCCATCAGAAAATAAAAGTGAGGCAATATCGCTGAGGAAATATTTAGTGAAATGGTGAATAATACGCAAAACAAATGAAAAGGTACTAAAATAGCATTCACTTTCATTCCACCAGTAGTTAGTACACTGTTGACTGGTTAAATTAAAACACTCCTTGACTGCTTGAATATCCCTTGTAAATGTGTGCTGTACTTTCTACTGAGATGCTAGTTTATCAGCTTCTTCTTCTTGGTTTACCTTATTTTTTCATTATTCGAGTGTTCTAGGTACTTTTTATCGGTGATTCGGCCTGTTGTAAACAAACAACAACAAAAAGAATTGATAATCAAAAGAATTGATAATCATAACCCATTTTTCTAGTGGGAATAAAACAATAATTCAATATGAATTTTCTTCATGGTCTTCTTTATCTAATTGGCTTAACGTCTCATTGGTACAATTGTTTACAAAAGTTTACTCTCTCTTGCCGCTAAAATATTGACTACCGATTATTTTGCTTTCAAAAACATTACCATTTTGGTCTAATTGCACGGCTGGATTTTCGGATTCTTTAATAAAATTATGGATTACTTCATATACTTCATACAGGTCGTATTGCAATGTTAAAATCCGGCTGAATCCTAACTGGAACATCAACTCTATAGCTATTTGCACCATTTTTATTAGCTCGATCACTCGTTTTCTTTCTTTTAAAATAACAAGTTGAAAAATAATAAACTCTATTCAACAATCTCATAAATATCCAATAATCGCTATCAGCAATTATTTACCTTTATTTTTTTTTAAATCGCTTTATGGTATGATACCCGCTTTTTCTGGCACTTTCTCAGTGGCTAAGAGAATACACCACCAGTATGAAAAAAAACCTAAAACATCAAAATCAAATTGGTACCTCAATTTTTCTAGCAGTAATATCGAACAATTCGAGCATAATACGAATTCTATCTAATTCTTTTGACATTTGGGATCATATACCAGGCTTTTGCTACTAGAGTTCCGAATGAAATGCGTAATCTCACGATCATACAATTTAATAGTCTGTTACGATGGGAAAACTGTATGTTAATAATCCAAAAATTGTATATTATATGAGATACCGTTTAGTGCGTTGGTAATTGAAAATATCTAAATAATAAATTATTTATAATAAATTGTTATTTCGTCCGCTACACCGCCGCTAATAGAGTTCGGCGCCACTGAATTAATCCTATTTATACGTAGTTGGTGTTGTTTTGTGATCATACACGAAACGTAGAGTAAAAATTCGCGTCTTATGAGAACTATATATTCCACTATGCATTCTTTCGTAACAACAGAAAATAATATTTTCTTCGTTTTGGTGTTGCTATTACTTAGATTCTGTTTTTTTGTCTTGTTTAACTTCTTGTGTACAAATTAGGTAATAAAGATTGATTAAATTATTGAAATAATAGAACGTGTATGGTATACTCGTATAAGAGCAGACTCAAGAAAGACAAAAATGGGCAATCGTTTTTATTTTACATATTTCAAAAGGAAGAAGAGGAAGGAGCCATCTTAGAATAAAAAAAAAGTAGAAAGTATATTAATAATTCAAACATGCAATCTAATTCCTAGAAGATGCGGATTTACAAAACTCGTTCATATCTATGATACATCATCATTTTTTGTTGTTGTTATATGAATTTATAAATAGATTTAGAACGCAAACTAATCTCTTAAATAAATAATGTATAGAAAAAATGTCATAATTGGATATAAAAAATAAAATTAAGATAAAAATATTGAATTAAAACGTCTTTATATTTTAAAAATTAACTCAAGACGGGAAAAGACAAATGCGTATATTTATAGAAAATAATATATTAACGCCATATACTTTATGTACACGCCACAGGGAGATATCTTCATGTATTAAACTCAACAGTTACAATTAATATTAAATTATTATTTTTATACGCGCCCTTAAGTAACAGACTATAAAATAATTGAACCATAATAAAATTATTCAATAAAAATTAATATTATTTCAACACTTTTTTGAACTTGAGTGAATTGTCTATTGTAAATATCAGGTTCTATCAAGTTGTGTACTCGTATATATGTACATATACACGTTAATTTGTCGATAAATTAACTGCAATTTAACATATAATTTACATAAAATATAGCAAACTTATATATAGGTGTGAAGTGAAGGTTAACCATTCATTGAATGTGTGATGCATATATAACTTCAGTTTTATCACCAATTACCTTGAAATGAGATTAATGCATATTTTTTACCTATTTACAGTATTTACTTAATACATATATTGAATATCAAACAGTCCCTAAAATTTGATTTAAAATAAAAGCCCTTAAGCTTACTTCATACAATAATTTTACTTTTCATACCTCATCTTCTTATAACATATACATGTGTATATGGATAACAAAAAAACCACCACACAGACCAAAGAAACCAATCTTTATATTTTCATATTTCAAAGAATACGATTAAACCGGCGCTTAAAAAAAAATGTAAAACAAGAAAATAAAAAAATCCATTTAAATTTTGGAATTCTAAGAACTCCAACAGGGAAACCATCCTTAACATAACAATACAATGTACAAAAAGTACACGAAATAAAAATTTAAGTATGTAGAATGATAAATATTGGTTGCGTAACCGATTGATGAATTGTAAATTCGGTTTTCATCATCAATAGAAATCCTATATAGTTTACCATTTACACTAAGGAGTTATAAGAAATATGTATTTTCAAAACGCATATAAGTAGAAATGTTTATTATTTCCATATGTACGTACATTTATGTAATTTATTATATCCAATTAAATTAATTTCAATTTTCCATAAAAATCAATAAAAGCTGAAAATACTTAAAAATGAAAATGATTTCCGCGCCTACATATGCAACGCGCGATGTACTTAACAATTTCTAAATTGTTTGCTATTTATGTTTATTGAGATGTTTGTTATAAAATAAAAACCAATAAAATGAAATGATTCAAACTATAATAAAATTTATTTTAATCAATTATAAACGGTTGTTGCAATAATATTTTGACATTTTTGGCGTAATCATGTTATTTATATATGTACGTACATATACTCGTACAGTACAGGCCGAAAGGTTTCGTTCGATGTTATTTTGTAACTAAAAAACAATGTTTTGTATGTTTTGTCACAAATTTACATTAATTAAATTAAATTTAATTTAATTCTATAACTCCTATTAAATACGACAACCAAAAAAAAAATGGTTTAAATTGAGCGCTCATCGATATAGCCTTCCTATGCACGAATGTCTTGGTGGACAATCCAATCCTTCCACAATAATAAGAAAGTTGTTGGTTTTTGTATACATGAAAAAGTGTTGGATATCTGGTCGATTTGGCTTTTTAATAACTCGGTAGCACTTCTAGCCTTCCTGAACTCGAATTCGTGTTACCATAGAGTGGGGTTCGTTAAATTTTATGACACGGTCATAGTTAATGTTCCCCAGATTATTTTTAATGAAAGTTATAACCTTTTTGTCTGATTTTTTGTGAGCCATGTTTTCCGATTTTTCTACGAGCTGTTCCATACCGTTCCACCGTTATAAAGAAGGACCCACTCTATATAACGCTATATATATATCGTTGTTTTGGGTCAATTTAATAATAATAATGTTGTAATGGATAAACATGAAGCTGAAGTAGATTCATGGTATTTGAGCACGATTAGCTTTAACCCTTTAGTTTAGAACTAATTGACAAAACCACTCTAGGAGTGGTCTCCATTATCGACGTTGTTGACGTTATCTACGGGTTGTCGACAAGTTAATGTAGAAAATAACGCATAAACGCCCATCCCTGCTTATAATACTAGAAGGGAAATTACTGCAGATTTGCGTATCATATAGTTTATCATAGTTTCCCTTTTTTAACTACATGGCACCACTGGCAAATAGACGCAATGTCAAATTTTTTTTTAACGATATTCTGAAAAATAATGTAAATAAATCTAAAAAAAAAAAAATGTAATAAACAAACCCAAATTGACAATACTCGGCTGAAATAACAGGTAATGTGAATTTCTTGTTATAACCGTTTGGCACGCTTAAAAATGGTTAGGGGCACCATCTGGAAAATTAAGGTTTATTAATTTGTGTCGATGTATTTCGAAGCACCCATATTCTTATCTACTTTAATAGGTAGGACCTATTAAGGTCTATTAATTTGGTTGCTTTTCATTGTAAAATAGAAATACCATAAAACAAAATAGTTACAATTAAAACTAATTTTATGCCGGAATAAATTCTCTTTTCCATGAAAAAAATTGAATTCAAATTCAATTAAAGTCGTGTGTCATTTCGTTAAAAAAATGGTTAGAAATTTAAATTTTGACAGGAAAATCAAATGTTTCGTTTTATTTGTTCATTTTATGATGAACAAAAATAAATAAATCTGAGTTTTCTTATTTGTGCCAAAATTTTAAATTTAAAGGGGAATTTGGAAAACTCGACCTATGGCCAAACTCGAATTGGTGTTCATGTCAAAATGGCGTTTTCTTCTTCATTCTCAATTCGAGTGGTTTTTGTTGTCTAAAATTTGGTAACAGGATGAAACTGATATTAGTGACAATACTCAGATAATTGAAAAACATTGTCAAAATAACATGAATGTCAAAAATAGGCTGGTCAATAGCTTTTAAAACATTAAAAATGAAATTTAGCGAAGAGTCAAACACTATATTGAACTTTCAATATCACGTACACAGTATAACTATAAGCACTTATCCATTGATAAATGATAATGTCTTTGACTTTAACTTGTTTTAACACAACTTTGATTTTTATTATTTATTGTTCTTCACAATATTTCCAGTTCAAAAGGTTTTACCCTTTCGCGCCCTCTTACTATGTTGTTATTGTCTAGGCGGAGCTGGTACATCTGTTATGCCACGGGGTAGCTTGTTTTGAAAGCGATGAATTATTTGGATGTTGCTTTGCTTAGTACAACCCCAGAGTTGTATTCCATAAGTCCAGACAGGTTTTAGGATTTGTATATATAGATAGGGAGGAGTTTCAGTTGTTTGATTTCATCTCTTAAGTATCTTGTGATGTAACGGTTTGCTGAACGTAACACACCAACGCGTGGTGATGTTTTAATCACGCGGGCAGCATCTCCCGGACTGGAGGGTTCTTTTACCACCACGCCAGTTGGCCACCGTTTAATAAAACTAATCCTAACCTTAATAATCCATAAACAAAAAAAATATAAAAAGGGCCATGTTCGCTGAGTCACTCACTCGCCAATTTTTATACTATTAGCCAGCCATCTCAATGACGAGGAAATTCATGCGTATTATATTTTAAAAAAAATTTTTCTAAAAAAACATTCTCTTTTTTTTTTCTTGTGGAGCTTTTACAAATTTTAAGTAAGGGAAAATTTTCTTTTTCAAAATAAATAAATGCAATAATTTTAATTGCCACAATATTTTGTACTTATCTATATGAATTAATCCTATGCGGCTCCTCTGTCAGCAAACGACCCTCCGTGGTTGATGAGGATATTCTATTAAACACTCCGACGTCACCGATGCTCTGCCACAGAATCTCCTTCTCTGGCCCGACCACACTCAGCTTCTGCAACCTTTTTCTTTTCGTAATTTATAACAGCCGTTGATGCACGTCACGAGATAGATTTAGTCTTTCTTTTTCTTTTTACTTCTTGTTGTATTTGTATGAATTTAAATTTATTTTTTTTATTTTTTTTGTTGTAATTTATGACAAATCATTTAATGACCAAATTACATTTAATTTATTTATTTAAAAAAAAAAAATTTATAAATTAAGATTGAATTTCAAATTTTTCATTTTTATTTTAATTCACATATATTCATATATATATATCAATGTATTTAATTAAGTATTTATTTATTATGATTACATATAATGTTTTATATTTATATTTTATTTATTAATTATTAACTTTATTAAAAACTTTATATTTTACATAACTTTATTTATAATTATTGTTAATTTTAACAATCATATATATTTTTTTTTTTTTTACAAAGATATGCACCACAAAAAAAATTTTTTGTTACTTTTATTTATCCACTTTTGGATAATTATATTTTTATTTTATTTTACAATCTATATCTTTCCTCGCCATTCAAAGCTCAACTGACCAACAAAAAAAAAATGTGTCCTCCTCTCTCAACCAAAATTTAGGGAAATTTATGCAACAATAATTGACCACCGGAAATTTACTGCGTATACACCAGAGTGTTATCTATTTCGTTACAGTGAGATTGTTTAATCTACTATTATCTCGTGCAGCTCTAGTTTGATGTTGCTCTTCTTTTTTCAGTAAGCAACTCTGTAATTTCTCATTTCTCTTCTTAGTTCATTGTCTGAAGAAAGTTGAACAATATATTTTTCATTATGAAAAAATCAATCAAAAGTGGGAATCCCTACAGAGATCGGTTCACATTTGTATTGTGTTAACCGAAACCCCATAAAGTATGTTTTGCATTACATATTTCTAATTGGTGCTTGCTACCACTTGTGCGAATGTCATTTTGCTATGCCTGACGATTGATTTGCAGTTACCTTATACTATTAATATTACGAACGACTTCCTTGTTGATTGTTCATTTATAATTTTTTTTTGATGATCCTATCTTTTATCGTTTGTACTTCTTTGGCTACTATGCAAACTTTGCCACTTACTGGGTGCGAGGTTCTCCGCAATGTACACATTTAGGTGCTTCATTTTCTGTTTTCAAACATTCGTGTATTAAGCGCTGTCTTTCAGCATATTTTATGCATCTAGCTTATTTAGAACAAAATCGGTGTGTTTACTTGGGTTGTAAAATATTTGGGAGTGGAATAACCAGTTCACTGACTAGTATTGGCTTTGCTAGTATACCACCTGAGGCATTATTTTCTTTTGTTTTACTCAATTGAATTTTCCTCTATCCACAACCTGGGGACACGCCCGATGGAGGTTACAAGTTCCCCTGAAAAGATTTAATTACAAATTACATTACAACCCATTTAAATTTATAGGACACGTTGAAATTAATGAAAATATACATGAATTATGACGTACAATATGATCTAGCATATTAAAAAATATTCGTCCAAAGCAACAACTACATTAACTTAATGTTAATTGAAACAAACTTATCGATCAAAAACTTTTGGTCTGTAGTGTATGTGTATAGGGATTTAGAAAAATTATTACTAAATTCATATTACGTATACAAGAGGTTAAAATTGTAATAAGGAACAGAATGAATAAAGTGTCTACATACGAGTACTTTCATTTATAATCGCAAAATATATTTCCTGCATAAGTATATATAGGTAAATGCATTTCTAATCTAAAAACCATTTTAAATTTATTGGTTCACTGGAAATTGATTTCTTGTGTTGAGTTGTCCAATTTATAAAACGATAATATAGTAAACAAGCAGATCACGAAAAGTGAGAGATATTTTGAAATGTGTATGTACGAGTATATGGATAATTCATTTCCTTCTTTGCTGTGCATGATTTCAACCATACTCAAACCATATTATTATCATCGTTTATCTTTTATCAGAAATTTATTTTCTTTGGTTTGTAAGCAATTTGTTTAACACATTTTTTTGTTCTTTGGTTTTTATTAACGCATTACAGCATTGATAAGAATTTAATGTATATACATACCTAAATAATTAATTATGTTCGATTAATTTTGTTTACTTATACCTCGAAGCCGAAACGAAGGAGTATTATCATTTGAGGCCCGTTTCTTTATACAGAAATTCCAGTGAACAACATACATTTTATTTGTACAAATCCACCCTCATACATGTATATACGCTTAAAAAAGATTATACTCCTGCATGTACAATATCAATAGCATGTTGTAATTTGAGACATATTATTTCTGTTAAGAAATACATTATTATAAACAAACCTGTAATTTGTCTATCTTATTTTCATAAACTTAAGTAAAAATATACGACATATATACAATACAATACATATTATCACTCAAGTGGAAATTCTATTTTATCTTCAATATATTTTAACTCCATAAATATTATAAAATGGAGGGTTTCTTATCAAAACTTCTTTTATTTATATTCTGTGTGTGAACGCAACATAACAGAAACTTGTAGTTTATGTATATATATACGATATATACGTTATGTTTAGCCGTTCATCTTGTATATGTATATACAAACATTTATATTATGTACCATTGCCATTTTCAGAAATGAACAACAAGTTCATGAAAACCTAACTAAATTATTTCTATTTTATTTATTTGTTCATAATATGTACACATAAATTCTTAAAACCTGTTGCAAATCGTTGTTAAAAAGGAAAAACTAAAACAAAAATATTTTCTATATTAATACACATATATGAGAAATTAGTGGTTTAGAAGAAAGTTAAGGTAAATTTATGTATGCATATACATACGAGTATATTATATAGTTGCTGCACTTAGTCAAATAATATTTCATTTTTTTATGCGTCAAATCAATAATCGAGTTATGCATGCCATAAATTATTATTTATGTGTCGTATGTAAGAGAAAAATATTAATTACCATATCGCCTATCGCCATATCTTAATATTCATTAAGAAGTCATTTCCACTAGAATAACAGCTGTGTACTGTAATAATTTTTTTTGAACGTTTTTGTTCGCTTAGAATTTTATTGTTCGTGGTGGTTTATTATTTAATTTAGTGTGCGATTTTATTTTACAAGGGCATTTCAAATATGTATTCTGTATAGAATTGTTGAATTCTTTTTATCTGTACTTCAATCGCAGTTATAAGGACTTCATGTTATTCAAATTTCTTTAAACATAACAAAATCTGTTTTATATAAACAATTTTTCAACATAGAACGTTCAATTTCCTGAAAACAATGAAGATTTTTATAAATACATATTTAAATTAATTTCCTTTCTTCTCTTATCCTTGATCTAGGATTTAAAAAAAAAAATCATGATTATGAAAAGGAAACAATTTCTCAAATGAAAATGAAATATGTTTGTTGTTGTCTAAACGATGCGGTCTCCATGGTCCAGAAATTCAAGTTTTTATAAATTTGTGTAATTTGTTTAACAAAACGAAAAATACCTCATGATTAGGACTTGCAATATCCGTCCATATTTCCAATATCGCGGTGTATCGCTATTTTCCCTCAGTAATACCGGTATATTTCGTTACTATAAGGCTATTTTAGGGATATTAAATAATTAATTTTCAAGTGTATATAACGCCAATTCGCATAAAGTTCTGTATCGTAATAGAATATCGAAACTTAAAACACCGAAAATGGAAACAATTAAAAGATTATAAATTTAAAATTTATACCAATCCAGTTCAAACAATCAGTATCTTGCTTTATTAAAACATGATTTAGTGGTTTAGCTGATTTACATTTGTCCCAAAGCAGCAAACATTTTTGTTTTATATGTTGGCAATATTATTATTGGCAAAGGACACTCCACCTCACTCAAATGACAATGGAGTATGCTATACGATTTTTTCTTTTTTTAGTCCAATTCTTATTCATAGGTGGCTATAGCGTATGAAGGGTATACATACTTTGACGTTTAAGCAGTTTAAAAATTAAAATTTGCAAACAAAAAAAAAGTTCTAAAACATATCTTTGTCTTAAATATTATATAGTTTTAATATTATTCAATAGTTAATATATATTCAGAATATATACGTTATAACGGTTAGAACTTGTTCTGTGTCGAATTGTCGGAATAAATATTCAAAAAATCCTAACAATAAATTCCACCAGTTTCTAAATCAACCCAAATTAAAAAAACAATGGATCATAAAATTAAGAACTGGGAAGACACCAACAAAATGGTCTCAACTTTGTAGCGATCATTTTTCTGAAGATGATTTAGGCAATGCTGGATCAATTCCATCACAAAATATTCCACACACATATGCCTGTTTCAGAACCGGAACTTGTCGAACCCAATCAAGCAATCTCAGTAGAAAATAAATACTCTCTCATCAAATAATGACCATAATGACCTCAGACCAAGCTAGCAATACAAATTCCTGTTCTTGATACATATAACAGGATGAAACAAACTCTATCTAGTTCCGTTTTTTTTCTTCGTTTATCAAATATTATAAACGAACAATTGCAATATTTTACCGGATTGGACTCGAATCGATTTAGTTTATTATTAAGCTTAATACTCGTAGTTAAAGATAAAAGCGAATCAGTTCATCATGAAATCGATGTTAAAGACGAACTATTATTAACGCTTTTTAAGTATAGACCCTGCAATGACTTTTTATTCATGCAAAATATTTTTTTAATTAACATAAATGATGTGAAAATCCGAACACCGAAATACCTGTACAAAAATCAGAGGACCAAACTCATCATCAACTAACCGTTCATCGTACAGAAATATACGGGTGTTGGTTATATTTGTTCCCGAGACTTTGGTAGGTACCATTTCTGATAGAGAAATTTTTCAGAAATCAGAGATCCTCAATAAATTGGAAAGAGGAGATTTCGTATTAGCCGATAGAGGCTTTGATATATCCGGCTGCTTAGAAAAAAAAAGGTATTCTTTTAAATATCTCCCCATTTTTAAGAGGAAAAACCACTAAGTGAAGAAGAAGTGGCTCATACTAGGTTCATTGCTAATAAACGAATAATCGTAGCAAGGGTAATTGGTTTGGCAAAAATTAACCAAATTTTAGTTAGATCCATGCCAACCACAATGTGGCCTGATGCCAATCAAATAATTAAGAACTGTTTTTTATTATGTAATTTGCATGATCTTATTGTAAAACAGTCTTAAGGAGAAATTATACTCTTAAAAATAAAAGATAATTTAGCAACATTTTTAGAGTTTGATTTTTTATTATTTCGTCCGTATTTTTTTCAGAAGGTACAAATTGTATTTTAAAACTTAAAATTATATTCTAAATTTAATTTAGTTTTAAAAATTAAAATTTAAGTAAGTTAACATGCAACACTAAAATCTAGTTTCAAAATTGCATTGATTTTCGGCAATATATTGCTGGGGAAGAAATACCAAAATTAATAATTGAATTAAGGAAATCATCAGTTCTAGACGAACAAGGATTCGGTGTGTCTATTACTGAACATAGCATGTCATCAATCGAATTTTTTTCTAAATTTCTGCCACCTTATAGGATGGTGCCAAGTGTGTAACATATCAGTACAGGGTTTATTCAATTTAATTTCCCCAATCATTCCCCAAAATTAGATAGCATATAAGCTTATATGCTTGCATGCTGAACTTGTGCCTTTTCCAGCCGGACAAGTGCAGTTAGCTATCATGATTGACCGTTCTGATTTATTTAAATGTAAGCGAATTTCATAATTAATAGATTTTTTTGTTTCGGCACTACAGTTAAATTTCAAAAATAAATCATGTACTCCAGAATTATACAACATATAATGTTTTTACAAACTCCACGTTCCTTAAAATAAAGAGATTTTATATTATATTATATCAACCATTTGACTTGTTTGCGGTCCAGCTTTTCCAGTGCATGGCATGGTTTGACATCATCGGTAAACCCCAGCTGTCTGACTCCACAACATTAGCTGGACATTTACTCCTTCTAAGATTCTAATTTTGCCACAAGCTTATAACCTAAAAAAGATTTATTAAATTTTATTTTCGAATCGTATCGACAAGAAGTTAAAACTTTGGGAAATAAACCAGAGCTGCAAAAAGGTATTGCAGCTCTGGTTTATTTCCCAAAGTTTTAACTCCTTGTCGTTTCAGAATGGTTTTTTAAAGTTTTGATATTAGAGAAGCCATCATTTTTATTTATTTCCTAATCATATGCAACACTATAAAACTAAAACAAAAAATAAATAAACTTAAAATTTATGTAATAATCTGAACTGTTGGGGTTGGGTGTTAAAACATGGTGTTGTATTAACAATATCACAGCTTTCACATATTTAGTATTTATAACGCTTTAGTATTTGGAAAAACACAAAATTTTATATCAAATTTGTATTGTTTGATAATGTTTTATTGCAAATGAAAACGTATAAAACAAATTGTACGCCTGATTTGTCATTATTTTGTTGTCCCATGTTTGAAAAAATTGTCTCCAAGCGGTAGGTAGCAAAACTAAAATTTTGATTTGCTATTTATAAACTATGTGGGTCAATTTAGTTTCGACCATTGAACCCGTTTACGTGATTTCCAAAGATATTTTATCTTATAGTGAAACTGCACTGATGTTATTTATAATTTATTAATTATTTATTTTTATTTAATTAATGATAATTTATTTATTTTATTTAAGAACATTTTTTATTAATTAATACCACAAATTTGTAGATACATACGTATGGTAAATTACAGTGTTCGAATGACTTATTTAGAAAATTATTTATTTTTCACGGTAGCTTTAAAGCCTGACGTATATTGTTAAGTTCGTACAAAATTAAATAAAGTTATCACCACAATTATAATGACGTGGTTAAAATAACCAACGTAAATCATTATTGCTTGAATTTTAGTGCTTTCTATAAGTGAATATATGGTTTTAAACTTCTGTGGATATTTCTCATATGTATTTAAATTTAAACATTTTCAATTTAACAATAGCATATAAACCTTTTTGCTATTCCATTTATGACTGGTTTGTAACTTAGATAAATATTCGCGATGCCATCTTTTCCAAGATTGTTCTAAAATTTATTACAGCACTTGATACCTTGATAACCTATTTAATTTTAATTCGGTAATATCAGGATTAGGTAATGCAGTCAAAGGAGCTCGTATCAAAAAATGTCCGGGAGACAGAGCGGTCATATCCAAAGGATTATTTGACATAGGTGTAATTGAACGGGAATTAAGGCATGTTTCTTTCTAGACGATTAAGGTATTATACTTATCCAAAGTTAAACATTACGTTCCAGCTGCTCGTCGTAAACGTAAATAATGTTTCGTACTCTTAACTGGGGCAACCGTTCAATATTGTGATTGGAACAAAATTTTATTGTTTCGTTTTGACAAGCCTGCGACAAAAAAATTTCTCTTAGTTCCTTTAGTTTAGAGCGTGCTCCTACAAAGTTGGTGGCAATGTCGGAAAAATTTTTTGTAGATATGCTGCGACGTGATATAAAACGACGCATGCCAAAAATGGTTTGGCTGTTAGGTCTGGAACTATCTCAAAATGTACTGCCTTCACAGCAAAACAAACTAATAGAGAAATGTTTATTTTATGTTTTACCTTTGAACCACATATTTTATTAATAAGGGTCCACAAAATCAATACCCACAATCGAAAACGGCCTTGTAGCTTGTACTCTATCTTATCAGAAATAATCCAATACTTTATTAATGCTCGAAAGGGCAGCATGTAATAAGTGTTATGTTTTTGATCTTCTATCATACCTGCATTTTTAAGCGACCTCCAACTCTAATCAGCCCATCAGAATCCAAGAAAGGTGATAGGGATTTTAATGAACTTTTGTTATTTACAAAATTGTTATTTCGTATAGAATGATTTCTTCCGCGAATTCTTGATACTGCATGATTTTCAGAATAGTTTTAAGAGCATTAGCAGTTTTGAACAAGGTTAATTCTCCAGCTGTTCGATGGACTTCTTTTTTTACAATTGTTGTAAAATCGAAATAAGCATGCTGTTACGTTACTTAATTTTTACGATGAAGAAATTTTTTGAATTAAATTAAATTCAGTTGACACGGTTGCAGTGCAAGCTTGATCCACTTTACGATGGTTTAAGTTAATAAAATCCAAGTTTAATGATTTTTCTCACTTTGCGGCCATTTTGATTTATCATTACTTAAATATTTTGGACCGTTCCACCAATCAGTGGAATTTACAAAATCAACGGGATATAACCCTCTTGATACATAATCAGAAGGATTCATATAGACATAGGAACATTAATTCTAGCTGTTAATTGTTATTGCTTATCGAAGGGGTTCGAATTTTATTCGAAACGGCGTTTTTTCAGAATCGAAACACAACTATAGATGAAATCAAAGATTATTTTTAGAATTAACAGAATTCAGAATTCCAATCGTTTGTTTTTTAAAGGAGCGACTCGTGATAAGCTAACGTAATGGCTTTCGAAATGATCAGTCGTTCTAATATAAACTACGCATCCAAAATCTGATTCACTCGCATCTCCAAATCCATGAAGTTCAATGGTTTTATATTGATGGAATATAATGTCCTTTAAATTCTGACCACTTTTTACGAAATGTGTCTAGGAGATGATTATCCCATTTAAGCTCTGGTATAGTCCATAATTCTTGCATGTAGAGTTTGGCCATTAAAATTAACGGTGCACATACTCCTAGTATTGGCGTATCTAAATTAAGCTTTTCGAAAGACATCTCCAGCTTGTTTGTATTCGAACATTTGATTAGTTGAACTATCATAAGGAAGCTCAGGAATATTCAAAACAATTAAATTTCTTTTTAATGTCAGTTCGTCTTTAATATTATAGCACCAGTTTATATACGTCATCAACGTATAGAAATCATCTTTCAATACTTTAGATGCTTTGGGAAAAGATGTTTCGTCAATGGCCAATTAACTCAGATCTCTAGCCGCAAGGGAAGGAGCACTTGCCGATCCGTATGAAACAGTGCGAAATTAGTAACATTGAAGAGGTTCAAACTGAGACATACGCTTATCATGTAATAGTATTTGGCGGTACATTTTTGCTATCTCAGCCGTAGATTCTTTCTGGACGAAGTGATGTGGCAGATAATAGGTTTCAACCGAACACAACGAATTTTCAAATTGTCCTAATACATTTGGCGAAGTTTTTATGTTTGTTTTCCCACTGACGACGTAACCAAAGATACTATGATAGAACATCTTTAAAGATTTACCGGTAAAGAGCTCGTGACATAGTTCTGCTCCGATTAAAATATTGATGCGACCCGGAATATTACAATTAGAATCTGCAAGTTCTCTGTGAGTGGTATGAGTTCTTTATTGAAATTAATAGGCATCAATGATAAATCGCCATTGATTTTTGGTATTACATAACATTTTATGCTAATATTATGACCCGAAGTTCGCGATTCTAATGATTGAAACAACTTACGACGTAGCGAATTGATTGAACACCATTACCAGAAAATGCCTTAACTACAGCAGTTCCAATCATTATTTGACTTCTATAAGAATATAGTTTTACTGAGTGGCATCTGTTACTTGTGGCGCTTAAACTACTGTCATGAGGGACTTCATCAAGGGCACCCAACATTACATGTTGTTCAGATGTTAGCTCCACACTTGTATTTGTCACAATAGCTGTGTTCAACCGCGGCGGTTGAAAACAGTTGATTTCTATATTTTTCGGGATTTGGTTTTTCGGTATTTTATGTTACGAGATAGAGGACTGCATCAAAATCAATAAATTTTAGAAGTTATGAAAGATGCAAACCAATCTTAGAATTATCAAAGTGACGCCTATTCTGGACGCATATTTTCAATCTTCAACACAAATGTTTGGCGGGGCCACTGCATTATCAGCTGGCTTAAGTAACGCGATGCCTACTATAAGTATATCTGTAATTTTTAAATCAACTTATCAAAGACGCACACACAAATTTAGGTTCAAAATTTAACACTAATATTTGATGCGCCTCTGCATTGGCACAAGTAACGCCATACCTATACTAATTGGATTTTTCGAAATTTCGTTATTCGGGATTATTATTTTTTGGTATTTTTATTTTTGGAATTATGTGTTTCGATAAAACCGTACGAACAAAAAAGTTCAGTGACATACTTATAAGAAAACTTTGGAATACACAAATTTCACTTTTAAATTTCGAGTGCTTCTTATTCCTCTAAAGTTTAACATATACACATTTTGCATATTAAATAAATTTCATTTTCTCACAATTTATGGTTCAATTGAGATGGCATTATTTGCAAACTCAAATCAAAATGAAAACAGAAGAAAACATTCTGAGAATAATTTACAAATTTTTGCTGAAAACAATTATCGCGCAAAATTTAGTTTCAAGAAAAGATTGAGGGTGAGATATCAACAATTTTTATATGTTCGCTAAATGTGCATTAAATTTATATGATTTCCGGTTTTGATAAAATAACGTGTGTATATGCATATATTAATACGAGAAAGATATAATCTAATTTTCAATTCCAAACCGGAAGTTTTGTCACTTTAAATTTAATGTCATATGAAAATGTTATGCATGTACATACATAGTATTCTATAGGGACTAAGTAATAAACGTTTTAAGAATATTAAAAATAAATTAAAGTTGAAAAATTATGTGCTCAGTGCCGATAGATGTGATAATTTTATTTATTTATAATAGTTTACACCTTGACGCTGTTTTAATTTTGAATGGCGAACGCATTTAGCACACAAGCGGTATATTGTAATAAACGATGAGCTCATCGAGCCAATAATGTCAATTATATATCTATATCAAAATATAATAGATTCTGAAGTCAATTTTATATTAAACTATATATTTCAGACTTAAAAGCTTACATACATATGTATATACACAAAATTGTTTTAAAGTAAAATTAATAATCAATTTTTTTTTTAGTTTTTGTTTTGATTATCTTGACTTGTGTCTTAAACGCCGATTCTTCGTAAATTTTATATAAGTGTATGTACGCTATACATATATTTAACAAAAATTTTAAGACATCATAATTTGATATACACACTTTAAAGATAGCACACACAAAAAAAAAGTGTAAATTTATGATAAAGTAACGATTATTATTTTTCGTTCGATTTTTTTTTTGTTGGTTTCGAATCGTGACATAAAAAAATCGATGGAACCAAAATTACTGTAATAACGTGTGGTTGTGTGAAATTATAGTCTATATAAGACAATTTTCTGATCTTTTCAAGGGTTTGAAATGCCAAAGGTGAAAATGAAACCATATACCTATAAATTTTTGTCTGGCGTCATATAATCCCAAAACAAATTAATTCCTATATATACCTATACTAAACATATTCACCTCACGTAAAAGGACATTCAAATACATAATTAAAAAGACATAATCGTTGTTGTTGTTAATATTTTTAAAAGATATTTCGGGTTCCTTTTATTAAATGATATTTTATATACATATTGTATATAGTTTAAAAATTAAGATAAAAACAAAACAGATTGTGGCAGGTGAATTTATTGGGATTTTGTTTTGTGTTATTCTTATACATCGGTATCTTTGTCTTGTCGGGTTCTTATCTTCAGAGAAATATGGTAAAACATAAGAAAACACACCGAAACGTAGTAAATCAATATATAGCTATGTATACATAATATGTGACTCACAAATTTAAAAGTGCACATTTTCAAAGCGGCTGCATTTATGTATAATACGAGGGCGGAGTGAGAAGTCTGGTAAAAATGAAACAATATTATTTTCGACCAAAAAAAAATTATTTTTCAACGTAGTCGCTTTTTAGCTCGATACACTTAGTCCTCCGTTTTTCCAATTTTTCGATCTCTTCCGAATAATACAATTTCTCCAAACACTTCAAAATAGGCGTTTGTTGCATCGAACCATTTCCTCAAGTTCGGAAACAGGAACTAGTCGCGGGGATTAATTAATTCATGGATTATGGCCATGGCAACTATACACGTGTGCACCCGTGCATTGTCTTGATGGAAGAGAACTTTTTTCTTCACCAAATGCGGTCGTTTTTCTTCCAAAACGTCGCGGGAACGATCCAATAAGTTGCAGTAATATTCGACGTTGATTGTTCTCCCCTTTTGAAGGAATCGATACGGATTATGCCGCGTGCATCCCTTTTGTGCATAGACTGTTCATTCAGACTGATCCATGTTTCATCCACAGTTATGAAACGACGCGAAAACTCCTTTTTATTTCTCTTGAACATTGCCAAACCTGCCTCTAAAGTTGTCACACGTGTGCGTTTTTGGTCGATTGTAAGCCAACGCGGCACCCAACGCGCGGATAACTTTTTAATATTCAAATGTTCGTGTAATATATTGCGCGTTTGTCTGTTTTCAATGGCTGTCAAAACTGAACTAAATGACAGATCTGTCTGAAAATTTTAATTTGGTCTAGCGACATATGGTATTGACACACGACATCTGCGATTTGCGATTGTGGCGCCCTCTTTTGTAATTTTACCAGACTTCTCACTACGCCCTCGTATATTAGTGATTTTTTTGGTGACCAAAAAATTTGGTTGACTATCAATTTCAATAACATGTTCACTCTATTAATTGTGTGTTTTCATTGTGCAAATTGATGTAAGAGACAAATAAGTTGAATTATATATACGATCAGTTGCAGTAGAATAAAATCTGCAATATAAATTAGCTAATTCCAGGGTTCTGTTACTCCTTTGAAAAAATTTTCGTAAATTGATTTAAGCTCTTAAATTTAGCATGGCTATATATACACGATTTTTAATTTATTTATTTTATATTATAAGAGCTATGGTTTTCTTTATAACTTCTTCGCATTTCATGTTTCTCTTGTGGTTTTGTGTTATGTTTTACAACGAACAAATCTATATATTGAGTTACATTCACAATAATAAATTTGTTTAGGCATTTTTTTTTCGTGTACCTATATAAACTGTCAACACAAAAAATGTTTGTTTTTATCTTCTTATCCACCTTCGATTTTAATTAATTAATTAGAGAATAAAATTAAAATGGCTATTGGTAAAATAACGGTACATTATTATGAGCTATCAAATGTAATTTAAGTCAGGCGAATCTAAAACATTTTATCTTTAATTTATGGCTACCTTGTATATAGATAGGCAACTGCAGGTTTAAAATTAAAAGAAACGCCGATATTGATTTAAGCCTATTTTTTGTAATTTTAAAGTGTCATGTCAACACCGACATTATAATTCGCAGAATAAACATTATATTCACACCTCACTTAATGCGCCGAGTAAAATAAAGGTAATTGATTGCAAACAAAAATGTTTGTTCAGCATTAGGTAACTTTTGTTAATTTAGATCATGTAATTCTAGCTTAAAATTAAAGGAACATCATTTTGGCTTAAGCTATATACAAATACATATACACATACTTATGCTTACATGAATTATTATTGTTAAGTCATATTTTCTGAAATTCAAACACATGTTCTGTAGATATGTATGTACAAACCACATCACATGATATAAAATAATATTTAGTAGAGTGTTGACCAATTATTAGTACAGTTTCCAAATTTAGTTATGCTATGAAAAGTGATAATATATATATATATATATATATATATATATATATATATATATATATATATATATATATATATATATATATATATATATATATATATATATATATATATATATATATATATATATATATTAGTCGAATACTGTTGGATACTTCAACATTACGATGACCAATTTTCTTCTCAAGTAAATATTGTCACAAGCTGCACGAGTTAAAGCTACAAGAAACTAAAATCTAGACAGTTTAAGTCAAATTCGAGGAACTCTAAAAATTTCTTGTATAAATTTAATTTCATTTCAATTTTTACAATTCAATTCCCACTTCTTAAATTGGAACCTGTGATTGAAAACAAAATACATCATAGTGTAACTGGAAAACTCTACTTCTAAGATTTGGGACACACATACAAAATGTTTCAAATATATGTATATAAATATATGTACGATCCTTTCCCTTAATAATATTTACCAATCGGTTTTTGTAAACCGATGTTTGCAGCACTTTTGTTTAAGTAAAAATTTCCAACAGAAACTAAAATCATTATCAAATTTTTTAAGTTAATTCGATTTTTTGCTGATTCGTACAAATATTTTTTGCTCAGTTTTTTTGGTAAAACACAAATGTTAAGAAACAAAAGAGAAATGTGAATTAGATGTGCATGATGTCAGTAAATAAAAAATGTAATGCAAAATTCTAAAAACATTGAGTTATTCAGATTAGAAAATACGTTTTTAAATGATAATTATAATTTTAATTTAATTTAAATATTAGGTCGTTTTTAACAAGATTTTCATCATTTTTAGCCTATTTGGTTTGAAAGCATCAGCCTCAGTGGTGAAGACACGATCTAGGAACATTTTCAAATTTTGAAATGCGATTCACTAGAATGAATTAATAATCATATACCATAACTTTACTATTAATTCCATAACTCCCATAAATAATTTGCAGTCTGTTACTATTTACCAAAGTACCTTAACTTTCTCTGTTGTAATAAATTTTAATTTCTTTTATTAATTATTTGTCCAGATATCTATTATTTTCTAAATAATAAATTTTGGATAAACAGACAATTTATTTTTGTCTGCAAAACAGGGTGAAGTTTGTATGGTGTATAAGTCTGTGTTGTTAAAATACTGATCCGGTGATAATAAGTTTTCCACATACTAGGTAGGCACTGATACGGCTGTTCATCGGTATGGTATTTTCGAATATCATTCAAATCATAATAATATCATTCTATCTTAAATGTGATTTACCACTACAATATAATTTAATCTCCAAATTTTGCCAGAAATATTTACTTCCTGGAACTGGAAATTCATCCATTACACGAATGTAGAAATATACAATCAAGATATAAATAACCAACATTTTAATAAATACAAAATACTTATCTTAAATAATAAATATCACATTCATCATCTATTAATACCAGATCCACCATTTTAAAAAACATGATATTTTAAATTGGATAACATTAAATTTACCATTAAATACATAAAATATTTGTATTTTTCGGAAATTCATGTCATTATTTTGACAAAACGTTAAGACGACAATGAAATTTCGCCAAGATATAGCAAAAAAAATAGAAAAAGAGCTAAAATTGACATAATGAGTGAAAATTTGAGCATATTTTACTTTGTAACAGTTGCCAGCCTGCTGCACATTTTGCATCGATTTGAAATTATTTTAATTTGGAAGGGGAAATTTAATTACGAAATGGCTAGTTTTGATTGGCTAATATGTGGTCGGTGGTCGGTTTGCAGCAAGATAGAAATGCATAAACTCGCCTTCAAGTTTTGTACTTCGAAAAATAGTTTTCAGCAGAAAGAACCCATTAATTCGATATTAATAATGATCTGCTTGATGTTTATATTTTTATCAGCCTACGTAAAATTGCTAAAGCTTGTCAATATGAATTCAAGTCGAATTTATACGTTTTTGCCCGTTGCAAAATATTCAGTAGTCCAAAAACTAGCCAATTAAAACTAGCCACTTCATGTCAGTGCTTTCACAATGCAAAACTTTTTACTTTTTTCTTACAACTTTGTATGAATCTCACTTTGAGAAAAATAAAATTTTATTCGTTATGTTGGTGAAAACCGTAAGGAGAAAGTCAACAAACTGCAATCTTTTGCTTTAAGAAGAAAAGAATGAAGTTAACAACATTTGAAAATAGCTATCAAATTGTTTTCCGAAAAATATCAACATAAATGAAATGTCAATATAAACACACAGATGTAAAAAAAAAATCTATTATGCCGATACAAATTAATATTCAAATGTACTGGAATTTCAATTCAATTTAAAATTAAATTGTTTTAAGACACATTGGTTAGGAAATTAGGGCCGCGTGTCAATTGGTTAAAAACTGTATTATAAATTGTAATTTTGACGGAAAACTACAATTTATTTTGGTTTGTTCACTTGGTTTGTCATCAATTTAACTTCTTCTTAAAAGTAAAACGTAAAACTGTTTTCCATTGTGAAAGCACTGTATCTTAGCGCAATACGTCAAAACATTAATGACATTCTTTTTATGTATTTAGTGGTAAGTTTAATGTTATTTTAAATTTATTGTTATTTTAATATTTCCAAAAATTGTGTCGCATAGTGAAATTAGTGAATTACCTTCTTATTGTGTTCATATTAATGTTACACTTTTTGAATTCCGTGTTCATATGACCCGAATTGTTATGGAATTGAACGAACGGGTCAAACTCCTTTAGAAATATTCGCCGCTTGGTTAGTTTTCCAGATTGCCATTCCGGCACAGAGGCGTTGTAAATACATCAATAATGTTGTAGAATACAATGTATCATATTGGCTTTCTTGTCATTTGTGGTGCTGATTGAAGCATCTCGGTACATTGTACTCAATAAAAACTGGTTGGTTTTTCTTCGGAATATATGAAATAACCGATACATTGTCCGTAAAATAAAATTTTGATGATAAAACTTATTTTTTATTGCCTATATAATAGGCAAACAATTTATTTCTCCCGCGCAATATGCGGCTTTTATCCCGGCCGATCAACAGTTACCAATCTGATTTCGTTTTGCGGTGATTTATTTAATAGTTTAAATTCCAGACAGCAACTCGACCTTGCTTATACAGACTTTGCTAAGGCTTTTGATACACCATCCTTATCACTAAGCTGGAGAATTGGAACTGTCAGTTCATTTCCGTCGATTGGTTGCGTTCCTACATTTCCGACCGCTGGCAATAGGTCAGGATTTTTGAGTTTTTTCACGCGTCATCCGGAGTACCTCAAGGCAGTGATATTGGACGATCTGAACATTTTCGCCCAAGTCAGTAATATATACGACTGCATGAAGCTCCAGAGAGACTTAAATAGGTTTTGTAGTTGGTCAATTAACAACCGAACGTAAGCAAGTGTAAGACTCTATCATTTTATCGCATCCGCTCACCTATTTTGCATCAATACCGTTTATACAACGGAGCGGTTGTCAGAGTTGAGTTCATGTCCGATCTATAGGTGTAACGTTTTCGTTTGACGCTAGCTTTACTAGACGCGTCAACGTTAGTATCCAAAAGGCATATATTATGTTAGGCTTCATTAAGCGGAATTATAAATGCTTCTGTGACCCTATTACTGTTACTGCATTGTATGTCTCCTTTATTTGGTCTACCTTAGTACACGGATCTACGGTATGGTCACCATCGTATTACATCATCGACGACATATATAGATTTTTTTCCGTGTTACCGATTGCAACCCTGTAGGTAATACGTACGAATAAATAAATAAATAATTACTAAATTTAATGAAAAGTCAGCAAGCTTCAGTTGTATAGTGTTATTACTAAAAATATTACAAGCTGCCAAAATGCAAGATGGGTTATATATAGACCCGAAACACAATAGGAAGGTTATAAAACAGCTACAGGAATATTTTATGTGCGATCACGCAAATGAGACATATATGGAATGTAACTGAAGGATACCAATTTGATCATATGATAAACTGGAATTCATGTGAAATTGTGAAGCATCCGGACAAAGGACAAAGGGATATTCATTGGATTAATTTTTAAGTTGAAGTAATTATTGTGAGGGCGATCCGCCCTCGTTAGCGCAGTAAGTAGCATGCTTGCTTTGTTATTCGAGGATCTCGGGTTCGATTCCAGGTGATGACCAAAAATCACGGTTGTGTGTTTTTAATGTGTAAGTATATGTGTTTGTCCGGGTATTGCAAATGATTTTAATTTATTTTAACCTTCAAACCTTCAATAACGACTAACTTCACTCTGTCCTGCAAAACTATTATTCAGCGTAAGAAAAAATGTATAAATTCTACTGCAGTTAAAACTAAAAATGAAAATTAATTGTAATCAAAAGAAGCAGAAATTTTCATATTTATCCATCTCAAACTTAAACTTAACTATATACATAAAGCACCGTCGTAATATAAAAATTAAGATTAAATCTAGCATTTAGGTATGAATATCACAAGTGCTATTACTATACAGTTTCTGTTTGCATTGTACAAAACTATAAATACGAGTAAATATACACATCATTAACAAGTCCCCGGAGCTCATTATTTTGTTAGGGTAGTAAAGAGAAATTGAATACAAGCTGTAGCACATAACAAATTAACATTACAGTGTTGAATCTAACAGTTTCATATCATAAAACAATAAACTATTTTATTTTTAATTATCGGAATGCCAAATAAAACGTGAAAGCGAATCGTATATAAAATTGTAAATTGTAGTAAATTTTTATTTCGAGTAGTTTTACCTTTTGGTTTGGAGACTCGCGATTGCGTGATATATTAAATTATATATACCAATATAATAATAAAATAATGGCAGGGCACCACATAATATGTACACCAAACGCAATGGCAGTGATGATAAATAATATTATTACAAAAAAAAAAAAATTAAAAAGGCGAAATTAGCTTTTAAGAACAAAAACAAAAAGAGTTAAGTCAAGAACCTTGAACAATTTTCTTATTATGCGTTATTGAAACCAATTTACTTGAATTAAAATGTTTATATACATTTCGTTCGAAATTGTGCAATTGTTGTTGGACTTAATGTTCTTGTGCGAGAGTAGCAATTAATCTTTCAATCATCAAGTCTACAGCTTTATTGTTTTTTTTTTTGCTTTCATTCCTTCGGTTGTTTTTTATTGATCTAGATATGATATCGTTATTTTTTGGGGTTATATTGTGTGTGAACATAAGTTGTTTATTGGGCATATTAGATCGAGGCTGTGTGATTAATGGCATGTGCGGTAAATCTTAGAAGAAAATTTATACTTTTGTATTTTATTCGTATATATATATATGTACATAAGTATAAGCGTACGAATTTATAGTACACATACAAACTTGTTCGAGTATATATAGATACAATTGATACACAATGTGTTATAGCAATATTTCCTGGTGAAATGACCCAATTGGAAACGATTTGTCATAATTTCAATTTTTTTTCTTTTTGTATTCGTATATGTCTTTGTTAGTTTAAAGCGCGCGGTTCGGTTAGTTAAACCTTTTGATTATTTTTATTATTATATGCGAATATATATACATACTATGCAACACACAAATAACTTCTATAATGTTCATTTCGCTAATATTTATTTTTGTATTTCAATTTTCTTTTATTATTATATTTTTCATATAAGGAAAAACGTGACATATTATGGAAAAACAAGACACATAAAAGATTTGTTTTCCTTGTACATATAATATCTATATGTACTCGTATGCATGTATATGGTTAACTAAGAAAAGTTAAAATTAAATATAATGTACATTATTATAAAAATAGAAATAACAAATATTACTAACAAGTAAGTAACTTGTTTCAGTTTTCTTATCATGAAATTTATGTATATGTAAAGTATATACATAAATATGGTTAGGCTTTGGAATTATTCTTTTATTTATATTGATTATTTTCTAACGATAAATCAAACATTTTTTTAAATTAATTAACGCATTCAGTTTCGGTCATAAATTAATATCATCTTTAATGCCTTTTTAACATACGTATATACATAACAAAATTGATTCGATAATTTTATATAATTTCTTATCAATAACGTGATGGTTTTCTATATACGTGTGCACAACATATAAATAAGAAAACGAAGAAGTTAACAAACAAGAATTTTATTTTTTGTCATAAATTATTTTCTTTCCATAATTTTTTTTTATTTTTAAATGTTATAAAAAAGAAGCAAGTAGGAAACAAATCTTTTACGAAAAAAATGACAAGAAGAGAAAAAAATTTACATAATTGATTTATGTGGGTGGATTATTTCTATACAGTAGCTTGTAAATTTATTTTTCTATACACAAAAATTTATAATGATTTAATCTTTAAGATTTTCATTATTTGATTATATATTTTCTCGTTGGTATTTTGTGATGGAAACGTGATAATTGTTTCAAAATGAAAATCATAAGAATATTATGGATAATAAATTAGAATTTTAGAATACAATACAGATATATGTACATACATAATATGATTCTAAGTTGTCAATTAAAATGGTATTATTTAGAAGATATAATAAGATTTAGAAATAGTATTTAAATATATCTGTTGTCAACACTGGATTATTTATAACTCTATTATAATAAAATATATCTATTCTTTAATGAAAAAATCAATTCTCGATGGAATTACATACAATTTTGTAAACAACTACAAATCATAAAAATAAATAAAAACAGTAGGAATATTTTGTTCGAAATATTAAATCCAAACTCATCATAAAATAACCAATCCACACCTTGTTCAAATTTGGAAATACTTGATTTAGATAATTTCGGATCATTTGCGCATCATGAGGTGGTGAAACAGTTTGGTGAAAAACGTGCCATCTTATTCATAAATTGTTGAAAAAACTATTGGTTAAAAGGTTAAAATCAGTAATACATGAAAGAAAACTTATTCCTTCACATTAATTTGGCTTTATAGCGAGGCACTCTACTATAGACTAAGTGCATATAGAATTACCGACTTAATTAAAACTAAATACACTGAAAAAGAAGAAAATATGTTCAACTGTCTTCTTGAACGTAGAACAAGCCTTTAACTGAATGTATGGTACCGAGGACTAGAGTATAAACTACACTGAGACCTGCCAAAGCAATTTTACCAGATATTAAAATCTTATCTAGCTGATCGATACTTTCGCGGTAAATTTGAAGATGACTACACTCATCTAAAACAAATATTAGCTGGAATTCCACAAGGAAGCGTCTTGAGACCAATATTGTATTTACTTTATACAAGAGATGTACCAAATACAAAAGGAATAAACATTGCAATTTGCTGATGATACTGCACTAGAAGAGCCAACTGGTAAATTATAAAATGCCACTCATACAATATGTCGCTGCACAAAGAAATGGCGCATTCAGCTCAACGAAACGAAATCCATACACGTCAACTTCACTAGCAAAAAAGTTAACTTCATACCAATCCATCTGAACTCACAGCAAATCCCGCATGCTAATACGGCCAAATACTTAGGCATGACACTTGATGCTAAACTCAAGTGGAAAGAGCACGTGAAAAAGAAAAAAGAACAGCTAAATATCAAATACAGGAAATAATGTACTGGCTCCTAGGTATGGACATATGGTATACAACTGTGGGATTGTACCAAGAAGAGCACCGTTGATATAATTCAAACCTTTCAAAACAAAGTTTTACGTGGCATTGTGAACGCACCGCACCATATTACTCTCGTAAAAAGCGAATGCATAAATCCCGATTTCATTCATTTATGTCAAAATAAAATCTGTCAAATAAAAAGGTGTTACAAGTTTACAACAAATATATCCAAACTATTGGTTCCTTTTCCAACCCGTTCAATTTTCCCATACTTTACAAGTTGCCGATAATTTCTTTCATATTCCATGCAGTGGTATGTTTGGTTAGGACTTTCTAGAAACGTATAAATGTAAATTCGATTTCGCAAATAAAACTCTTGGAATTCTATGGAAGGAATGTATGGTACTTCTCACAATAGGATTAATTACATTATATTACATTATAACATTTTCCTCTACAATTCATGGGACAATATTGTAGAAGACCGTTTACATACTCTCAAAACCAAACTAAACTGAGATTCTAGCCATTTGTACAGAATTTTCGACGACATATCTCATCTAGATTGTGATATTATAACTATAACAGATGCGACAACTCATTCAATTCCGCGCACTTCGACCAAATTCAGTAGCAAATTATCAGGGCCCATACAGATTACCCGAATCGACTACGACGGAAATCAAGAACCATGTAGAAAGAATGTTATGGAATGACATCGGGAAAGCAAGCATTGGTCCATGGAACTTACCGCTTCTTGTGAGTAATTACGGGCAAAGCAAGTGGAGAGTAGTCGTGGATTTCCACCAACTTAATAGCATTACATTCGATAGGGTGTTCTCGTTACCAAATATTGATGTAAATATTCATATACCTGATGAGTTAGGTCGTTCTTTCTATTTCAGTACAGTCAATTTAACAAATGGTTATCATCAAGTGAAAATGAAACATTTGGACAAACATTTTCATTTTAAACGAATGCCTTTTCGGTCTAAAAGATGCACCTGCAACCTTTCAGCATCCTATACGAATAAAGTTCTTTCTGCGGTCTCAAAGGACTCGAGTGTTTCGTTTATCTTAATGACTTAGTCATCTATGGGTACAATTTAGAAGACGATAACAACCAAACTACGTACCGTATTTGATTGTTTACGTTCACACAAGCTAAAAATAAATCTTGATAAGTGTCAGTTTCTTAAAATGGAGATAGCTTATCTTGAACCCTTAGCGATAAATCTTTTACAACTCTAAAACTTAAAACTCTCTAAACTCTGATCCACCAATCCTACAGTTACCTGATTTCGAACGCGAATTTATCATAACTTGCGATGGCTAAACGACTCTGTAATAGAAAAGAGTTGGTTAGTTCAGCATTTTAGAAAAATTAAAAATTATCACCGATCTTGGTTAAATAGTATTAACAACCCCTCTTCACGATTAATCCGATAGAGATTGTTACTTGACGAATTTAAGCAGAATAGTTATATCGAAATGCAGATGTACATGGTCGCATCGCTATTAATCCTCCAACACCAACTTCTATAGTTCCTGAGTTATATTTCTATAGTTCCTGATTCCAATGAATCCAATTTTACTAATTTAAAACATCAGCATAATATACTTCAAAAGCTTTCGCACCTTACTAATTCTATTCCCATTAATTCTTCCACTCTTCAAGGTTTTTTTAAACCATCAACTCCAAATTCAGTTTTTACTCCAATTCCTAATAATATTTTTGCAGAACCTTTTAATTTAAATAAAGGTTCTGATACAATTCCGAAGATGTTAATATGATTACTCGACCTAAACTAAAATTTTTGCCAAACCAAACCAATAATTCAAAATCCTTTCCATCATTACTGATCCCTCTTGCGTACAAAAAGCTAATAATAATCCTATACTATATAGATGCACAATCATTATCCTTTAAGAATCAAAATTCGTTTAAGAAAATATTATTTTCCAAAAATGTTCCGTCAAACTGACTTTTATATCAAGTTATGTGATGTTTTCTAAATTAACTAAAGTACCTATGAGAAGTACCACTAGGAGCCCCGAGATAATTATTAACTAACCACATGGTTCAAAACTTTTAGGAAACTGTTTTTAAAGAATATATTATACGTATAAGGCAAATCAACACCATAGCTTTCCATGATCATAACAATTTGGATAGATCGTATCGGCCTCCCACAGAATATATCCAATAATTTGTCGATCTGGAATCACTAGATTGGGATTCCCGGTTACCTTATTCAATATTCACGTACAAGTACAATAGTACACCTAAAAAATAAGTTTTTGAAGGAAATTAGAAAATATGTATGTGCTGATTTTTCTTATCATTAACAGTAACGCTTGATTTTTATCCAGGATTCAGTTATAATGAATGTACAATATAAATATTTCCACACTAGTCCTATTCTGGTAATTCCTAATGATTTGGGAATTTTAATTTTTGTAGTAGTTATTACCCAGACCTTTTCTCGAGTTTTTATTTCCCATTTCCCAAGTGCATTTTGGTCTATTGGAACCAAGCTCAAATTATGCGAAAAAAATTCTCGATAAAATTTTTTGTAGTTTGATACAAAAGCGTACGTTAAAGCTTATTTTTTCTTTTATTGTAAACACAAGTACAAGTTTCGTTTTAATTTTTTAACTCGACATTCCGAAACAAGATAAACTTGTTATTTGTTAGATTTGATTCTAAACTAAATTATATAAAATATCCAAAAAACATTTCGCTATACAATTGATTACGTATAATATAGTTTTATTTATTTTTTTTAAGACATGAAATAAATTTGAACCATTTTTTAAATTAAAGATATGCTTTTTGATTTAAGTGTACTTCAAAACCTACCACTAAAATTTTCTCAGTATGTCGGGTTTTTATTTATTTTGGTTTCATGCACGAATTTATTTTATAGCAGTTTTGGTGGCATTCAAATTTGGCTGCATTCAATAATGGAATAATAAACGTCAAAACTGCTATAATAGGGAATAATTTTTTTCCAACATACATTTTTCCCCAAACGCCAGAATACACTTTGGGGAAAAGAAAAGAAAACTAGATTACTTAAATTTTCCATTACCCGGGAACCACGAAATTAGGCCACAGGTTATAAATAAGCTCACGCATTTGTAAAGTTATTATTATTATAAGTAGATTTCAATAATTTCGCAACCATTTATAATATAATTCAAATTAGAAATTATTGACATGTCACGATTGATTCATTTATAGATTTCAGTACTTATGTTTAGATACATAAACATTAAATCATTGCTTCCTACAATTGCTATGTTAGGATACATAATATGTACAAGTAACTAACTTTTGATTAGCAATGTAAAATGACAATATGACTGCAAAAGGTAGATGTACAATACACCCACAGTAAATTCCCACAATTATTGATTTATGTATTTATTTGTAATGTTTCTTGGCATCACAATTCACAACTAAATGTAACTTAACTAAATCATAAAAAGACATTGTTTGTTTACAGATGAATATACATATAGAATGTCTAAAAAAAGGGATTATTTTGACATTTAGCAGCAAGATTAACTCCTTAGTTATAAATAAATATTCAAATTAGTCGAAACAAGTTATACGGCTTAGATAGTAGGATAAATATAATTCATAGCAACAAGGTTTAGAAACAGAATCAACACTATTATTAGCCATGTTGTAACCGACATGTTTTGCCACAATTATAACTTGCATGTCTCAGATACAACTTTTTCAGATCATAGGCTTATGTATCTAGAAATAGATTTAGCAGCTTCTGCAAATAAAGATATTTATGATTATTCTCTAACTCGTTTCCACTGAAAAAAAAACTTCACTGGACTATTTTGCTATTCTGTATCTCGTTTCGTTAGAAAAATTTCATCGGGTTGGAAAATGTTCAACGCGAAGGAATTTTAACTCCGAATTTAATTTTGTTGGAATTTTGCTATTCTGTAACTCGTTTCGATTGGAATTTTTGATTATTTTTTGAAAATGCATTTTTTCTGAAAAAGCGCAAAACTCATTTTAACTGTCATCAATTGTCGGCTAGTAAAACATGTTTTGATTATACGAGTTGTCTTAAGAACTGACAAAATTAAACAAAATTCCGACTGCGGTCAAAATAGATATCCAAATAATGTGTCCGTTCCAAAGCGATATTTACATTTTAATAAATTGTTTGCAAGGAAGGTTAAGACAGCCAAGCGGAAATTTAGAGTAGATCAAATGAAAGAAGTTGTGAATAATTCAAAAAAATTGTGGTCATTCCTTAAACATACTATATGTACTCGTACTAGCACGCAAAGGAGTAATTTTTCTTTACAAATTTTGAAACACTGTTCGAACTAATAATTATTTTGTGACTGGAATATTTCTAGATTGCTATAAGGAAGTTAGAGTTATTATTAGAAAATTGCATTTGAATTAAATACTCAGATACGTGTTCAGTGAAATTTAATTCAGAATTCGATGTCAAAATCTTAAACCAATTATACATTTTAATCGATTCTTTGGTATTTATATGTACTTCACAGATCTTAGTAGTGAAAAATCAAAGTAAAACTTTTGAATAAAATAAAGTAATTTGAAAGGTATGCTATAGCTTTAAAAAATTTCCACAACAAAATTTTTTACTTTAGTATTTTGGTTCTCATCCCTCACATACATAAATTCTTCAATTGAAGGCGATATACCGCACATAAAAATATTTCTAACATCGTTTCTCTGGAATAATTATCTTCAATTTTGTATACACATTTATTTACAATTTTAATATTAAAGCATTCATTTCAATTTAATTCACGTTTTTGTATTTAATTTTTTTTTATATTTCAGTACTCCGCCTATTAAATAATGTGTCGGAAACAAGATCAAAAATATTAAGCAATTATCCACCTGTATTCAATGTTGCATTAAAAGCCAAAGCATTTACGAATGCAACATGTGGTGAAAATGGACACGAAGAATATTGTAAAATGATTGATTTAAATACAAATCGTTTATCATCACGGCAACAACATTGTGGAATATGCGATTCGAATAGCCCGGACCCAGAGAAACGACATTTTATTGATTACATTTTGGATATGACAAATCGATGGTGGCAAAGTCCATCACTTCATTATGGGGCAAAATACGAAAAGGTTTCCATCGTTTTAGACTTAGGCCAGGTAAGTCGAGACATTATTATAAAAAATAAAGGTATACTATAATATTTATACAATTCATACTTATATGCATAATATATCAATTCATTTCACATAAAAGAAAATCAAAATCAATTTGTTTTAATTAAAATAAAATTGAAAATGAAAAACGACTGATCATGGTATGAGATAAAATTTTTTCATATCCATATAAAATTAATTTCCTATTTGATAGAGAGACAAGACAATTCTTCTATATATAATTTCAAATCTTTTGTAAGCGTGTATATACTCGTGTATATGAAGAGAAATGAGACGGCGATAATAATCTTAATAAATTAAAAGAATAATTGAAATACTTGTGGTGGTGTCCATATAGTTTAACTATTTTACATGTTATTTGTTGCTGTTATTAGTGGCGTTGTTAATTCATATTTGTCTCATTTTTCACTTTTCTTTGACATTTTCAAAAGATCTGTTTTCGTTTCTTCGTATACATCTTACAATACAATACAGCCTATATAATACAGCATGGTATAATGTAAGTACAGAAAATTAATAAATCACTTCACATACGTATACGTTTATATAGGCAAATGATTTAATTTTGCTTAAGCATTCCAACTGGAATAATTTGTTTATTATGTGTTGTTCGCTGAAGAATATATAATTCAAAGATTATAACCAAACAATTAAGCTGTAGGTGCTATATGCGCCGCTGCACCTATGTGGATACACGTTGCTTCACACACAAAAAATTATTATAAATTTTATGCAATCTAATTACTTACGTTTTACGACTTAAAACAACATACTTCACAATACATAATTGTATTATGTATAACCATAAACTCAAAAATTGCACAAAGTCTTTTCCAACTATATAGTATATGTACCTCTCCATAATAATTATTAACAAGAATAAGCTCGCATTGGTTATATATTCTGTTTTCAATTTTCTTGAAAAAAACTGAGAAAAAACACCAAAAATGGTACCGTTGATGACAAAAAAATATAATAATAAATATATAGACTGCAGCGATGGGCAACCGTTTTGCATTATTATTCCGTGTAAGTCATTTATAATTACTCATCTACCTTATGCCTCAAAAAGTAATTGTCTTCTACTTCCTTTCCAGCAGTAGAAGATAATGAAGTCTAACTAGCCGTCAGTCTAGCATTTTTTTGAAATTAATTATTTGAAATTCGTATTTTGAGTTCCAGTGGAGTGGAAAAAATATTGCTTTATAAGTTTTCAGTATTGAAATGTCGTTTTAATGTCGTTTAACCGTGATTTTGCATGATGTGGTTCTGTCATTTTAAAACTATTACATTTCCTCAATCGATTTTTCAAAATATCATTTAAATGATTATTATAGAAAGGAATTCCCTATTCCCTGGGAAACCAGGAAAGAGCAAAAAGCCAAATTGTTTAAACACGTGACGAGAGAAAGCATCATGGTGTCAACGGTTACAGATGTTAAGTGCAAAGAAAAAATTGAGATTCCTAAAGAAAGAAGTGTAGATTATTAAGGTGACTGTACAAAACATTTTCATTTGATAGTAATTTTGTGACTTATATTGTTTATAATAATATTACAAATTTTTAAAGGCCACTACTAGCTCCTTACTGTATCAACAATTTGGCTCCAACGGTTTCGATCCTGAGCAAGGTCTTCATGCTGTGTTAGACCATCTGAAGAAGCCTAGCCGTTCTCTACACCGTGGATCCATAGTTGCCTGCAGCGACATCTGCGCCTACCATATGGTGGCTCTCCTTTCAGAGATTGCTGCAAATTCGTTCCGGACCAGCACGCAGAACATGACCGAGCCAGCGTGCTCGCTGAGATCTTGTTTCCTGTACAATATCGAAGATCTTCATTAGATCTCTGATCTCGATACTGTGCAGAGCTCGGTATGTACAATTTACTTCATGCTTTAGCCCGTAAATCACTCGCATGATTCTTCTCTCAAATGTAAGGAGCCATCTCACCGAGCAAGTAGCGCAGTGGCTAAAGCTGCGACGTTTGGATTGGGATGTACCGGGTTCGAATCCCAACAGAGCCGAGATGCAAAAGGGATTTTTCATCTCCCGATTACGATCGGTTATTAAATTGGAAACATCTATGACCCTCTGTTGGAATGTAGAACTCATGGGCTGACCCATCTTCCACGTCACTGTACAGGGTGGTATACTGTACTTGTGGGAATGTGAATGGGATGAATGGGTTTGAATAAATGTGAATGTTCGTGTGCATGTAAGGCAAGGCTATGGACCAAAAATGTGTCTATGCCACGTCCTTTGAAAAAAAAAATAGATAAATAAAAAGGAGCCATCTCTCGTACTCAAGGGCCCAACTTTCACATCCATACATAACAACGGGCCTGATCAACACTTTGTAAAGCGTCAGCTTCACGGGGCTTGATAGGTGTTTAAATTTTAGCAGTGGACTTAGAGAATACAAAGCACAACTATGTACCAGCCGCTAGTCGCTCTTTAATATCCTCACCCACACTGTTATCGTGAGTGAAATATTTGAACCTCCTCACTCCGTGCCATTATCCCTATGGCCTGCAGAGATCATGTATTTTGTTTTGGACTCATTGATCTGGAGTGCAACAGAATCTGAAAACTCTACAAGCGGATAACATGCTGCGCTGAGGTGTTTATGTGATTTAGACGAGACATGTGAGTGCCCCCGACCGCAGGGCCCAAATATTGTTGATAGTGAAAAAAAAATGGTTTTGTGAAATTTGTTCTAACATGAGGTTTGTCATTTGCATTTCGACACGTCATCGAAAACGAGATCTGGAGATGCGCTTTATAAACATCTCCATCTAGAAATCTCTAGTATTGTCAATAAAATTAATTTAACCTGAAAATTCAGCGAATTAAGTGAAAATAGGAGTATAGCTTGACATTTTGATAATGTTAATTTTAGGTTAAACTATTGAGCAAATTAAGTTGGTGCATAACATTGAGATAAGCGGTATACAGCCACTGCTCTTAGTTCGAAAGTTGGAGGTAAAATTAAAGTACAGAACATAATTAAAATCTACAGGAAACCAATCGAACAAATAGAGGTACCCATCGAATTATTGTTCTCATCGATGATCTACCGCTCGAGGAAGATTTCACTAAAAATTGTCGGAAAATTGACACTTTGAACACTGAAATCCTTAAAACGCAAAAAATACGAAAAGAAAAATTCGAAACTTATAGAATTCGTGTGGATAAGAACCCAACTAAACCACATGGTATTTAACAATGTCTATCAAAATTTCCCAACCCCAAATGTAATGACTTATACGAATACAAACTTAATGCTCGATCTATCCGTGATAAAATTGAACGCCTCGGCTATATAGTTAACTCAATTAGTTTTGATATAGATGAACGGCTCTGATGAATTGAGTGTTGACGTATAATTAATGACAGCCCTGCTGTGATTTCCTGCTGTGCTAAAATGCTCATATAGATTGTGCCAATATTAAAAAAAGGTCGCAGGATGGATAAATCCTACTATCGACCAATTGCTGTCTGTATAGTTATTTAAAAAAATTGTAATCAGCCATCAAAACTCGACTTCAAAGTCATCTGTAGAAAAATATAAGTGCTCAGTACCCTCTAGAAAGCCATCCAAGCTACGATAATGGAACTAGAGACCTCAGCGTGGTAAGCAACTCTTTTAACCAACATTTCTCTCATATCGATTGTTGTTTTGTGTTTGATCACTCTTTACTATACGCTCATACCTTAATTCCGAGTTAGCAATATATATTTAAATTTACAAGTTTATCAATTTCTGAATACATTCCTACTAAGGTTTACAATCCCGGGATCGCGAAATCTTTCCATTTCCATAATCGGGGATCGTAAAACAAGATGGAGCAGTATATTTTCAATGCTTAAAAATTGTATAAATATGCGCTTGTTGACATCAAGTATTGGTGAATTAATAAAAAAAGCAGACAGCGAATATAAAATTGTGTCAGAACTTGTGACATTTTAAGTCCCATTAAGGCCACGCAGTTGATACGGTTTGTTGTCGGAATGCAAATTTTGTAACCTCTGATATGGTATTTATATGGTTACAGTTTACATGGTTGCTGTTTACGTTAACAAAATCAAAGCAACTTAATATTGACATAAACCGTCAACATAGCCTTCAGTACTACTGTATGGCAGTGCGGAGTTCTTTTTCTATACCTATACATATGTATGTTGTTGACTTCATTTGCCCGCAGATATTTTTGGTAGTGGTCCGTGTTGTAATATCTATTTCCGAGGAATTTCCTTCTGCATTGTTCAAACGTGTGTCCTTTATGCGATCTTACAGTGTGAACAGTATTTAGGTCTGTCTTAAACAATTTGGGTTGGTGGATTGTCGATAGAAAGTGAAGTTTTGTTGTTGAGGTGATGTGTGTACCTGCGGTTTGTCTTGTGTGGAGTTTTGGTTGTTATGTGGTCTTTGTTATTGTAGGTAGAGTTCGGAATTGTTGTCGGTTTTGTGGGTATTGTTCGATTGCGTGTTTTTTGATATCCGTTCTGGAAATATCCTGGTGCGGCATATGTCCTATGAGTGTTTCGGTCCTTGGCAGTAGTTCCATATTACTTGGTTCCTTTGAGTTGAAGGCTCAATATGTTGATTTTGTGGTAGTTGTTGAAATTGGGGTTGCGTTGTGGTTGTATGTTGAATTGGTTCTTAAGTTACTTTCTAGCTCACTGACTGAGTTTGTTTAGGAGTACATATTTTGTAGTGTGATTTTAATGTTTTATAGTCCCCTATATGTCGTCGGGTGATTCTTATGAATGCAGTCCCTGAAACACAGATTATTGTTTAAGTATTGCAATTAACTTTACCTTTTCTGCGATGGTTATCAGCCTGCTGTAAATGTTATCTGCTGTTCCGAGAAACTTCAGTAGTTTGGTTGCTGTATGTGCTGAATCAGTTTTATCACCACTGAACTCAGGGACAAAGCTAGTTACGCCTTGTTATATTTTTTGTCCGTCAAAAAAAATTATGGTTTTTGTGTATAGAACTATAGACTGTTTTTCCGGTATCAGTCTTGTGGAACTGTATTTACTTGTCGATTAGGGTCTTGTAGGTTTCTTAACTACTGGGTTGGTTTTCTCTATTGGGATTATGACAATATCAACGATTTTTAATTATTAATGTATACTTACATGAAGCATATGATCTGCAACTATTCACTCTTTTATTAATGAATATCGGATAAATTAATTAAGTCAATTTATTTATTAAAATTTAAAAGTTTTATAATTTTATTTAACACAACTATGTTTCTCTTCACCTTAAGACTGGCATATAATAATTAGCTTAGCAGACCGAATTGCCTTTTCAATATAATTTTTGAACTATTTATACCAATATTTTGCGCTGTTTTTTGGTTTAATTGAACTTAATTTATTTCATCAGTTTATTCTATTGTATTTTACGACGTCATTACTTTTATTTTGTTACAAAATTATACGCATCAGCTCCATCGAGTTATTGTTTTAAATTATAATTATGTTTCTGCACATTTGCAATTTTACCATTTATGTTTACAAATTTATTTTGTTTATTCTATATCTGGGTTACTATAAACTTAATTTATTAAATTGGTTCGTTTGTCATTTCACGTTACTTTTATTTAGTTTTATTTAAATAATTTGATTCAGAGGTTTATAAAACATCCTTTAATTTAAAAAACCAACAAATTATGTTGGACCTTCTTAAGGGATTAAATGCCACGTCAAATTTGAATTATCCTACAAGTTCCTCAGATAACGTTCAGGAATTGTCAAGTGAAGAAGATATTTGCGCTGAAGATAATGAAACTCCGAAAACTATTAGTGAACAATTGAATGAAGCCTAGAAAAAAACGTTCTCGCATGATTGAGTTCTAAGTTACTAAATGAAATGTCATTATTTTAAAATGGTGGTATAGTTTAATTTAAATAAATAATTTTTACAAACCCTAGTTCGTACTTCATTCTCTTACTTTAGAATAAGTTTTTAAGTTTTATTCTAGAAGAAAGATCAAACTACATCCATTTTTAAATAAATGTAAATGTTTCTTATTCGAAACTAGCATTTACGTCGGCTATACTAAGGTAATCATTTTCGAAATGTTTAATTCTTTTAATTTATTATTCAACTTTATTTCAATTAGCTGCGCGAACACAGTAAAGATCAATAGGTTACGAAACAGCATAAGTTATCAAATAGGGTATTTTAAAACAGATAGTCCTTTGATTGGAACTACTAAAGCTCTTTCTTAACCGATTGAGCAAATAGCACAGTGGATACAGCTGGAACGCTTGGATTGGGACGTACAGAACTCATGGGTCGAACCATCGATAATGTCAATACTACTGGCGAGAATTTAATACTACAGGGAATTTGAAAATATTTCCATGGATTCAGACGTTAAAAAAGTTTAAAAATTCATTTATAAATTTCGACTTTGCCACATTCTAAATTTCGACTTTGCCACATTCTAAATCTCGCCTGAGATTACCTATGATTACCTATAATCCAGGTTTGAAATAAAAGTTGACATTTATACAATTCTGACTTTTAACACAACATATTAACTCGGTTTAGAAAAATTGAAATTTTTAAAGCTTTTAAAATTCTTAATTAAATATTCTTAATTAAGATTTAAAATTCGAATTGTTAAATTTTTAAAATTCTCAATATTCAAAATTTCACGATTTGCAACATCGTGAGTTTTAATCAAATTTAGAGTCAATTAATTGGAATTTTGGTTCATTTTTGAAATTTTGAATTTTTAAGATGATCTCGAATTTCGGAATATTAGTCGAACTATACAAATTTTTAATATGAAAATCACAAGTAATTTTTAGAGAAATTCCCAACCCAAAGATTTACGTGCCAAAATTTCGATGAATTAATTTCCATCGATCTTCAAAAATTCATCAAAATTTTAAATATTTCTGAATTTTAAAAAATGTATTCTGCGGTGAAAATTAGAATTTTAACTTTTTACTCAAAATTATGCAGAATCTAAGTTTTGTAAAATGTATTAAGTGTTCGAATGTTTCTCAAAATGTTGATGGATTCTTCAATTTTTAGTTGAATTTGTTGTTTGATTCAAAGACCGTTTTCTAGGGGCCGATTTTGATCTAGATTGCCAAACCAAATCCCTTGCAACGTTTGTTGGATAGGTGAGAAAGGTCTTAGGGCTGTCATTAGATATTTTACTCTACATTCTCATTATTATTGACAATGAGACTTCAGGCAGTCTACATGATGAACGAAAGATTCGAAACGGGTTATACTTTCAAAAAATATTTAAATATTTTAAAGTTCAACGATATACATTGGTAGAATCTTTGTCTCAATTGTAAAACAAAAACTATAATTTTTATATTTAGCTGTAAGCTATCAACAGATCTTGCAAGCCTGCAGTTTTAATTCAATTTGTCACAACTATAGTATGGATTTCACAGAGATGCATTAAGAATTCAACCCACGGCATTGAAATTATTTTAAACGTTCAAAGCTTCTTCGTCAGTTTGAAATTTTATCCAGAATTTTTAAAATTCGGGTTCGAATTTATTTAAATTTTATTAGTTTAATCAATCCAAAATTCTTATGATTAAAACGTTGGCGATTTGTAGATCACAACCTTAAAAATTTTTGTTTTTAAATTCATAATTTCGAAAATCAAAATATGAAATTAAATTTATCGTTTGCAATTCTGAATTTTAAGTCGGTTTTGAAAAACTAAAAATTCTTCACAGTAGTTTTTAAATTTCTTAATTAAATTTTGAATGGATCGGATGATACCGGGATTAGAAAAACCATAGAGGTAGGATGCAAAAGAGATTCAAATTAAACTGCGAAAGGCTTGGGGAAATTCATGATTTTTCGTAGTTTGTTAGGGGACCATATTGCTATATCATGTAATAAAGTGTCACGTTTGAATCCTTTTTCGAGTTTAGATACCGCACTCGTATTATTGTCATAGAACAATAATGTCGGAAGTAGGATTTTTAAAAACTATACACATCTAAAAATGGGACACGTTAAATTGATTGGAACTATACTAAGGTCTTTCGTAACCGAGTGAGCAAACAGTACAGTGGCCACAGCTGAGACGTTTGGATCGGGAGGTAGCCGGTTCAAATCCCAATAGAGACAGGTTGCAAAAGAAATGACTCTCTGTTAAGACTTTAAGAGTGCAGAACCCATGGACCGAACCATTGTTAATGTCAATACTATACAGGTTATATAGAATGCAGCGATACAATGTCGGTCAAACAAAACACTTGCATTAAAAAACAATGAATTTTACCGATGATATTGAATTTCGGTGTATAGTTCACTCATACTTATGATTCAGACGTGGTTGATCTCTTGATATGCTAAGTTAAAAAATTAAAAATTTTCATATCCAAAATGCCAGATTCTAAATTTCGAAATATTTCGAAATTAGACGCGAGATATGGAGATTACCTATAAAGGAGGTACGAAATCAAATTTGACGTTTACAATTCTGATTCTTAATACAACATATTAACTCGAGTTAGAAAAATTCAAATTTTTAAAACTTTTAAAATAGCTAAAATTTAAAATTCGAAATGTTAAAATTTTAAAATTTGCAATATTCACAAATTTAAAGAAAATGAATTTTAGGATATTTTTCAAATTTTGAATTTTCATTCAAAACTTTAAGGTGATTTCTCGAATTTCGGAATATCAATCGAATTATAATAATTTTAAATAAAACTTTAAAGTTAATAAAATTTTTTACAAAAATTCCGAACTCCAACTTTCACCTGTCAAAACATCAGATTTTCAAAAATTCATCAAAATTCCATTATAAATATTAGAAAGCCTCTCATAATTCCCCAACTTAAAAATTTCTCAATTTTAAAAAATGTAGTTTGCGCTCAAAATTCAAATATTTGTGCAAATCTTAAATTTTTTTTCAGTACTATATACAGAATCTAAATTTTGTAAAATGTATTAAGTATTATTAGAATATTTCTCAAAATTTGACGGATTGTCCCATTGTTATAAATCGTTTATGATTTAAAATTGAGTGAAATTTAGGTAAATTTTCAGATTTTTTAAAATTTCTTCGATTTTTAGTTGATTTTATAAGGAGCGATTTTTATCAAGGCTGCTATATGTCAAACCCAATCACTTGCCAAATTTGTTGGATAGGTGAGAAAGGTTTTCTTAGGGCTGTCATTAAACATCTTATTAAAAATCATTTAAAACCTTCAAAGCTTCGTCAATTTGAAAATTTCTCCAAAATTTCGAAAATTTCGAATATAATGAAATGATTAATTAAATTTTAAAAATTCAATCAAACCAAGATGGTACGTAGGCGATTGGTAGATCACCAACCAAATTTTCCGTATATACGTTTGTAAAGTTTAAATGTAAAATTCGAATTGTTAAATGTTTAAAATCTCAAGAATTTTATAAAGCAATATACCAATTTTTGTAATATTGTAAGTAGGATGCAATAGGGATTCGCATTAAATCGTACCTGTAATCAAAGTAAACTGCTGGTAGCCAGACCGGGAGAAATTCATGATTTTTCTTAGGGTACCCTTTATTTAATACATAAGAACAGGCGAGTGCAGCAGACGTAAATATCATGTAATTTTCGAGTTAAGATACCTCACTCGTATCATTATTCTACACAAAATATCATTTATCATGGCTGAATGAGAAAATTAAAAAAGATTTTTAAATTTCAATTGTAATTAATTTTAAATCTAACTGCACTTAAACGTCTATATGTAGGTAGCCAGCAATTAACCAAAGAACTCACACACAGCCATTAAACTGTAAAAATAAGATGATCGCATCGCATCCACATTCAAATTATGATTTCTTAAGATAATCATCAATTATGATTTCATCTATATATACGTTTTAATAATAGCATTAACCTTTTAGTTGAACTTTTCCCATTCCTCACCTTCTGGTTTTCTACTTGCGGGTTTACTTTTTTTTCTTCAATATCATAAAGATCATCGATCGGATCTTAACAAAAAAAATATACAATATTGAGTCAAGACCTTTTTATTTTCTTCTTATTATCTTATCTACACAATCGGTCGGATTTTATTATAACATGGATAGAGGAGGAGGAATAGATGAAAGACTATTTATTAATGTTGTTATAATTTTTATTTTGCAGTGGCGTGTAGGAATTAGATGATTTATTATATGGTATATACAAGTGGATACAGGGAGACGCAGCGCAAGAATTGTGTAAAATTCGTGGACCCAAAATTTAGATCTCAGCCAAACCTGCGATAAAAGCAATAAACTTGTCTTTATTATATAAAAGCGTGAGAAACACGGATTTTTATTTCAAAGCCGAAAATTTTAAATAATTGCATGCGCTTAGTCATATTTTTACCATTTTTGTACATAGAAATATGTTAATTTAGAATATTATGCAAATTTCAAAGATTACGCAGTTCCTTTATCAATCCGAAAATTTTGCATATTTTTGATTAAATTATCAAATATATTGTTCATTATTTTGACATCATCTCAGATTGAATGCAATATAATTATCAAGAACATAAATTCTAAGACACGACTTATCCACAGTGCATGTACGTATATATGTATGTAAATGTTTGTAAAGCACAACCATCTATATTGTTGACAATTTGAATACTTAATGAAGAAATTATCAGAAGAATAAAACCAAACGACAAAAATGTGTTTGCTCAATCGAAATAACGCGGTCAATGAGTTCTATTGTTATTGTCGACAGAGTTAAGAATATTTTTTTTGTTCAATTCAAGGTTGTTAATTGGATTAAATGAGTCATTCAATTTATACTCGTACATATAAATAGTTTTAAAAGTGAACATCGAAGATAAGATCTCGCATCATGAATTGATTGATTTTTATGGTTGCCAATAAATAGAACTTTTTTGATTAATCTTGATGACTTAAAAAACTCAATCAGATGAAATTTATGTATGTATAAGGCAACGAAATATTGGTTCAATGAATATTGTACCCGCAAGTCTTGAAATTCAAAGAAATCAAATCAACAGACGAAAACAAGTAAAACATATATGTATGTGTATATATTGGAAACAACCTAAGGTTGTTTTAATTGAATATATGTTGTTCTGTATATTTAACATAAAAACACATAATTCTTGTTGTGTTATCACGTTTTGTTACGGTTTGTTATCGTTATTAAGAAATAAATAAGAACAACTAAAAACTAAAACTTCTAAATGGTTCGACCACACATATAGTGATGAATTATACAAAAAGATTTATTCATTTAGTTTAGAAATGAAATGAATCGACAGAAAGCATAAGTTTTATAGTGCGCGCGGCTTATGCGTTTGGATAATGAATGACTGGAAGCTTAAAACGATATGGTGTTTGTGTATCATTTCGTTAATTGATTCTCTGGAAATTTTGTCTACATACAATATATGTACATACATACGTATACATAAATTTAAATATTTCTGGACAATCAAATTGTTGTCGGCTGCTTATAAAAACCCATAATCATGCTGGTTGTTTTAGATTTCATCCCAATTTATTACCGTTATTTTATGAATGAATGAAAATTAGATATCTGGCTGTATAATATACATATTTTATATACCTAACATATCTTATCTAGACAATAAATCGAATAAAGATTTTTAAGATATTTTTTTAATTCTGGGATGGGTCAATCGGTCGTTTAATTAACAAATCAATAATAACGATATAATTTAATAAATCAAATGGGTTTCGTTTAATTAAAATTTGATAAAGGTTATCAATCTTGAGGCATTTTATTTATCATACAAGCCTACATATACATAAAGTTTATTGGTATTATCTTAATTATAATTGTGATTATTGTTTGTTTAAACAAACACACACTCCGCATATGAGTATAAGAATATCAACTTTATTTTTTTTTTTATACAGTTGTTAAAGGCCATCACTGGCCCCTTACTGTGTCAACAATGGTCTTCATATTGTCCTGGACAACTTGAAGAAGCCAAGTCGTTTTCTACACCTCTAACGAGCTTTGTGTCTACTATATGGTGTCTTTCCTTTCAGAGATCGCTGCAAAATTCTTTCCGGATCAGAACACGCATACGATATCGAACGTGCATACGTCAATACAAGATCTTAATTGTCTCCAAATCGAAAATGTCGCCCGTCCATCGTTTAATAAAACCGAGCATAGAATTAGCTCTATAGAGACGCATGTCTCGTTGTGCTTTATAAAGCACATGTTATCAACGAAAGTAACCCCTAGGTCTTTAGTTTCAAATACTTTCTGAAGAAGTACATCATTTTTCTTATATTGTTGTGTAACAGGGTTAAGTAACTTTACGATGGAATGATAGATATTTACACTCATCATTAGCCGTGTTTCTTGACGTATGATCTGATCCGGATCAGATCATATCTGCTTCCCTTTCATTTGTATAGCCGCGTTTCATGAAATCAACACAAAAATTGTATTATTTTTTGTTTTTTGGTTATTATTTTGATCCTAGTAGCATTTTGGTTCAAATTTTTTATACAAAAACAAAAAATAGTACAATTTTTGTGTTGATTTCATGAAACGCGGCTATACAAATGAAAGGGAAGCAGATATGATCTGATCCGGATCACATCATACGTCAAGAAACACGGCCTATGTTGAGACTAAGCGAATTAGACTCACACCAAATAACTAATTTGTCGATATCCTCCTGCAGTTTCTTAGTATCATCAAGTGTTTCGATGGTTCTGTAAACTTTCAGGTTATCAGTGAACGGTAATCTGTAAATTTTCAGGTCATCAGCGAACGGTAACGGATCAGTAATGCCATTATTGAAAATTATACAAATCCATGGACCAACATGGGGGCCTTTTAGTATGATTTAAGCCAAGCTACGAATTGGCTGGAAAACCCAAACTTATAAATGTGTTCCAGAGTGTTACTGTGACTGATGGAATCGAAGAATTTTGTGAAGTCAACTTGTTTGTGGTTCTCTATTTTTTTAATCGAATAGCTGGTAAATTCGATAAGGTTGGTCGATGTTGATCTTTTGGGCAAAAATCCATGTTGATTTGGGACACTTACCGTGATACTAAATCACTGCATGACCCGCATACGGCTAGTTCAAATATTTTTGGTATTGAAGATATAGATGTAATACTTCTGTAGCATGAGATATCACTTCTAGCTCCACTTTTGTAAATCGGCGTTACTCTTGTTATTTTCCATTTCTGTGGAATTGTTGCCAATTGCAATGATTGATTAAATAGCATATTTAGTGGAATTGCCAATATTGCGGAATTTTTCAAAAATGAACCAGGAATACCATCCGGGCCACATCCTTCTCCAAAACCATCCAATGCTCGCTGAATGTCCTCGAACTCGTTGTGAGGGGTAAATATTAATGCACTATAAGCAGTAATTGTTGGATCAATTTCGCGTTTATATCTATAAAAGCCCCAAAAGTGTTTGGAATCTCTTTTTAATTTCTCCTTTAAGTCGCTAATATAGCTCTTGTATTTTAATTCAAAATGGGACTCAAAATCTTGGTTACACTTAGTGAATTTCAATTTGTTATTCCGGGAACATAATTAAAGGTTTTCTTTATACGGCTTGTCTTTCTTGTTTTTAAGGTTGATAAGTTGGCCATCATACCATGGAGGGGATTTGTTTGGTCTGCTCGGGATTACGGGAATGAATAATTCAATACTTTTAAACAGTATATGTTGTACAATTTCTCCACGTTTTTATCTATATATGTTTTTGATGTTGACTTCATCTTTCCAATTTATTTGGTCAAAATATTGATGAAGATGGATTATATCGGCTTTTTTGAAGTTGTAGTAAAGTTTCCGGTTGAGGCAGTTGCTGAAATCATTATTCCCTTCACTTGCAAAAATTATTTCAATGGGCTTATGATGAACATCATTAATAACGAACGGTGTTGCTTCGGCTGGATCATTTGTAAAAATTAAGTCTAATATTCGATCTAATGCATTTTTTAAATTACAAATTTGGCTTAGGTTTGAATCAAAGACAGCGTCGATGAACAGGTACCCATTATCCGAGCTCACGCGTTTAGAGGCATAATTTCGTTTATTTCTTCGCCATATGGCCATTTAATATCTGACAGATTAAAATCCCCAGTATCTAAAATTATGTCTGATGGATCAGCCGCATTGGAAATTTCCATAATTGTATCACATCATGTAGTGTAGTATGTTATAGGTGAATCAGGCGGAATGTACACGACATAAATGTATAGTGACTTTTTATTGATCTTAATATTTACACATAATTGCTCTATTGATTGATTTAGATAGAATCATCCGCAGCGAAAAGCCCTGATCAGTGACTGATTGATTAAGACGATATCCTCCTTGATAGTCACCAATAAAGCCCTCTGCAAGAAGGGACTCTATATATTGCGGCCATTTTCCATTCATCAGGCTTAATTTCGGTATGTCATACTAATCGAATAATGTCGAAAAGACAGTTTCCTCGGAATACCAAGAGCTCCGAATTAATGCAATCCACCCCAAGTGAGCGGATTAGTTTTAATCTCTGATCTCTGCATGGCAAGAGAATTCCTCATGGGATGGATCCTCAATGCAAACTGTACTCATTGCTGAATTATAGTACCTTAAGAAACCCGGCATTCCACCATACTCTTCTGTCTACAAATCCGCTTAGCTGCCCTCCTAACAAGAGGTTGTTGCACTCCACTATTGGCTATATTTTGTTGACTGTAAGACGACACTCGTCATCAAAACAATCATTATTGTGTCTGACTTTCACTATACCTAAAGTGTAGTGAGCAGAACTGACAACCGTAGTTTTCAGTACCTCCCAGACAAAGTTCACACTGTCAGAGTGGTAATTAGCTTCCTCAATTTTGTCGCTGACAGGATTCTGATATCGTTTCTTTTTATTTTTATTTATCAGACCTTCACAGAAACGTCCCTTGCGTTTCGCTGTGTTCCCAGACTTGTACGAAAACTTCCATTGTAGCTTTGCAGCGACCAAATGATGATCGCTGCCTACGTCTTTGGTTGCTGTCCGATAATTTCTCACATCCTTATACAATTGGTTATTGACTGATTTGAAATCCAAACCAGCCTTATTTACTTGCGGCACAAGCAGAATTCAGCTAGAAGATTTCCATGGTCATCTCCACTGTATAGTAACGTATACCCCTGCGGAACTCATGGTTTCCACTTTTAGGCCAGCGAGTTTCTTGAAGAACAACGCGGTCCAGCCGATACTCCTTCCTGCACGTGATTAGGCCTTCCACCGCTCCTAGTTTCCTAAGTGACTGCACGTTTCACGTGCCGATCTTTAATCTCGTGTCCAGGTACTTGAGCGGGGGTCCGGTATTGGTTTGGCGGTATCAATTTTTTCTCTTCTTCACATTACAAACAGTTGAATTTAGTCACCCCCTATATGGTGGTGATATTCTTGAAAAACATGTTCATGCAATTTAGGTTTACGAGACATGTGAGTACCCCGCGACCACAGAGGCGCAATTTTATATCTTTATTTTTAGTTACGAGTGTATTTTATAGATTTGTTTTCTTATTTAAATTCCAATAGCCGACCAATTCAAAAAAAAAATTAAGAATCTATCTCATTAATCTTAACTATTATATTGATGTTTCTGATATCATATCGATATTTAATATTATCAAAACAACACCATTTTTTATAAAATTAATAGGATTGATTAGAAATGAATAGTTATTGAGGTATATGTATGTATAGACAAAACAGGTGAAACTTTATGGTTTATGGAATAGCAAATTGGTTTTGAGTTTTTTTTGTATTCGGGAAACAAGTAATTCTGGTTTCGCGCGTTTTTGTTCGCTATAGTCGTAATTTATTTAAATCAGACTTAATAATCATTATATGATGTTATTAGTATTGTTATTAATGATTTTTTTGTTTAGTGAATGAATACACCCACCACCATATCATAAGATTAGTATACTATATAAATGGAACCGATTGCAAAATTCAATCTCGTGTATACGTAATGACATCAGAAATTTGGGAGTGACAATTTACTGCGCGGTCATAAGGCTATTTATAACAAAAGTAATGAACTAATAAGTATACCTGCATATCATTAATTAAAGAAGTCGTTAAAGCTAATATTTAATTTCTTGTCGGCCTTAAATATTTTGTAATTTAAAAACAAATAATAAAATAATGGGTATATAGCCAATGTTACGTTCATTTTTATGTTTCTAATTTACTTAAACATCATATAATGGTTGGTATCCGTATTTTATTTTATGTTATGTTGAACAAGAACAATGTCGTGATCATGTTCATACAGAGAACATACAACAACAGAATTTTATTTTCTCTAATCTTTGAAATGAAAATGAAGTTAAAAAAACGTATATAAGAAAATTGTTTGATTTATCTTCCGCCCTTGTTAGGCTGCTGCGCTCTTGGAATCAAAATGAAATACATGTTCGATGCATAGTATTATATATATATATATATATACATACATAGTTATTATTCTAAACACCGCGCTTACACGCACACTCGAACACCCTCAACATTAAATTACGATTTATAAAACAACACATTACCCGCAGCCGTCAGTCATCGCAAAACGAAACGTTGTTAAATACTAACATAATTAATTTACTTTGAAGAATAAAATACGCTGAGAAATAAGTGAATTTAATAATAAATTTTTTTGTAAAATAAAATAAAAATATAAAGAAAATTCGTTGACTTTGGAATTTTGAAGAAAATATGCAAGACACAACAAAAAAAAAACCGGTAGAAATATAAAAAATTATGACTCATATATAACTAAAGAAATCACAACTTCTTTATTGTTACAATTTCTTCATCTTTTTATTCTTGTTGTTTTTGCAACGTTTCCATATACGATATTACAACTGTGTACCTAAATTTAGACATTTACCATTTCGATGAGACGCGCGGTTTCTTCACAACATATACAATCAGAACAACATATATTATTGTCGACGAGACTACCGTATCCATATAAACATATATGTACATACATGTTAAATTGTATATGTATAGTAAATGGTCTAAGATAACTAACTCTATATCAGTGATTCTGACTAGATGTTCCACGGGCAGCAGGACATATAGGGTTCCGGGTAAATGTAGCCGAAAAGTATTCATTTCTTCGCTAATCAATCACTAGTTGCGGCTCTAATTAGGAAGTTTCCCTATTCCTGAATACGAATTCGTATAAAATTTGTGCGAATTCGTAGCATTGGTATTTTTGAATTCGAATTCGAACCAATTTTGATCGATTATGAACGGATTTCTGTACGTTGCTGAATTAGTTAAGGACTCCAAATAAATATTTGTTGAAAAGAATTTTTAGTAATTTTTTAATGTTTTCAAAACCAAATTACAAACTAAATTAGTGGAATTAAGGAAATAAATCTAAATTTAATTAAAGATTTTACATTTTTTTTATTAAGTTTTACATATTTTGTCTATTTGTAATAATACAAAATACTGCCAATCGTCTTGGTGACAGGGCCCAATGGCGTAGCCAAATATTTGTTGAGGGAGAGGTATAAAGAATTAAGAATTCTTTTCTGGTTAACTGTCAAAAACATCAATAAACGACGTTGTTGTTGCAGTCGACTATCTATCTGTAAGCCACGCCAATCTGAAAACTCGCAGATGACATTTTCATTTTATCCTTCCGACGTTTCTAAATATTCATTGAATATTTATTTATTATGCTTTATTCTCAACCTTAAAGTTTAAACACAGTTTTGAGTAGTGACGCAACTACAAATTTTGGGGGCTCCCGCAAAACTTAATGTGGGCCCCAGGACTATCCTCCCTCCACCTTGCATATCTTTTCCTTCAGAGTAATAAAAAATGTTCGTCATCGAAAATATAGGTGTTTATATAAATAAAATATAGTTACACGAACTTAGCCAATTATATTAATATTGGAATGTTGGATTTTTCTCTCTTGACTTCATATTGGCAAAACCCCTAATTAAAGTGTTTGTTTCCATGTCACCGATGGACTTGCGCAAATAAATTTTATTATTTTTAATTTAGAAAACGATCGTTTCGCTGTTGCGACCGTAACAGGTAACGTAAGAAACAATAATAAACATGTTATACCTGCGGAACACTGGAAAATATTGTAGAAGGGTATGGAACAATTCTTCATGACAAGAACAAATATCATGGCCTCATTTCATTTTTGCATTGGTAAAAGCTGCAGGAAGAACACACTGTGTCAATTAAATCGAACTTTAAGCCGTGCTTGGTTTGATTAGTACGGCATGAACGAAATAAGCAACCTTGCGAAAAATTTGGAAGAGCCTTGCGCTCCACAACAAGTAGAAAAAAATACAAAAATAAAATGATGTTTGCTAGAAATTTGTATCCCTTCATTTAATGCTGACCCGGACCCCGAAGTATCTATAATCAGGCATTGCTTGGAGGTACATTTTTTCTGAGCCTTTTAAAGAACATCTTCAGAATCAAGGATCTACCACGAAATTTGAATTTAAATTGATCTATTGGGGAAGGTTTATGAAGGGAATCTGAATAAAATATTTAATCTAAAATTAAATGTACAGAAGTTCCGTTAAAGTTCCAAAGATACTTAATTTAATTTTAAATTTCTTGTATTTCGCAATGAAGACAAGATATTGTACAAATAGTTGATTCGATCAAATTCGGAAATACAGGAATAGGGATTCAGGAGAACGTTTCATTCAGCCTGTATCATCTCGGTTCTCTAGAAATTGGGGCAAATAGCACTTGGAATCTATTAGCAAATATGCCGAAGGCATTTTCTACCACCTATCGATTTCTAAACAACATTATTAAATCTCCGTTGGCTTTCGGTCAGTTCTTTTTGGCTGCAAGGTTTCATAATGAAGCTTCTCAGGGAGAAACCCATCATCAGCTAGAAAAACACACGGCAAAGATACCTGGGTTGTAGGCAAATTTCTTGGTGCGGGTATTGGTATAAAGTTTGCTTCAAGATCGCGCCTCAAGTCCGAGCTCATCCAAATTCCAGCATCGAAAATGCGGCCGTTAATCCCAACATCTATAAAAATGAATTTATAATTGGCGTCTAAGTTTGTCATTAAAATAAAGGAATTGGTTCCCTTGTAACATAAATAGTTGGATCTAAATTAAAAATTGAATTGGTGCCCTTGTAACATAAATATTTAGTTGGATTTAAAAAAAAAATCAGCATTGAATTATTTTCTGCTATACTATTGCTTGATTACCTGCTAGAAAAAATTGAGCTACCACATTTATTTGGCGTTTCTCTATTTTTAAATGACTATGTTACGAGTATATATACACTCTCCTATTCACTTTTTTAGAGTGTTAAAAAAAGTAAGTACCATAAAACCATAAACTATAACCTCAAAATTTCGGATTCTAACGGTTTAAGTTTAATGGAACTTTAGATGATAACTAATAATATCGTATGGGTTGGTTTTTCTCGAAATTTATTTGAAAACACTAAAAATCGATAGTCTCGGTATTTTTTGGAAATTTCCAAAATATTATAAAAATATGGAATATTTTAAACAATTATTTCTCATAACAAACCCTTTATTGTAATCTTGAATCGCATTAATGACTTTGAGAATATACCCTTTCACTATCAATTCAATGGAGATTTTCATAGTTTACTTTGAACATCGATGCCGTCAAGCCCATTGGCGAACTTTATTTATTTATGATATACAAAAATCAATAAATAATTCTACAAAAAACAACATTTAACATTAAACAATACAAAACACAATATTTGTGAATCTCAATCATATTAAATTTACTGAAGTAAGAGAACGTACACGGAAATTCGAAATCGAATGCATCGCTTACCGTTTAATTTTTTGGTCATTCATTGTTTTGGATTGATGGGTTCATTCTCACCATACACAATACGATATTGATCAAGTTTGTAATGAGAGTAATCCTGGTTGAAACATGTATATAGAGATATTTTCGAGGATATATAAGAGTCGTTTAGTAGTGTCAACTGGGTAATTTGAGCGTTAACTGCGTTGCCGCCAAATGGCAATTTATGAAATTTTTCATTGAAAGATGGTAGACGAATAATGTTTTCATTATTTTGTAAATTGTTATCATATCTCTGCAACCATTTTTCCTCACGTTGTTTGCATCAATCAAATGCATTTTGTGTTAATGATATGGAGACTAACCGTCCAAACGGCTTCGGCGGCACATATCAATCCGTTTGTTCAAATTTGGGATAACATCCATGGCATAATTGCACCTCTATTCGACCAATATGCCTTATACTCTCGTCCTCCAGCTCTTGAATTGTTGCCAGGGATAGATTACGCCATGTAATTTATGCGACTGTCGACATGTAGAACATTACGTAGATTACTTGGCAATATTTTTTAACAACGTTGACAATTAAGACAACGTTAATAACGTTAATAACGATATTTTTGCATGTTGAAAATACAAATAGAAGACTGCTCAGCGGTAGTTGATATTGGATTAAAAGTGATTATTAAAAATTGTTCGCAATTGGTTTTGGCGTTGCATTAATCAAATCCCAGCCGAAAACACTTGCCATGCTTTTATGTTGCTCTGCGTGAATTATGCGTATTTGATTGTTCAAATATAACGGATTTTGGACTTGATTTGGCTAAATTAGGTGCTACTTTAAGATATTTCTCGGTCGCTAAATGCGATAAAATATTGGATGCTGGCTTAAAAATTATTGCTAGAAGATGTTATGCTATTTAAATTTAAGAGTATGTGAAGCTGTTAGTGGCTAGCGATTCAGATAAGCCGTAGGACAAATAATAATTTGACACGTATGAGAAAATTTGTCTTGAATCTGGCCTCTAAAGCCACAAAACAATTTCCAAACTAACACCATAATGCTTGCACCATGGGCCTTTCTGGCTTTGAGCGCTTTGAATCCTCGTGGTTTCGTTCCCACCAATTTTTGATAATAACGGCATAATGACATACATACCACGATGTCATTGGTTCTAATTATCCGAAATTTAATTTAGTATTTAAAAAAGTAGGGGATTCGGAAAAGTCATTCAATAGAAATACACGATCATATCTAATTTGGTGTCCTAAACCTTCCAATCTCGTGTTTTTCAAAATTGAAATATTTTTCGGTTAGTTAGACTCATAATGACATATTTGAACTTTCGGCATTATGATGTTCGCTTCTTAAGATTTCCCAAGAAAATCCGGAAAAATCATTTAATCGACATACCAAACTTGGTTGTCCTAAACTTGGTTGCCCTAATCCCCAATTGTTTCTAAAAATTTTTCCGTTACCTTAGACCAAATGACATCTTGAAATATACGTCATTATGGTATTAGGTTCCTAGGGATTTCCCAAGAAATTTTGAAAATTTATTTAATTGACATACATAAGTTCTAGAAAATCCACATAATCGGTTAATTATGAGATTTATGGGTTTATCCGAATAAATTTCTCACTTGCACATGTAAACATTTTTAGGATTTAGGACAAACTTTGTGATGTTTGTCCTAAAAAAATCCTCATTTTTTTACACACATTTAAGACAAAAGTTAACTGGTTAAGTTTTAATTTTTTCTTCCCTGTCATTAATGTCAGAATTTTAAAAAATAAAGTCTAATTTTGTGTACATTCAAATGTGATTATAAATTTCTAGAGATAGATTATGAAAATATTTTAATTAAAATGCATCGAAAGTGCATTGTCAGCAAAATATCGGGCTCAAGTAACGCCATACCTACTATTACGAATAGTCTACGTTGTCTACGATATCTACGTGGTCTATGTTGTCTACGAGTTGTCGACACGTCGACGTAAAAAATAATAGATGACGCATAAATGCACATCCCTGATTGTTGCTGGCTTATTGGAATAGCCTTTACTTTTGAGATAACCACAAAGAAAGAAGCCCAGAGGTCTCTAACCGCACGATTCCGGTGGCCAATTGAAAAAAATAGTCCAGTAATTTCTCCAGCTCAAAATAGTGAATCTTTGAGGATCCACCTGCTATTGACCTAATTTATTGGAATTTGTGCGCACAAAAAAGTGATAGAGGGGTTGATTGTATCCCAACCCGGCATTAAAACGGTACAATCACATTTCCTGATGTCGCAGGTAGCCCAAAACTCTCTGTCATCTTTAAATGAGATGGCTGATCAGTTCAACATCCGCTTGACGTAGGTGCCAGGGTACTTCAATATCGTAGGGAATGTACAGGAAAAAGAGATGGTCCGCAATGGTACGGCACGCCTTACATCACAAAGCAGGCTGGATATAAATATACCGCTTGCTTCCTGTAAACTGCTGCTGCCGGAGGAAGCCATAACGGAAATGAACGACAGATGGTCTAACGCTAGTTTGTGTGTAATAACCAGGCAAATCAGGCCTAGACTTGACCGATCCAGATTCGGCCATCTGATATCGCTTCGACGGCACCATATTGGTATGGTCGTGGGAGCTATAACGGTACATTTTCTCATTGGAGTACATGCGAGCAGACTGAGTGTCCCGCCAACGGTTTCTGCCGTAACTGTGGTGATGAGGAGGAGGAAGAAACTGTGCTTCATCTGCTCTGCATCTGTCCTAGCTTAGCATACAGCACTACACTATTTATGGGAACTTCCCATTTCTCCTTGTATGAAGAAAAGATCGGCCGGATTACTTTATGATTGTTTAGTTCAGCCATTATTACGACATTTAAATATATTTCTCAGGGGTCAATTGGGGTGAGATGTAAGGTTACTCCTTTAAAGTAAAGTGTAAAATCTTCCAAAGTGTAAAATCAAACATTACCCGATCGGCAAGTGGAAATATCCAAAGTTAAATTTTGAATCTGTTTTGATGCCAATCCATATAATGCATTTTTTCTATTTTTCCTTAGGTAGCTAATCAATGATCGTGTACATGTCCAAAGAATGGTATTAAAATCTTATATATATATACTTAATACCTTTGTTATATGTATCCAACAAATTTTTATTGTTTCTATATAACAACTCAAAAGACGTGATACATGAATTGAAATTTGTTTGTTTTTATCTCGTTTGAAACTAAACTTTATGGATTTTATATCTAAAATTAGAGATGAAAATGAAAACATTTATAAATTCATGGGAAGTTGTAAAGGGATTAATAGATAGATTGGTGTGATTGAAATTGATATATGGGTTCTAAATTGTATAAACATTAGTATATTGTATAAACTGTGGGTGATCGCGGTCTACCTATGGGAATTGATTCTCTTTACTTCATAATTTTACGTACGCACGCACGCACGAGTATCTCTTAGAGTCTAAGATAACAACTGTTTTATATCTTGATTTATAAATAACATACACATTTTTTTTTGTTGATGTGTATATATGTATATATAGTAGAGATGGACACACCATCAAGTCCATAAAAAATCAAAAAAATCTATCTAAATTCTTTAAGTAAAACATAAATTTTTTTACCGCCTAATATGGTCAAACAATTCGGGCAAGACAACAATCGCGCATACAAAATAATTTTGTTAAAAATCATAACCATTTCTGGATGTCTGATAACAATACGATAAGATTGAATGCAATTATGCACTTTGAATATATAAAATTTAGTGTTTCAGTGATTTATGATTTAGTGGAATGCTATATATAATGTAGTATGTGTGTGTATTTGTTATCACATATTTTGACAATAAAGTTGTTGAATTAATTAAACCGATTATAATTTATGAAAAAAGGGATTGTAAATTATACAATGGTTTTGGTTTAACAAATTTGGATATTCATAAATTCCACTCACACATTACAATGTTTTTCTTTAAAATTACCATATCAATGTGTTTAAATTAACTATTCATTTTGGAAACATTTAAAAAATAATCATTTGCCTGTCAATCACTATATACTTATATATACTTACAGAGTTATAGTTATAAGAAAATGAAAAATCCCCAGAAAAAATAAATAAACCCTTTCTTCTTTGTCTATGTATCTTCTTGCTGTATAAGGCTCATTAGAATACATAAGAGGAAACAAATTTATTTTAAGTGTTTTGAGTATATACGTATATACATACATACATATGTATATATACACTGAGGTGGAATATATCGACTCTGTCATAAACATCTGGTGTTAGAAAATCATTAATTCCCTATAAATGAGGCACAAGTATATTTTCGTAAACAACTTTTCTTTTATATACTGTCTGTTTATTTTAATTATACGCGCGGGGTTCTCCAAAATATTTCATCCAAATTCACTCATATACACAATGTGCTTCATTTACCAAGTTAGTTGAGAATATCGCGCATATAAGTTTGTTGTTGAATTGGCATTACAATTGCACTATATTTGACATCGAAAACAATCAAAAATATCCAATCTGCATTGCATCTGCGCTCAATCATCGAAAATTCAATTTCAGTTTTTGCTTTTAAATTTATAAAAAAAGTATTTTTATAAATATTATTTTTGAAGAACAAACACAAGACAATGTCTATTGTTATATATACACATATCTCAATATGCAAGAAGTTAAGGCAAACAAGAGAAATATTCGTGTTGTTACAGTAGAGTACATATTTTTGGCGTTATCGCTACAATGCACATTGTAAAATAAACAAAAACAAAAACAAAATTAAATAAGAAAAATTGTTGATTTTCAAGATTTCATTTTTACAAAAAAATCATTATTTTTTACTGTGCTCTACAGAATATAATAAAATTGTTAAAGAATTTTAATGAGACACATCAGATTTATATCGAATAAATTCGAGTATGTTTGCTCTGAAAATAGTAAATTACGTGAAAGTAAAAACTTTGTCCATATAAACAATATACAGTATATGTGTACATAAATTATTCATAATGTTTATGTACATACGTACATGCATATAACATTAAAGTTCATATTATAAACAAAATAAACCAACCGACCGATTCCGTCTCATGTCATTCGATACAAATACAAATTTTATTATATTGATTCTGAAATAAAATTTCGATTCTAAATTTATTCAAAATTCTTATAGATTTCTTTTTATTTTTATTTTTTCCGATTATGGATTTTCTTATACATACATCTGTTTCCCATGTTTATTATTATTTGTATATGGAAGGTTCGATTACCTAAATCTTAATATATATTATCTTTTATATTTTATATATCGGAGAAGAAGAAACACAAGTATATATGTATGTACATGCATGCATATGTATATACACAACAAAAGAAGATAATATTTTGATTCATCGTATACACAGATCTTTGATACATAAAATTTAAAAATAAAATCGATTATCGATCGAAATCATTTCAAATGATCATAACATTGAGGATCAATAAATAATTAATATTCAATTTGACAAGTTATTTTTAGAACATTATACTCGTATACATAATTTGATCGATGATCATTATCTTGAGTGTATCCTTCAAAAAATTCAATACCTTTAAAAATCATGTATAACGATTTTAAAAGTTAACACGTTTAAAAGAAGATGATCATTAAATAAGAAAATATTATATTTAATTCAATCAATCAGATTAACAGATCGTCGATCAATTTTGGATTTACATTTTGACTGTAAATGATATTATAATTTGATCGTTTCTTATTTTTGTTATTTATTATGTGATGAGATAATTATTGGTAGAACTGGTTGGTAGGATGATAATAGTTTTAAGAGAACAAAGTGGGATAGAAATATTAAAAACAGTAATTAATGAATTTTGAAATTTATCATTATGGAGATAATTTCTTGACGTAAAACGTACCGGTGACGTAAGATAGCACAAATGTAGTAAATTTTTCAATTTAATGTAAATTTGAGTAATTCCATACGCGAAAATGCATCATAGAGAAATTCTATAATTCCACAGACATGGCAAACGCTAAAGGGTTTTGTTCTTCAACCTGGAATCAAAATTAGACTTGACCAGTTGAAGGTTAAGGCCAAATTTAGTTTTTATGATGTGTGCCTCGATCGACTAAATTGACAAACTAAACTAATAAATGTTTTGATGGCACTAGTATAAAAGTGATTATCTGTTCCTCAACTTTAACTAAACTAAATTGAATGTCAAAATCGTTCGAATAACTACATCCAAAATACATAAAGTAATGATTTTTTTAAATAATTTTTTTGATAAATAGTAATAATTGTGCATCAATACACTTTTTGTAAATATTTTAAAATATATTTTTAATGATTTTAGAAAATAAGCGGCAACGGCGAACAAAGTACAACAATATAAATTTTTACGTTATATAATTTTGCTATACGAGTATGTTATATGTACGTATATTAGCAGTTTTGTTGAAATTATATCGCGGTACACATTACACATGTTTACACAGCTACGGTCTCGAATTTTAACCAGTGCGGATGGAAGTGGCGAAATGCGTGGCATAGTCATTCTATAATTCGTGTCGCTTAAGTTAGCGGTGGTGTCTAAAACGTTTCCTTGCGGTCATATTTTGGATTGTGCATCCAGGTGTTGCGAAAGCAATTGATTATTTTCCGTTGGAGCTTGTTGATTGATGGTTGCTGTAGATGTTATCGGCATCGATGGTATGGATGAATTTGGTTGAATATGTTCTAATTGATCAGTGTGCAACAAAGTATGATGGAGATGGTTGCACCGTCTACATCTGTTATTTGATTGGCATAAGTTGGTGTCATGGCCGTACTTGAGACAGTTTTGGCAAACAGACAATTGCGTTACAACTGCTAGACGACCATTAACGGCCAAATCATAAAATTTGAAACAACTATTAAGGGAATGTCTTCGGTTGCATAAAAGACAGTTCTCCGAGTTCGATGTTACAGTCATCGTTCTGATGGGCGCTTTCCATTTGGTTGCTTGGCGTTGTGATGATTTATCTTTGACTACAGCAGAAGTATCTATCATACCGTTGTCTAGGCCATCGTATCGAGTATTTAAAAACGTAAAAAATCGTTTCATATCCGGAAAATCGTTCATGTTAGTACAGGCTAGCATGGAGCTATGCAGTGTGCAGATGGCCAATTAAAAGACGGACCTGTAGCCGTGTAAATATAAATAGGGATACTGTTCAGAAGCTTTCAAAGGACATTAAATCCACTAGCCGAACAGTCTCTAAATAATGTATGTATGTGTTGGTATTTATTTAAAAAAAAAAAAAAAAACTTATTTAAGAGTACCAGTAATAAACCCTAAAATAAACGAATAAAAATAGGATAATCATAGTCAAAGGCAACGATAAATGTTCCAAATTTCTTTCATCATTTCCAATAAATTGTTCATTCACTCAATGGAAAACTGGAAAATTAACCTCTTAAATGAACACACAAGTATCTTAAATGATAAAAGAACCACCGAAGAGAGTTGTTCACAAATATATTATTATTTAATGTTTTGTATTTCTATATCAGTTTTATAAGCCATTTTCGATAAATAAATATTTCTTTTATAGTTCTCTAATCTCAAAATATAAAAAAAGAACGTGTTTAAAAAAGAATCATTGAGTTATCTTGCACATTTCTAAAATGACTTCCATCTCAAAAATACCTACGATTTCTCATTCTCATCATCTAAAATATTGAATATCTCATCCACTAAAATACTATTTAAAAAGTTAATAGAATGCCGAACAATAGAATTATCATTTTGAAGGTCATATGCACTCCACGCTTAGAAAGAACCATCCATTTCGATTTCATGTTCCCGAACACGCAAAAAAATATCACTAATAAGTTATCGATGTTAAGTTTTACGTCTAATTTGCTGTTCACTTGTACACGGTCTTTTAAATTTAGAATTTAGCAATTGAATTGTTTAAAATGCGTCAATTGCTTGCCATTAGAAATTTGTTAAACTCATTCCTGTGCAATTTTAAATAACCCTAAATACACTTAAATATATACGCATCTCTGTAAAAATGTAAATTTCACATTTAAATCCTTATTCGCAAATTTTATTTTCTAAATGCTCCAAAATTGGAATAATTCTCAGTTCCAAAAAGCTCCATACCCATACTTGTTCGCGTGGTTCACGGTACTATGAACATATATTTTTGCTGTTTTTGGTACTCTCCACAAGGTTGCATTTATAAAAGAAGTATACCTATATATCAGAAACTTTGCAAAAATATACGATTAAATTTATTTTATTCCTTAACCCTTTCAGTGACTACGCAGTAACTTTGTGCAGTAATTTTTTGAATTTTTCAATATAAGTGATGTATTTCTACCCCAAAAAAAATTTAATTTTAGTGACCTCTAAATGTCGTCTAATTTCCAACATTCTTGCAACTAGTTAGTTATGTGCACAACGAATTGCTGGTAATGTCAAAGTAACATCATTAGTTGAGGTTGCTATAGCAACTTCAACTCCTATTTTTCCAACATTGTGTCGGATGTGCTCCAATAATTATTTTAGTCCACCAGAGTAACCGATTTGTCCGTAGTTATTGATCCAACCCCGTGTCTACTATTTAATCGAAATATATAAGAAGACATTTTTCCTGAGTCACTAAAAGTATAGCTACTATGATTCCAATTTTTAAGAAAGATGATCGCACATTGGAAATTATCGTCCCTTGCCCATCTCACTTCGTCCAGTAGTATCAAATAAATGTAATTATTTTTTCATGCCAATTTGGCTTTAGATGTGGACGTAGTATTGAAGATACTTTAGTTGCTCACATGAATCTATTGCATGAAGATCTAAATAAAACCAACACAGTTGCAGTCGTAGGATATATTCTATTTTATATCTACATTAACTATGATTTCAAGCACAACTTTAAATGTAAATGTGTTGCATTGCAGATAATCTGGCGTTTCCCTATGGTTTGCCTAATTATGTTACAACTTTGGTTGGCATTAACCATGATCTCAGTACAGTTACTAAATTCTTTGTTGTTCGTAAACAGCAAATCAGCCTTGAGACTAAAGCTATTTTGTTTATAATCTAAGAGCTCATCGCCCATTTGAAAATGATATAGTTTTTCATAGTTCGGATTGCCCTAGTAACAGTTTTTGTACGGACTATAGATTTGGATTGGATGTGCCATATTGAAGCTTTGAAAAAAATGAGCAACACGCAAGTATCAGAAAACTGTACCAACTTCGGGGATATTGTCCATTTCAGGTACATACAATTTATTACTATATGCGCTTATTGAATCGAGATTATGCTACGGTATTTGTTGTTGGAGTGTTACATTTTATGAGATAATTAGGCCATTGGTACAAAACTACTAAGTATCAGGAGTGTACCACCACTTCATAGTTGCTTTTTCAGTTCACATTCCATAGTTGATTGCCCTCATTTTGGGCATGTCCTTTAATAAATGGTATTTGTGTGTGATCAATTTGATCTTCATAGTTTTGACGGTATACAAACAGGTATAAGTTACATTGACTTTTTTGCAGGCCAGGGCATTTAAGAAATCCAATGACTCCTTCTTGAGCTGATCTGAAGGAACCGTAATACACATGTACCAAGTTTATTAACACACTTATTTCCTATTCCTTAAGCAATCGGGATTTTTGCGACGAAGGTCATAAATGCTAAAGTTAAAACCATTTAACTTATGGGCTTAAGAAGAATACAGATGGTTTTCTTTGGGGCACTGAAACACGGCTTCCAAATTATAAACTGTGACCATAATATTAGATGCGTTCGTGCCGTACTTTTCCTTCATTTGTTTCTTTTCGTGAAGTGGAGCACTTCCATATGATAAGCATAACTGGCATGGGTCGTTTTTTGACATTTTTGTTTTGCATTTTGCAACAAATTTGTTTCAGACATTCTTTGAGATATGTCTGAAATAAATTTGTTTTCCTCTCTATAGTGCCTTTCCGATTTAGAACGTCGGTAGTGGCTTGCTACTTTAGTATTCGTACGAATAAAACAACGAACTCCTTCTTTTATTGCTGCATCAATCTGTGCATGATGACCACGTTTCTCTCGATTGTCTTCCACCAACACGTTATTCATGATTTTATCCGGCTTTAAAGCACTGCTCTAATTGATCTTTCATTGGTGTTTTATTTAAAATAGAATACACTATTCAAAGAAAGTCTGGAGTTTTCATTTGTATACTTATATCTTGGTTGAACAGGTTCTAAGCATGACATAATATAGTCTTTGCTTATTTAGTTTGCCAAAAATTCCAGAAAGTCATAAATACCCGATGACGTTCTTGTTCCGAAATTATGCTAGAACAATCTTAGCCGAATTTGTTATTACGCGGTGTCTTCATTTGACAAGCTTTTGATACTCTTCTTATTTTACTAATTGTCTCATAGTTTTTTCCTGTGTTTCTTAACCGTTTGGCTATATAATTCTCCTCCAGTTGGCTTCAGGAATAAAAACTGTAGTTTTGGAAACGATCCAGGAGGATTTTAACTAAGCCAACACACGGTTCTTCAAGCCCAGTGGCCAAAGCGCCTTAATATTGTGGCCACCGGAAGAATCAACACCTTTCTCTATTTTATTTCTCGATTGTACAGCCGAAAGAGGTAGTAGAAGAGGGTAATAGGGCAAATGAATTTCGATTTTTACTTTAATTTTCGGTAAATTCATTTACCCTATCTAAAAGAAGGGTAAATGGAGTACACAAAAGTAAATGTTCAATGTTTAGATTGTTAATTTTTTAGTGATCTACGGATCAAGTAAACTGAAAATAAACAAAAGCACGTATTTCAATAAAACAAATATACCATAAATCGACTTTTACCTAAGTAATTGATTTACCCGACAATTGGTCCGCAGCCTAAAACAAAATATTGAAGTTAATCGTCATTAAGAATGTTGCTCAACTTTTTGATGTCAAAAAATAAAATAAAATAAATTCAGTTTTATTTGGATTTGATACGAGAAATATCTGTGTTTCTTATAAAATGATAAGCATCGTATTTCACTGTTATTTGTGGTTGATAATTGGACAATTTATATTTCCTACATGATCCAAAATAATTCGTTTGTATAATTAATTCATAAACACAGCTAATCGTTTCTAACAGAATTTGTATCTTTTCCGTGCAAGTTTCAAGGAGCAGATGGTGTTCTTCAACATTGGTTTAACATAGGTATTGCGTGCTCGACTGTTTCGATTATCTAATAGTAGTAAATTAATTATAATTTAATTTCCTTTCATTTCAATATTTTTAATCTATTATCATGAATAATTTTTGATTTTTTGACCCTTTCTAATACTTCAGTTCCGGAGAGGTAATTTCAAAAATTTCATAAGGACCTAGCCACTGGTCTAGTTCGTGGTTTTTCTAATTTTTAAGGAGTACAAACAAGGTATATAGGTTTATGATATTACCTTAGTTTGAATTAAATTATTTCGTGCAATAGCAAATGAGTTTTGAAGTCTATATTTAAGGTCTAGACAATAGTCATCTAAAGTATAAATAGGTTGTGGCTCTTTTGATATTGAAGCTGGAATGTTGGGTTTAAAACCAAATACTAATTCGAATGGTGAATTTTTCTTTAACAAATTTGTAAATACCCTAGCAGCACTGATAGTATCCTGCCAATGGATTAATTTTAAATTATAGTGACGGAATCTTTTTACGACATCTGTTAAACGGTTATTGTGCTTTATGAGTGTCGTTCCAAAAACAACGACATCGTATAAATAAGTAAGCCACTTATTATTATTTAGACCGCTCAAGACGCTATTAATCATTCTTTGAAAGGTCGCTGGTGCGCCCACATACATACAAATTCATAATGACCTTTGTCAGTACTAAATGTAGTTTTTGGTGAATGAGATCCCATTTATCATGAGATGATAATTTGACTTGATGGTATCCATTTTGGAGATCAAGTGTTGAAAAATACTGTGCCTTTCCAAGTTTATCTAAAATTTCGGAAATATTAGGAACCGGAAATGTGTCATCGATAGTAATTTGATTAAGTCGACGGTAATCAACTCTCCATTATTTTCCATGGGTGTGAATTTTTTTTGAAACTATTAAAAGATGGAAATTCTATAGGGACTCATACTGTCTTTTACAATACCTTGTTGTACCATTTCAGTTCGGCTTTAGTCGAATGCGAAAAGGTCTAGTATGAGTTGATGGTGATATGGTATAGAGTACGTATATTATGTTACAAAACATTTGTAGTATATCTGCGTCTAAATAAAATACATCATTGAACTCAGATAAAATCTGAACTAGTGAGATAAGTTCTTCCTTATTTAAATGATTAATGTTGATTGAAGGTTCTAAGTTTAATAATTAATTATTTATATCATTTCTCTGCAGAGTTTAAATTTCTTAACTTGTTGGTTCAATGCAAAATTCTAAATTTTTAATATAATGAAGATCATCGGATAAATTCATAATTGGATGTGTGATATATCCATAAACTTTTTGTATTGAATTTGCAATGAAGACAATACTTCTCATGCAGGACAAATGAATTCGTAATCACTGGGTAGATTTATAGGAAATGTCGTAATATTGTCACAACGAGGACGAATTCTGAAATTTTCCAAAGGCTCTATTTATAGATTAGGTAAGAGAATTAATGAAATTATTTCTGATTTGGGAGGAATTTCCACCGATAAACTTTGGAAATTTATTTTGGCACAGAAAATGTTGAGCAATAATTCCGAATTATTTGAAATGTTATTTCCATTTGCCAATTGAAGTCCATCACATTCATATAGGGTTTGAATCTTTTCATTTGAAATACCTTTTAGTTTGCATCGGGTATTAAGACAAACTGTGGTTTTCACTGAAGAAAACACATGTTTTACTATGCAAAAATCGATCTCAAAGGCAAATTTTTATACTTAGAAATATTAATGTTTAAATTTAGGTACTTGTTTATTGAGTAAGTTTTTGAATATGTGATATTATTTAATTCAACTTCAGGAATGTGTTTGTCTTCAAATTTTAGTTGCAAGTTGAATCTATAAATTGTCCTGTTGAAAATTTTGAGTCGAATGGAACCCTGATGATTTCGAGCTTTCGAAAGAGTGCCTCTGTCTGGCCTCGAAAGTCCGCCGACATTTTCCGAAGTTGCACAGGCGTATTATTATTGATATACTATTGTTATTGGCCTTAAAAGAATCACAACGCTTTTTAATGGAACTATCTTGTATTTTATGTCCTACCAAAAAGGAGTAATTAATGGTTTTACTAGGTAATATATTATTTTATTATAAGAGAAGTTGGTCTACGAAAACAAGATTCAGTGCCATGCCCTAAATATTTACAGTTCTGGCAACATTTAGAATTATTCGATTTTAGTTTTTGAAAAAAAAACAAATTTCGAACAGTTTTGATCCTACTGGTAGTAAGTTGATTGGATCTAATATTTACATTTACTTAATCTTTCATGGGTGTCTTTTGGTAAATCTAGTTCAGATTTATCTAATTTATGCGATGCCATCTTATTTAATTAAAAATATTTACTGTGAAACATTGCACAATACAAGTGACTGGTGTGTTGATCAATCAACCCTGCCAACAAATAGCTTTCGGTTTCGATAATTTGATCGCAGTATTTTCCAAAAGTAGATCTTTAGAGTTATTTTCTATAGGAGTTTCTATAAAATTTTATTATCTATAGAATCATAAAATAACTGAAAATTTACGGTAATATAAAATTGATTTTATTTATTGTAGATTTTGATAGGAATTCCCAGCAAATAAAGTTGTGGAAACCTTCAAAATATTAAATTGGGACAAATTCTCTAAATTTTTTAATTTCCAATGTAATAAGAAATCTTTTGTCAAAATTCTGAAATTTATTAGTTTGGGGCGCATTCTTTTTATTTTATATAAAAAAATGAGTTCTAATTTATTCTATAAGTTTTACAGAAAATTAGCTTGAAAATTATCGAGATCCAATAAAGTGGTTTGCACACATGTATATATGATCGACAATTTAAGTGATCTTCATTCTCCGATAGTTTATAGTTGGTTTTTGATAAACAGTTATATTGTTTTGAAAGTTCCTATAATCAATTTTTCGAATGATCATGCAAATTAAGCATTCAGCGATCATAAATGTGATCCTCAATTATTCGTAATTTCAAAAATATTAATTATTTACGAGACATTCGCATAATACATTCACTGTACAATGAACTGAATATACTCAGAATGCATAAAAAAGCCAATTGTCTTATATAAACTGGTAGAAGAAACACAAGAATTAGCAAAAGTCCAATAAAATTATTACTTTATTGTTACATTATTGTTTTTATTATGGTAATAAAATATTAAATAACTATAGATTTAAAAGTCGCGCAGCATCCACCTACCTAATCCACCACTGCGGATAAACATATACATATCACGTATACAAATTTTTGTTTCGCGTCCCCATGTGCAATCCGCTTGCAATATGCGAACTCACAATACATTTTCGTCGCATAATTATTTATTTATTCTAAAATTTAAATTAATGAAGAACCGACGACTAAAGTATATATACGAGTATATACGTACATTCAAGTATTTGTATATAGGTACCGCATATAGTTTTCGCAGATCATAAAAATTTAATTAGGTTTTCCTTGTCATATATAACGCATACTATCTATACGTTTGAATAAAAATACAGTAGATGATGGAAAATTAACGGACAAAATGGGAACGTCAGAGTTCTGGGTTTGAGTTTGACCAACAAAAAATTAAATTAATTAATTTTTTTGTTGCCATTTCGCGGCTTTCATAAATTTATTTTTAGTTGTTTATATATATGTTTACGATGATCTTCTTGTCTTCTTATGTTGTTCATCTTCTTGTCTGAATCTGGTGTTGTAATGTGAAACATGATGTATATATTTTGAATGTGTATGACGACGCCTTTTCCGGTTGATTTTCTTGATTTTTTTTTTCTAGAATTAAAAATAAAATTAAAATAAAAAATTAATAATATTCAAACAAATTTAATTAAATGTCAGTGAGGTAAGAACTTTTTGATGATTTATGACTTAATTTGAAGGTTTATTGCTGTTTGCTTTTAACACAACCATTTCGTTTTGGAAGTTATTTTAAAGTTGACCAGTATGTGTGTTAAAAATAAAACTGTAAACCAGATGTCTCATTAGTTTCGTTCATTTAACACTTTATATTTGTGTAATAAATGTAAAACATCTGGAATCTATATTTAAAGGGTCCAATAAAGGAATTTCAGAGTATCTGAATAATTTACAGACTGTCTAATGGAAAGTAAATATTCCCACGTCCAATTATATGTGCCAAATATACTCGACAATATATACGTATACACCTTCATAATTTTTAATTGGATGTTTTCGTTGAAAAAATTTTTCAAATAGTCAATATATACATTAAATAAAATAAAAAACCACTTTGATCTCATTTTCAACAATAAAAATCCATATAAAAGCAAAAATACCGATCATCGATCTTGAAAACGTTAAGAAAAAAGTTTTTCTTCACAATTTGTTGTTGAAATTAACAAAAAGGGAAATAATTTCCATTTTAAGAAAAATAATTGTATATAATAAAAAAGTAGATTTGGAAATTTCATCTCCTCTGCGTTATAAGTACAAAACCATTTTGGTCAATAAACTTTTTCTTATTCTTATGTGTATATGTAGCGTATACAGTACAAGTAAATTATAACGAAACCATTGTTCTTATATTGGTAAAGAATAGACAATTATAAGGAAGAAATAGTTTTTCTTCTTGCTATACTTCGGTATATCGCGATTTGATCTTATTTATAAATAAAAGACAAATTGTTCCATGAGATTTGTTTTACGTATATACGCATATATATGTAGTTTGCACAGGAATTATAATAAATATGAAAATGGGTGGAATAGCTAATTTTTATTGTATATTTATTATAAATAATTGATTGGTGTCACCTTTTGACCTTTATTTGCCAATATACTAAAACATAATAAATGGTTTGCATATTAACCTTAACCCATAATAACAATAATGAAAAAACTCTCCTTCACTTTTTTTTATTTTCAATCTTATAGAAATTCCACATTCCAATGCATATATGCAAGTAGAATTTTAATTATATGTTTATTTTATCGACAACATAAAAAATACATTTCTGCGCCATCAATCTTTCGGTTTTTTTTTTATTTTTTATGTTTATGTTTCTAAACAACACCTTAAATCACATCGCACATAAGATTACACTTATTTAACCATTAAGTAAAATCTACAAAAACGAATTTTTTTTTTATGGATTTTAACTTAATTCAAAAACTTTGTGTTGAATACATAAAATGTGACAGTGCCGATCAAAATATGATGAGAAAAATGAAATCGAAAGACTTGACAACGGAAGAAACGACGAACCTATTTACATATTCACTTATATATAGTTTATGTAACGTATTTTATATTTCAATTTTACATATAAGATTATTACCATAATCTTATCTTAATCTTATTTTAATTCAATCGTTATATGCCCACATATACATACAATACATACATATATACAGAATAACAAAATTGTTCGTCGTTAAGAAAGTTGTAATCATAAATTTATAATTTAATTTTTTATTGTGGTCGTCGTCGCGTTGATCAAAATCGTTAAAAATTTACGATTTACTTATATTGATTATAAATTAATGTACGTGGTGGTAAATTAATTATATATAGTCCTGTTTATTTTATAGTGTATGCGGGACTAATTTAATTTATTATTATGTATAAAGCATGTGTCCATTATTGTAATCCACTTGTCGTTAAACACTTCATATATATGTATATGTAATGCGCGTATATATATATATATATATATATACATATTTATATAGAGTTCAATAAACTATTTAAAAAAATTAAATCAAATCTCAATTAACTATAAACAACGACATATTCAAATATTATTATCCCATATCCATAATCCATATATACAACTCCAAAGAAAATTCAAATTCCTTTCAAGTTCAACACCAAAATTTATTAACGATTCCCAATGTAAACAAAACATTTTTTTTTTATTGACTTTTTCATTTCTCACAACAAATATTTGGTAAATTTTAACAAGCATCGAAACCGACCATAACTCTAAAGAAAACAGTCGATATCGTAACATTCACTTAAGTAAACTGATTATTATAATTAACTTAAGTTAAATAACAAAATAAAAATTCAGAAAATTGAGACTGAACTGTCTTATTTACTAAAATATATGTTTGGTTTGTACCAACGTAACCCGACGTATGTACATACATATATATGTATATCTAAAGTAGGTGTGGACTTTTCTTTTTTTAATTTTTCCATCTCTTTGAAGACGCACTTGTTAAAATTATGAATGATCGTAAATTTCTGTTTTACTTATCTTCATGATTTCATTAACATATAAACAACTTCTTTAAAAATCACTGTCTGATAAGTAGCGTTTTTTGGTTGATTCATCATTTTAACACTTCACAATATTATGATTGAATAATTGACAATAAGATGTACAAGATGTGTGTTTATTATTATTAAAATTATGTATGCGTGTATAATAATTGTTTATTTCCGTTTTGAGAAATTATCGATGATTAACGGTTAAGTGCTGCCCACTAATTATTCGATTTACATTTATAAAGTTTAAACCAAACTATATAGTTACGACCTACTTTTGCGGAACCGTGCAATATCGAAATTCGACCTTTTCAAAATTTCAAGATTAAATCTTGAATATACGTTTGCCGCTATAACTTTGATTTATTGAGTTTATTTATTTATCCAAATTATGCAAGACATATGTTTTAATTCGTGTGCCACAATTAACGAAACGTTAAGAAACACTGACATTCCAAATGTGATAAAGAATAAAATAAAAAACATTGAGCAATAAAATTAAAAAGTGAAACCAATTAAACGTACATCTAGCGGTCAATAGCATAATCAAATAATTTAGTACACACAACAATTTTAGCGCAGTAATCGTGTGTGTCTTAGCTAAAAACAAATCCATACAAATTTTTGTTTTGCTCTATTTTTTCAGCTTTATCAAGTCGTATTCGTGATGATCAAATCAGCGATTTCGCCACGACCCGCATCATGGGTGTTAGAACGATCAATCGATGGTATTTCATATGAACCGTGGCAATATTTTGGAACCAGTGATTCCGATTGTCTACTAAAATATGATTTGCCATCGAATAACGGAAAATATATATTCAAACATGATCGCGAAGTGATTTGTTCGACACAATTTTCGAAAATTCATCCCCTGGAAAATGGAGAAATTCACGTTTCGTTAATAAACGGTCGACCAGGTGCAAACCATTCATCAAGTGATTTGATTGAATTTACATTGGCCCGATTTATTCGGATACGCTTAGACGGAATGCATACAATGGCACAGTCAGAAAATAATGTTCGACGGATGATTGTGTCACAGGCGTTTGATAAAAAGAACTTTTATTCGATCCGTTTGGTGAAAATTGGAGGTAGATGTTTCTGTTCGGGCCATGCGGATAAATGCAAAAACATTAATAATTCAGATAAAGATATGGTCCGTTAAAACTGGTAAGCTATCGATGACATGATTTTCTAACACAATCTGATTTATATTATTTCAGTGGCCTGAATGTAAATGCCAGCATAATACTTGTGGACGGCACTGTGAAATGTGTTGTCCGATGTTTAATCAATTTCCTTATAAGCAAGGTTCCAATGACGAGAATAACGAATGCCAACCATGTAATTGTCACGGCCATTCTATAGAGTGTCAATACGATAGCGAAATTGCAGCACGTCGATTAAGTTTGGATGTGAATGGCGAACGAAGAGGTGGTGGCGTATGCTTAAACTGCACGGTAAGTTGATCTCCGTGCCGTGCCCAGTATAGAGCACAGTAATTAATTTTTTTATACTATAGAAATTTACTACAGGCATAAATTGTGATAGCTGTATACGAAACTATTACCGACCATTTGGTGTTCCAGCCGATTTTGAAATTCCTTGTATACCGTGTGACTGTAATTCACTTGGCTCGAATGGGCCTTGCGATCCACTGGGTGGCACCTGTCAATGTAAAGAAGGATTTACAGGTGAAAAATGTAATTATTGTGAAGCAGGATATCGAGGAGAAGGGTGCACAAAATGTATTTGCGATATAAGAGGGACCATGCCCGGCGGAGAATGTGAATCTCACTGCCAATGTAAGGTATGCCCGTATATTTATAAATTTATAGGTTTGATAAATTCTTTTGATTGTTTTTATATTATTTTAGCTAAATGTTGAAGGTGAGAGTTGCGATCATTGTTCTTTCGGTTTTTTCGGACTTCAGACAACGAACTCTGAAGGTTGTCTAAAATGCTATTGTTCGGGTGTTAGTTCAACATGTGAAAGTAGCCAAGTTGAGTATAAAACTTATGACACATTAGATGGTTGGAAGATAACGGATTTAGCCATGTCGACATTTGAGTATCCAACTCTGGATAATTTGACTGGTTACCTTATATTTGGAATGTACGAATTTCCAACGAGTGAAGCGGTTTATTGGATGGCTCCAGAGCTGTACTGTGGAAATAAATTAGCGAGTTATGGTGCAAAATTTGTATTAAAATTGTCATGGGTGTTTGCCCGCGGTGACAGCAGCGGAAAACCATCATCAGGCCCTGATATCATTATAATCGGAGAAAATGGTATGAAAATTGGATTTGGCGATAATATTTATCGGACGTCCAGTGCAAATATTTCAATACGACTTATCGAGAATGGGTGGTATCACATTCCTAATTCGGTAAAAGACATCGTGAGCCGATTACGAAGAACTGAGTATCGTGGTGATTTAGTGACCCGCGTACAATTTATGTCAGTATTAAGTCAAGTTCAAAGTATTTTGGTTCGAGGTACTTTTCACACCGATCAAATTGAAGGGATTCTAGAGAGTAGTGTGTTAGTGACTGGAAATAACGATGTGGATGAAACAGCCTCGAGTATAGTGGAAAAATGTAGTTGCCCTATAGGATATACAGGCTTGTCATGCGAGCGATGTGATTTTGGCTATCAAAAATTTTGGACAAGTAGCTTGACACATGAAAAAATTGCGAAATGTGTCCCATGCAACTGCAATGGCCATGCAGAAACATGTGACCTGGACACGAATCGATGTAGTGAATGTTTACATAATACGTATGGTGAAAGATGTGAACGCTGTAATGTTGGATATTATGGGAACGCGTTAATAGGTTCGCCGAATGATTGTATTCGATGTGCTTGTCCGTTGCTGGATAATACCAACAATTTTTCACCGAGTTGTCAGTTAAAACAACTAAGTTTACCGAAAAATCAAGGCGATTCCATCAGATTGAGTAACTCGAGTGCTGAATATGTGTGCACTCAATGTCCGGAAGGATATATAGGAGATCATTGTGAAATTTGTGATGATGGATATTTTGGAACACCGACTAGGCAAGGGTCAAACTGTCTACCTTGTCCTTGTAATGGAGGACCATGTAATTCAGAAACAGGGAAATGTATTACATGTCTGTAAGTAAAAGTGACTGATTTAGTTAACCTAAATTCTAACATATGTAATTTTTCTACTTAAAGCGGTAACACCGATGGATGGCGATGCGAACGTTGTAAATCCGGATATTATGGTGATCCAGAATTCGGTTGCGTTGAGTGTTCCTGTCATAGAAATGGTTCGTTAACTGATATCTGTGATCCGGTGACGGGCCAATGTGTTTGTAAATCAAAATTCATTGGGCAACGCTGTGATAATTGTGACACGGGATTTGCTAACATTACACTTGACTGTCAACCTTGTGATTGTAGTCAAAATGGATCGCTTGAATCGCATTGTGATCCAAACACTGGTCAATGCTATTGTAAATCAAGTGTCATTGGTTTGAAATGTGATACATGTGCAGATGAATATTTTGGATTCTCTAGTGATGGGTGTCAAGGTAAGCGCCTTTTTATTTTATGTATTTTACACTGATTTTTTATTTATGTCCACGTGAAAAAGTTGCTCGAGCAACATGCGATATGACAAATTAAAATTTTTATGGATTCACTCGTAATTCAAAAGTGCTTCATTGCAAACAATTAATCATAAATAAAAAAAACATATTTAATTCTATATGTTATATGTAATAAATGTAATCAACAAACATCAGAATGGATAATAAATTTATTTATATGTACATAAATGCATTGTGTTAATCTTAAAATCGTTAGGTTGGTTTATTCATTTTATAGAAGTAATAAGTAAATTAACAACTCAACGTAATAATCAAAAACCTAACAGAAAATCAGCATGCGGAAATTATACGAGTATATGCTAGAATTTATGGATGATTTGTGTAGAGAGAAGCGGAGGGAATGTATATATGGTCGGGCAGAATAACTATGTATTTGATTTAATTGATACGATTATGTTTAATTTAAGAATAAACGAAACGTGTACCTAGCTAAGATCAGATAAAAAATTAAAGAATTTTATTTTTCTGGAATTTTATTATGTTCCTACAATATGCATACATGTATATGTGCGCGCACTAACTGTTATCAAGATTAGTAAACACGATATAGACTTTCACTTTAGCATTTTTGTGTAGAAAATATATAAATCTTATCGAATGGTGTACAAATCGTGATTTCTATCACTATATCAGGGTTCGATACCAATTTTTTTTAATTTGAAGAGCTGCGTTTCGCATATCATCGTTTGCACACGCCTGATGTACATACCTAATCTACGCAACGAAACATTTTACATGAATTTTTTTTTTAAGTTTATAACAGAATTAGGCAAAAAGACACAAAACAAAATTCAAAACAAACATTTTATAATCATTAACTGATTACCTCATTCCAAGATTTCAGATTCATCACAGAGTATCAAGGTAAATCGTAAATTTTACCATTCTTGGCAGTTTTTATTTTTTATATTTTAACTTATTATTATTCTTAATGATACTTCTTGAAGAAAATAAAATCCCATTCAAGAAATTTTTACACAAAAAGTGTCTTTTGGTTATTAAATAAAAAAATAAGAAACGAATTGGAATACAAACCTCCTACATATATTTTTTATACTCGTCGGATATACATATATCTTATTATTGTTGTAATGTTAAATAATAAAAATTGTATTCATAAGAATTAGTTATTTTCTTATTCTCTATGGTTTATGTCGTATGGTATATCAGGCAGACATAAGACTCACATATAATGTAATCGTCTGTATATTTCAATGATTTGGCGGTTTAATCCATTTGCAAAATGACCAACCCAGTAAGCTCATTGAATAATTCATGTTACACAATCCGATTAGAGCTCACTCAATTTTATCAATAGCATAAAAAATAAAATCTTTAATTTATTGACTTAGCCGCTTTACATAAATTACATAACATTTAATTACTTCCGGAATGGTGTGTAAACATAAGACAAGTTTTTTTTTTACATTTAAGTATTATTTATTTGCTTTACTTTAATTGGATGATCCAAAAGTAATAAAAATAATTATACTCTCGATAAAAAATATCTCTGAATTTTGTACGAGTTCTTAAGGTGCGGTACTGCTTGTTATTACATTCAGCATTCCATTTAATTAATCTTCGATTAACTTTATTTATATTTTCTTATACAATAATTTTATATTTTTTGACCTTTAGGTTCAACCCTTAACATAAAAAAAAAATAATAATTTTTATGTTTAAGATTTTCGTTTGGCAATTTAAAATTCATATATACAGACATAATTATTGGTCATAATGTTAAATAAGATTGAGGATCATTTTGGCAAAGGGTAAAATTTAATATTCCGTTTCCTCAAAGAGTTAACACAAACTTAATTACCGGTTACATAAAAAATAAAAATAAAAAGACATTACTGACTACTTTAAACATAAAACTAAAAGTATGCAGTCCAATATTGTGCACGTGGTTTTGTATTTTATGTTTCTTTATGTTCATTTTGGATCGTGGGGCATTTTTATTGCATCTCTTGGTATACATTTTAAAAATATTTTCACGTAAAATGTTAAACGTAAAATGAATGAATATAAAAAAATGATTTTTATTTATTTTTTTTATGAATTAAATGTAAATAAATTGTATTTGATTTTGATTTTTGATTCGAACATGGTATTGGAAATTAATCGAAAAATATTTTATTGTACCGGTTGGCGATTTTGGCTGGAATGTTCATATCAATCGATCGAAAATAAAGCTTCGGCTGAAACCGATTGCATATCACTAAAATAAATTCAAGTTATATCCATATTGATAATTTAATCTAATAAACTAAATTTCCCACTTTTGCTACACCTCTTATGTCTCCGTTCCCTTGGCTGTCCGTAATTCCGTTCCCATGGCTGTGGTTTCGCTATAGATAATAGATTGGGACATTATCATTGTCATGGTTGAACGTCTGTTGCGAGGAATTGGCACCCAGATGGAGCCTACATCCATTTACCACTCCGTCGTTCGTTTCTGATTTAGAATCTGTTCTCGCTATGCTTGGCCCAGTGAAACCTCTTACCGTCCTTGCCGCGTGGAGGCGCGTACTCTTCTACCATCGTGCTTAATTAAAAGTTCTCTTAGATTTGCACCCAGCATCAATTAGAGTTGTTTGGTTAGGTGAAACCCAAATTCCTAATATATTAGTAAAAATCTTAAATCTGCAGGTTATCTTAGAATCTTGCGTTCAAGATAAAATATTTACAGCTGCTTAAAATCGTAGCTGCAGGTTATTAAGCCTTGCATTATACGTTAAAATCTCTAAAATTGTTCATAACTGAAATTTGAGGCTATACCTTTCGCTTATAACGAAATCACAGAATCTTTTAAATGTTTACGTATGGTATGGCAACATTAAAACCAATTTACTTGCCGCCCATGTATACCACGTGGTCTACTGTCTCCTTAAAGTAGCCACATTCACGGATGGTATCGTGTTTTACGTTCATATGAAAGCAGGAGGCTTATTTGCCATGCCTCGTTAACATCCGTGTTATCTTAAAGTTAACTAAAAGTAAACCTGCCGTCCATTGAGTTGGTCCACATTTCTTGCCATTGTGCTATCGGCATTTTTCGTGTTTCTTTCTTTAGTGTGCCCAGATTTTGGCTGATATCCCGAAATCTGAAAGTTGCCGTACCTCACGTCTTGTGAGAAGAATCAGTTCAGAATTTGCAACTCTCTCTCTGAATTTCTACACAAAGCCCCATAGTCCTACATTTGTTCGCACTATTGAAATTCCTTCGAATCTCCAGGGTTCTTGTTGGTATCATGGTGGACGTAGCACATTGCCTGCTAGATGGCAGTCCGTTGCTTGTTTTGTTAAAATGATACCGCACGGACACACGGATAAAAAAAATATAATTCTACATAAATAACACATCTTTCACAGCACTAATCAATCTCGGCACATATTAGAAGCAGGGATGGGTGAGGTAGATTACAAGGCTTGGCAAGGGTTTGTTCCATTTCCAACGGATATCTTTAGTAACCTTATCGTATCCGTAATTCGTTTTCAGCATACTTTTCAATATTGCCAAATATTTTTGGATAACTCATAGCTTGGAGACTGGTGAGCTCAGCATCTTTGAGACAACATTAAATTGATTAATTGCGTATAAAATTATTGCGCCTAAAAAATTTAGTCATTGTAGTTTAGAATTAATTTACAAAATCATTTTAGGAATTGTCTGCATTATTAATGTAGGAAATGCTAAAGGACGCGTAAATGTCCATCTCCATCAAATGTATATTGTACCACATTGTCGTGCGGCTGAACTTAAATCACCTTAATATATTTATTAACTAACTTTTAAATATAAAAATGCAATCTAACTTATTAATAACAATTACAGAAAACATGTTTTGGTATTCTTTGGCAATCAGGGCTTGTGGTATCTGAGAAAAAATATTCGACCCGGCTCCAGCCCTGGCTCTGGCTACAACTCCAACTTAAACCTCGTTTCAAACTTTATAATTTTATTTTTAATTGTTCCGCAGCAAAAACTTTCTTTTTCAAGAAAACTGTCAACCACAATTTCCATTTCAAGGTTTGCTGCTAGTGAAAGCGATAACATTAAAATTCTAAAAGAAACGATTTTGTATAAGGTTATCTTCAAACAAACGACAGTTAAAATTTCAGGCAAGCACTAAAAATTAGTTTTTTGTTTCTCTCATTCGTTTAAGTAAATAATAATGTATTGGGCTCTGTGGGGATGGAAAAATTAGAATAACAAGACCAACAAATCGAAGCCGAAGACAATTGATTGCTCCGAACTCCGTCTCCGGCTCTTTAAAATTATAAAAATAATTGTGAACTCTTGTGGTTTCGGCTCCGGCTCCGACCCCGACTCCACAGCCTTGATTTGAACACCCACCGTTTTAGTTTTTTTGTACTATTTCTTTAAAGAATCTTGAATCCCAAAAGAAAATCAATTCAATTCGCACCAATCCAATATATTGTGGTGGTACGTACAATTATTTAACTTTTCGATTTATATGCTCGGTTCGATTTTATTTAGAACACAGATTATATTATATTTAAGACAACTAACTTTTAACAATGGAGTAAATATTTTAGGTTTTACCACAGTGTATGTTATTCCACGGCGATCACTAAGTAATTAAATTTATGATCGTCGATTAAAATCACGCACATGTTATTCAATGAAAGTATATTATATATAAATACAAATTCTTGTCACTTTGACTGAAAATTTGAACAATAAAATTCACAATTGATAATACAATAGAAAAATTTACAATAACACGATTTAATTTCAATTTAATGTGGCAATTTGACTTATGAGATGATTCATTTTCCTTAGGCAATAACAAATTTGGTCGACACGACAGCCACAATAAGGATGATTATCATTCAAAAATTTGTTTTACAATTTTTAAATATAAAATCATAAAAGCACAATTATTTTTAAAATTCAGCGTTGCCTAAGTTTAATTGTAATTTGATTCAACTGAATGTAAAGTTGCCAACTTGAAATATATGAAAATAACCCCTCAACGACCAAATTTATCGGTTACATTTATTTAGTCAATTATGTACTACACATAAATTAGAATATAATTTAACAAGTTTGAATTAGCTAAAGCACAAATATTTAAAACGCACATCTATTTGCCAAGATCATTCGATCACTGGATTGTAAATAAAACAAGAAATTTAATTCTACATAGATAACACTAAATTTATTTATTTTCGAATTATTTTACAAACACTAATTTAATTCTCAATAATAACACTTAACTTTCCCTTGTTTCCTTTTTACTATGGTAGCTTAGTAAAAAGGAAAAAAGCGAAAGTTAAGTGTTATTATTGTTATTATAATAAATAAATTTACTACTTATATCGAAAACAAAATACTTATGGTGAATTCAAAAATGAATAAACAAATGACTTCACGACAAAAACTTTTTTACATGCGCTTGCGTGCCATCTATTGGAAAATAACTAGACTTGTAATTTTTCGTTTAGATGACTCCCCGTAGAGTTAAAGCATTTTTTTTACAGATTTAAATTTTATTTGCATATTTTATATTTATGTTGGCCATAAATACGATGATTATAAATTGCAATACAGTTATTTAGAAATTACAGATATAATTGGCATAAATTAAAAAAACGGCATATCGATGAATAATAAATTTCTTAAATTGCTTTTATAATGGAGATTCTCTGCAATTGGTGTTGTTGATCTGCAATTTTATTTACTGCTCACAATTTAAATTATTTGATTATAGCGATTTGATCAAGAAACGGTCTTCGGTTTTCATTCTATATAAAAATCTGAATTGATATTTCCTTACGCGATTTTCAATTCTTGCATACTAAACATATTGAGGATGTAAATTATTACAGAAATAAATTCTCTTCAATCGAATTTTCACTCATACCTTCGAATTTTAGCTGGCGATCTTCGATTCTCCAGGTTTGGGAGTACCAAAATAAAAATAATTTCAAAATCGATGAAGAATACATTTTTTCTTTTTTCAAATCAAAAATGAAAAATCCAAAATGCCCATTCTACTTTCTTTTCACGAGACAAAACATATGTATTACATGTGGGTTTGTTTGTGTTCACTGTTCAGTGAATATGAAATCAATGAATTTTCAAATCGTTGAGCAATTTCAATTTCATCGATTTTTAATTTATAGATTAAACCTATGTATATATAATTGAAACCCGGTCGGTCAAGTCGAAGCTTTTACAATTTACTGCTTTGTTGAATCGTAAATTTTTAAATTTGATGGGACAACAATTTTGACAATTTATTCTAGATTAAGATTTGAAGAAATCTTCAAACAGATGCTCATATCAGTAACTGCTTGGTGTTGTAAATTTGCATGTGTTACCGACCGCTTGTCTCAGTCAATAAATATAAGGAGAATGAATTCGGGAAATTAAATCGAAGCAAAAAATCGTAAAGAATGGATAAAGAATTATCAAAAACAATTAACCATGACAAAGATTAATCTATTTTACAATATAAATTGTCATATTTATTCCTTTCAGTAATCTGTTTGTGTAATGTAATAACTTAGGTTATCTTATATATAGCAATGAATTCAACTGATGTTGGTATTTGTAAGGAGGAAATCTTATACAAATATATGTATGTAGCTTGTTGTGTATAATTATTTGTCATTATAAAAAGAACTATAAAGAATCTGATGAGCTTAAATTAAGACTAAGTGACATGATAATCGGAACTTTTATAAATGTACTAGTTGCGTATGGTGAGATTATGTTATGTTTTCTTGTTCTTCAATACACATTTTTTTCAATCACGTAAGATGGTTATTTTTATGGCAAATGCGATTTTTATGTATGTATATACCTACACAAATGGTGTTGTACAAGATCAATTTCGACCTAAATCTATATCATGTTTACAAATTTGACGCATCCATATGTTGTTGTATCATTTCTATAGTTTTATGTTGTTGGTAAATTACACAGTGGCATTTCTCACCTTTTATACCATTTGACACTTACATCTTCATTAATTACATTTTTGCCTCAAAACATCGCGCTTTAAAGTGATATACATAAATAAATAATAAACATAGCAACTAAAAAAAATCACAGGTTTCCCTCTTGTGTTCCAATTTCGTAAAAACACAGAAAATAAAACTTGATCCACTCATAAATTTATACAAACAAACTATGTATATTCTAACATATAATCAAAATACGATTAATTTAATTTTCATTTCATTCCAACCAACCCGTGTAAGTATATTTCAATCAATTTCATACCTTTAAGCAAACAAATTATATTCAATTACACAACAGAAAGAAGTTTTAATTAATTTATGTATGCGAAAAAAAAACTAAATAAATTCTTCTGTGGCATAAAAACTACATCACCATTGCATGCTGTGTTTAATGAGTTCAGCAGTTTTGGTTCGAAGTATGTTAGTTATGTAACACACAGAAATTGCGTATTTAACCAATCTCCTAGACAATATCTATTATTTTATTCATTTGACCAGGAATTGCAAATTAGCATTAAGCTATACAGTGTTGCATTCTGCCGTACTAAACATGGGTAGTGTGTTTAAAATTAATTAAATTAAAACATTCAATTTAACTTAAAAGTGATTTTTCAGAACTTATTTAAAATCTATCGTTAAATTTTAATTCAGTATTTTCAATTATTATTATTATTAAAGGCCATTATACTGATTCAACAATCTAACTCAAGCGGTTGTGCTTGGTCTTCATACAGTCTTAGACAATCTGAAGACGCCAAGATTCGAATAAATTTTAAAAATTGATAAATTATTAGAATTTAAATAAAATACCCAAACTTAAGGAAACGGTAAAACTGCAGCATTCGAAAATATTTAGAATTTCAAATTTCTTATTTAAATTTCAGAATTTAGAAATTTTCAGAATTTTACAGAAATTCACAGAATTTAAAGAGTTTTGATTGTACGAATTGGTTTCGTTTTCTGAATTTTGAAATTTATTCAAACTATTTAAAATTAATTAAAATAAAATTTAATTATCAACATTTGCGTTTAAAAATTTATAAATGATTTTTCAGAATTTATCGTTAAATTTTTATTCAAAATTTTATGTTTCATGATTCACGATTAATATTGAACAATTGGATACATCACAAGAATTTGGTAATACCAGAATTCAATAAAGTTATTGAATTTGGAAAATCTTTGAATTCTTTCAAAATTATTTGGTTATTAAATTATAAGTTTCAATCATTAATTTGGATAAAACATCAAATCTTGTTTATGTATGGGAGATTCGTGGCTTTGAGCGTTTCAAGTCCAGCTTTGGGCAGACTTGTCTTGCTATACTACTTGTGAGACTGTTAGTCTACGTTTCGTTTGCTGAGGCTACTGGCTCTTTTTTGAGCGCTGTCTTGAGCGCCGTAATAGGCCTCCCCAAATTTGCCCTTTTCGGTAGCAGTTGGAGAGTTGTACCATGCCTAGCTAGTATGTCCGCCCTGCAGTTCGCGATGACATCCGAGTGGCCGGGGACCCAGACTATCCGAATGTTGAAATGCTCACTAATCTCATTTAGAGACAAGTGGCTATCCAATACCCCTCTTGATGTCAGAGAAACTGATTCCAGCGACTTGACTACCGCCTGACTGTCCATATAAATTACGATATCAATCAAGGATACCACATTATGTCTCAACCAAGTCAAGACCTCCTCAATCGCTATCACCTATGCTTGGTACACATGGTAGTAATCAAGGATAGCGACCCGCTCCTCCAAGATCCTCTTGAAGGGCACGTGGTTCGGAACCCTTTCTCGAAGCATATTGTGGGTCTAACGTAGTCTAGATTCGCCACTTCGTTCCTTATAGCGATCTAATTATCGTTGAGTGTCCCGTCTGAAGACATTTCCACCAAAATGTGGCTGACAGTCGAGTGGCCGTATTCGCCGCCATCTGCTTATCATAAATATCGACAGGGAGATGATAAAACATAACCTCTAAGGTGCGTGTTGGTGTTGTCCTCAGCGCCCTGCTTATAAGCATTTAGGCCGTTCTTTGCACTCATCTTTCTTCGATCCACTTTCTGTGTGTTACTTTTTCAAGAGCTCCTTACTTTTTCACGCTCACCCCATACATAAGCATAGGTCTTACTACGGCAGTGAATAGCCAGTGTACCAGTTCCGGCTTCAGGCTCCATCTCTTTCCGATGACGTTTCTGCACTTGTCGACAGATTTCCCTTTACAGTTCGCATGTTGACACTGTGCCCAGTCACTATAGGCGTTATTTTTGATCGTATACAAACATCTATCTGCCTTTCCAAGGTTTTCAACAAAAAGCATGATAGAGTTATGCGTCTTAAGTCCCTTGGGTAGCCATGTGAGGTTTTTCCCGCTTTCTGAATAAAGATCACTCTGACCTCTGTCCACCTTCTCGGAATACAGATCAATTTTAAACACTCTTTGAAGATTACTTCGAGCCAGGGGAGAATAATCAACAGTTGTTTTGAATTTCCGCTGGTATAATTCGGTCAGGACCAGCCGATTTATAAGGTTTGAAACTTTCAAGTGCCCATAGGATCCGTTTTTTACCATCCGAAAGTATCTGAGTTGAAACCGTCAACATTTAATGTGCTCGGGTCATCTAACTCTAAATCGGACTCATTGACAGTCCCCATGGTTATTGCTCAGGTCCAATATCTTAAATATCTAATAGATACACTCGGAAAATACAGATTTTCAAGTATCGATTAATCGATTACCGATTTTGCAATGTAAACATAACCTACATAGTACAAATATCCATTAATAACAAGCTTATATCTGTATCTATATATATATACTCACAACAATACCTATAGGTCTAATCACTTAAAAGAAATGATTTGAAATTTGAATTTTTTTTTATATTTTTAATTAAAATTAAAGTTTGAATTTTATTGTTAAATCAGATGATTTACAAAATATAATTTAAAAAAAAATAATTAAATTCTACTTGACTTCATAAGATTTGGTTTTCTTAAGAAACTAAATTTTATGTACTTAAGAGAAAACTAGAGATTTTATATAATTGGGTCAGTTGGGTTTATGTTTATAAACACACACTTTTTTCGAGTAGTGTATATACAGATCTATATGTATACTAGTCCGCTGTATGGTAAACACTATATAAATAGAATAAGACATTTTATTAACATTTTTAATTGCATTGGTCTCTTGATTTTTTTTATCCAAGTCACGGAAGTGTTAGTGAAATTCGTAGATGTTTTCTAGAAATTTTTTATATCAAGTCTATATGCTCATGAACTTTCAAACTTTAATTTTCTATATAGACATAGGATAATCCATAACTGAACTGTTCAATAATCTGTTTATATAGCCGTTGGCCGAAAGGTAAATTATTAAAACCATTATCGTGAATTATTATTGTATATAAGGAAAAATAGACTTGTGTATGCAAAGTGTGTGGTCTTATTTATGTTGCCAATCATCAATAATTTTTTCTCGATTATTTTATTATTTTATATAAACTAGAACGTTATTTTATAATATTCACCTAAATGTTAGTTCGTACATATATAAGTGATTATTCTATGTCAAAACTCATTATGTAAATATATTTAAAATATAGAAATAATAATACGCAGCTCATTCAATCAAATTTAATTAAATTATCTTTCCAATTCCTATTAATTAATTCCATCACATTGAACATTTAGCGATATAGGAATTTACTATACTATGTATGTATATATACCTTAAGTACTAATACTACTTGCTGCTTATAATGAATTATGACAAAATACATGTATACGCAACCTAAACACGTTTTCTTGTTTTTAAATTTTATTTCTTAATCTTTGAAGTATCTATGTATCTAACCAATTTCGCTTAGTAGCAGCGCACTATACGTGATATAATTTGTTTTGCCCTTGGAACTGTAAAATACATAATCATCGTAATTTACTATTATGTATGAAATCGAAAAGACATAAATATTTTTCATCTTGTAATTTAATTAATACAAACGAAAAACAAAAACCGTTTTTTAAATGCTTTTAATGACTTATGTGGCGATCTTTAAAGCTTCGTAACTATTTGGGCTTATAGATTATTATGATGGAACTTATGGGTTGTGTATTTGCTTGTATCTCGAAAGCGATGATTTCATTTATTAGACATATTATGAAATATATAGATTGACCTTGACGATACCGATCCAGATCGTTCAGTTTTGTTTGTATAACAATTATTTATTAAAAAGTTAGTCAGGTTTTACATAAATACGGAACAAAAATTAATAATTAATTTCGACAAAATTAAATTTGATTTTTTCGTTTTAAAAGTTCAAGTAGTTGTCCACCAAGATTTTTAGAAGCTTGCAGTATACAAGTCCCGGTGAATATTTAATAATACCAATCCAACCAAAGGTATGAATAAAATACATTGAGCGCATAAAAATTCTCTTCGACTATAAAATCAGGTTCGCATGAATAACAAAATCTGAGGTTATAAATTATACAGGGTGTCATACTTACTGACACGGGTGGTACCGTTGGGTAGTTGAAAATCGAAGGTGACGTTAGTTCTACCACTTTGCACTGATAAGCCAACCTTTTAAGATACAAGCGTTTAAACAGGAGCCTTCCGACATACCTTATCTTGAAGAACCTGCTGTAATAGTAAAATATTATATCCATTTGGAAGCTTTTAAAATTTCCCTAATCCGAAAAACTAATTCTTGATATTGAACAAAAACTTTTAGATTGCAAGATTTTACAATAAATATTTGATTTTCACAACTACGACAAATTATAGAAATTCTAAAAAGTTCTATAGTTTAAGAAGGATTTTAACAAATGAAAGCTTGCAAAGGATTTTTGAAATTTAAAAGTTTTTATTCAATATCATAAATTATTTTTTCAGATTACGGCAATAGTTACAGTTTATTTGGATGGAAATTTTATAAGATTCCAAATGAATATAATTTTTGAGATTCTTGTTCCCAGTTTTCCTGTTACTGCAATTTTTTCAAGACAGAGTACTATATCAGAAAGCTTCTGTTTAAACGCTTATAACTTGAAAGATTCGCCTACCAATGCGATGTGATATAGCATTAAATACGACTTCGTTTCCAAGGAATCAAACGGTACCAATCGTGTCAGCGAATATTGGGACACCCTGTATACTGAGCTTAAACTTTTGTACTTCAACAAGGAAATTTGATTGATTTAAATTTTAACACAACATGCCCAATCTACAGCTTCAATATTGCACACGAAAACTAATATTTTTTACCTTGCAGCTTTAAATCATTCCATTTCAGTTACTGAAACCTGTTTTACAACAAATTTGTTTTCTGGTTAATTTTGGCAATAACATCAATAACAGTTTATTGCACAGTGGACTGATCTGCTATCCTTAAGTCTTCAGCTACGGCAATGGAAACTCGCAGATCACCTATATACCTTAAAACATTTCTAAACCGCTGCTCGTTTAAAAAACATCCTTCTACCGTTCCTAAATATTCTTGAAGAAAATATAAATGGGTAAATCGATAAAATGGCGTCCTTTTAAAAATGTTGCGACGCATTTTGTATAATTTTGACTCCCGAATATTTATTTATTGTGATACATATTCTGCACACTGCACACGAGGAAGTTGGGTCTACAACTTACTAGAATTCAAATTAGCAAAGTAGAAACTCGCAATAAACATCTCCCTTTATTGTTTATTATATAATTGAGTAAAAACTTCCCATTTGAGTTTATGTTCAACGTTTATTTCCTGGGCATGAGCTTTAGGGAACTTTTAAGATGTTTGAATTTAATGCCGATTGTTTTTTTGTTCCTCTAAAATTTAGTCAAAATTGCCCATTTGAGCCTTCTATTAAAAATTTAACGCAATTCTTTGAGTTCACTTGTTTAGTAGTAAACATACAGACATGTGCTCGTTTAAACGAAAATATTGCTACAGTGGGGGAAAGTGTTGCAAAGAACCCAAGTTAATCGATTTCATGGCGTTCTTAGCAATTAAATGATAAGATCCAATTGGTTCAAAAAATAAACCTGCAAGATCATTCTCAACGTCGACAATTTGCAGATTTGATCACCGAACAATGTGATGGTTTTTCAAAATGAAGCTCATTTTCATTTGTCTGGCTACGTAAAAAAATAAAATTGTCGCATTTGGACTTCTGAAAATCCAAAGGCAGTTTTTGAGCGGCCATTGCATCCTTCTCATGCTACCGTATGGTGTGCTCTATGAGCCAAAGGCTTCATTGGTCTGCATTACTTTTAAAATGAAGCTGGTAACGCTATTATTGTCAATGGTGTTCGCTACATGTTAACGATTTTTTTAGGGCCAGGACGGCGCTGCATGTCATACAATTAATGAAACAATCGGTTTATTGAGAAACAGATTTGATGGACGATTAATTTCATAAAGAAGAAATGTGATCTAACAGCATTACATTATTTTTTGTGAGGCTAAGTGAACGAAGGTTTATGCGATTAACCCACAATCAATCGAAGGTCTCAAAACCAAGAAAACTTAACGAAAATTTAGCAGATATTGTTTTTCATCATTAAATGGCCAATTGTCTACACTAAATTTGTATTTTATGGCAAAAACATCATTACTTATTTGTTTAATTTAACGAATTTGATTTTCTAAAAAAATACTCATCCCAAAGATTCCGCTAAGAAAATCTATTCTGAACAGGTAACTGTATTTAAAAAAAAAATTACCCGGAAGTAAATGAAATACCTGAAAGGTATAAATTCCAGTAAATTATTTTTCGAATACATAGTTCATTTAAAGTCTCTGTTACAGACATGCAAGTTTTTAAACATTTTTAATCGAAGCACTTCGTGATCGATTTGTGTGTTGGGTTACGAGACACATAATTTAGGACAGACTTCTTAAAAGAGAAAAAATAATTTTTGATACGCCGTTGAAATTTCATTTCCTTGATTTGGGGATTAGCAGAAAAAGAAAAATTGAATAATTGTTTTGCTGTTGTGGAATATGATGGAATACCCGAAGTCTGGCCTGTAATTAAAAAACCAGGATCACCAAAAAATATTCTAAGTATGGCATAGTTTTCGAACTAATCTTCATAATTGGATCACCACATATGCTTATTAAAATAAAATGATTAAATAAAGATGTTGTTTGGAGTTTTTTGGAAACCAAATTTCTCTCGTGCCATAGCCAAAAATATTTGGTCATGTGGCACAGTTACCTCACGAGTCATAGGTATCCTATACACTAAAATCAGTTTAGGTTTGTATACGAACACCAATGGCATGTAATCGCCTAGGTGGCTAAATCGGAGTATGCCATCCCATATTGTATAGCATTTTACTCAGAGCAGAACGAAAAACATCAAAAACGAAACAATTTTTACATCTTTCGGTTTTCTTCACAGAAATCGAATAGGTACAGTGCTGCGGGATGTTCTAACATCTGCACATTTTCGACATTCGATAAGCACAGCCTACTCGATTCTATTTCTATAAATCCATTCGATAAAGTATCTCACCAATGTTTTTATTTACAATACATATAGTTAGCGAAATGAGGAAAAAGAGATAGTGTGTAAATTTATTCTAACAGACTGAGATCGCAACAGAAAAAGCTGTTCGTGAAAAAAGAAACACAAACGACTATCGAATATTGCAAAAGTGATGGTGAACATTCCAGCACTCATTTGTTGTTGAAATTTTGACATTTTAAGCGAATAAATAAAATGGCGGATCAATTTACTATTTTTTTCAATTTCTGTTTAAAGTACAAAATTTTAATTGAATTTGTTTGATTGGTTGATTTGAACATCATGTCAGGTAATTTTAATTTATACGAATAACTAATGTTTTCCGAATTGATAAGTATTTCAATATTATATATGTAAATTCATTGATTTTTCACGAAAATGCCAGAAATAAAATCTTACACGACATTTAAGCGATTCATACGGAATTAATCATGGGTTTACAACAACATAATTGGGCGGGGTTTTAAGCATACTCAACCGAGGTAACTGCTTACAACCTCACGATTTTTGGGGCCTCGCTAAATTGAAATTATTGAATATTTCATTTTATTTTTATTTTTGTTGGGTTATATATTCGTTGGGCCTTGCGGAGAAGATTATTGTAACAAATATTATTATTAGTGCATGGCCACTTTTCAATATATTATTAGTGCATGGCCACTTTTCATCCAACAAGTCGAGTTTAATCATAATCGGCCAAGGAATGGCGTAATTCCGATCCTGTTGGCCATATTCCAGAATTTCTCCCATCAATGGTTTTATTATCCCATTTCCATCAAATAATTTTAATTCATTATAATCGGTGTACGGTCGTTTCGGTAAATTCGATAACGATACAAAGCTAACAACTATATATAAATTGTAGATCCATACTCTAAAGGGTCAAATGTATAAATGTCAACCTTAAGGGTTAATTTTATCGCGTGGCAAGTCACATCATAAGTACAAAAAATGTATTATAACTCATTTATCTATTCAAGTGGGGTTCCATGGGAAAGGTCACGTATTGTAATTACGTTCAAAAGCCTTTATACCAATTTATATATATACAGTTATCTTTTGTATGTATATGAGTCATCAGTTATTAGAGTTTTATATGATACTGAGGAATTCATCTTAACAGCAGTAGCTGCAAGTTCGTACAGGGTAAAAGCTATTAATTTTGCATCAAGTTCACTTTCAACCGCTGCTAAACTCATTGAAAGGTTTATCCCGGCCCTAATTTAGGTTTTCACAACGTGACATTCTGATTTATGATATTCTGCTCAATTAAGGTGTAACTGAACTTCATATACATCTATATATATACATAGCTATATCGAATATTAAATAATTATTTATTGAGATAAGATCCGATCAAGCTAAGCCAATTTAATGATTATACGCGAGCTTATCAGTCATAATATCTCTATATAAAAATGCATATACACATATGATCACCTCTCTCTCGCCATTCAATTTAAAAATTAGTTCCAGTTTCAAGAATATTAAATTCTCGTTATGAAACACAAAACAAAAATAATAAAATAAAAAAAATAAAAATAAGAAAATCATCTCACGATAAAATCAATTTAATTTTTTTATTTTTTAATTAATTTAATTTTTATGTTTTCTTCTTATTTGAAGGTTGGTACACATATAGGTATTTACGACGACGATGTTAGTTTTTCTTTTACCTACATAATATATACGTACAAGTATGTATGTAGATACGAAATGTCTTAAACCAAAACTAAAAAAATATAATTATTCTCGTTTATGTAATTAAGTTTCCTTATCAATATGTTCAATATACTCGTATACGTATTATCAAGGTGTATTATGTTAGTTAATTAATTTAACATAAGAAAATAATAACGATATTCAAAAGAGATGAGAGACAGTTTTATGGATTTTCGTTGTTCGTGCGGCTGGCTGCTAGTGCGGGCAAAAACTTTTGAATAATTTATTACGAGCGTATACGCACCATAACTCTATGTATTCAACCAACAAAAATTTTAAACAATTGCCTTTAAGATGTTTATTTTATTTTGCTTAAGTAAATTCACAAAAAAAAAAATAAAATAAAGAATGTGACAAAGATGTTATTCATGAAGATGGATAATATTCGGATGTTTTTACTTATGTTTGTCTTAAAAAGATTTTTATTCTTAAAAAAAAAAAAAAAATCAACAAAAATTAAACGTAGACAGACGACGTACAGACAATCAGACAATATAAATGAATTGTTCTTTTTATAAATGCTTTTTTTACATGATGACGCGGATAATAGTTTTATAATAGTATATAGATAGTAATAATCATCATCATTGTTATTATCACTATTGTTAAAATTAAAAAAAGACCACAAATTAATTTTAAATTCCTTCTCAAATCGAGTCTACCGAACGATCACAAAATTTAAATTGATTTATCTCTTTTATCGATTACTGGTTAATTGTTGTGATGGATATTGGATATTATGATGTTTTATTTATGGTAATTAATCATAATAATTCAACACTCTTTACGCTGTCTGATTTAAACAATACATATGTATATGCGGTTGAATAATCAATCATTCGTTTGTGAATTGCATAAATGTTCTAAACTCGGTAGCGAAAATTATTTTACGCGGGAATCACGAGCAAGTGTTACAGAACTGCTAAAAAAAATAATATTGTTCATCAGCTTTAAAGAATAATATAAGACAAGACGACACAGACAATATACAGCCGCATAAATGGAATGACATTACAAAACCAATAAATTATTTTCAATTACAGACAAATAATTTTATAAGCAGAACTGGTAAAAAGTGTAAAGGATGAGGAATGGAATGAAGAAAAACCAACGGAATACGAACATACAAACAAAAAATGTCATCGTCTCTCGTTCTGCAGACAACACACTTTAGTCATTGTGGTGACGTTTAAGATGAAGAATCGCGAAAATCGCGTATATGTATAGAGAAGAAAAGAAATTCCATTTTCAAGATCACATGGGATTGTCAGATAATTTTTGTTTTGTAATTCCATTTTTGTAATCACAAAATAAATAAAAAAAATTTCGGAATGAATTTTAAACGATATAAAGCAAAAATCGGTAAATAAAAGTGAAATTTTTGAGGATGGGGTACTTACATATACATACATGTAGCTATGTATGTTGAGATGGCCCAATTTTCATCCATGGCACCTCGACAACATATACTATCACTATAGTTTAGTTATTTTTATACTCTTAGCCCCGAAAAATTTTAATATCACGATTGTTGCTAGATTATTTTGAAAATGTCAAACCAATTGTCCGGAAGAAGGTATACTATTTCAATAGTATTAGACAAACAATTAAAGCATTTTAATAGGTCGATAGGTCGATAAGCCACATATTGAAAATATAAAGAACGATATTTGTAATACTTGTGGTTTTATGATTTTCGTATTATTAACAGAGATGGGCATTTATGCGTCATTTATGGTTTTCTACGTCGCCGTGATGACAATCCGTAGAAAACGTCGACAGCGTAGACAACGTTGACATCGTCGATAGTAAAGATAATTATACTATAGAGTGATTTTATAAATTTATTCTACAGGTATACAACAAAAATGAAAATGAACGATTTCAAATACAAAAAACTCAGAGCCCCGTTATTTTAGAGGGAGGTAGAGTATATGTAAAAAAGAAGCATCAAAACAATAGCATATTCCAAATGGAATTTTATTTTAAATGTCAGTTCTCTTCTCATCGTGGTGTTGACAAAAGGACAGCAGGTCTTTGTCCCACCTTTTATAAAGAAAAACGTTAGTTTTTCACTAAGTATAAAAGAGTGTAAAAATATGGGGTTTGATATTTCAAAAGGTGCACTAACCAACTATAAAAAAAATGAAATTCCACTAATGAGAAACAATAAACCAATTGAAAATGCGGTACGAAAATCATCACAGTACCCATTTTCGTTGAGCCAGTTGCTAAAATAAATTCAGATTACTGTTTAAATCCACTTATCGAAGATTCAAAACGCTATTTCCAAATGGTAACTGGATATTACACCATCACTCAGCTCCGTCACACACAACAAAGAAAACACTTTAGACCTTGTGGTGATTATAGAAGATTAAATACCGTCACCGTTCCTAATCGTTACCCTATACCCCAGATACAACATTTCTCTATGAACTTAACTGATTGTATTATATTCTCTAAAATTGTCCTAGTCAGGGCATATCATTTAATACCTGTTGATATACAGAAGAACCATTCCTTTTGCCTTATTCGAATGTACTCGAATGCCTTTTGGTTTACGCAACGCAGCTCAGGTAAGGTTCAAGAACTAGGTAATTAGAGGACTGGATTTCGTGTTTGCAAACATAGATGATATTCTTGTAGCTTCAAAATCAGAAGAAGAGCACAAATCGCATTTGGAACTACTGTTTGCAAATTTTGATATCAAAATCAAAACTTCAAAATTCGTTTTTTGTGTTAATGCTCTTAACTTTCTAACTCACAACATTACCACTAAAGGAATATTCCCATCCGAAAAAGAGTTGAAACTATATCGGAACTAACATCGCTTTGTATCAAAACATAGCTGAATTTTTATCGCTGATTCATGCGCATTTAGTTTTGTTACTTAGAAAACCAAAAACTGCAAGAAATTTTACTTGATCAGAAGTGTGTAATAAAGCATTCGCTTAGAATAAAAGTGCGCTTCTCCATGCAACACTTTCAGTATTAAAATTGATGCATCGAACACCGCAGTCGAAGCTGTCTTGTAGCAACTCAAAAATCGATAAAAGTTACAACCAGCCGAAACAAAATATTCAGCATTTGACAGAGAATTACACTCCATTTGGATTTTATTTCGCAGTTTTCAACGGACATTCAATTTTTTATGGGCACAGATAATGTTGTTGCTGACAGTCTGTCACGTACAAGCCATAACTAAACTGCACTTATAGAAAAAAAACTAGATATCAAATCTATTTCGGAATTACAGAAGCCTGACAAGCAACTTCGGAAATTTCTTCAGGAATTGGTTCCACTCGTCTCACAACTAGAAATTAAAAACCGCTCGTTACTTTTGGCCTAATATGAACAAAGACGTTAACATCTGTGCACAGTTCAGTCTTTTGGCCGTTTTGAACACATTCATTTGGACATCGGTGAACCACTTGGACTACTATATGCATACATTTTAACTGCCATAGATCGTTTCCACTTTAGTGTAAAATGATATATTAAGATTTTGGATACATGTAAATATTACTACAGATCAAGGAAGCCAATTCCAATCTATGCTGTCCAAATCCTTGTCATAATGAGCCGGAACCCACATAACCGTAACTTTATTGTTAGAACAAAGAAGAACAAAGAAGATTCATGAAAAGTTTTCATTCCTTGACGTCAAGCGATTTCTTGATAAGAGTTAAGTACAGCTTTAATATCTGTACACAGCAGAATATTTTTGTTTTTAACAGCAAAGTTTAAAGCTTCAATAACACTGTACGTGTCAGCGCTATTAGTTCCGCATGAAAAACAGTACAATGCGAACCGAGACTACCGAAAAGTCTCAGATCAGTCCAAGATCAGTAGATTTCAAAACCTGCACTGAGATTAGAACGAGAGCCATCAGAAAAAAAGACTATGGACTCATCTAATTTTTTGACAATCTCCTGCGAATTCCACAAATCTCTCTGTCATTAACCATATTGATTTATGGTACACATGAAGAATAATTTTTAAAAAAATTTCTATGTCCCACGATAGAACCGAAAACATTCCATGTCCCAATGCACCTCAGGCGATATGCTGCAGGATACTGTCCCCAGGATTTTCCAAAAGCTCTTTGCATTGCCAAAATATGGCAGTTGCTTTTTGAAGCTTGTAGTCCAGTTGATTCTTCCAGGAAAGTTTACTATCCAACATAACACCAAAGTGCTTGACTGGGTCACATTTAGTGATCGTTTTCCCAAAAAGAGAGGGAACAGATAGTTCAAGAGTATTCCTCTTCCTTGTAAAGACAATTAAATCAGTTTCAGAAGGATTGACGTGCAGACCTTTCTCAACACACCATTCCTCCACAATAGTTAAGGCATGCAGAGTTAGGTCGGACGCTAAGATGTTTGCCTTAGACTGTCAAAATAAGATCATCGATCATCGGCGTAACTCGTGCAATAAAGCAAGACGGCTGCAGCTTAACAAGTAACTCTGACAGCCTTTGGTAACCTTAACAGAAACTAGCACCCCATCCAGCTCCGCCTCCACAGTGGGAGACTTGAGCATGGATTTAATCCAAAAGAGATTTTTCAATCCATGGTTACAAGTTCATGTACGGCGGTTTCACAGGACTTACCGACTCAGTAAGCATGTTGCATGTTACTGAGTGGGGAGAAGATTACAAAATGGTCTCTAATGGAATCTTTAATTTATCGACGATTCTTTCCAGAGTTTTAAGGAAAGTTGAGCGCAGGCTAATAGGCCGAAATAACTTAGGGTCCGTATAATCGGACTTACCAGCTTTCGGGATAAAAACAACTCTGAGATCTGCAGCAACATCATTTGACGATTCACAACTAAGAAAATAAACAGAAATTAAGGAGCAGCTCACCAATTTTGGGTGAACTTCACAAAGGTCATATAACTGAAACAATTCTGAAGTGTATCTCAATCTCAGGTAATTATAGTTATTGAAGAGATTACGTCACATAAAAAATTATTTATGGAAGATTAAAAATATTTCTGATTAGAATTATAAGTTTTTAAAACACAACAACATTTCAAAAACCGGATCGAAGAAATGCAATTACAAGACGAATTATTTTAATTATTTTATTTTTTTTTTTATAAATTATTAAAAAGATTGAATGGAAAATTAAATGAATGATTTTCATTTTTTTCCTACATACGTATCTATTCACAGAATCCTCACAAAGTCTCGTGTGTGTGTGTTGTTTGAAAAAAAAAAATTTTTTTTGAAGAATTTGATGTAAGTACGTATACATATATTGTACATATACACACAAAGTTGTTAGTTTTATATATAATAGAATTATAATAGATTTAAGCTGTCATAAGACAGTTTGATGTTTAACATGAACATTAGTTTTCTAATTCCTCTAACTGTTTTCTCTTTTGTATATAAGGAGATTTATGAAAGACAATTAGAAAATATATGATTTTGAATAATGAATTAGATTTAACGATTTCAATTGAAGGCGATTATAAGACATTTTGATTGATAAAGTGATCTTTAAATGTTGGATAGCACGTACCAGTTTAATTCTATACTCGTATACATATTATATATATATATATATATATATATATATATATATATATATATATATATATAGGTATATATGATTAATATGCAAAGCACCTGGCTGTATACATATCAAGTGTTTTACTAAAACAATAATAGAACGTATAATGTATTCATAGTCACATTCAAACAGAAATATACTCGTATACATACTAGAAATTTACTTACATAAAACAACATAAATGTTGTGCATAAAAGAAACAAACGAATAATTGCAAAGTGAATAACTTCATTATGAATATTTGAATATGCTTTAAGGGTATTGCAAAAATAAATACAAAACCAAACAGCACTGAGATACTTTAAACCTCCTTGTATACATATGTACATATACATATATATAAACAATCAAGACAGATTTTACATTATAAACAACGACGAAGAGAAGTATCGTCATCATCATCATCATGTTTCAAGTACCTATATAGTAATAAATGTTGTCTAAAAGAATTTTACATTATTTATGATTATGTTATCAGTATGTACATATGAATTGAAATCTGTCTTAGCATAATAATTATGAACATGTATGTATGTTGTGTTTAACCGATATCATCAACAGTGCCAATCGATCTCGAAAATCTTTAAAGTCGATTACTATGGTGAAAATGTTAAAATAATTTTGTTTATGTACGAATATATACAGATCGGTGTATCGAAGAAAAATCAATTAAATTTGTTAATTCCAAACATTCGTCTTTAATTTTTACTTTTTCACATTTTGTTTATTTCGAAATTTGTAATTGCGTACAACACGACTTTTATACAATTGCGTCATTTTTTAGTTGTTTACTGGATCACTATATGTAAACGTTTGCTAAATTGTCGTGCCGCAATAATAGTTGCTTTCCAAATAATTGTATAATTCCATGTCCATCCAACAAACCGAGTTTCATCATAATCGGAATGGTTTTGTTAAATCCATGTTGGCCATATTCCAGAATTTCTATCAAAAATCATTTTACAATCCTATTTCCATCCTACATACTGAAATTCATCTTAATCAACCAATGAATGGTCTACTTCAGTTCCTGTTGGCCATATTCCATATTACCATCCAACATACCGGGTGTCATCATTATGGATCAGTTAATAATCTAGTTACGTTTTAATTCACCTTATTTTAGAACTACATCCACAAATGTGGTTAGAATTCGGCCAAAGATTGGCCTAGTTCCATACCTGTTTGCCATTTTCCAGAACTTCTGCCAAAAATGATTGAATTGAGTGAATTGTTTATCAGTGAATATTGTCGTTTTCTGTGAATTGTCGTACTACCGTCGCATAGTAAAAGACACGCAAAATAGTCTTGTATAAGTGCTGGACAATTCTTTTGGGTGTTTTACTATGTGAATGCTATGAAAGTTTGACAAAAATTAGATATTTTTTTTCTATTTACTATAATTCATAAATAATAATAAAATAAAAAGATATTCTAGATACCAAACTTTAGTCAATATTTCTAAAAACTCACATAGTAAAGCACACGGAAAGTTGTATAGCACTGTTACAAGACTATTTTTCGTGTGTTTTACTATGTGAGTGCTACGAAAGGTCAATTAAAAGTTGTAAATTTGTTTTTATCAAATATTTCGCGACCAGATTTTAATCAGATTTTGACCAGATTTTAATCAGAAACCTTTGAGAACTAAATTAAAATTAGGGGTTTATGGTGTTGTTTACGAGGTTGCAGGATACGTACTTGTACCAACCCAAATATGTTTTTATATGATGTACTACATCATTAGCTAACGGGTGTCCCAAAATTAACGCAAAATTTGAATTAAATAGAAAACACAGTTTTTAGTCTTCAGATTGTGATTTTTTTATTGAATCATAAAATACATAGGATAGGGTTATTTATGGAATATCACTTCGGGCAAATTGCCTCCACAGCTTTGCTGGCACATACGCACTATTTTATCGAAATTCTAGTTGATGCAGCGTTTAATTTCCTCCTGTAAAGCACGGGTGGTTTTGGGCTTGTTGATATAGACCTTTGACTTCAAATAACCCCAAGATGAAAATGTGCTTCATCGCTTAGGATGATTTTGCTCGAAAAATCAGCATCCACTTGTTGATGCTCAATAATCCATTCAACGAACTCTCTTCGCTGTGCATGGTTATTAGGCTTCAGTTGTTGTGTTAATTGAATTTTGTAAGCATGAAGACACAGATCTTTAGTGAGTATACGCTGCAGAGAGCTTCTTGAAGTTTGCTATTCTTGTCCACGACGCCGAATTGATGTTCCTGGGTTTTCACCAACACTCTCACGAACTGCTTCGATGTTGACATTTGAACGGCTTGTTTTTGGACAACCAGTGTGTTTAGCTTCTCAACTGATCCAATCTCCTTGAATTTTTCAATTAATCTCTTAACAGCTGACGAAGTTAAAACTATTCTCCGACCATATTTTGTATGAAATTTTCGAACTGCGGCTGCAAAACTTTCATTATTTTTAAGATATACTTCAATAATGAAAATACGTTGTTCTGTCGTGTAACGCCAGATTTTTACTAACCCTAACCTCTCAGCTGTCAAAGGTTTTTTTTTTTGGGGTTGCCAACACGTCATTTACAGTTACGTTGTCTTCTCTGGATGTAATGGCAACTCTTTAAACTCTTCGGGTTTCATCGCTAAACAAACAATTTTGATCGAAAACAGCAGATCGGCTTTGAGCTTTTCAAGAGCCCAAACACTGAAACAGTGACGCATAGGAAAGTCGGTCGGCTTCAATTTTTGCCTGAGTTGAATTTTGTAGGCTTTTAAACCAGGATCCTTACGTAATATACGCCAAGTTGTTGCATACGGCATGCCGCAAGCTGTTTTTTTGTTTTTAAATGCTGTCAATGGCTTTATTCTTGAATCTTTCTACAAAAGAAACTAACAAGAAGTATTCAAATCTTAAGCTAAAATTATTACATATTTTAAGTCTTAACTAATGTTAATACTTGTTATTAGTGTTCACTATTTAATTAATTTAGATTACATTTATATGTAAAACCTAAACATTTAATATATTTAAAGGTTCATCAGTCCAAGTGGATCTGCTCTTATAATGTCGCCTAAATCGCGGCTGTTTTAATATATCCCTTGCCAATTCATTGGGATGTGGCTCTAGTTTTGAGTAATATTTCTAACTGAATTTTCTAAGGGGTTCTTTAATAGTTTTAATTCCAAGATCATCGTGTATATTACTATTTAGAATGTACCGCACGGAGCATTGGTAATACTACGAAGCATTTTCGCTTGGGTTCGTTGCAGGAGTTCTCTGTTTGATCCGCTGGTGGATCCCCATAACTGAATACCATATGTCTATACGGGTTTGATTATCACTTTGTACAATAAAACTTTATTGGCTAATGACACCTCAGATTTCCTTCCCATCAACCAATACATTTTAGAAAATTTTATTTTTATTTGTTTGTGCTTTGCTTCGGTATGATTTTTCTACGTTAGCCTTCTATCCAGGTGGATGCCTAAGTATTTGACCATGGTTTGTTGAGGAATATTTATATCGTTTAATACCACTGGTGGGCAAGTGCGGTTGTTTAGCGTGAATGTGACGTGAGTTGATTTGTTTTCGTTCACTTTTATGCGCCATGTCTTCAGCCAGTTCTCGATTTTGTTTAGATGATTCTGTAATTCCTTTGAGGCAGTTTCGGGATTACTGTGTGACACCAGGACGGCTGTATCATCGGCAAAGATTGATATGACTACCTTGTTGGTTACAAGTAGTCAGCTGTGTACAGCAGGTATAATATTGGTCCTAGAACGCTGCCTTGTGGAACACCTGCGTTGATATAATTTAAACAAGTAGTTGCATTATTTTGTTTAACCATATGTACTGCCTTTGAAGGAGATTGTTTCCCAGAACTGAGTGAAATTTCTTCGGTAGAAGTCCTTTAATTTTGTATATTAGCCCATCATGCCAAACTTTATCAAAGACTTGTGCAATGTCCAAGAAGGAAGCAGAACAATATTTCTTTTCCTCTAAGGTGTTTTTGATTGAATTTACAATTCTGTGTACTTGTTCTGTGGTACCATGTTGGATTCGGAACCCAAATTGATGGTCTGGAATAATATGCCGTTCTTTTAATACTGGTTTTCAATTTCGTTAGTAGCATTTTTTTTCAAATAACTTTGAGATTACAGGCAGCATGCTTATTGGACGATATGATGAAATCTGTGTTTCATTTTTTCCAGCTTTATGTATCATTGTGATCAAAGATATCTTCCATTTTTGAGTAATATAACCAGTCCGCATGATTGCGTTGAATATGAATGTTATTAGTTTTATGCATTTGTCTGGCAATTCCATTATCATTTTTCAAGTAATAAGATCATGCCCTGGTACCTGTTTTGGATTTATACAATTTTTAATTGTATATATTATAATTGGGTTTGAAAGACCAACCATTTGATCGGGTGGCACGAAGTTGTTAGTTTCTTCGTGTGGTGCGAATACTGTTGTTAGATGAGCAGCAAAAGCATTGGCTTTTTCTTCATCGTTTCTCGCCCAATTCCAGTTGGTAGATTCGAGTTTGTTGGCTTTTTTAACTTTTTTGTTGCCTTCCACAAAGAATAATCTGTCCTCTCGGTTGCCGAGGGTTTAAATAATTTTGTACGCTCTGGTTTTCTTCTTCCCGCAATGTAAATCTTAGAGTCTTAATAGCTCGATTTAATTTCCATTTCAACAACGGTGATTTTGTTTCTTGCCATCGGCGGCGAATTTTCCGCTTTTCACAGTACACTGCTGATATGACACAGTTTCCAGACCACTCCTGCAGACAGATGCTCGATGATTGGATATGTTCCTTCTCATATTTCATAAATTCATAGTGTTTTAATCTTGTTTTTATCAGTACAGCTGTTCCTCCATGTGCTTTCCCATCTGGGTACTTTGTGTCATAAACAGAGTACTCATTAATTTTGAAATAGTTATTTTTGGTGAAGTGTGTTTCAGATATTAACATTATGCAATATTGTGCTCGGTGAGGAATGCTTGAACCTCCGCTTTATGTTGTACTATAGGCCGTTTGCATTCCATATGGCTATTTTGACGACAGTCATTTTTGATTTTTAACGACTATCATGCATCCACGTGTTCATATTCTGCATCATAAGATTCATAGTTCATCATCCCCATGAAGCTTTGCATCATGTTATTTATCTTGCTTAATGCTGCTATGATGTTTCCTTCTTCGCTTGCTTGCATTTTAAAAGTGCATCCCTTAAGGATACTTGCATATGAAACCTCCTGATGCACACTACTGTTAACAGTTGCTTTTGGTTGGTTATTTTGTGCGTTATGATATGATGGTATTTCGAATAGTGGTCTCGACAGGCTGATTATGTCGAACAATACTGAATAAAAATATCATGACAGTTTAACAGTATTCATGCGACATCTGTCAAAAAGAGATAATTGAAAAAATCACTTCTAGATGAATGACCCTTGATAATCTGCTACGGTGGTCATACTAGGCAACTGAGAATGGCACCTAAGGAGCAAGTTATGCAATTTTTTTGCAAAATTTTTATAAATATTTGGAAACCTTGATGCAAACTAAAAAGGCCCTCGCATGAAATGTTACCAATGGCGGTTTTACCATTACCCTTATGCTGATGATTAGGGACTATTAATTAATTGATTATCAATAATCAATAAATTTACATTCCCGGATTTATATAATCATTTAATATTGAAAATTTGACCTGACAATCTTGAGAACATTTTCAAACCAGACCAACTGAATCATTTTTATTCATCTTTGGCAAGCTTGAATTTCTTTAAAACCTTAATAAAGTTAGTAAACCTTTTATAAAACTTATAAACTTATCTGCCCAAATTCCACAGATGTTCAATAATCACTTTAGCCCTTTTACTGTATTCAATAAATTAGAAAAATATCTAACGAACATGCCGTAACCAACTAAAAATTCCAAAGTACAATTTTCGCATTTTAGACATTAATCATATAATACCGGTCCTTATCTCGGACGATCGAACATTTTTTTTGCGTATATGTTTTTAACCCTATATACGATGCCATTTTGCGATCACAAACTGCAAGATAAGAACGCAAACGTAAAATATCTAATTTCAATTTCATCTTGAAGCAATTTGCTTATTAAATTAAAGATCATCTCAACCCTTAAATGGTCAATTTATTATGTATATATATACATATATTAAAAATGAGACAAGAATGGGATTATATTTTATTTATATTATAAAAATATAAATTCCCATCTTAATTAGATTCTTAAGTGATGATTAAAATTCAGATTTACATATTATTGTTGCGTGCGGCATCTCTTTTTTGCCTTTAAAGATTAAAAATATACATACATACTATACATGTACGTACGAGTATATATGAGAATTTTGCAATTCATTAGATTTAAAAAAAAAACAACAACAAATGTACCAAGACTAAATTTGAATGTAGGAAGTACAATATTCTTTCCGTTTAATTACTCAAACATATATGTAAGTTATACACCTCAAGAGAATATAAAACAAGAAATTAAGAAACTCTCGCGCACGAGTCAAAATTAGATCTTTTGTTTTATTTACAACTTTTTTTATTTTTTTTTTTTGAAGATCGCGATCGCAAATTTGTTTATTATACCTTCTTTTTTAAACGTATATATACAAAATATGTACACTAGCATAAATAACTGAAAGACGTTTCCACGTTTTTTTTTTTTTAAATTCTCTTTCTTATTTAAAAAACAAAAAAAAAACATTAAATTAAAAAGAACACGCGATCGCGCTTTTCTTCCAAGAGAATTTAAAAAGTTTATTAAAAAAATATTTAACTAAACTATGTGTACAGTGTTCAGTAGCTTCGTGGATATTCGAGGTGAAGGTAGATTTTTCCTTTATATATATATATAAAAGCGTCATATATAGAGATATATTCTACCGATCGCGCGGCAACGACGTGTTCATATAATAATTTTTGTGTGAGTGTGTATAAATTAGTGCGTTTTGATACTTAATTAGTATATAAAGTGATTTTTGTACGATCAAGTAATCGTCATGTGAATATATAGTGATTTTTGTGCGCTAGCAATTTTATTTAGATATCAATAATAATGATAATTTGCCAATCGATATTCAATCAAAATAATATTTCGCATATAAATAATTTACTCGTATGTTGTGTATGAAACTCAACATTGGTGGTCGTTCAGACTGTTGTCGGGGTATTCTTTAATTTTTTTTTTTTTTTAAATTACATATACTGGAATAAAATTTGGCAAAATACAAAAAAAAAAAAATTACAATCTCGATCATTGTTGATCATCAAGCTTCTGTTTGTAATTTTAAATTTGTTTGCGTTTCATGATTTCGGTTTCTTAAGAAGATATTTGAGATATTCAGTTTAAATATTTACGTTTTGTTTTTTTTTTACAAAATATGACAAAAAATATAAAATTGATGATCGCGGAAATTCTGATGATGATCGCATATATTTAATTTTAAGTCATTTAACGAACATGAGTGTCTAGTACGTGATGAACACAATTTTGCCGTATATGTACACACTATCAGAAATTTCTTTAACCTTACACACTATTTGTCTTGTTACCATAACTATCTATATAAATGACTTCATCGAAACAGCTGTTTAAATTATGATTAGATTAGATATCACAATGGAGCCGCGCGCTTTTATTTATTATATCATACTAATCATGTTCTTCAATCAAAATATTTAATTTTTCTACACGGAAGAAACCGCCTTTGCACCATGATAAAATATAGAAAACTTCTATATTTGATAAGAGGGACGTAACATTTAAACAAAAAAACATAAGTACATACATAAGTTGTTGCAAAAAATACGAAAAAAAATTGATGAGGAAGTAGATGGAACGAATCGGGTCAAATTTTATCGGCAATTTTTTATTTCATTTCTTCAAAAAATTATGTTTTGAATTTAAATTAAGCGTTTAGTGATTTGAATTAATCATTTCATTGGAATTAAGCTTATCTTTTTTTCGATCTTGTGTGTTGGTATATATTCGTTCTTATATATGTGGAAAATTTGATTGATTTGAAATGTTGTAGACGTGCATAGTTTGTGTGGATAGTGTTAATCCGATTATTCAAATTAAAAATTTCAAAATTTTTATTTTTTCGTAATTTTTTTTTTTTAATCTTATCTTTATGTTTTACGCATGTCATACATTTATTATTGATATCTAAATGAGGCCGTCTACAATAAAAAATAAATTAAGTGCTAATTATTGAAAAATAAAAGGAATAATTTTAAATATTTTTCCCGTATATATGTAGATAAGAAAAAATAAATAGTTAAAAATGAAAAGTGATAACAACTAAAGTCTTCAAAGTGATCAGTGTTTGTTTGATTTGATTTGATTTTTTTGTGCGCGTGGAATAATGGAATATCCAAATGAGCCGCACTACAATCAATACAATCCGGAATTGATACCACGTCAATTATCAAATTATCGAATTTATTTTATAATCGGATGTATTGGTTTCATAGGTGCGAGTTTTCTAATCGCCTCACTCGATCCAAGCGAAGTGCATGCGATACGAACGAAACGTTCAACTAACGTTGATTTCAATGAAGACGACCTAGTGGATGATTATACGGATGAATACGATGTTGAATTTATAAATTATAACAGCAATAGAAGTAATTATTTAAATATTAGTAGTGATAGTGTTGAGTTACCTAATTTACAACCAAAGAATAAATTTAATAATAGTAATTTAAATGTACTTATTTATGATAATTTAACAAATTTTTACGAAACTAATTTGAATACGAAACGTCAAGTGAAATTTCAATCTAATCAGGCCTATCATTCGAAAAATAAAAATAATCGACAATGGATTACAATACGGGAGCCGGGCGTATATATACGTCCAAGACAACGGAAAGGTAAGCTTTTTATATTCAGAAAGGTCAAAAACCAATATATACTCGTACATACATAATTATAGTTCTTGAACATTTTTTTGTGTGTGTTTTAGATCTTGAAATAAATTTTACGAATTTATTATGATTTTGATTGTAAATTTCTAAAGTGATCTCTAACTGTATATGCGCGCAATGAAATTTGATATACTCGTATCTCGAATGAAATATTTTCTATATTATATGCGTAACAATAACACTTCCAGAAATCAATTATTACTAAAAATAAAAAAACATAATTGGAAAATGGAATAGAAAACCGAAACCACAAGTTGGCATAAATATATTTTCATTTTATTTATGTTTATAAATAAAATAATGTTTTGCATACATTGATTTTTTATGATATGTACGAGTACATACTTAGAACAAATCATAATTGGCATGATTCATTGTCTTAATAAATTTTAAAAAAATTCAATGCTGGTTTCAATTAACCAGAATCTATTGCTTATAGTGCTTGCTATCGTCTATCTATCTATAATTTGTCTATCTTTCTTATGTTCCTTTTACAGAGATATAACCAATTAGTTAGTCTCTAAAAATTTGGCCGCTCTATTGTGGTCTTCTCAATTTCAGCGATTTCTTTAGTTGGATCCTTCGTACTCCATTTGTGTTACTCAGCAGCAAGGCGTTGTATGTGTTTCTTTACATGAATTGTTATCTCTTCGCTGACGTATTCCATCCGGAGCGCCCTATGTAGGTTATCGTATCTTACGTACCATGGAGCGTTCACTATTCCACGTAACACTATATTTTGAAAAGCTTGTATATTATTTTAATATTGGTTTTCTTAATACAGCCCCAAAGCAGAATACCATAAGTCTTTAAGACTTATTTGTATTGTAGCACTTATTAGGTATTGACATCTTCCAATTAGCCAATACATATTTCTATATTTAAGGTTAATTTCCTCCTTTTTCTTTTTAATGTACTCTTTCCATTTTAACTTAGCATCGAGAGTCATGCCAAGATATTTGGCTGTTTTAGCATAAGGATTTGATTTTGCGTTGATTTTTCTTCATTTAGCTCAATGCGCCACTTTTTGGTCGAGTTATTTAGTTGGTTCGTAGCCCGTTTTCTGGTTACTTCGTCTACTTTGGTCCGCGAATGTTGCTATTGTTGTCCCGCTTGTGTTTGGTAAGTCACTTGTGTAAAGTAAATACTAGACTAAAGTAAATGCTACCTTGGGGAACCCCTGCAGATACCTTCTTTAGCTCGGAAAACTTTTCTTCACATCTAACGCGCAAATATCTGGTAGCAATATAAGATTTCAATATCTGAAAGTATTCTTTTGGCAAATGTCGATGCAGTTTTATATTCCAATCCTGGAGGATGCCATACTTTATCGAAGGCCTGTGCTACATCCAGAAATAAATGTTGAGCATATTTTCTTATTTTCAAGTGAATTTGCTCTATGGTGGATTGGCTTTCTTTAAATCCGAACTGATCTGGTGATATTAGTTTTCTCTCAAGTATTATAGGTTTCATTCATTTGTATGACAGTTTCTCAAAAATTTTAGTACTGGAAGCAGAGATCATAATTATTTCTGTTACTTTCCATTGCAGAGGTACATATTTCAGTCGAAATGAAGCGTTGATTATACGAAAAAGAGATATCTATTTCACCTGTAATTAAATCATAGCCACAAGATTTTATCGTATTTATGTTATGGTTAATTTCATCTTTCAACTCTCGTAGAGTTACAGCCTATGGTTGGAACGTTTCTTCAAGATGAGATGCGAAAAGTGCTGCTTTCTATTTGGCACTTGTTATACCCAATTTCCCTCATCATTTTTTATTGGCGGTATTTGATAATTTGGTCTTTTTAATGCTTTGTATAGCTTTCCATAGAGAATACTTAGTTTCTTTATCGCCTGTAAGACTATAATACGAAGATAACGGATGACCGATTCATTTTTCAGTTCTCTTCTTCGCTTAAGCTTATTGCAGAGGTAATTAAAAATTATTTTGCTTTGTCGTATCTCTGCCATGTTTTCCTTACTTTCCGTTTTTCATTAACGAACTCACTGATCTCGACTGGATAAGTGAAATTATTAATACGCTCCTTGTTTTAGATTACAGGGGTGCTATCCCATGCTACTTGTTGTATATTGTTGATTAATAGTTCCACTTCATTTTCTAATTGAACTGGATGCTTGATTGGTACAAGAAGATTAGTGTTGTCTTCAACCAATTTCCTAAATAATTTCCAATTGGTTTTGTTATTTGTTAGTCTATGTGAATTTTCCTTCTTAACAATCGTGCAACTAACAGTCATAATGACGGGCGAGTGGTCCGATCAGAGACTTTCACTATTTTCCAAAAAAAATGTGGTTTTCGGATATACCTCTTGTAATGTAGAAATCAATTAGATCCGGAGTTTTCCTTGTGTCAGTAGGCCAGTACGTTGGTTTTCCTCCTGAAAAATTCACAATTGTAAGCTCGACCTGCAACGTATAGTACTTTACCCTTTAGAGTTGTTAATCTTGACCACCAGAAATTAAAATCTCCTCCAATGATAAAATTAAGCTGGTTCAATAACTTTTTATAATCCTCTTTATTTAAATTATGTCTTGGAGGACAATAAATTGAACAGACATTGAATATTTTGTTGTTGTTAAGTTGAATGCTGATAGTAGCTACTTGCATAATATTGTTGATCTTCCTTTTGCTCTTTCTGCTGGATGTAAAGCGTGATAAGAGACGTAACCACGTATTTTGATATATGAGGTTTTAGTAAGATGGCTTTCTGATATTAAACATATATCAATGTTGGATTATTCCATTTGCATTACAGATTACAATTCTTAATGTTTTATTTATCATATTAGTTTAATATAACATGGAAGTTATTTCATCCACTGTTTCTCGGCTATCTAGTCGCCAGTTTAATGCATCTATAGATCTTTCTTGTTTTAGAAGCCGTTTATTTAGCGCTTCGGTGCTTTTAAATATTTTTTCAAGCATATAGATGTATCTTTGGAGTCTTGGAATTTTATTGATTTGTATGAGGTCGTACTTTGTAGCCCGGATATAGATGTGGTAACATTTCCTAGGTTGGTGTTTACACTATAATATGACTGCGTTTTATAATATGATGGACCTTGCCGTAATTTATGCAGTCTCTGTAGTTTGCAGGATGTTGCTCTTTGCAGTTCACACATGTTGGAGGGGAATTTCTATTTAGTGGATACGCCTGAGCAGGGTACCTTCCAAGGCACTTTACCCATATCTTGGCTCTTTATTGCAGCATTTTTGCGTATGGTTAAAGTATAAGCCCAGTGGATTTCTGTAGTGATCCTATTTTAACCATCATAAAATACCTCTTATATTAAAGATGGCTTCTATATTTTAGTAACAGACATCTTTTAGTAACTTTAAATTCGGATCCTTCTTTGACCTTCTCTTTTTTAATTATATTTGCTGCATTTTCTATTTTTAGTTCTTGTCTTTGGCGATCTTCCATAATATCTTTTATTGTACAGGTTGGATGGAGGCCCCTTGCCATAACCTTTATTGGGCGGTTGCTTTTATTTTCATATGTATACCATTAGATTTTCTTTTGTTGATAAGGCTCTATAAGTATCAGAGTTCGGTGTGTAGATTTTTCATATTAGTAGATTAGTCCGGAAAATATTCCGCTTTCCTTTTCTTGCTTGGACGTTTTTTCCGTTTAAAAATACATTCGGTCTCTTTTGTTAACTCCTCCTCATCATTATAAAACTCTGTAGTCTCGTTACTAATTTGAGGTTCATCATTGGCTTTGGTTAAAGAACATTTTCTCAATTCTTCATTTCCCTTCGTCAGCACCATAATTTTGCTACTAAGCTGATGCGAAGATTCGCATTTTCTCTTTCTAACTGAGAGTAACTAACTAAGCTACCGTGTTATGATCCAAAATTAGTTATCTTACTATCATAATCTAGATATCTCTTGATCTCAACGTCTTACCCAAAACATATAAAATGAATTATGGCAAAAAATAACGATTAAGACAAAGTGTATTTTCCATAGTTTTATACATAATGCATATAGTTTGGATGAATGGTGAAACCATATGATGATGAACATGAAATGTATAATGGTAATTATCATATTTTTGCACGATTCCGAATATTACCAATATAATATAACAAATCTCTATATACCAATTAAAATGAAATTAAGAAATATTCTTGTTTCATTGAGTGAGCGCGCGGATAACGATCAATATCGATCGGTCGAGTTAGACACTCATACATATATATAGATATTTTTAATTTGAATTTCCTAAGAAAAGAGATTGGATCGCGCGATCATAAAATATAAATTGATTTATATTTTATGTATAGAATAATGTTGTTATATGTTATGTCAGCGCTGTACATAGAAAAACATGAAATTTGTGCGCGGACAAAATAAATCTATCAGGAATATCAGAGTCGAAATATGAAAAATTTAAATAATTTTAGTACATTTTTTATTTTGGCTATATAATTTAAAATTCATTGACCCCCTCGCGTATTTTAATCCCACATTTAAATTAGAAAACCGGCTTTTTATAGAGATCTTATTCACCAAACTATATATAGTTTATAATTAACGTACTCACAATATTTAAACCAGTTTCAATTAAAAATCTTAAAATATATTAAATAAAACCCAAGTCAATTTAAAAACCGTCTTAAAATCACAAATCACGATTGACCTTCACATACAAAAAATTTATGTATTTCTACTCGCGTATTTATATGAAATTAAATTTTTCAATTGAACTTATACCAACAACATAATATTCTCATAAATTACGAATTTTTTTTTTATTCGCGAATTTTTTCGCGCGCGAAATATATAAATCTACCCAATACACACACACACACACACACACATCAATGGTGTCAAAAGAATAAAAAAAAATAAACAAGTGGCAAAATCTTTAAAAAAAAATTAAGTTCTTGGTTTTAATTTTGGTTTGTGTATTTGTTTGGTTTTCGTGGAGAGTTGCGGGGAAGCGCGCGAGAACGTCTTAAATCATAATTGGTTTTGTTTGGAGCTATAGTCGAGAATAGATAGAAAAATCTAATTTAATTAGTTTCAGTCTATAATTAATTATTAATCGTTTCCGTTGATTTTGTGTTTTTTGATTTTGAAATTTTTGGAGTTTTTATTCCGGTTTTCAGTTCAGCGGAATTTTGGTTCAGATATTAATCATTTTTGGGCTTCGATCGATTTAATTTAAATTTAATGTAATTTCAAATTTATAATGTCGTGAATTTGAAAATGAAATTACCTTAACTTATTTGCTGTTGTGCGAAAAATCGGTACAAAATTAAAAATTGAATATTTTATTAAGGTACCGAAATGTTGTTCAATTCCCAAAAGCAATTTATAAAATGGTAAATTTCTTAATTTTTATACTTATTTATTCATTATAAGCGCTTTAATTCTAAATTCTTATAGTCTTGAACTTGAACTGAAATATTCATTTGTTTCCAAATGTTTAAACTCTTATCTTTGTTAATTTTGAATCAGTTTGAATCACTGTGCGTTAACACGTTTTTAATTATTTTATTCATTTTATATACGATTTTCGAATTACAGCATTTATTTTTTAGATTTGGTATACAAGTTTGACCACTCCAAGCGTCTTTTATTAATGAGTAAAACCATTATACATATATTTCAACCATTCCAAATCCATCAAAAACGCGTTAATTTTGTAACGCGCGCATAAGCATTAATGACGGGCGGTATAAAAAATTAAGATGTACGGAAGATATTTTCCTCACACCTTAATTTAATTTCACTTAAAAATCATTAAGTAAATTAAATTATTTAAGAATTGTTAGTTCAACCACCATGTATATCAAATCCGATAATCCAATTAAAAATCAATTTAATATTTTTATTTTATTTTAAATCCATTATGACAACCACTATAAATATATGTATATGGTATTTAATCGTGATCAAATAAAAATATAAATTCTAATTTAATTATTTTAATTAAATAATTTCTATGTGATTTGTCACACTTTGATGGATATGTGATACGTAACGAAAGTCGTATATGTAGGTAATCTATGCTGCGCTTTCCAGTCATATACTCAAGATTATTATCGATCGTTTTGTCCCAAAAACGAACAAAAAAATATTTTTGTTTGTATAACGTTGGTGTTGATAAATTTATTTATTTATTTTGTACTAAATATTTGACACGTGAATATAAAAAATAAATTTAAATGCTATATATATGTACATACGAGTATATTAACTATACGATCATCTGTGATCATCATTCAACACACACACACACAATTCTGTGGAGACGAGTGAACGTACATATATTTAAAATACGATTTCATTCATAAAATTTTACGATAAAAAATAAAAATAAATTTTGTTAGGAGAAGACGATGATAATATATATATATGTATATATAAATGATCTTCATTTGAATGATAACGATCATAACAGATCACACGATCGTACGAAATTTATAAATAGCGCTTTAAATTTAACAAGAACTAATTTGTTGTCACGTTTTTTAAAATGATTTTATTACAATTTTTTTTTGCAAAATTAACACTCTTTGGCTTCCAACTTATATTTATTTAATTTTTTTTATTTAAAACAAATTTCTTAATATTTTTTAAAAGAAACAGTTAAGAGATAGTCTTAAAATAAATATTTAGATTATATTTGTGGTGTGAAATTATTGATTTTGCTGAATGTTACGCATCTAGCAAACGTTATATATAGTGTGTGCAGCATACAATTGTGATTTAAACATCGATACCAATTTCTATTTATAGTTGTTACATTAAAAACGAAAGACAAATAATTTGTTAGGTAATTAATTTTGACATAAATCATGATAATCTAAACAGTATTAAGAGGAAATTACAAGAATTTGTGTTGTGTCAGACAGCCGTCTTTAGAGTTAAATTTATGTCAATTTAAATGTTTTTAACTGATCAAAAGAGTCGACTTACATATTTACATACTGTGTGTTATTAGGATTGGAAAATGATGTTAAAGAAAAGTTATTAGCTATGCCATCAAATAAACACGTTAATCTTTGCTTACATTATAGTTTTACACTTTTAAATTAATATCCAAACTATGCTATAGAACAAAACAATTCTAGATTAAGAAACATACTATATATCTTGATCAGTCGCTAGAGATTAGATTGCATTTAAAAAAATCGTAACAAAATGTCGATAGGGAAGTTGAAATATGGGAGTTCCTTCAACCCGGCTCCATTTTGCAATTTTGTTGCGGACATGGCACGCTCTTGATGAAATTTCCTTCAATAACAGCGGCGACCAGTTACAATTGATCAGTCCAGCAAAACGTGGTTCATCATTCATCACGTCAAACCATTTGCCCATGTCAAAACCACAGACTATAGATCCTGTGCGCCACAAAGCCACATACACAGAGTTCCAACATATGGTGGAATTATGGATTTGTCAACCCCAGTATGATCTCCATTAAACTTGGTGAGGAAAAAAATGTTGATTGGACACCATGTGGGGATTATTGTAGATTGTACTCGGTCACAACACCTGATCATTATAGGATTCCATTCCACTAGCACGGCAATTACTACCCCATTTGCCCTTTTTGAACTCACCCGAATGCCATTTGGTCTCCAGAAACGCTGGCCAGACGTTCCAGCGATTTATCAGTGAGCTTGTTTAGATCTCTGACTTTGTGTTTATGTATATCGACAATATTCTTATGGCATTGGAAACCGAGGAACTACACAAAGTGCATTTGAAACAACTCTTCCAAAAATGATCAGAGTTTGATGTTAGTGTCAAGACCTCAAAATGCATATTTGGTGATAGCACTCTTGACTTCCCCTCAGCTTAAAGTAGCTTTAAAGGCCCGAAAGTACTCACCGGCTGAACTGGTTTACTGTCAAATCATGAACCTAGGTGAATTCTTCGTTGAAAATTCTCTTTCATCGCGACGAACCAGCGACACAGTTATCGGTCATCTACGCACAACATGCAAAATTCGACATACCCACAAAAACACGACAATTCAAATCGACATCTTTGTTCCATTTCCATCAACCGTTGGACAACTGTTAAGAGGAAGAACTACAACATTTCAACTGACCGATTGAAACCAGCATTCGGAATACTCCGAACACGCAAAAATCGTCCGTATAGCAAATCCTTTCACTAGCCACCCTTTTACTTGAGGGTGTGTACTGTAGCGCCTTGAATGTTCAACCATAACAATCTATACACCCCTACAGACACCGCGCGGGTTGATCAACTGTGTACATCTATAAGATCAACACTAATATATGTATATCATTAACAATCCGCAGCTCTATCCTACAACGAGTAGCCACATCAATAAACAAAGTAACTCATAATGAGCTGATAATGGTTAGGATACAGCGATATTGTGGTAGCCGTGTTCTATCATCTTTAAATGTCATCGTCGTATTTTGTATTAACATTTCTTTTTTTGTTAGTAAAAATAGTAATAATAATTAGTGAATTTAGAATACGAATAAAGTTTTGTTTACACAAGGTTGATCGACAAATTTGGCTTTTTATTTGAGGCAAGGACCAATAACCAGTTTAGTAACCGGGTTTACTAACAACCACGGTTTTTGCAAACTCTACGCACAACACTTTCAAATTCGTATTTCGCCCTCATTATTGAAAAATTCTTCATTATAAAAAGCAGATTTTGATTATAATGAATGCTGGAAACAGATGTACAAAATTTCCACATGCAGCATTTAGTCGAACGAAATGTTCAAACTCAAGATATTCAACTTACTGGGATGCCAGATTTATAAACTGATTGTGGGTGACAAAATAAATATCAAACCAAATTTCAAATTTTTTTGTAAGATTATAGAAGTTTAGTCTGTTTTCAAATCAATAGCAAAATATAAATATATAATAAAATAAGAAATCTTTAAGATTTATATAATCGAAAAATAATGAGTTCTCAACTATCTCAGACAGGTATTTAAACGTTCACTGCTTTTACATCGCTTTCCGAGAATTGTATGCTTTCTTCCGTTTTTACGTAGTCTATAGAAATTCCAGGCAATCAATATTTTCCCACACGAATCCGGAAAGATTATTTTGAATAATGGACTATAGCACAACCAGTAATCACTAGAACAAAACACGAATTCGGGGAACGACACATCAGTTTCAGTTTTCGGTGTGATACATTATGTTATACTCTCCTGACTGGGATATATTATATTATTTCATAACGCAAACTGCATAAAAATCGTTTTTTTCGCGCCTAATCCAAGGATTCAAGGAGCGTCTCGCTTAATGATTTGGAAAATCCTGATAGTATTCCTTCATTTGAGTTAGAGTAAACAAATTATCAAACATGCTCCACATCTAGATACGACAGAATGAAGCAAAAACATTATTAAACAAATCTAGCAACATCAGTATAGGAACCAAGCGCAAATTTTAGCGAAAAAAAAACTCGATATAGGAAAATAATTTTTGTAAAATAAACTCAGTATGCAACCAAAACTGCTAGATTTGTTGTTTCGTCATAACAAAACTTTGAAATCTATCTATGTAAATAAAAATAATTTTTAGCGGTACATCCTGAGGTACCGATAAAATAAATTAAATAATTTGTTAAAAGCCTACTATGTAAGTAAATTATATGTTTTTCTAGCAAATTAGAAAAAATTATATCGAATTTTTTTTTCGCTAAAATTTGCGCTTGGTTCCTATACAGATTACCACACAAATGGATAATCCACACGGCTTGAAACCTTAAATGGGGATTGAAGAAACTATGAACGATTCGAATCATTATTAAAAATTAAATTATTTAAAATTACACAAAACAAAAATAACAGTTAGCCCTATATACCGTTAAAAATTAGCTGATTAATATCTGTTAAAATATATTGAGGAAAACCTCTATTATACAAATATTTAACAAATGAGGAGAAACCCAACCGCAAAATTTATTGGTAAATATTCAAAAATATTTTTTCTACGAAAAATTGTGTGCAACCAAAATTGCTACAATTAAAATTTTATATGCACATTCGCAAACAAAGTACCGACAAAATAAAATGCTGTCACTCGGGTAATCGGGCAATGTTTGCAATTTGCAACCAAAATGTAAAATAAAAAAAAATAGACATACGCTAACGCTACTACGATCGCTATGAAAATAAATGTGCATTTCAACGAAAGTGTTTCTTTCATTTTCAGTTATTTTTCGAATTATTCGCACTAAATGACGTATATTATGTACATAATATGTATATCTAAACCAATAATGTATTAGACTACTTTAAACATTTAGCATCTGTCACTAACGCAAATGATGATTTAATTTAACATGTTGATAAGAGTTTTATTAACTTTATTCGGCGATTCCAACGAGACTCGTTAAGTGCTTCACATGTTTTAAACCACCATAAAAAAATTAAATACATTTATTTTAATTAAACCAAAACAACACCAAATTCCAATTAACAAAATTTCCTCAATTAATTATCAAACAGCGAAATAAACATCAGTCATACTTCCAACCGTGTGTGAACTCCTAAACTATATTACGAGTATCTATATTTATTTACTTAAATAAGAATTCTAATTAAATTTTATAATTTTGCAGAAATTAATTTTTTTTTATTTTTTTGCTTCTTAAGATCGAATAAATTTTCTAAAGAAAAAATAAATAATGATGAATTGAAATTAAATTATTTTTTCGGAAATCCTTTATAAAATGTAAATTAATTTTAATGCTTAAGTTGGAACATATAAATTTTATTTTCTATATAAATGAAAATTGATACACGCTATAGCTATTTCTAATTAAAAAAAATTATTTTTAAAAATGACATAATTTTTCGGGACAGTTTTGTTTATATACGAAACATTAAAAAGTATGTTGTATACAGTAATTTATGTATACCAATTATATCTTATATCCGCGGTTTATTTTTGGCCGAAGGTCAACGAACATGAACCATATATTTACACAGCAACATATTATTTTATTACATAATTTATGATCCATATAGGCATTTGCAGAATTTGTTTCAAAAATTTGTATTTTCGATAAATTAGGAACATATTGAGTTCTTCGTGTAATATTAGATGGGTTGAAAGAATATTATATAAGAATATACAGTATACCACCAATAAATTTGACACACTCCTCATTAAATATGTCTAACTTATCAACTGGCACAACATTAAAACAACAACAATAATACTGAAGTAAATTTCAAACTACATATTTGTGTCGTTTTATTTAAAGACAGTAAAAAAGACGTAAACTCATAAATTACGACACGAGGCTCGAGAAATATCATAATGTTTATATGACCACATAAGTCATTTTTTAATGGTATGTCATATGTCAACTCGTATCTAAATCTTAAATTGTCGCTTGTATGTATAATTTTATGTGTGTGTGTTTATTTTTTTTAAAGAACAAAATATTTACAAGATCATCACACATGATCATCTTTTTTTGAAATTGTTTCTTCTCCAATGATTATCTGAGTGTATACATTACTATACTTGAAAATTTATGTAATTTCTGGCATTTGAAATTCTCGTATTTTATATATATTATGAAATTGTACTTGTTTCTTAAGTGGTTTTCTTATTGTTTTCTATTTTTGTATATTTTTTGTTTTTATGGAGGAATGTAAATATTTTGACTTGGTTAGAGATCATAAGTCAAAATTATTTGGGTTTAAAAAATATTGTTTTATAATTGATAATCGTGAGAGTTCTAACACCTACTACCATATGAATTACAGTTAGCCACCATATGTATATTTATTATATTTGATCTAATTACTGTTCCATTGATGTTAATTAAGCCGCCAAATCTTATAACCACCTCGCACAAGATAAATATTATTCATTCTATCTTACATAATTTATCTTTAAACTTTTTTTATGTTTATTTTCACTTGCAACTATATGAAGAAAACATATAAATTTAAAAAAACATATAAAATTCATTGTATCTATACGCGCAGACATACAAATTTGAACTGAGTCTAATTATAAAACTACTGTGAAACCCATAATAACTAAACGAATCTTTTTTACAAATAGGAAATCTATCGTTAATTTAATATCTATGTACATACATGCCATCATTAACGTGAGATTTAGACACTCAATTCTATTAGGATGTGTATAAGTTAAACACAAAAACCGTATTGAAAATTAGCATTTTAGTGTTAAATAATTAAATCATTAAAGAAAATATTTTATTTATGAAGTTCGTTAGTTTATAGTACATATTGATTTATACTCGTTTATGACTCCAAATTGTAGTTTTAAATAAAATACAATTATACATACATATATACATACATACATGTTCGAGTTTAATTATAATCTTCCGCGTTTTTGGAGAGAAAATGTAAAATTTATTATCCAACTTTTTGTAATCTGTTCAAGTACTGCTCGTATATTATATCAACACTATATACTATATGTAGATGCATGTGATAATAGAATTTTATTATATTTTAAGAGTTTTTATATTTTTTTTTTATGTAATCTTACATTGTTGACAAATTTACAATTGTCTTTATTTCTTGATTTTTATCACTTGAAGAATAAAAATGTATGCGCGCATATACATATGTTGACACAGTTTACCATATAATTAGATATTTAATGTTGGATCTTAAGTGTTTTTAAATATTTGATTTATGCAATCATCCGAAACTGAATTTAATGCGATGTAATAAAATATGAAAATATTATTTTAGGTTGCAACTAAATTGTATGCTTATGCGGATATAGAATTTCTTGTAAATTAATCACAATATATTAACACAAGACTATCGTGATACTGTAATCATCGATTGAATTAACAAAATTCAAAAGAATCCAAATCTATAAATAATTAGATTCTGCGATTTTTTGATCTAACAAACAATGTTCAAGAGATCTAAAACAACCAACAAAATATAAACTCAAGTGCGCCAATAAAATAAAAATCTTCGTCTGCGTTTGTTTAATGTTTTCAACAAATTATATGTTAGGAAATTTCATTGAATTCAATCGATTTTCTTCCAATTTTAAATTTCAATTGAACATAAATATTTCTTATGCTCTCGCAACTATTTCAAAAATAGAATACGCACTATAACAAATAATTAATTATCTTGGAAAATTTACAATATATTAATTAGTCGATAATTTATACAAAATTGGTTTATAAATTTGAAATTATTTTACCTGTTGAGCGATTGTGTAATCGTTATAAATATCATATAAATTAGGATTTATCTATACAAACCAACATCATGCAATATGTGTATCGTGCTGCGTAAGCTTGTATGTTATTTTTAATTTACCGCGTTATTTTTACCACGGTTAATTGAAATAAATTAAGCTTCGGCCACTTCTAATTAATTTTTTAGCTTATAGGGCCCGCAAATTTACCAAAATTTTTATTTAACGCTAAACAGTAAAAAAAAAATATTAGAACCGGTTAACCCGTACTTTTTCTGAGGCTCAAGGGTCTCCCAAACCGCTCGCAGTTTGCTTCCCTTACAAGCGATTCTTAATTTCAATTGATCGTAATTCAAAATTTGAAAAATACCCCAAAACTTCTACACATTTTTGCAATTCGAATATTGGAAAAATTGGAGTAATGCAAAAATTGAAAAAAATTTCCATCAGAAATTGGAGAATTCTATAAACGTTTAAAAGTTTAATTTTAACCTTTATAATGTTATACTCGAAATTCCGTTTCCAAAATTTAAAAACTGCTATGAATTAGTAAATTTCAAGAATTTTAATTAGTTTTTCAAAACCGAGTTTAAATTCAGAATTTTAAACGTCAAATTCGATTTCGTATTCGTTTGATTTTCGAAATTTCACAATTTTAAAATTAAATTTACAAAAATATCAAAAATTAAATTAAAATAATCCAGATATTCGAAACCGAATTTTGAAAATTTTAGATTTTATTTAAGTTTTTTCGAAATTATTAGAAATTTGATTTAAAATTAAATAAAGTTTTCGGGGGATTTCAGAAGTTTTCTTATATTTAAAATGGAAGTTTTAGAATAGATTTTTTTTTTAATTTGGAGGAATTTTTTAAATTTTGATATATATTTTTGAAAATTTCTTAAATTTATTGTATTTTTTAAAAATATAATTAAAATTTCCAAAACTTTGTTTAAATTTTTTATAATTCGAGAGATATTCCGAAATTGAAAAAATCGTCTCAACTTCAATTGAAAATTCTAATTAACTTTCGATAAATTTGTGAATTTTGAATATTGTAAAAATTAGAGAAATTCGCTAAAGTTTAAAAAAATGTCCACCCATTTAAATCATTTCAAATGCCCGCCCATCTCCAATTTAACGGAGATTCAAGTTTTAAAAATTCAATAAATCGAATTTTAAATTTTATCTTCAGACTCGTATTCGTGAAAATAAGTTACAAAAATTTTCGAATTTTAAAATTTAAAAGTTTTAAAAATTATTGGTTTTACATAACCGATCTAATATTTCGAGTTAAAATTCAGAATTGCAAACGACAGATTTTATTTCAAACACGATTATAGGTAATTCCATCTCACATCTAATTGAAATTCAAAATTTAGGAATAAATTTCTAGAAAACCGTTAATCTAATTTTTTTCGAAATTTTAAAATATTTTCAAATTGACGAAGCACCTGAACGTCATAAATTAATTTAATATCTTCCGTTTAATTCTCTTTTTCGAAAGTTTTATTTGATCGATCGATCTTACACATTGTTCGGCCCATAGATTTGAACCTGGTACCTCCTGTTCCAAACGTCACATAACTGTAACTTTAACTACTAAATGTTGGGTATGTTGAATATCATCATAATTGGATAAGCAATAGCCTTGGTAGTTTCTTGCCATCGAAATATCTATAGTGCTGAAATATATTGTTAGTTCGACGTATGCATGTATGTAAAATACTCGTTTCGTATGCACGTATATAAAAATATTCAAAACTGGATAGTTTAGTTTTTGTTCTAGAAGAAAACTCCATAAGTTAGGTTTATATCCGGCCCCTACAGTAAAACGGGATCTGGGGCCCCGGTCTCTTTGGGGCATACCATATGCAAGTCATAAGCAGACTTTCAAATTCTTCACTTGTAGGTACCGTCGTTTGTTCATGGTGAATGATGATGTCAGTTCAGCTATTACATTGTCACCTGAATCTGCTGATACATTTAGTATTACCAACATTTATAAGTGGCGGGTCAATATGAGGGTATGTGCGCTTCCTAGTAAGAGAACCAACTCATTTTTTTGTGTCTTGGCCCATTTAGAGAAAAAGCCGAGTGCGTATTACATTCCCTCAGCGTACAGAGATATTTTCATTACAATACAACTCAACATCTGAATAATATAATCAAAACCAAAGCCAACCAAAGAACTTGGTGTCGACTGAAGGTTGAATAAATTCTGATCTAAATTAGACTATTGAAAATCGTAATCGTGTAATACAGATTCGAAATTATAAATTCAAAAATTCAAACCTATAGATACCAAGCCAGATGTGTTTTAGAAATAAGTTATCAATTAAGATTGAAATTAATTATAATTAATTCTCAAAAAAAAAATTATTTCTTACATCTGTAGAGATGATTTAGAACTGCTGTTGTAATGTTTTAAAACCAATTTAAAACAATTTGGTTAATTCGCCTAAATGTCATGTATATAGCGAATTGCCTCAAAAAAAATATTTTTAGAATTTTTCGTGTTTGATGCGTTTCGTTCTGATGTGGATAAAAGGCTTGAATTAAGTAGAATTATCTGCTTAATCTATTATGTAGGCCGTATCCGATTTCTGTGATAATTATTTTTACAATAATAATTATAGTATTTTGTATGCAACCAAATAATTACAGCGCTGCTATGTGTAATATTTTTGACACTTTCGAACGAATTTTTTTTTAACCGGTACGTATTGTTTGTTGCTATAACCAAGAAAAAAAATATTAGCTTGAGTAGGTCAATTCTGATTCCAGGCTCTTTGCGCTATACGACAGAATATTTGTAAGATTGTTCGTTAACCACAATTAATATAATTTGGCGCCAAACTACATTTCCATAGTCGCCAGCACATTCTAGCATTCTACGATTTTTACGATTTCTTACTGTGCACGTTACATTTTATGTAAACAATGTCAAAACTATTACATAAATTGGATGTTGACGAACATAGACATTTTGACCAGGTTTAAACAAAATCAGTCTAGCTCTTAAGTTATAAAATCTAGCAATGGTAATCGTTGAAACAGTTTGCTTCACTGGTATCTTTTTCACTCATAAGTCATTTTAAACTGGCAGGATTCTGTAATTTTTGAGAATTAAGAATTCATGCCCTTCAATGTAAGGTCGACATTTCTGGACATTCTAGCTCGGTTATTGAGTAGTTCTTTTGAGCTCCATTAAGTTTTTGTGATATTAGATAGTGGAGCGTTCACATCTGATATAAAATTAAATTGGAATAATCTGGTGTTATTAAAATTGGGGCAAGATGATAATAGATAATTTAACTGCTGAAAGGCATCATCGGATTCTTTATTCCAAACAAATTGTACGTTTTTTTTAGCAGATTAGTTGGATTGGAGCGGTTATCATCATTACGTATCATTACGAAAACTCAATCTTTTTCACCCACTAGAAAACCTAAATATTTTATTTCCCTTATTCGGAAGTGGCTCTTTTCTAGATTTACCATCAGCCCAGCTTCGGATAATCGCTTAGTTATACCATCTGAACCAACTGAAAAGTTTAGATTGTCATGGTATACGTATATATATATACGATCATGAAAACTATGAGGAATCACTTTGTGCATGAGTCTCTGAGCCGCTAAAGATGAAAACTGAATTGACTTATTATTATTTGTTTGTAGTTATTTGGAGAACTCGTGCTGCTCGGTTCTCGAGTTTATTTGGTCTGTCAATCGGGGTCAGTATTTGCATTCAGACAGTTTGATTTTCTTAGTCCTGTGGGGGCGCAATCCTGGTATCTATGCCCAACATTATTATATAGTTTTTTGTTTCGGGTGTAGTCGTATAATTGCATTTTTTTCGGAAATTTGACAATACATTTAACAATTTACGATTTAGAGATAAATAATTCCTGCATTCCTTACTTCATTAGCATTAACCATTTAACTATCGTATAGTATATATGTGTATAATTATACGACATACAACATATTTATATAAGTTCTTTGTCCTTCGTACAATTTACATGAACTCTATAATATTATGTATAATGGTATAACTATTTATCGTCTTTAACGTGACAACTATAAATTCGATATAAACTGCATTGAATGCATTATAAATTTGCCGAGCACACGAAATAATCTCATATTTTCCTTTTAACTTATTTACTAGATGTTGTTAATGTTGTTGTTGTTTTTCTTATGAATGAAATTTAAGAAAACCATTATTTAAGTGCAAAACCAATATATATGTATACAGTAGGTAAATATATCATTATAAAATGTAATGGTGACCTCCGAGGTCATCAATCCGATTAATGAAAATTTATCGTTGCTTTAGGTCTTCATTAAATTAAATATTGTGAAAGGAAACCACGGTCGAATCGATGGTTAACCTATTTTACCTCCATGTACACCTCATTAGAAATCCGTCTATCCAATCGTCTCCATTAATAAATTCAAGTTTTATATACGTACATATACGTCTATATGTATATAGGAAACTGAATATATTTACAAACCAAACCAACGTGTAATATAATAATTTCTTCGTAGGTGTTGATCAAGTGCCTATATAATGTTTAACAATCATCATATGGAAAAGAAAAAGGAAAAACTTACCTCAATTTTTTTTTCTTCCACTTCTTCATATTTTTCTTATTCTTAACGTACATATATAAACTTCTTACACAATTCTCGAAAGACAACATGCAATATGTTTTGTTGAATGAAATGTTGTTTTTATTTTAATTCATTCATAAAATACAAAGAGGCAAGCCTTATGTGTGTTTGCAGACACAAAATGTCTTCCTGCTATTAAATACATATTTCATTAACTATCCATAATTATTGATAAGAAATTAATTTTTAACTTTCTTAAATTATCAACGAAATTTATGTTTACTATAGCTGCTTGGTTGGAGCGCGCACGCGCAGCGGTGGTCACTCAAATTGTGTGCACACGAAAAAAAATTAGCTGTGATTCATGCGTTTATTATATATTCTCTAATCGCAGCAGGACAATAACTGCTTCCTATTTGGATCATACTGTGCGATTTAAATTTACTTGTTGGGCGAGAGTTCAAAAATTATTCATGTCGCTAAACGATTTATTCTTATATATATGCGCACATACAGTTTATTGAAAGCGCGATGATAAAATGATCGTGTCGGGGGGATCCAAAACTAAAATCATTTAATTTTGCGAAAATCAATATTTATTTTTAAAAATTATGTACAAAATTGTAAATTGTTTGTTGTGCTGCAGCAAGTAATTTTGAAGCGAAAAATTTCATGGTCGATGATCATAATTTTATTTTATGATTACATTTTTTTTGGTTTAAATATCTTAGGGGTATCAAAAAAAAACAAACAACACAAAATCGAAAGAAGAATTAATATTAAAAATTTTGATTGGTTTTGGATCTTGGATCTTGAATATACCGATCGATTCAAGTCAAAGTGATCGTTATATTATGTATAAAGATCAAGTTGATTGTCTTGTCGTGCCGTTTACGTTGTTGTTGCTTAATTTTAGAGGGAAAAAAATTGTAACCGCAACGTTAAGTAAAAGCAATCATATTTAATTTTTATATTTTTATTTTTTTAAATTATGATCAGCTATCATAATTTATTTTATATATAGGTTATCTGTTACGCATATACATACAGTGAGACAGTGGTGGAATTTCAAATATGTTTTTAAAAATTTGTATGTAAATTTAATTTAATTTCACTTTTTTTATAAATACTTTATGCGTTGGTAGTTTTATGTTACAAAAAATGTAAAAGAAAACATCACATCAAGTATGTATGTACATACAAATATCTTTCATTGCGTATACAAGATCTTTTACGATCACTTAAATTCGTAATCGGCACAGCTTGAACTTTGGTACTCATGTATTGACAAATTATTGTGTATGCATGCACCCCAAATAATTAACTTCATTCGTCGATGAATTTGCACATATACGTATGCCACGAGAATACATAAACTAGTTTGTTTCTATATTTATGTATATATTCATACGATTTTCATTCAAAAACGAAAATTTATAAAAAAAAATCTATATAACTGCTTCCTACATTTTCATGTAACAGACTTATCCACCAACCAACAACCAATAGTAAAGTATATAACATAAAAACAAGCTTACATGAACATGAAAATGATGACTTATCTGTTTTATTGCAACAACAAAAAAATGGTTTTCGTCGCGATTCGTATTTTTATTTATTTCTAATAAATAAAATCGAAGGGATTTTGGCAGGCTTGCTTTTTGCAAGCACTAACGTATATACTACAATTCGTTAAATAATCCCTTGACCATTTCCAAACTTGTTTGCAAATACTTCATTAATCTCCGGGTCCTAGGTAACTCTAATTGGGCCTGAACCCACGGCTCCGTGGTTAACTACTTATAGTTGTCGTCTGGCGACTTTATAAGCGAGCCCAATTCTGTGTTAATGTAGGTCAGTTGTCCTCCATACATTGGTTAAACTTGTATAGTTTGCTAAAGCTGCTTGCTTCTGCAAATTGATTTAATACTGGGTTTGCACCAAGGGCCGTCCACGTATTGAGCTATTAGACTAATGGAACTTGTTTGATTTCACTTATTATAGGTCATCCAAAACAAGCTGAAAGCTTACAGCTCATATTTTTCTGTTTGATTTGAAGTTCAATCTTCTCTTCCATATGGAAACAATACCACGGTTCCGTTTTATAAAACTGTGAACTGTATTGAAAGCTTTACCTGGTTGTTAAATTTTTTTATTCATTACTTCCATAATTGGGGCACGCTGATTATTTTTCTTGCTTGTGCCATCATTGTTAAGACCATTAAGTGACATTTTGAATTAAAATCCTTTCTCATGCTTTCTCTTTAAACAAGTCAGATGACTTCCTATTGATTTTCTCAACTTTGCCGTGATTCTGACATGTAATTTGTCAAATTTTCAAAATCCATTATTTTATAGTTCTATTCTATAGCTTCGATCCGGTTGCAGTTTATCTCTATTCCATATGTGACCACCACGACTCCCGTTACAGGCCTGTATCCGAACATCAAAATTTTCGATGATATTTCCCAATAAAAGCAGTTCAATGGCCTCAATTTCAGCTCTATTGTTGTTCTTAAGATCTTGAAGTGTTTGTGGATCATTGTTATACAATTTACATTTACAAAACACTTAAAGAAAATAATAACCAGTGCCTAATCGCTTGATCGTGGTAGCCAATTGACAGTAGAATTTCTTGAAATTATGCGATCAAATCGAGCTTGGTTGCCAATAAATCGAGTGTTTTACGATTTGTGTGACATGTGTCATCGTTTTGTTGAAACCAAAGATCATCACGTGTAAATTTCGATGTAAAGTGGTTAATGACACGTTTAATTGTTGTGCACAACGCCTCAGAGAGGTGCTTGGCTTGCTCCCAAGCCAATCTTGAGTCATACTGAGAAAGTTCGTGAAGCTTCTCAAAAATTGTTCGTCTTATTTCTTAAGAGTATAAGGACGCTTGCTGCTTATTGATTTTTCGCACCAAATGGAGAGCTTTGCCGCAAAATCAGGAACTTGTTACAGTTTGCGTTTTGAATTTAGGGCTTTAGAATGAACTCTGCCAAGTGTTTTTAACCTGTCCAAATCTCTTGTATAGTTACTAATTGTAACTGTAAGACAAATAGAAGATATCCTAAAAGATATGTGTAATTCTTCCGGTCTTGACAATGTATCCAGAACTACGTTGCTTTCAACTTTGACGAACCTTCAACCGGTAAGTAAACTGCTAAATGTAGTCGAGCTGGCGACTAACGTAGAGTACGTTCCAACTTAGATGCGGTAGTCAGAGGCTTTTGATTAGTGTCAACGTAAAATATTTTACCTTCGACAAAACACCTGAAATTCTTGAAACCGTTGCTGTCACTCATTGTTACTAGGTGCAAAAGTATAGCAGCGCTAGAAGAACTTTGCTTGCATAATCCGAGTTGCATCATACGAAAATGCCTAATTGTATACCACATGTAATAAATGTTTCTCTAATATATTTATGGTAGGGCCGTTAGCTGCCACTAAGCTACTATCCGAATCACAATGTTTTTGAAGTAAGCTGCACCAGTGTTGATGAGAAAACAGAGTTTGGTTATGCGGCAAGAAATAGTTAACCGACGATTGTGACACGTCCCATCGATCGCTGCATTCTCTTTTTGAGACGATTTAGTTTTCCGGTGAACCTTTGGTATGCATGTGTTAGATCGTTGTCTCGAGTAGTGTGTCCGCTATTGGAATTTACAAAGAATTGTATGAACAACTAAATAAAAATTGTTTGTCGTGTATATGACATCTATTTAACAAAGGATGAACTAAGACATACGTTACGTTTTAGCGTAGTCAAACACGGTTCGATGACTGGATTATGAATGTACTACTGATCTATATGCCATCAGGAACATCGGAATATGCCAATCCCAGTTGAAAGTCGTGTTTAATTTGTACCGAGCAACTGGCAAACCTCCTGAAATATGATTGACTCAAAAAATCTCCGAAAGTGTCCGAAATAGTCCCGCCATATCCATTGCAATTTTTTCGAATGATGTTCAGACGTTATATTGCTGCATATTTCACGATTTTTCCATGCAAGCCCTTTTACCGCCGCACATTGATCACGTTCTTAACACCACCCCACTATAGATTGTTTGTCTACATCCTGACCAGTAGATTCTTAAGTGACCTTCCCTTACTCATGCGCGATACTCCTTCAATACTTCGTCAATTTCAGACTTAGGCAACACATATACTGATTATTTCACTTTGCCGTTCGTGATTTCCCATATTCTCTTTAAGCAGCCGTTTTCGATTTGGAGGCGGTCCCGTTGTACCTAATAAACCTTTACTGTAGGACTCTTATCTGCAATTTCACTTCAAGTGGGACGATATTCTGTGTCCTTAAATTGCATGGTTATTGCCAAATCCGAATCTGCTAGCTGCTCGTCCTTGACTATTTGATCTTCAAATAAGTGCACAATCCAAGGAAGCTTCATAATTCCCGTAAATTTTTAGATCTTAGCCAGTCCTTATCGCTGACATCTTATCCTTGTCGGTGTGAATTCCAATGGTCGTTACCATGTGCCCCAATAATTTTACCTACGTTCTATAAATAGAGACCACTTCTTCGGATATAATTTTAAAACGGCGGACTGTAATGGCTCCCATACTTCTATACTTCTGACGTATTTTTCAAGTGCTCATCGAGATCCTTTCCCATCACTATGATATCGTTCAAATATACAAGGCAAGTCTTCCAATGAAATCCCTTTAGCACACGTTCCATTAGTCAGTTGCCGCACCATTACATAATCCAAATGATCACGTTAAACTACCTTAGTCCACCCACATTAAACGCCGTTTTTTCGCGATCTCGAACGTATTTTAAAGCCTAATAACGTATCACAATCGAACTCCATAGACTGTTTGTTGATTCGATGACACCTGCAGCTGCGTGTATGTCCGTTACCATTCGATCCACCTCTTCTCGTTTTGCTAATGGTAATCTCTTTGGTGCCTCCTGTATCAATTCGATGTTTTACCATGTTAACCCGTCCATTACTATCCGGTGTATTGCAAAATTTCGACTTATACTATTCTAACAGTTGTCGTGATGAGTCTTTCTTGTTCTTTGTTAGATCTCCAGTCCTCGTCGATTCACAGAAGATTTTGAACTAGTCTGTCTCCATTTTATTTCTCGTCAGTCTCTGCAGATCTGTCCCATCTTCTCACATGTTCAACATTGTTAATTTAAGTCTAATGTTAGAAAAAGTGTGATGCACAATATGTCAGTAATTTAGCGATTTCAAAATTGTTGTCGAAATATTATGTAAAACAGCTTGAAAAAATACTTGAGGCTTTGAAAGGTTTGATATTAAGAATTAAGTTTCGTTTTAGATTGACCTAAAAAGGTGGATGCGGCTATGATATATATTAATTTTTTGTTCAAATGGTTTATCTGGGAACCGCAAAACTTTATCAATTTTTGCTTTCTGTAAAATAGATAATTCAACCACATTTCTATGACCGATATTTTAGTATAGAGATTTTTGGGTGATTTAAGAATCTAAAGAAAAATGCACTTATATTCGTTTATTATCTGTCTCAAGCATATACATAAAGATCAAACAATTACAGGTACAGTTGGTATCGATCAAAACTGAGTTTTACTTCAAAAAATGAGATTTCTCTTCGATGCGACAGGAACCACTATTTTATCTTGACAAATAAAATACCAAACATCAACACAAGGTATATCGGCAAATTTAAATTTGTGCACACCACCATGTAATAGGATACAACCGGCTCGACCAACAATTGGATGTCCATCAATCCAATTTGTAAATAGGGCCGCGTAACCCGATTCGGCCCAATAACATTCTAAATCGGTTTGACCCATATCCGTTCCACTTGTCCAGAAAATATCTGAATCCTTTTTGGACCGAAATTTATTGAATATTACATCAAGTATGATATTATTTTCGTCGTCCGTATGTATGGTAGCCAAATGCATGCTGATAGAATGACAAAATCGTTGAGCTTGGTACCAGTTCTTCTTCTGTCAAAGAAAAATCATTTATAAATATTTTAATTCACTTTTAAACCAACTTACCATTGGATTACTAAAATAATAGTTCGTTCCATTTGACGAGAAATACTCCCCGCACACAACAACTCCGATCAGTATGTAAAATACGAATGATGATGTTAAATTCATCTTGTGTCGAGATGTGATATTTACTTAACGCTTTAAGTGAAAGTATACCGATCATTATGCCTTATATACCCCCCAAAAACAAAAAGTTGTGATTTGACGTGCGGTTTGAAACTGTGCTAAATTCATTAATCAGGCAATCCGTTGACCACATTCAGCACAACTGTGATTATAGAGTGAGTCTACGACGCCATGTCATTGATCGCAAATTTAATTTAATTATTTTTTATTAAAACTGGATCACTTAAGTTACGCGATCATTATAAAGTTTTTTATGTGTGTTTACACACAGATCAATTTTCAAATTAGTGTATACAATTTCAATATTTTTGTTATGAATATTACTATTATCATTATGATTATGACGATCACGATCATAAATTATTATTACATATTTTTTTATTATTATTATTATTATATCGAGAACAATTTTATCGTTGAACTTGATAACATGAAAAATATGTTAATTTATTTATATAACCAGAGACGTAATTGGTTTGTGAAATTCCTATGGGTCTGATCGTCGATTACTTTAAGCCCCCTGCCTCAATTAAGTTTGTCACTCATGTTGTATTTCAATTTTTATTTTCAGTATGCAAGTGTGATTATTATGGTACCTCAAACAAGATCTGTAATCCATATAGTGGAATATGTTCATGTTTCCCGAACGTGATCGGAACGCAATGTGATCGATGCAGAGATGGATATTGGAATAGAACATCACGGAAAGGATGTATTTTATGTGAGTGCCATAGTGAAGGTAGTAAAAATCATATATGCCATCCATACAGCGGTGATTGTATGTGCAAGCATGGGGTTGGTGGCAAGAGTTGTGATAAATGTTTGGATGGATTTTATGGATTTTCATCGCGTGGTTGCAAAAGTAAGTTTTTACAAAGCTATATACAGTATTACAATTATAAACTCAAATGAATTATTTTATATACAGAATGTGATGATTGTCCGAACAAATCGTATATATGTGATCCAACTACAGGCAGATGTATGTGCCCGCCAAAAACAAAAGGATTCGATTGTCAACAATGTCTCACTAATACATGGGGCTGGGAATATCTTAAAGGTTGCAAGGATTGTGAATGTAATCATCTTGGCTCGATTGGTCAATCGTGTGATTTAGATTCGGGCCAGTGTAAATGCCGACAAGGATATACAGGACAAAAATGTGATCGATGCTTAGCCGGCTATTATGGATATCCAGACTGCCGTCGTTGTAATTGTAATAAAAGTGGGTCGCGTCCAGAATTTATAACATCGGGTGGCATTACATGTGATGAAACCGGACAATGTCCATGTAAAGTAAATGTACGTGGTCAGCAGTGCGACCAATGTTTAGAAACAACATTTGGGCTGTCTTTTAATAATGCGGAAGGTTGTTTGCCATGTTTCTGCTTTGGACGATCGGCAAAATGTCTTGGTAGTCAATTTTCATGGGGCCAAATTCGTAGTACGTTGGCACGACGCGTTAACATAGAATTTGTTCCGACCATTTCTCACTCGAAACCGGACTATAGCTATGTCGTGGTTGTCCAAATGTCAAGTAGTAATGGTCCAATAAGTGAGGATTCCGAAATCATACAAATGAATGATTTAAATTTGATACCTAAATCGAATGGAAATGTTACAATCGGAACTTATGGTCCACTCTATGCACCACTTTATTTTCAATTACCGTCGCACTTTCTGGGCGATCTAATTACCAGTTATGGCGGCTATTTAAATTTTACAATCGATCATAATGGTTGTGAAGCTCGTTTCCCAGACAATATCCTTCATATCTATCCTCTAATACAAATCCATTCGCATCTTGATTTAATTATCGATTACTACGGTGATGAGATGTACGACTTAGGCCAAAACGTTACGTACAAAATCAAAATGCACGAGAAGAATTGGAAATATCATTATAATGGACAAAATCTGACAAGACCGGTGATGATAACAGCACTACAAAATGTTAAATATATTTTCGTTCGAGCATCGCCGTGGAGTGATTTTACTCAGGTCGTGTAGGTAACATTCCAAAAGTGTATTTTATATAAATACAGCCGCCCCGCAACCTTAAATTAAACCATTACTTGGAATTTATTTTTAGCCTCTCGATTGTAACACTAGACACGGGAATTTATGTGTCGGGAACAACTAATAATTTTGCAGTCGAGATTGAAATATGCGAATGCGATCCACGATACAGTGGAACTTCGTGTCAGAATCCGAATAATGGGTATTATCGATATAAGAATGGAACCCAAGGCGATATTAATCGATATGATGATTTTATTGGTCTATCAGTGCCTTGTAATTGTAGTGGACGCAGTGAAATTTGTGATCGGGAGACTGGCCGATGCTTGGTAAGAATTTTATTTAATTATTTATGTTTGATCGCTAACTGAGTGGCAATTATCGTTTAGAATTGTCGCGAAAATACAGGTGGACTTCATTGTAATGAATGTGCTGAAGGATATTTTGGTAATCCCCTATATGGAATATGTGAAGCCTGTCCATGTCCTGAAACTAGGAAAAATTTTGCTAAGGGATGTCACATGTTTGGTGATGTAGTGAGTTGTGTATGCAAACCGGAGTACACCGGTAAACGATGTGAACAGTGTTTACCTGGTTATTTTGGTCGACCCGATTTAGATGACGGTAAATGTGAACTTTGTGGTTGTAATCCAGACGGAATACTTCGTAGTGGATGCCATGAAGAAACGGGACAGTGTTTTTGTAAGCCTGGAATTGTAGGACGTCGTTGTGATTCTTGTAATCAATCGAAACATATTTTAGAGGATCGTCGCTGTAAATGTAAGTATAGAAATTGTATTTTCATTCGTATTATTGTAACAAAATTTGAAATAATTTTCTGTATGTATAGTGTGCGATACATGTTCCTTGCTACTTCTTGACCGGGTCGAAGAGTTAAATCGATATCTGATCGATGGTGAAACACATATAAATTCGATAGATATTATAGCGCCCTGGGAAACTCTCGATGGATTTGAAAATATTATGCACCAACTAAATAAGAGTTTAGGGCATCATAGAATTCTTGAAAATGAGCTAAATACAAAATTTGACGAGACGGCATACGAAAAAATGTACTCGAAAGCCGTGAATTTAAAAAATAAACGAAATAAATTTGTAAATAATAAAATCGAAAAACGAAAGTTGGAAATCTCTAAAAGTTTGGATGATATGGAAAATGCCAGAAATAATGTGAACATTTTACTGGCCCAAATAAAAGATACAGTTAAAATATTAAACGAGTATGGGGATCATGTGCAACATATAAGCAACAAGAATGCATTTAACGAAGCTCGAAGTATACACGAGAATTTAAAAGATTGGCGAGATCAATTGTATAAATTAGGTAATACAACGATGTCTAAAATTGCATGCTCAACGAATTGGAATTCGTTTCTAAAGAAATTTCACGGTCAGCTCGAAGATTTGGCCACAAATAATAAAAAAATTCGTACAAATCTAAAAGAATTCGAGGACAAAATATTAGAACTTAAAGCCTATGCGAATAATACACTTACGGATATCGAACTAAATTCCCGATTTGTTCGGGATAATGATGTTCGGTATCGCGCCTTAGTCGATCAATTCCAAAAAATTAAGAATTACAGCGAAAGTATTGATAAATACTTGAAACACAATTTATATCCGAAAATAAACTTTTGGTTGACCGAAATTCGGGAATTACTGAACGCATTACACAAAAGGAAAGTCCAAATAGACGATCTGACTAAGGAATTAAAATCAGAATTAGAAGAAAATCTGGCGGAATTGGCAAAACTTAAGAGTTTAATCGAAAAATCACAAAAGCATTCGGAACATTTGACAACAAAATCTTATCGGTACTCGATGCTTTTTAAAAAAACGCAAATTGGTGCGGAAGAAGCGGTTCGTGCTAGCGAGGCGCACAGTAATATTATAAAATCGATCAAAGAGGCACACAAGGCGGCGGATCAAGCTGTGAACGCATCTCTATCGACCAAAGAAAAAATCTATTCGGGGCCAGTTTCGCTCGCCACTAAAGGCGAAAAATCGTTAAACGAATCGAAACAAATTATTGAGGTGGCCGTGAAAGGACAGCAGCATATTAATGGTAAGTGAATTTCTGCGTTCGTTATTTTTCAATTAATATACACAAAATCAACATAAAATACCTGACAGCATAATTGACTTTATGAAAATATTTTATGGAATCACGAATTTTTATTATAAATGTATATTGCTAACAATAAAGATAGACAAAGTTTTCGAAGTCATGTTTTCATTATAAAGCAAAACTTGAGGTTGTTGTTGGGAATTTATTTTAAAGTTTTCTATTAAGCAAATTATTTTTTAATTTGTAATATATTTTGTTTGGAGGTTGAGTCAGCGGCGGGGTTTGCCTAAGCAACTCAGTAACGAAATTGATCGGTTTACCATGAAAATTTTAATCGAAACATTTTCTCGACGTACATTATCAGATAATTTTTATAAAATTATTAGCGGCCATCCATCTACACAGACCCCCGCTCATTGTCTACAATCTACTGTGGTTATTTCATTAAATGTGAAACGAATAGAAAAATTAAATTATTAAATTGAAAAAGTTATGTGAATTAAAAAGTCATAAGCACGGAACTGAGAACTTTTAGTTGGTGCCTGCGACTTTAACAAAAAACTACATAAACTTTTTTTTTTAAATTGGCATTGAACAAAACTAAATTATCTAATAATGTAGAATTTATGAACTTGAAACGTAATTTTAAAGTGTTTTGTAATTTTTTATCATAATTTTTACAATATGCCAAATTACCTATATCAATGTGCATGTATCAGAGCTATTTACAAATCGTTTCAATTAAAACTCTATAAACTGTGACTTTTGCGAAACTTCGCTAAAAATCCAAAACTTCAATTTCAATTACAAAACTTCTCCATCCAAAACGGAAAACTTTTTTCGATCAAATCATAAATTTCCCATTCGGTAACAAACAAAGTTGTTGGAGTTTCTTTTATCATCGCCATTTGTTTTAGGAATTACCGGTTGGTTGGCTTTTGTATTATTACTACTTTACTCATCTTTAATTTCTTTAATATAGTTATTGCGTGCCATTTAACGATAAATAGCTGTCTTGTACTTTTGGTTTGTGTCTTTTTAAAATTTTCATTTAGAATTTGTTCCATACCTGTGTACCAATGTTGCTTACACGTCCAATACGAAGAATTTTCATCATTAATCAAGATTATTTGCTTGTTGGATCCCAAAGTTCATCACCGTAGCAATAAATTTTCTTAATTTCCTTTTTTTCCCATTTCTAAATTTATTTTGATATATAAAACCAACAACACTAATTTAAGTTATTTTTTATTTTTTCGTTTAATTTAATTTAAATTCGCGCAGAGTTGAATGTAACATTGAAAGAGCACAAGGATAAAGTGGATACGTTAAAAGATACAATATGGCAGACGGGGCTAACCAATAATAATATTACGGTTAGACTGAATTCTTATAATCTTGATGACGTGAATAAAAATATGTACGCGGCTGCAAAAACAGGAGCAATCGAAATTGATAGTGATATGAAAAAATTGACTGGTGACGTAAGCACGATGCGAGACAATATATTAAAATTGAGAGAACGTTTTGTTGATTTAGAGCCCGATTGGGACACTAAACAAAGTATGGCATCGGAAAATGGTATGTAGTTTGGGTTAATAAACATAAATATATTTTACTATACACACATATATTATATATAGTTACTGAGGCTAGGCGAGCGATACTAAGGTCAGGTGCAGCTATTGACCAATTTGAGAGATTTGCGAATCAGGATACAGAACGATTTAATAAGGCAAATCATACAATTGCGATGCGGCTGCAAGAGTTAGAGGATAAAATAGCCTGGGCTAGGCATGCAGCTGAAGGTATTCGAGTTTCGGTCGATTCTAGTGCGACCGGCTTTTGTAAACGAACATATAAACCACCCAGCTATGGCCTTAAAGCATCCACAATTATTAAAATGTCGATTGCCCCAAAATCGGACAATGATAATTCCACCATAGTATATATTCAAGGGGATGATGATCGCTTCATGGCAATCGAAATGCATCGTCGGAATATTCGAATGATTTGGAATTTGGGTGGATCGACCGAATCGATCACGCATCCATTAAAAATTGAATACAGTGCACTTACCAATCACGACGCATGGTATTTTATAGAGGCTAATCGAACAATGAATTTGGGTACACTAAACGTTCGCCAAATGACACAAACTGGACAGCTGGCTGATTCAATAAGTGTCGATGGGGCTAGTAGTTGGGGTAATACGTTTTTATTTATTTCATCAAACAGTCGAATTCTATTAGGTGGCGTCAATGAAACGAACGCATATGATAACGGTTTATCAAATGCTGGTCTAGGCGTTGTAATTCATCAATTACAAATCGATGATCGACCAATTGGATTATGGAATTTTGAGAAATCAGTTGGTGAATGTACTGGTGCAATAGTTGGTCCCCAAGAAACACCAGCTATACTAAACTCGAGATTTTTCAATGGCGAGGGTTATGCACGGATATCGCGCACTTTGCGGAAGCCATATAAAAAGGTTTCATTTGATATTCAAATGACATTTAAAACGCTCGATGAAAACGCGCTAATATTTTTGGCGGTCGATGAAATTAATAATCGATCTATATCGTTGACATTATTTGAAGGACGTGTCGTATTTCGTATTGATTACGGCGGTGATTCAAAGCTCGAAATTAATACAACAAAAAAATATAACACCGGTAATTGGATTAATGTTGAGGCGGCTCGATATTTTACATCCAAAGGAAATACTGAAAATGGTCGAGTGAGCGTGAACGAGGAGGAAATCAATGGATCCCCAACGTCACCGATTAATTCAAATATGCTGCCGGATTTATCACAAGAGAATTTCTACTTGGGTGGTGTACCACCCGGTTTTAAATCTGGCACGACAAAGGCACCCGGCGCCGATAACGCGTTTCTTGGATGTATGCGGGACATACAAATAAATGGGGACATAACCGATCCGCTAGAAAGTCGGTCATACTTTGGAGTTGAACCAGTTTGTCGTGAAACTATACGTAAGGCCGGATTTTACGGTAATGGATATATAGAGCTGCCGTCTTATTCTTTCAAACAAGTTGGCAATTTTGGTTTCACATTTAGATCGCTCCAGGAAAATGCGCTGCTCCTATATGCTACAGTACCGCCCAATTTAACGTCGAGCTTTGATCCAAAAGAATCGCCAGGCGAATATTTTGTCGGCTTAAATGATGGTAAAATCACCGTATCGATGAGTACGGGACGTAGTAAAATTGTACTCGAAACTAATCGAACGTTTAATGATGGCGAGTATCATGTTGTTAATTTAAATAAATTTCAACGGAAAATCGATCTTCGAGTGGACGATGCAAATTATGGAACGAAAAATTTTATCAATCCACCATATAGAATAATCTTACCGGAGAATGCCGGTGGTTTGTATATTGGAGGAACACCGGATATACCTGAATACCAATCAAGGGTCCCTACTTTAGTACCGCTCAGTGGTATGGTCGGTGATCTTGTATTCAACAATCGTACAGTTTCATTTCATAAAAGTATTAATTTTACTAATGTTCAAATGGGCAGGTCCGGTCCAAAAATGGGATCGTTGAACGGAAATGATGGTCTTGGAAAAAGTTTTAAGCAAGCAGCGGAAGGATGCCAAAGGGTAAGCAGATAATTCTAATTTAAATAACTAATTTAACGTCGAACACAACTAATTCACTAATTCTATTTCTCTCTCTCTCTCTCTCTCAATCTTCTTCGTCTATTGTTATTCTTCTTCTGATCTAAATTAACACCCTCTAATATTAGGATGATGACTGTGAGTTGTAAATAAAAGTGTTTTGTAGTTGGACTGGGGAGTGATGAGCCAGAGATGCTTCATTAGATATTTTGGAAATTTGTAGACTAGCGTATTTTTTTTGTATATTCATTTTTTTTTAATAAATTAAACAAATATGCTAATTAACAAAACATTTTTTTTTATTTATTATTAATTAATTGTATAAGTGTGCATGTATTTGGGGGCTTATTATAGGTGCAATTTCTGTGATAATTTATTATGTTTTATGGATTATTTTTATCGAAAGGTAAGTGTTTCGAATTAGTAGTTGTAACAGGGTGAAGAACTAACCAAAAATTTAACAAACATAATTTATGTGTTCAACTAACAAACGAAATAAATTTTATGGATTTAAAAAACAATTTTCATTTTAGGTGGGCAGCTATTCATATGAGCCGAACGCATTTAAATACGGTGACGGGAATCGAAGCTATTCAATTATCAATATACCAAAATTAAAATTCTGGCAACACAATTTTTTGATTGAATTTGATTTTCGAACATTCTATCCGAATGGTGTGATATTCGTAACACCGGTAAGAGTTTACATGATTTCCAGTTAACAGATTTTTTTAAATAATTTTTTTTTTTTTTGCATAACTTAAGAGTTTTGCCGGAAAGAATAAACACTTTCTGACACTAATCCTAAAAGATGGTAATGTTGTACTAAGTTTTCGTGATAAACGAAAACTCGAAATAAAACAACCAAATAAGCTAAACGATGGACATTGGCATCATGTGATGATTAAATGTCAAAATCGTGCCACATCCATCACAGTCGACAACGTAAAAGGTCGAAATAATCAAAAACATCAACAAATCAAATTACCAAAACGAATAAATCTTATCAATTTTATCACGATTGGTGGCCTGCCGCCCGATAATCGATCAACCCTGCCCAAACAACTTATCAAATTAGAAGAGTACGAGTTTAAGGGATGCATACGGAAATTTAAAATAAACAATGCTACTCAAGATTTGGCAAAACCGGATTTACATCGAAATATTGGACAATGTTTTCCGCGCATCGAAAAAGGATCCTATTTCCCGGGTGATGCGTACGCCATTTATAGCCGTAATTTTGATATCGGCAAACATTTGGAATTTGAGCTGGAATTCAAAACGTCCGAGCTTAATGGTGTACTCGTTAGTGTGACGGACGTGCAAACGACATGGTCTGGAATAAATGGCGGTGGCGCAGCATCGCTGACCTTAGAAATGAATAATGGCAATATTATATTCTCATGCCATTTAGGGAATGGCCATCCATTTTCGATTCAAACCAATTTACCATCGAAATTTGCACTTTGTAACAATAAATGGCACACTGTGTCCGGATTATATGATTTAGAACAGATTGCGTTACGAATCGATAACGAACCGTATATTGTTGGGCTTGCACAACACAAAGTTCCAAATATGGTTCGAACAAATTCACCATTATATATTGGAGGACTGCCAGGTAATTATTACGAGTATTTTGAATACAAGATATTATAATTAATTGGTCAACTTAATTTTTTAATTCGTATACATATAGAAACAGCACCGCATGGTATTTTAAAGACTCGAGAAAATTTCAAAGGCTGTATCAAAAATATCCGGTTTGAAAATAAAATAAAAGATTGGACCGACATGGATGAGTTACATAATGTGCTGCTGAGTGAATGCCTGTCGGTTAGCTAAAACATGATTCCAAAATTATTTTTGCAAAATTTCCGTTAATTTAAACAAAAACAAAAAAAAAATTATTTATGAAACAAGAAGTTATTAATTTAATTTATAATTTATATATTGTATTGTATTTCTCATTTTTTTTTTAGTCACGTGACTTAGCTTTAAATTATAATATATTACTGTATTTTGTTGTAATTTTGTAAATATAGTTAGAATAATTAAAAATTTTTATTAATAATAGTATTTTCAACTTGAAACAAATTTATAAAAATAAACCACCGAATTCCATTCATCATTCATATCTCATCATTTAATATTTTATCATCATGCGCGCGATCGCAAATCATTAATTTCAAACACTTTTTAATTATTTAATTTTTAATTATTTAACGAAAACAATACTCTTAATTAAACTGTTGGGTTAGGTGATTCTGTATCCAACTAATATATGTCCAATGTCTCCTGAAACTGCCTGAAACTGACCTTATCCCCCTCCCCCCGGAATCCATCACCAGCCCAATACAAATAAAAATAAATTGTGTTCAAAACAAAAGAAAAATATTTCATTACGTTTTAATATTAAAATTAATTTAATTAAGTAAAATATATATTACAAAAATTATATAATTAAAATGATGCCATATTTTATTTTGATTTAATTATTTTTTAAGTTTTATTTATATAAAATCTGCTATAAAATAAAAATAATTTACTTTATTGTACATTGAAATGCGGCTATGCTTATTAATTTCATAATTAATTATTGTAAATTAATTATATATATACACACATACATACATAATAAAAATTTTGTAATTTAATAAATGAAGAACTTTATGAAAGCGTATTTTATGATTTACACTCTGCCAAATTGTGTAAGTATATAGAAGCTTAAGTCATACAATTTAATCATTAATCGTAAAATGTAATTTAACTTAAGTTACAAATTTTCTTAAGCTCTAATCGTAATGTTGGCTTAGGCCACTTAATTATTAAGTCGCATGCACATTTCTGGCTTGATTTTAAATAAAATTAATCAGCTCTAGCTTAAACCACATAGTTATTGCTGATTTCACATAAGGCTTAAGTCACAAACAATTTTATTTAAAAATAAAATAATCGTAAAAGTTAATAGTTTTTAAAAAATTAAAAAGAAGTTCGTCTAACTGTTTGAAACTGTCAAATTGAGATTTAACTTAAAATTGGAAAATTGGAAATTTATAAAAAGGTCTTCGAGTTTTTTTTGAAGTTAGTCTTCGATAAATTAAAATAAAATTGAACATCAGCGAAGTTAAATGCCATGGTTGGTGGGGTAACCCGAAAATTCATAGAAAAACAATTCATCGATTAAACAATTGAAAGAACAACAATTCATCGAAAACAATTCATAGAAACACAATTCATAGAACCACAATTTCACGAATACACAATTCCTCGAATTTACAATTCATCGAATTCCCGTTATCAGGGAAAAATTCTGTATAGAAAAGAAGCAATAAAAAAATTGAATGTTGATCATGTTGATCGCGTTGATCAACTTTCGATTTCAATTTTCTTGTATATAATAATAGAAGATTAAGTTAGGAATATGATGTAATCAATTCGGCAAATTATTTCGTTTTCTATATTTGTTTATAACAAAATCGAATTATTTATCGAGTTTCTATAGTAAAATATTATAAATAAATTAATTTTATTCAAAATTTAATAAATAAATTATAGAATTTATGTTTCAAGTGTATATATTTGTTAATAAAAAATACGATTACCTATTAAACATTCATTTGTTAATAACAAATTATATTATTTATAACTATATCAAGTGAATCAGAATTTTTTGGACAATTTTTATAAACAAATATAGTTTTTTATTTAAAATTTCATTCAAATATTCATAAGAAAAATAAAAAAAATTTGCCGATTTTTCACTATATTGTTAATAATAAATAAAATTTATGAACAAATTAATTGTTTATAAATTTATTATAAATAAATGATATTTTGTTGATAATATTATTCAATTTTTGGTTCAAAAATCATCTCGAAACTCAATCGAAAAATCCCATAGTAAAATAACTAAATTCTATGAATTGTAAATTCGATGAATTGTTGTTCTAGCAATTTTCGTTTCCCATAGGATGGCTATATGAAAATTTTATAATTGGTCGCATTCGCAATTTCTCGAATAATATACATCGGAATTTGTTGGGACATATTTTAATCGATCAGTAAATTCTTTCTTCTGGATTTGGTCATCAAAAATTTATTTGTTTATAACAATATCGAATTGTTTTATAGAGTTTTCTTGGTAAAAAACTATAAAAAATTGAATTTTATTCAAAATATTGATACATAAATTATTGAATTATACCACTATTGTTGTTAATTTATTTATTTATTTATATATAAATTAATTGTTTATAATATATTCTAATTGTTTATAATTTTTTTGGGCAATTTTTATAAACAAATATAGTGTTTTATTTAAAATTTCATTCAAATAATCATAAGAAAAAATAAAAAAAATTTGCCAATTTTTCACTATATTGTTAATAATAAATAAAATTTATGAACAAATTAATTGTTTATAAATTTATTATAAATAAATGATATTTTGTTGATAATATTATTCAATTTTTGGTTCAAAAATCATCTCGAAACTCAATCGAAAAATCCCATAGTAAAATAACTAAATTCTATGAATTGTAAATTCGATGAATTGTTGTTCTAGCAATTTTCGTTTCCCATAGGATGGCTATATGAAAATTGTATAATTGGTCGCATTCGCAATTTCTCGAATAATATACATCGGAATTTGTTGGGACATATTTTAATCGATCAATAAATTCTTTCTTCTGGATTTGGCCATCAAAAATTTATTTGTTTATAACAATATCGAATTGTTTTATAGAGTTTTCTTGGTAAAAAACTATAAAAAATTGAATTTTATTCAAAATATTGATACATAAATTATTGAATTATACCACTATTGTTGTTAATTTATTTATTTATTTATACATAAATTAATTGTTTATAATATATTCTAATTGTTTATAATTTTTTTGGGCAATTTTTATAAACAAATATAGTGTTTTATTTAAAATTTCATTCAAATAATCATAAGAAAAAATTAAAAAAATTTGCCAATTTTTCACTATATTGTTAATAATAAATAAAATTTATGAACAAATTAATTGTTTATAAATTTATTATAAATAAATGATATTTTGTTGATAATATTATTCAATTTTTGGTTCAAAAATCATCTCGAAACTCAATCGAAAAATCCCATAGTAAAATAACTAAATTCTATGAATTGTAAATTCGATGAATTGTTGTTCTAGCAATTTTCGTTTCCCATAGGATGGCTATATGAAAATTGTATAATTGGTCGCATTCGCAATTTCTCGAATAATATACATCGGAATTTGTTGGGACATATTTTAATCGATCAATAAATTCTTTCTTCTGGATTTGGCCATCAAAAATTTATTTGTTTATAACAATATCGAATTGTTTTATAGAGTTTTCTTGGTAAAAAACTATAAAAAATTGAATTTTATTCAAAATATTGATACATAAATTATTGAATTATACCACTATTGTTGTTAATTTATTTATTTATTTATACATAAATTAATTGTTTATAATATATTCTAATTGTTTATAATTTTTTTGGGCAATTTTTATAAACAAATATAGTGTTTTATTTAAAATTTCATTCAAATAATCATAAGAAAAAATAAAAAAAATTTGCCAATTTTTCACTATATTGTTAATAATAAATAAAATTTATGAACAAATTAATTGTTTATAAATTTATTATAAATAAATGATATTTTGTTGATAATATTATTCAATTTTTGGTTCAAAAATCATCTCGAAACTCAATCGAAAAATCCCATAGTAAAATAACTAAATTCTATGAATTGTAAATTCGATGAATTGTTGTTCTAGCAATTTTCGTTTCCCATAGGATGGCTATATGAAAATTTTATAATTGGTCGCATTCGCAATTTCTCGAATAATATACATCGGAATTTGTTGGGACATATTTTAATCGATCAATAAATTCTTTCTTCTGGATTTGGCCATCAAAAATTTATTTGTTTATAACAATATCGAATTGTTTTATAGAGTTTTCTTGGTAAAAAACTATAAAAAATTGAATTTTATTCAAAATATTGATACATAAATTATTGAATTATACCACTATTGTTGTTAATTTATTTATTTATTTATATATAAATTAATTGTTTATAATATATTCTAATTGTTTATAATTTTTTTGGGCAATTTTTATAAACAAATATAGTGTTTTATTTAAAATTTCATTCAAATATTCATAAGAAAAAATTAAAAAAATTTGCCAATTTTTCACTATATTGTTAATAATAAATAAAATTTATGAACAAATTAATTGTTTATAAATTTATTATAAATAAATGATATTTTGTTGATAATATTATTCAATTTTTGGTTCAAAAATCATCTCGAAACTCAATCGAAAAATCCCATAGTAAAATAACTAAATTCGATGAATTGTAAATTCGATGAATTGTTGTTCTAGCAATTTTCGTTTCCCATAGGATGGCTATATGAAAATTTTATAATTGGTCGCATTCGCAATTTCTCGAATAATATACATCGGAATTTGTTGGGACATATTTTAATCGATCAATAAATTCTTTCTTCTGGATTTGGCCATCAAAAATTTATTTGTTTATAACAATATCGAATTGTTTTATAGAGTTTTCTTGGTAAAAAACTATAAAAAATTGAATTTTATTCAAAATATTGATACATAAATTATTGAATTATACCACTATTGTTGTTAATTTATTTATTTATTTATATATAAATTAATTGTTTATAATATATTCTAATTGTTTATAATTTTTTTGGGCAATTTTTATAAACAAATATAGTGTTTTATTTAAAATTTCATTCAAATATTCATAAGAAAAAATTAAAAAAATTTGCCAATTTTTCACTATATTGTTAATAATAAATAAAATTTATGAACAAATTAATTGTTTATAAATTTATTATAAATAAATGATATTTTGTTGATAATATTATTCAATTTTTGGTTCAAAAATCATCTCGAAACTCAATCGAAAAATCCCATAGTAAAATAACTAAATCGATGAATTGTAAATTCGATGAATTGTTGTTCTAGCAATTTTCGTTTCCCATAGGATGGCTATATGAATATTTTATAATTGGTCGCATTCGCAATTTCTCGAATAATATACATCGGAATTTGTTGGGACATATTTTAATCGATCAATAAATTCTTTCTTCTGGATTTGGCCATCAAAAATTTATTTGTTTATAACAATATCGAATTGTTTTATAGAGTTTTCTTGGTAAAAAACTATAAAAAATTGAATTTTATTCAAAATATTGATACATAAATTATTGAATTATACCACTATTGTTGTTAATTTATTTATTTATTTATATATAAATTAATTGTTTATAATATATTCTAATTGTTTATAATTTTTTTGGGCAATTTTTATAAACAAATATAGTGTTTTATTTAAAATTTCATTCAAATATTCATAAGAAAAAATTAAAAAAATTTGCCAATTTTTCACTATATTGTTAATAATAAATAAAATTTATGAACAAATTAATTGTTTATAAATTTATTATAAATAAATGATATTTTGTTGATAATATTATTCAATTTTTGGTTCAAAAATCATCTCGAAACTCAATCGAAAAATCCCATAGTAAAATAACTAAATTCTATGAATTGTAAATTCGATGAATTGTTGTTCTAGCAATTTTCGTTTCCCATAGGATGGCTATATGAATATTTTATAATTGGTCGCATTCGCAATTTCTCGAATAATATACATCGGAATTTGTTGGGACATATTTTAATCGATCAATAAATTCTTTCTTCTGGATTTGGCCATCAAAAATTTATTTGTTTATAACAATATCGAATTGTTTTATAGAGTTTTCTTGGTAAAAAACTATAAAAAATTGAATTTTATTCAAAATATTGATACATAAATTATTGAATTATACCACTATTGTTGTTAATTAATTTATTTATTTATATATAAATTAATTGTTTATAATATATTCTAATTGTTTATAATTTTTTTGGGCAATTTTTATAAACAAATATAGTGTTTTATTTAAAATTTCATTCAAATATTCATAAGAAAAAATAAAAAAAATTTGCCAATTTTTCACTATATTGTTAATAATAAATAAAATTTATGAACAAATTAATTGTTTATAAATTTATTATAAATAAATGATATTTTGTTGATAATATTATTCAATTTTTGGTTCAAAAATCATCTCGAAACTCAGTCGAAAAATCCCATAGTAAAATAACTAAATTCGATGAATTGTAAATTCGATGAATTGTTGTTCTAGCAATTTTCGTTTCCCATAGGATGGCTATATGAAAATTTTATAATTGGTCGCATTCGCAATTTCTCGAATAATATACATCGGAATTTGTTGGGACATATTTTAATCGATCAATAAATTCTTTCTTCTGGATTTGGCCATCAAAAATTTATTTGTTTATAACAATATCGAATTGTTTTATAGAGTTTTCTTGGTAAAAAACTATAAAAAATTGAATTTTATTCAAAATATTGATACATAAATTATTGAATTATACCACTATTGTTGTTAATTTATTTATTTATTTATATATAAATTAATTGTTTATAATATATTCTAATTGTTTATAATTTTTTTGGGCAATTTTTATAAACAAATATAGTGTTTTATTTAAAATTTCATTCAAATATTCATAAGAAAAAATTAAAAAAATTTGCCAATTTTTCACTATATTGTTAATAATAAATAAAATTTATGAACAAATTAATTGTTTATAAATTTATTATAAATAAATGATATTTTGTTGATAATATTATTCAATTTTTGGTTCAAAAATCATCTCGAAACTCAATCGAAAAATCCCATAGTAAAATAACTAAATCGATGAATTGTAAATTCGATGAATTGTTGTTCTAGCAATTTTCGTTTCCCATAGGATGGCTATATGAATATTTTATAATTGGTCGCATTCGCAATTTCTCGAATAATATACATCGGAATTTGTTGGGACATATTTTAATCGATCAATAAATTCTTTCTTCTGGATTTGGCCATCAAAAATTTATTTGTTTATAACAATATCGAATTGTTTTATAGAGTTTTCTTGGTAAAAAACTATAAAAAATTGAATTTTATTCAAAATATTGATACATAAATTATTGAATTATACCACTATTGTTGTTAATTTATTTATTTATTTATATATAAATTAATTGTTTATAATATATTCTAATTGTTTATAATTTTTTTGGGCAATTTTTATAAACAAATATAGTGTTTTATTTAAAATTTCATTCAAATATTCATAAGAAAAAATTAAAAAAATTTGCCAATTTTTCACTATATTGTTAATAATAAATAAAATTTATGAACAAATTAATTGTTTATAAATTTATTATAAATAAATGATATTTTGTTGATAATATTATTCAATTTTTGGTTCAAAAATCATCTCGAAACTCAATCGAAAAATCCCATAGTAAAATAACTAAATTCTATGAATTGTAAATTCGATGAATTGTTGTTCTAGCAATTTTCGTTTCCCATAGGATGGCTATATGAATATTTTATAATTGGTCGCATTCGCAATTTCTCGAATAATATACATCGGAATTTGTTGGGACATATTTTAATCGATCAATAAATTCTTTCTTCTGGATTTGGCCATCAAAAATTTATTTGTTTATAACAATATCGAATTGTTTTATAGAGTTTTCTTGGTAAAAAACTATAAAAAATTGAATTTTATTCAAAATATTGACGTAGGTGAAATTTGTCCTAAATCTGTCCTAAAAAACAACAAAAACAATTTCAGTTTATATGTGTTAGTGTACAAAGCAGAATGTCTCGATATAACGAATTTTATCACTAATAATATTAAATATAGTGCGATGATTACGTTATTTTGCGAAATTCCTTTGCGAAACCCAAGGAAGATACCAATATAACAAACAAACCACTAAGATGAATTTGGGTTTGAGCTATCCGAAAAATATTTCAATTTTGAAAAAAGTAGGGGATTAGGGTGTTTAGGACAACCATATCTGATATGACCTCATATATATCGATTATATGATTTTTCCGAATTTTCTTGGGAAAATCCTAGGAAGCTAACACCATATTGACATATATTCCAAGATGTCATTGGGTCTAAGCTATCCGAAAAATATTTCAATTTTGGAAAAAGTAGGGGATTAGGGGGTTTAGGACAACCATATCTGCCCATATATGTCGATTATATGATTTTTCCGAATTTTCTTGGGAAAATTCTAGGAAGCTAACACCATAATGACCTATATTCCAAGATGTCATTGGGTCTAAGCTATCCGAAAAATATTTCAATTTTGGAAAAAGTAGGGGATTAGGGGGTTTAGGACAACCATATCTGATATGACCTCATGTATGTCGATTATATGATTTTTCCGAATTTTCTTGGGAAAATCCTAGGAAGCTAACACCATAATGACATATATTCTAAGATGTCATTGGGTCTAAGCTATCCGAAAATCATTTCAATTTTGAAAAAAGTAAGGGATTAGGGGGTTTCAAGTCAAGTTTAAATTTCACTTTTTAGCGAAAGTAAATTTGAAATAAAATCATTAGTTAAATTAAACGCAACTTTAAATTATGTTTAAAACTATATTCTGAGTGGATTTTCTTAAGTAAAATTCCAACGTAAATTCTAGTATGGGCTTGGAGCCAATTTTAATTATATTTTTAAGAGTATTTCAACGTAGATTTGTTACGCAACCTAACGTGATTTCAATATTTGAAAAAAATAGAAATTGTGCTTGAACTTTTTAAAGGATTTACTGAAAAAGAATTTCGATGCATTTAGTTTTTAATATTATCCGAGCTATTGGTCAAGACCGTGTGGTTGACCAGTGAGATGTCTCGTGAGATGGTTTGTCTCTGTATATTACAGGAACGAAAATCGAAAGGTATGTTGCCAATGGCGTCGTAACTCGTAAGCAATTACGATTACAAAGCATTTTTTTTACGTTTTGCATTATTTCTTTGTAAAATCTAATTTAACAAGGCATGCGGAAAAATAAATTGGCATAACGCATGCATTATTGATTAGAAGTAAATTTTAAGTGGCTACGACAAGTTAGAAAATAACGACCTTTGACCGCGTTAGTATTCGGTGTATGATTAGGGATGACAAATTGGTTTGCCCTATTGTATTGCAGAGTCAACAGCCCTTCTATAGACATCATCGATAATGCGTAGACAATTCATAGTGTGATCTTGTACACTAGTTCAATAACGGTACGGTACAGACGGTAACAGTTTCAAAATATCATTCAATGCATTTGAATCTAACTTATCCTCTCAGAAATTTAAGTTAGGTTAGAAAAGTTTTAAATTACTATATTTCCATAATTTATCTCAGTAAAATTAAAATATCCATAATGCAATGTAGTCTGAATGGTTTCAGACGATTTGATCGCTCGAAAATTTGCATTTCTTATCAGAAAGTTCTACAATTAAAATTAAATTATCATAAAACAGTTATAACAAACATGAATCTTAATGGAGTTAGAAAGCTTATATTTTAACATGTTAGTGTTAATCAAACTGACAAGTTTACAAAAAATGTTGATCATGAATATGAACTTAAAACTCATTGATTCAAAGCATCTAAAGCTTAAGCAGATGGATCAAATTTTAAAGAACGGAACTTTAAAGCTCACGCAGTTAAATTTGTTGTCACGACAATCATTTTCCAGCTTAATAGTTACTTTACAACTGAACATTAATTTAATGTTAAAATACCAAAAGTCTCTAGAAATGCTTGAAATCTTTAATATTGGAACAATGAAGAAGAAGAAAGTGGAATACACTTTTTTCAAATTTTACAGTTGGAAAGCTCAAACTGATCAGAGCATATAATTTATATCCTTCTTGAGTCACGTTTTTCTAAAATTGAACCAATTTTAGCTTAATTTTATTGTAGAACCACTTACTGCTTACCAAAACATTATTTTTAAGGATTTTTGTGGTATTGCACATTTGAGTGTTAACATAAAAAGTAGCAAAAATCCGTTTCTATAATGAGAAGCAACGAAGTCTTACGTTTCAGATGAATTGATGACTCACAAGCTAATCAATAAGAAAATATTTTATAATTTTGCAATCATAAGCTTTTAAGAAAAACGAAGTATTTCAATACAATTTAACTTTGAAATCACTGGTTTACCTAATCTTAAATATTGGGTTAAACCTGTTCTGCTTTAAGTAAAAATCCATTAACCTATAAACGTTTCTGTGTTAAAGCTTGCAGTTTACAATTTCTTAAGCCAGAACACGTGAGCTTTCATAATTATAATGGCCCATCAACAAATGTTTGGGGTTTTAGGAGAGCATTTAAAGCAACTCCAATACAATTTTAAGTTTTAATTTGAAAGCTCTTAAAGCTCTCAGTAGAAATTACTTCACATGATGTGAAGTATCAAATTATTAAAATGAAAAAAACAGTTCCAGGGAACGCAAATTACGAGCTGATTCTTGTACCATTAATACTGGATAAGCTTTTATTTTTAATTTGTTAGATAGTTCGCACCAACTTGATTTTAATTTTAAATCATTAAAAGAATTATTCACTTGCTTCTATGAGATAATTTTAAAATATTTTTCAGGTTTAAACAATATAGTGGTGACAAAAGGTAAACTAATCCCGACACTGTCAAAATACCACACTCTGATCCCTTGAATCATTCGAAAAATTAATATTATGCATTACCCAATTTCCACATTAAATTGTGGCGAATGAATTAAACGTGAAATCAGTTTAGAGCAAACTTTTTGTTCATAAGATCTAAAAGCTTTCAGTTAGAGTGTTTAGAAATTATTTTATTGTATATATATGGATTTTAAGCTTGAAAGTGGGCTCTTTTACAAACGAAATGAGCTTTTTGATTGTGACATACAACTTTTACCGAGAGCTTTTACGTTTAGTTCTTAAATATCTGTAATCATTATCACAAAATCATTAATGTAAATGTATACTTCACCTATATACTTCTAACGCATTCTTCCTTTAAAACTGTCTGAACTTTCTAACCTGATTATTACATTAAGAAGGTAATTTAGTACATTTAAAAGCACTGTTTCTGTTTAATAGCACTGTTGAAAAAGTTATTACATGATTTTAAATATTTAAGGCACACAATTAAAAGCTTGTGGTTTGCTCTTTAAATTAAGCTTTTTAATTAATAAGCACTATAATTTAAATATATAATCAGCTTGCTGGAACTTACTAGCCTAGAACCAGCCAAACGTACAAAATTGGGCCTACTCGTATTAGTGTTGAAAAATGTTTGGGCGATTTTAATTTTCTGAGAGAGCACAAATTTCAGAATAATATTTTACTTCACCATTTAAATTTAAAGCTTTCAATTATCGATAACTTAAATTTTAAAATCATCGGACATTGTTGTTAAAATTAAATTAAATGGCTGAAGTTTTAAAGCTCTGAAAGTTCTCAGCCAGACTTTTTTAAAGCAATCGTATAGAATTATTTAACAAATACTTGAAATTAAATTTATAAGAGCCTGAAAATTTCGAGCTGCTTTAGTCATGTGTTCTAATCTATAAGGACTAAACAATTTACAACCTAGCCAGAAAGCTTAATCTTCCATGGAATAATTGAATATTTTTTATTTCATATAGCCATCCTATGGGAAACGAAAATTGCTAGAACAACAATTCATCGAATTTACAATTCATCGAATTTAGTTATTTTACTATGGGATTTTTCGACTGAGTTTCGAGATGATTTTTGAACCAAAAATTGAATAATATTATCAACAAAATATCATTTATTTATAATAAATTTATAAACAATTAATTTGTTCATAAATTTTATTTATTATTAACAATATAGTGAAAAATTGGCAAATTTTTTTTATTTTTTCTTATGAATATTTGAATGAAATTTTAAATAAAACACTATATTTGTTTATAAAAATTGCCCAAAAAAATTATAAACAATTAGAATATATTATAAACAATTAATTTATATATAAATAAATAAATTAATTAACAACAATAGTGGTATAATTCAATAATTTATGTATCAATATTTTGAATAAAATTCAATTTTTTATAGTTTTTTACCAAGAAAACTCTATAAAACAATTCGATATTGTTATAAACAAATAAATTTTTGATGGCCAAATCCAGAAGAAAGAATTTATTGATCGATTAAAATATGTCCCAACAAATTCCGATGTATATTATTCGAGAAATTGCGAATGCGACCAATTATAAAATATTCATATAGCCATCCTATGGGAAACGAAAATTGCTAGAACAACAATTCATCGAATTTACAATTCATAGAATTTAGTTATTTTACTATGGGATTTTTCGATTGAGTTTCGAGATGATTTTTGAACCAAAAATTGAATAATATTATCAACAAAATATCATTTATTTATAATAAATTTATAAACAATTAATTTGTTCATAAATTTTATTTATTATTAACAATATAGTGAAAAATTGGCAAATTTTTTTAATTTTTTCTTATGAATATTTGAATGAAATTTTAAATAAAACACTATATTTGTTTATAAAAATTGCCCAAAAAAATTATAAACAATTAGAATATATTATAAACAATTAATTTATATATAAATAAATAAATAAATTAACAACAATAGTGGTATAATTCAATAATTTATGTATCAATATTTTGAATAAAATTCAATTTTTTATAGTTTTTTACCAAGAAAACTCTATAAAACAATTCGATATTGTTATAAACAAATAAATTTTTGATGGCCAAATCCAGAAGAAAGAATTTATTGATCGATTAAAATATGTCCCAACAAATTCCGATGTATATTATTCGAGAAATTGCGAATGCGACCAATTATACAATTTTCATATAGCCATCCTATGGGAAACGAAAATTGCTAGAACAACAATTCATCGAATTTACAATTCATAGAATTTAGTTATTTTACTATGGGATTTTTCGACTGAGTTTCGAGTTGATTTTTGAACCAAAAATTGAATAATATTATCAACAAAATATCATTTATTTATAATAAATTTATAAACAATTAATTTGTTCATAAATTTTATTTATTATTAACAATATAGTGAAAAATCAGCAAATTTTTTTTATTTTTTCTTATGATTATTTGAATGAAATTTTAAATAAAACACTATATTTGTTTATAAAAATTGTCCAAAAAATTCTGATTTACTTGATATAGTTATAAATAAAATAATTTGTTATTAACAAATGAATGATTAATAAGTAATTGTATTTTTTATTAACAAATATATACACTTGAAATATAAATTCTATAATTTATTTATTAATTTTTGAATAAAATTAATTTATTTATAATATTTTACTATAGAAACTCGATAAATAATTCGATATTGTTATAAACAAATTTAGAAAACGAAATAATTTGCCGAATTGATTACATCATATTCCTAACTTAATCTTCTTTTATTATATACAAGAAAATTGAAATCGAAAGTTGATCAACGCGATCAACATGATCAACATTCAATTTTTTTATTCTTCTTTTCTATACAGAATTTTTCCCTGATAACGGGAATTCGATGAATTGTAAATTCGAGGAATTGTGTATTCGTGAAATTGTGGTTCTATGAATTGTGTTTCTATGAATTGTTTTTCTGTGAATTGTTTTGGGATCAATTGTTTTTCTAAAAATTGTGTTTCGACCAATTTTCGGGGAATCGGTTGGTGGAGTGATGTTCTACCGCAAAAAATAATTATGCAATATCCTACTGGAAACACGAATAGAGATTCGCCAATATTAAAAACGACATGTCTCGTTCTTAAATTGTACCGGGTTGCATTTTTTTTAAATGCTTTTTCTTACCTGTCATAACTTGGTTATGAACAAGTGTTAATCTGTTAGGTAAGGGAAGCATTATTTGACAGTCCGATATCGCACCTAATTGTGTTAGTATTTTATAATTATAACCGTGATTTATTTTGTGGTATACAGCAAGAAATGAGTGAAATTTTTAAGTTAGGTGCTTATCCCAGTGAGTGTGTTTAGTACCAATATATAGGACGATTGACTTACTCGTATTTTGGTTTGACTGTGGTGAGTAAAATGAAGATATTCGAATCGACCACCCTAAATCTGTGTAGTAGGTCTTTAAATCCTGCACTTTTAAATTGACGCGATTATACGAGTACCATTGTCAGAGTGAATAGTCTCCGCGGTACTCCGTACACAAAGAATATTACGTTTTGAAGAAAATCGGGTTGACCGAGGATTGATAAACTCGCTGCGATGGACGATCAATTTGGTACAAATTACCCATTCGTAGTTTCATGGTTCGATTGGGAGCTTTTGCTTTTTTACAGATGTCACATTTTCCGATATATTCTTTGACTTGTTTTATCATTCCAGGCCAATAATAAAATCTGCCTAACGATTTACTTAAAGCACCATGTGATGATAACGGATCGCTGTGTTCCTTTTCGACTAGGCCGTGACGCATATTAACAGGTGTCCACAAATTCCAAACTGATAGCTCTTTTTTCGGCTCCAATCGTATAAAAATGAGTTGATTAGCTATATAGAATGCTAAAAACATTTATGGTTCGTTCTCGATTTTTTCACGCAATTGCTTATATTCAGACTATTCAAAGTCAGATACGGATGCTTCTTTTAGGCTGGGCAATTTTGATATTCTGGATAATTGCTCTTTTTTCAACATATTTTGAATTACGTTGCCTTTTCCTTTATACGTGCAAGTCTAGCACTTAGGCCACATTACCCCATGAGCTATTTCAGACTAGCATGATCTGTAATTAAAGTAAATTAGCTTTTGTGACCTAAACACAATTGGCCTTTCATTTCCTTCCTCGTTTTGCATGGTAGAAGACAGCCCTCCACTTCTTCCATACTCGTTATAAAATTTCGTGGTGACCAGCAAATCGGCTAGATAGATAAATACTCTTATTACTTGATGTATTAGTTGACAAATTGATTGGGCTGCATTACACCATACTCTGAATTAATAGCTTGTTCGCCCTGGTACAGTAAAAGTCGTCTTGTCACACTTATCTTCTAAAAATTTATGAAATATATTATAGGTTTTAGTTAACGTCAAATTTGTAAAATTTGCGTTTAATATATTCAAATTTTAAATTTAATAAAGAAATTTAATTAAAAAATGTTTGGTTCCTCTAAACCAAATTAATGTTTCGAGTTTAAATTCAGAATTGTAAATGTCAAATTTGATTTCAAGTATTCGAGCACTGAAGCACTCAAGTAGTTTCCATTTTGAATATAACGTAATTCGAAATAAAGAACTTTCAATGTGTGGAAATGCCGAAATAAAAATCCAAATTCTGAATCATAAGTACGAATACATTTGTATGATTACCTAAGTGGCAGACATAATGCTTTTTTCGATTATGGAAAAAAATCAATAAAATAGTGTAGTATCCGGGTTTTGTTGAACAGGTTTCTTCGGGGTATACTATTATGATCCAGCCTTGGTTACCAGTTATAACTTCGAGAACCGTTCTGACCTGAAATCACTGTGAAGTGCGATCAGTTGTTTAGATCTCACGAAATACAAACTTTGGCCGGGCTATTATAAGGTAAATTTACCATCTGTCGTGCGTTAATTTCAATTGAATATGGCGGTGTTCAAAAGCTTGCATATTGAGATGCTTCTTGCATCGTTTCAATATCCAAGCTCATTGGCTTACATATTCCCTGTACTATATTGAAATTCCTTGGCAGCTAAATGGGTGTTGAATTGATCTGACAGCCTAATATTACATTAAATCTTAAACAGGCTAAGGCTTCTTTTATTGCAGTTACTTAAGCTTGAAAAATCCCACAATAGTCGGAGAGATGAAAGAATTCTCACAGAATTCTTCAGACTTTCATTGAATCGTGAAACCAGGCATTCAAAGCTTGGCCAGCTTGAAGAAAATCCCAATCCGGATTGTAGAAGAATTCATTCATGACGGAGGGAATGATGCATTCATCATGAAATATATTTATCATTATTGGAGTGTACTATAAATACTCGTACAGCCGATAAAATCCTCGCATGCCAAAACCTTTGAGAACATATGGTCAGTTGAGAATACTGCGCGGTTAATGTGTTATAGAAATGCTGGCGAAGTAATCCATCGTAACCAAGGCACTTATCACTGTTAATTTTATTTAATAATTATTTATAATTTAGTCATGTTAATTTTTAACAAATTAAGGACATATTTAGGTACGTTGTACATACGTATTTCTATACAACAGTTTGATCGAATCTTTTTTTATTTATAAAGAATATATATATACAAAATAAAAACTATACCGTCAACATAAATCGTTCTGTCAGTCAAATAATTGAAAAAAAATTTTTTTTTTGTGTATGAAACTGAAAATAGAAAATTTGAAAATTCCTCTACTAAATTCTAAATATGGAAATACATTTTTCATAACTTTATAGATTTCATTACATTACCATCATTCATCCATCAACATTATCATTACCGTTATATCATATGCGATTATCATCAGTTTTGCCATATAGCCAAAAAAAAAAACTTTTAGTCTTTTATAGTTTTATGTTCATAGTTTATCGGCATAATCATGATATAATTTAATTCAATTTATAGAAATTGCCGCTTTTATTCTCTTGTACATACATATATACTGTTTTATACTGATCGAATTGATTTCCAATTTCCATTGATGAAATTTTTTCTAATTTTCGAAGAAAGACACCAACAACAAATAATGTCAATATACATACTCGTACATACAACTAATAATTTTTCTTTGAAAAATTGTGGAAACCATAACCATACTCAAGTTGTTTTTATTGGCTTTATGGTTATTACTGAAATTGCCGATTTTTCATGAGTGGGTACGATGGCATGAGTTGGGCTTTCGTCGGGTGAATAAAACACAGAATAGTACTTATGTATACGATACATACACGTATATATGTATGTATGTACATTGTGGCAGAGACATAAAAATTGATTTGGAAATCGATAAATTTGCGTTTATTGAATCGTTCACAATAATTAAATGTATATATAAATCGTTGAGTGAACTATATATCTATCTATTAATAATTTAATTTGTTTGTGTGACAAGTACATGTATCTTAATTAATAAACATTTTAGTAACACATACTAGTGTTTGGTTTGGGCTAATTCCGCATGAGTTCGGCACATACCAGAATATGTCTACATGACTAAGATAATCCAGCAATCAAAAAGGTAAGTTAGTTTCTTTGTTTTACTTCTTCACCCATATGTTGAAATTTATATGAAATATGAAAAGAAAAACGTTTTCTTGCACATGAACTAAATACTATTTGGCTTTTATTCGATTTTCCATTTTATGATTTATAGAAAATTCCATAAAGCGCGCTTTGTGATTTGTTTATATTGAAAATATAAAAAGACTGGAACATGTGATTGCATTAAATTCTGACGATGATGATGATGATGACTATATATGATAACTAACCATTGTATACGTATATATATATATATACATATAGTTTATATTTTTAGTTATTTAACTTTACATACTCCTATATCGTAATTAATATTGATTATTGTTGGAATGAGAATCTATTTTTGAACTATGGAAATTATAAATAGTAAGTATGTATACGAAAAAGTTTGATTGATTTGTGGTTGAAAACGTGGCTGGTGCTGACGCTATTTGCAGTATATTATAGAACCAATACGAATGAAAGAACCGATAAAAGAAGAGAAAAGATCTTCGAGTTAGAAAATTAATTTAACAAAAAGTTTCATGAAAAGTTAATCGTCGCATTTTTCACCATTTATTTCAAGTACTTCACAAATGACTGACCAATACATCCTGTACGGTGTTTAAACTTTGGACGTACAGGATATAAAACTCGACTGATTTACTATATACAATGGAATTAGCTAATATTTCTCAAACGGATTCCAGAGATTACAGAGTTGAAAGAGCGATTTTCACAGCTCAAAATCGTTCGAGAAGTTTTCAAGATCGCCCCAATTTAGACCGAGGAGCTGCAGTAATTCTGTATGTAACAAGTACGGTAGAGAAGCACCAAATTGTGTACAAAACCGTGGTTTATATACCCCAAAAAGATATATCCGCAAAATCAAGCTCTTAATCGATTTAATTGGACTATCCATACGGCGCAGCTATAGACGAGAGCAACCAAACCGCTGTCTTTATCTAAGAAAGAGATCAAACCAATAATCTCGTTTTTCTTAGGTATACGTCAGCCGTCGTCCTCTCCAATTTCATCACCACTTCACATGGATCAAAAGAAGGCCTGTACAGATTGGCGTCCATGTGGAGAATATCGTCGACTGAATGTCATAATGGTGCCGAATCGTTATAAAATGCCACACATTGACAATTTTTCAGTGAATCTCCAAGGATATACACCGTTTTTATAAAAATTGGGTTATTCGAATATAAACTAATAAACTAAATACCTTTTGGCGCACGGAACGCAGCTCAAACTTTTCAACGCTTCATGAATGAGGTATTATAATATCTTGAGTTTACATTCGTCTGCATTGACGCGATATATTGGTGAAAAGCACGACATTTAAGGCAAGTTTCATAACGACTTGCAGAATACGATATCAAAATAATGGATGTCTTTATTTTGACGCAATTGACAACGTTAACAAAACGACTCAAAAAAGGCTAAGGACTTTTCTTGACTTGATGAATGCAATAACGCATTTATCACAGTTAAGCGCGCTTAATGGATAAATCTCCTAGAAAATACTCAGCAGCAGTATTAGAGCAATTTAATACAGGTATAGTTGTGAACCTTTAACCTCATATTCCAAGAAACCGTTAAAACCCGAAATCAGGTAATCTGCGTTTGAACACTTCCGTTATATCGTAGATGGTCGAATATTTACAATCTACACTGACAAACCCTTGATCAATGCAATTCACTCAAAGACCGAACATTTGGATTTTATATCTCAATATACGATTGATATCGGAAATTTTCAGCCAAAACCGTTTGGTCGCACACACATTGTCACGCACATCCGACCCTTAATTAGCGATATTCTAAATATATACACAAAATATCAGAATTACATAAATATCGTCCTAGATGTACCAAGTATAAATTTAAGGTTGGTACCAATTCGCTGGATACAAATTCGCGCTTTGTGTAAACTTCTCGATATTTCTGGCCAAAATTTCAGGTATAGACGTTAACAATTGGGTAACAAACTGTTTGTTATGCCAAAAATAAAAAATTATGGAACATACCAAATTATTATGGAAATTAAAAATTCTAGAAATTGCTTCCAACATATATATTCACTATATCATTGATAGATTCACTCGTTGGTCTGAGGCATATATCTCCTTGAAATTACGACAGATTAGGGCAATCAATTTGAGTCAACATTTTCCTCTGAACTAACACAAATTCTAGGTTTACACAGTTTTCGTACAGTAAAAATCTTCCAGTCAAATAACTAAACCACATGGGAACCTTACTGCGAGGAGAGTAATGTAACGGCATTGAATTATATAAAATGAAATAATCGTACTATGTGAAAGAAGCATTTCAAGAACTCAACAAATGCTCACAGAAGAAATTCAACGATTTAATTCTAAAACCGCTCTCCGTTCTATCCAAAACGGTCTCATTATCAATGCAGGTGACCATAAATCTTTAAAGAAAGATTTTAAAAGAACACCAAGACACATCAAATACCGAAATGTCAAATTTGTTAAAAAGAATGGGCACTTAGAGATATCAGTGTGTTTCTCCAAGTATTCTACTTCTCATAATTCCACATATACCATCTTCTTTTAATTATTCTTCGATTAGAATAGTTTCTTGTGCATATTGCAAAAATTCTGATTCACGCATACTTCAAAGCAATTCAGTTAACAATAATAATAATTCAATCGCCAATGGTATTCATGAAGTTCAGGAAAACTCATAAGGTCTCAAAGGTCACAAGGGCATACTCCCTTATTTGAATATCCAATAATTTCAAATAATTTAATGTTTCGACTCATATAGAAGACAATATTCAATTGAAGCCTTGACATCGGAAAATCTCAATTGTATAATGTCTTGCATAATGATACAGGAGCCTATGTAAGTGGTATTAAGTAATCGTATCTGCGGTTGAGTCACTATAGTGGAAAAATGCCAGTTGCTACGACAAGAGTTAACTTACTCGTAACTTATCAACCAAAGATTAATTACATCGTAAACTATCCGAAACCAAAAATCAACGCGATGTAAGAGCATTTCTTGGTTTCGTAGGATATTATAGATGATTTGTCAAAAATTTCTCTAAGATCACTTAACTATTCTTTTAGAAAAGGATACCGCTTTCGTGTGGTCTCCATTTTGTGACGGAGCATTTAAATTCAAAGTTCTTTAACAAATAAGTCCTCATTTAAATTCAAAGTTCTTTAACAAATAAGTCCTCTTCTATAGAAACCTATCACTAATGACACAAAACAGAACATCATTGAAGTTACTGCGACCAGGAAAATCAATAAAACTTATATAAAAGAATTGCATGACACACCCATTGATATTCTTCATTAAGTCGTGTGAATCTTGCCAGAAAAACAAGGCTAGTCCTATGAGAAAAATGGAGATGACAACAACAAATATGATGACAATAACAAATATGACATAATAGGTTAGGTAAGATTAGGGTGGCCGTCCTAATGGACTAGCACAGACATAATTTGGTCCGTAGTTATACCACATTTCTGTTACCTCCTCTTCACTCGTCGAACCATCCTGATCTTACCAAGAAGCGTTGAAGGTCCCTGACATCGACCTTACTATGATCCGTCAAGTCGTGCAAATGGGAAGTTTCCATAAATGTTATTCTGCTGTACGATAGACTAAGACAGGTGCAGAGCAGATGAATCTAGCTACGGCAGAAATCATGAGCGAGGATACCCAGTCTGACACCCATGACTTCCATTATCGCGATGAGTTCAGCTTGAAAATCACTTGAGAGGTTGACCCTTAGTGCCTCACAGAATACACCACAGCCAACCCCTCTTTCCCTTGCTGAGCATTCCATGATGAAGCTTAGCGCCTCATTGTCCATAACCGTCTCATTCACCCAGTCCTCTCAGGTTAGAAGCTCAGTCTGGAATCTTACCTCAACAGATGGCTAAAGGATAGCGTGGTCGGCAGTTTCAGTAATACCCCTGTTGCACAGGATAGATAAGTGCACTATATTGTTACAGGCCTACATAGATATGGATTTGAGCCGGATGGCTGTGCAAGATTCAAGCCGCTTGGCCGCAAGATCTAAGGGTGTGAGATGAAAGAGAATCTCCAGAGCTTGGGTAGGTGCGCTCCTGAGCACTTATACACAAGCAGGCGGTTCTTTGGACTTTCATCAATAGTTTCAGGTTAGCCATAATTTTTAATCCTGGCCACCAAACCACAACCCCATACAGTAGTATAGGTTTGACCACTGAGACGTAAAGTCAGTGTACTATGTGGGGCTCCATATCCCATCTCTTTAAAATTGCATTTTTGCAGGAGTAGAGCGCCACAGTAGCTTACTTTACTCTTTCTAAAAAGTTTGGTTCCCAGCTTACCTTGCTGCCCAAAAGTGGTCCGAGGTATTTGGCTCTATCCGTAAAGAACAAGCGAATACCATTTAATATTGGCGGGTCACACTGAGGAAGTTTGCGCTTCCTGATAAAAAGACCAGCTCCGTTTTCTGTGGGTTTGCGTTCGGTCTACAGCTGCTGGCCCGCATATAATAACAGGTCACTAATGACCAAATTCCAAAGAAAGGGGAGAAACCCCCACCTTGCGGTGTACCTCTGCTCACGTATCTACCGGCAGACGCCTCACCCAGATGAGCTATCACGATCCTGCCTCTGAGCATTGGATCTATCCAGCCTCTGAGTGACCCGTCCACCCCCAGGCACGCAAGAGCCCAAGTGATTGCCCCTGGTCTGACGTTGCTTAAGGCCCTTTCTATATACAAGAAAGTTACCAAGGAACATTCGAAATCTTCAAGTGATTTTTCAATCGAGCCAATAAGGGAATGGAGAGCTGCTTCCACCGATCGTCCCTTACAGTATATGCGTGTTGAGATTTCGACAGCTCGCCCGGCTTGATTGAGCCTCTATTGGTCTTTCTATAGTGATTTTAATAGAAAAGAGGATAAGCTTATACGCCTAAAGTCTTTGGGATAACAATGAGAGGTTTTTCTCGCCTTGTGTATATAAAAATATGACAATAACAAATATATATTAACCATTATGGATGACTTAACTAAATATGCTCTTGCTGTTCCAGTCCCAAATCAGGAAGCTGAAACTATCGCCAATACATCTCACAAATTTTGTATGCATTTAAATTTGTATCTAAAAAAATAAAATATTAAATTAAAATAAATAAACATATTAAAAAGTCTAAAGCTAAAATCTAAGAAACTAATTGTTAAAATTATAATTTATTAAACTACATTTAAAATTAGTTTCTTCAAAATAGACTTCCTAATCCAAACAGCCATTGACAATAAATACACAACAAAGTTTTACGAATCTTGCCCTTGTTAGTATAAGCTAAAATGTATATGTACGATACTTATCTATATGATCTCACCAAATCTACGTTTTTTGGTGAATAATAATTTCTAATAAGCTTAAAGTCCAAATAGAATGGTATATAGCTTTATTCTTTTCACATGAGATTCCATGAAAACGTGCCATATAAATCTAAATCATGTGACATTTTTTCTATCGAATATATCCAAATAACCAAAATATAAACCGTCTAGCATATATACTTTGTTATTTCATGGAAAGCAAAGCACATATTGTAAAAATGAAAAACATGACCAATTTCGATCGAATTGTTTTTTTTTATTCATTTTCCATTCCCCGTACTATACCTATATATCTGTTATTCTAATCCAATTAGACAAGCAAACTAAAATACTAAACAATATAAATCATCCATATTGTTCAATTCGATTGTGTCGTTTATCCTGTGCGGTCTACTACACCATAACTTTGTTTTGGGCAACTTTCGGAAATTTTCGAAAATTTTAATTTTTTAATCGTCTATACAAAAAGTTGTACGTCAAATTGTGAAGGTGTGTGATGTGTTAGTTAAAATGTTTGATAAAAAATAATTATTTATGGTAAATATTATGAAATCGCTCCTATCTATAATAAACTGTTGTTTACTATCAATAGTTTTCCGTTAAAATTAATATTATTAATAAACTGATAAACAGAAAAAAAAAAATTAATTAAATATGAACGTGAACATGATAGTGATAAGCAACCTTTTGTGGCAATCATTTATTTTTTGATATAGGTTGTGAAGGTTCCTTATAGTCAGTCGAGCGAAACAAGCAGCAATTAGCCTAAATTAAAATAATTAAATAAAAGTAAAAATTAGCTCAAAATTTCACGTTTTCTAATTTCCTAATATACTCGTATAGAAACATATGGCGACATGTAATCCGATTAGAATACAATTTTCAAATTCATTCTTGAACACGTGAACTGAGTCTATATAATATGTATACATCATATCAAATGTCGTGTTAGAAATTATTTGAATATTGTACATATGTATACATATTCGTATAGATCGGTTGAAAATTAAAAATGTTGCAAACAACTGAATTAAAGTAAAACCAAGCGATGAAATTAATTCGCCTAAATGTTGATTAAATCGTGATCACAATTTGTTACGTTATCAACACCACAAAAAACCACATATGCGTAATAAATTAAATTTCGGATAAAATTATCTTAGTCATCAAATGAATGAAATTTCGGTTATTTAATTCTTCTATAAACACAATTATTGTTTAGTGCTCAAAAAGCTATTGATCGCAGTCAGTCAAAATCAACCAGATACAAAATATTTTTTTTTTGTTTGGATTTTCATCGTAGTTTTGCTTGCCAAATCATACCCAACGCAACTAAATAGTGGACGCGCGCTCGTTTCTATAAATAAATAAAATAAAATATTTTTGAATTATTTAATAGTAAATTTTATTATTATTTAGTTTTATTTTCTAATCAGCCAGATCTATAAATAATCCGCGACTGGTTATAATTATAATATGTGTCTGTGATTTATTTATTATTCGCAGTTTTTTTTTTGGATTTGTTTGATAAAAATAAAAGTGTTTTGATAAAAAAGACATATAATACTGTAATATAATATATTTATTGAATTTGTGATATAATTAATTTATAATTAATTTTGTGTGTGTTGTCATATAATATACCATACATTAAGTAGTGTACAATTTTCAGGGAATGTACTTAAAAACCTTGTTTCCCGAAATTGTTTAGTGAATTTTTAAAACGAATTATTTCGGAATCTTGGAAATAAAAACAATTCGATCAACATGCTTCAAGTTCAGGTATGTGTTAAAAAAATCAATTACATATAATTTTATTGTAATTAAATTGACCGACCAGTGACCATGTGAATCTAATCAGAAATACAAATTATCTTAGAAAACCGCACTATCGCACAAATAGTTTATTGATGCTTTATAGCTTATATATATACAAACAAAGAATAAAAGAAATTTGGGTCACAAAATTAGATTATCAAACCGAAAGTTATCATTTTAATATATACAATATATACTTAACAAACACATATATGTAGTTTATCAGCTAAAGTGGTTTAATGCATTTCTAAACTCGTGCGTTTTTAATTTAAACGAAAATCAATTTTCGTAATTGGAATCATGTATCTCGGCCCCGATTTTTTTTATCAATCGCACTACATGCAATTAAATTAGATTAAATTACTACAAAAATCTGTTACTGTATATCTATACTGAATAATGATATTTTTTCATCTGGTTTGTGTATTCTTATATGTGATTTCATTAACTCATTTTGAACTCATAAATTCCCCATTTTTTATAATTTATATATGTTGTACTATTTAAAAATTCTTGGAAATTCACCTACAACAATTTATAACAAGAAATTATTGAGTCTGGTAAATACCTTGACGTTTGGGTTGTGTGTTATAAATAATTTTAAACGATATGCAAATTGGTGGAAAGTGTCAATGTCGAAATGTATATTTATATATATATATATATATATATATATATATATATATATATATATATATATATATATATATATATATATATATATATATATATATATATATATATATATGTATGTATGTATGTATGTATATATATATATATATATATATATATATATATATATATATATATATATATATATATATGTACGTAAAACGTAAATTTCATTGGAACCCAGTTTAATTACTCGAAATTTATATAAATGATCATGTACACTGATAAAATACCATGCGTTTCAAGTGTATAACGTTATCGCGCGAGTATCGCATTGATAACCTTCGTAACGTATATTTAGGAATTTTATCAATATTTCTCAAATTCGAATACATCTACATGTATGTACAAATTTTATTCATTTAGTATTATAATTATCAAGCGAAGCTGGTAAGATGATATATCAGATTCATTTTCACAAACATTAAAGAAATTTGCAACAACAAAACTATATGAATGTACTTTGAATAGTTTGCACCAACGGACAAAATATTCAACAATTTCATGTATGTGAATCCCGAAAAATGCTTTTTAAAAACCCATATCATCCCGAACTTCATAAGTAACACTTCAACAGATAAAGTAAAATCAGCTGAACAAATTTGTATTTATTGGAATACAATTTTTTCGGGATAGACTTTTACGATTTCGTGCTGATGATATTTAGCAAGGAAACATTCTGAAAAGACTGTTTTCGGGATGGAAAGATTTTTTCGAGCTAACTTCACATACATAATGTACACCAACATAAATATAAATCAAATTGATATTGAGCGACTATATATTAATTAGTTCAATTCGTCTCATCTCCCGGAGTTTTTTGTTGCTCTTTTGTTTTTTTGAATATTTGAAATGTGACAGATCGAATTAAATAAAATATCGTGTGTTGTGTAATTTTCTTACTAAATTTGAGTGTTTCTTCTAAAATTGTGTTTTAAATGTGTAATCAAATTGATAAAATGATAAATAAATATATAAATATAATATTCAAATTTTATTGGTGTTAAAAGTTTTACACAAAATACATGTATGACGCGAGGCCATCTTAGTCACAGATCTTGGAATTTGAATTATATGAATTCGAATTCGTTTTAATAAACCATATGCACATAAGAATATGCGTGTAGATTAAAGATGCGTTATGGATTTACCGGACTAATACGCTCTAAACAATATTGTCGTTCTCGGTAATAGTTTATTTTATTTGTAATTTGCAATTATGCAAAACTCGATTTGAATAAAATAGTTTGGCTGGTGCTGGAAGTATTTCGTTATTTACCAAAAAGCTTAGTAACTAATAGTATTGTGACCATAACTTGATTTATGACAGTTTCAATGATTTTTTTTCAAATCAGCAGATTGGGATAAATTATGATAAAGCCTATAAGTATTCATTAATAAGTTGCTTAACCTGTAATAATATTTAAGAAAACATTTTGTGAAAATGAATTAAGCTCGTACCGTTCTGTTTAAGGTGCTATTTTATTTGATTACAATTTAAACTCACTTTAAAATCACATTGTTTGCACCAATTTTTATTTGCGATGTAAGAATTAACTAAAGTTAAATACAATAAAGTCAGTAAATTTATGAAACGAGGAATTTTGATTTGGAACTACTCACTTATTATTCTGTTATAGTTAATCCACTAATTAAAAATCGGAACTACAGTAAAAATCTGTTTCAAATTTTACAGTGCAAATTTGTACATGGCAAATTATGGCATATTATACTGATTTGTGTTATTTAAAATTTTCGTTTTACTCTGCAATTGTAGTAAGTAACTCACAGCTTTTTTTTCAGTGACCGGTATAGCCAAATTTACGAAATTTTGTTTTGCAGAGAAATACGATCAAACTGCTTCATAAACAAAGTTCGCCCATACTGAAATGGGGAGCGTTTATTGGAAATGTTTAATACATATTTCTCTGCAGAAAATAACATCGTAAATTCTGTATAAGAACTTGTAACTTAATTTTTATCTTTAGTACTATTTGTCTTAACATTCTTTGGTTTTATTTGCGACTCCAAAATCTTGATGGTAATCTTTTCATGAATTTTTACTACGAATAAAATAAAACTAAAAAATGTTCCCAGAATAAAAAAAGTGTATTGTGGCAGTGTTGGGAATAAATTGTTGAGGAAAAGAAATTTAATTTTAGTGTTTACCACACGTGATGTTTTATTTTTTACTAAAAATTACTATTGATTACTAAAAATTACTATTAAAAAATGAAAACTAGAATCTATATTTGATTTGAACGCAAGAAATAATTATTCAGAACGGATAGTGCAATTGTACATTTGAACTAAGCTAATCTATGCGATGTGAGTTTTGTTTATATAGCTTTGGACTGTAAATAAAGAAACTGCAGCGATATTCTCTCACTCAGCTTAGCTGAAATGTGTAATAGACCTTACAAATATTTGAATTTAGTTTGTAAAATTTTATGAGAGTCTTATTTTATCTCAATCACAGTTGCAACAGTTGGACAGCCTTAGTTGATACTTGGCCAGGTTCAACAAACTCCGATATGGTCCGAATGTCATCATTCACAATAGGTTAGGCAGCGATTTCTTTAGCAAATTTTCACTCTTTAAATTATATTTATGAAACTTGGTACATTTTTAATTCTTGAATCCCGGGAATCCAAATTCCCGCGAAACGAGATAAATAGAAAACCTAAAAGCCCGGAAATTCTCGGGACAAACCCGCTAGACGTTCATTTGCTTCGTTCCCGGTTACTGCTGATAAGTTCTTTGTTATATGATTTTCCTACGATTAAATTATAAATAGAAAAATAATTTCCTTTTTCCCAGGGAAAACCAGAATAGAATAGACCAACTTATATACTTAGTATGCATTTTGCGATACTCATTTAACTATATATGTCACACAATATAGAAAGATGTTATGCTTAATAAGATTTGGCGGTTTTTTGATAATGGTTTGATAGTTTTTACTATTAGGTTAAATTGACTGATTAGAAAACAAAGAATGATCTCGTAAGACAGTTTTATATATTTTACTTGAGCAAAACTGTTTAATATTTTTAAACTGTAATATATAAATGCATAATAATAAAGGGATACGGTAAAACATCATAGTGAAATAAGTTAAAACTACATATTTATATAATATTTACCTGGATCGATTTTTATCTAATAAATATATTAAAACATTCCCCAAAGACGAAACAATAAACATTATAATAAATTATCCAAAAATACCTATCACATTCGCATTGCAGTAATTTAAGTAAATAAATGCGATTTTAACAAGATCAAAATAATGTACGTGTATACATACCTATATTGTAACTCTCAACATAAATCATATAATAAAGGCTCGGAAAAACGCAAAACTTGCAAAATTATTGTCCAAGGTAATAGACAAAATAAAAACAATATACAATTACAACAGCAACAAAAAATGTAAAAACATGGAAAATATATTTTCTATTGCATCTGCGAATAAAACATAAAAATTTATTGATCTGCGCAATGGATGCTGCACAGATGTTTTTCCCTTTCTTGCGCTTTTCTCGTTTCTAGAGATTTAAAATTTGCTGCTGATTTTCCCTATACATACATATGATATAACATATAACGATGATGATGTCATTAAATGAAAAAGTTTTTTTGTTAGAGAAACATACAAGAGAAGCATTAAAACCATCTCATTGTTTTATATACCTTTCATATGTACATATACGAGTATATATATACATTATGTACAGGACCACAATTTTAGGTATATATGTACATATATGTATGTATAATGAAAATTGGGGAATGAACCTGAGGTGAAATACCTTTGTTATTGATTTTATATGTAAAACGATGACCATTTTAATTTTTCATTTTTGCCATAAATATTTTATAATTTATATATATTCAGAATTGATTTTAGGCGTTTTTGAAAGATGATATATGATTCTTTCTATATAATCTACATAGGGGTTTCTTTCTATATAGACAGGAAAAATGGCGCCAGTAATATTGTGATTAATGGTTTGGTAACATTATAATTGTATATATAATTGTGAAGAGCAGCAATTCTGCGATAAAATTTGTCATTATTGCATAATAGAATTTTAATCTTTAAGCTAACAAACCTAATTATCATCATTATGCAAAAATTTTCACCGGAAATTTATTTAATAAGCAAAAGCACACAAACAATATAAAATCGCTTGAGTCAATCATTTATTTAGATTTCATTAAAAAATAAAAATGAATCACGGTGATACTCATATTCATTCATAAAAACACGTAAATTACCAATCGTTTATACGAAGATTTTTGTGTCTTTTGTATAATATCAAATTAATAAATTTTCTAAGAAAATTCTCTTAAAAATGATACATCGTTTATAGAATAACGACAGCGAAATCACAATAACAGCTGATGTGACTTTATTTTTAAAATATGCAAATATATTTCTAGGTTTTTTTATTTTATTACACTTAGCTATTTAAAGAATGTATATATAGCGACAGACGCGTTTGCGTAAAAAACAAAATTAGTATGACTTTAGGCAAAATGTTGTAGATTATTTCTTAAGATTTACTCTTTGTGTAACACTAAAACAGCACAAACATATATCTGCTAATGGATATGACATTCAAATTCTTGACATTCCATTATTATAAATGGAATAATTAACCAAGCTGCTTCTTTCTTTAGTATAAACTAATTCCAAATATGTACATAATACTAATATCAGTTATATACAATGGTAAATTAAATTTATAGTTTGATTTAAACTATTTACAGTTTTGCCTTATCTCAATTAATTCAAGTCGCTATATACATATATATATATATTTTAAAGATGAAACCAGTTTCTTTTTATTATTGTCATGTGTGTGTAAAAAAAATACTCTGAGGGGTATTGATCTTTTTATTGCGTAATCAATCTTAATCTTTATATACTCGAGCACAAACAATTGGAAATCGAACTGAGAATAGGTATTTTGTTGTTGTAATACCCTGACATCGAATATGGTTTTACATTATTGCTATAATTTCCATAAATAAAACAAAACTAAATACATAAAAAGAAAATTCTCCCCAACCACGAAAACAAAGATACACAAAACACCCAATTATCTAGTCACAACATGAAAGCGCGGATATACATTATAATCCATGACGTAAGAGAATTTCAAGTACTTCTCTCATAAATTATTCTCATGTTTTTGTTTTCATTTCGCTCGCGCCGAATAATTGTTGTGTTTTTCATATTATACTTTTCATTCTGTCTTTCAGTCCCAGACTACGTTCTATTCGGTTAAGACGGTTGTTTTTAAGAAAACGTATTCAGAAAATTAAAAAATAACAAAAAGAACAAATTCGTGTATATTTTTAATTTTGGAAAAATCGTCTATAGAGATATTATAAAATACGGGATATAATTTAATAGTCAAGTGGAAATAATTGAAATTAATTTTCAAAGTGTTTTTCATTCAAATCATATTAGAGAAGAAAATCAAATATATTTTTATTGTGAAGAAAATTTCTGTGTTTTTATATAAGTGATAATAAATAAGATAAGAGAATAAATTAATACATAATAAAAAAAAATTAAAGAAAATTCTGCCATATTTAATAAAATAAAAAAGTGAGAAAAATCATTTGAAAAAGGAAAATTAGTAAGAAAAAAAAAAGGAAAATTGTATTATCAGTGATGAAAAAAAACATATCTTGTTATGTTTCTTGAGAAAAATTAGGTCAAATATACGGCATGAGATATTGTAAATTTTTAAGAAAATTTTAATACGAGATTATATATGGAAATTAAGGTCAAGTGATTTTCTTTTAGTTGGTTTATTGGATGTTATGAAAAAAAAAGGGTTTCGGAATTTTATTTTGGCAACAATTTCATTAAAATTGCATAATTCTATAAATAGATTATTAGGACACGAGCAAGAATTCTTGAGCCAGATACAATCATAAAATTTTTATGTACACACATAAAACACCTGCTAATATTATATTTTCCACTTTTTCCGAATATAATATAGCGAAAAACTATAAAATACATAAAACACAAATGAATCACAATCGATGTGTAGGTATGTTATATAGTTTTCCACTTTTAACGTCACCAATTTCACATATATATATATATACCAAAAACTAAAAATAAGCATATCCATATATACAAATATACATATTTCCTATACATGTACACACATATTTTCATTTTTATTCCTCCGCATACAAATTTTCGGAAAATTTATGAATTTATGATTATGATATTCAGACATATATATCATGCCAGTAATTAATTAATGATGTGTGGAAGTTTTATGTAATGAATTTATGACATTTTAATGGAGCAGTCGTTTTAAATCGTATATGTACTGTGTTTATGAGAATTCGCATCATTATTCTTAGAAATTCTCTCAAATTTCCAGTTCAACTTAGTTAAGAAGAAAAGATCACAACAAAAATTTCATCTCATTTCTATTCTAAATGTAGATTTATATTGTCTTATTGTTATTTTTATTTTGTATAACAATAATAGTTGCTATCTATAAGTTGAAAGATAAAAAAAAAACTCGTATTTTTAGTATGGCTATATATACATTATTATGTAGATAGATATAAACAGAACCATATGTTCAATTTAGATTGCTTTAAGAATAATTTTTGAATGAAGTGAAATAAGAAATTCCAGTTTTAACGAAAATACACAAGATTTTTATGTTTATTTCTGTTCTGAATTCCAATTTCGGCTGTTATGTTATCATTTTTCTAAAATAGATTATTAGACTATACGCAGAGATTTTATATCATACATAAGCATTGTGTCATGTGCACATTTTCCAAGAACAATAAAATGTATGTAGTCGTCAACTACATATTTGATATAATATGTAATAAAAATTTTTTATTTGTGTAGTAGGATATGCAATTGCATGGGTTGTGACTTTAACATAAAAATTCTAGTGCCTTTATTTCGAAGCGTACCATAAATATATCTTTATTTTACTATTTTATACGTATACATATGTATGTACACATATTGATACTCTATGTACATGAAATTCACAAAGGTATATAAGAACAATTTAATAATTCAAACCAGGTGGGTTTTACTGATTCAAATAAGAAATTCAACAACAAAGACAGCAAGCAAAAAAGATTTTATTCAAATGAATCACTTTTGTTTGAATATATTTTAAGAGATTTTGGAGTCATAAAGAAAACTATTTAGAAATAAGTCATGTTCATAAAAATTGTCAAGCGAGACTTTGATTTCAAGTCGTACATGAGCTAATATTTAGAGAAACAATATAACATGTATAGGAAAAAAAGGAACTGATTAAGACGACGAATAGACCTTGACCGTATCGAGAAGTAGAAAAATATATAAACAGAAAACAATTTTTTTTATTTTTTTCTACTTATACACTCAGTTTGTGTTTTCAAAGTCATTGTACTCTTCCTCGTTTTGGTTGGTTGAATGCAAGTCTTTCTGTATATATACTCGTATACTAACCAACTATAAAGCTGAAGTCTAATTCAATATTGTGTGTTTTGGTTCTTTTTCTAGTTAAATGCATTTGATTTTGGTTTTGTTATACTGTAACCTGTTTTGTTTTTCTCTTCAAGTATTTTATACACTTATGGAGCTAATTTGATTTTCGCGGTGAATGTTACTTGCTATATTTTATGTTTTGTGTCGTTCATTGAATCATACACAGATATATTGGCACTGAATATATATATTTATTATTTTATGCCAATGCCAAATTACACAAAATGATTACCAAAAATAGTTTCAATAACCATTTACTATTTTTCTATTACAAAAAAAAAAAATCACTGACCTCAAACAAAGTAAAGTAATTCATCATCATTCATCAGACTCCCATACATAAATTATAAAAATTAAAACTACCAATTCCAATTATCTTTCTCAACTATGATTCAATAAATACATAACATACAAAACTGAATATGACCTCCAACTTGTACATTGACATAAAAATATCAAATGTATATAAAAGAAATAAAATAAAAAATCCAGGAAATCACTCAAGAGATCTTTCTTTAAGATTTTAAACAGATGTGATAATTATTATAGAAACAAAACACATTTTTAGAGTATACATATACTTACGTATGTACGCTTCCAAATCTTTTATTTTGGGGACCATTGTGTAATTGCATTCGTGTAATTGAATTAAATTAAATTGATTGACAATTGAAAATTAGTCGTCTCATTGAAATTGTCTTAATTGAATCTAAAAAACTTTTGCAATGACACACACACACACAATCATAAACTTATAATATTCTTATCAAATTCTTGTCGTCTTCTTTTCCTTGTACGATAAAATATATTCCGTCTTTGTTGTTATCTTAAAGATGGTTTCTATATATAATTTTTATATTTTGTAAATACATGAAACATAAATGTGATTGATTAAATAACAGAATGGTATTTTGATTGATTGAAATAAAATCCATATGTGTATTAGAAATAGGTTAGAATAGATATGATTTTATAATTTTTGTGTTGTAGAGGTAATTTATTCAAAAACATTAGAATTTATTTAGATTTCTTATTAGTCTGGCAGATTTTGTATAGATTGCATTATAAATTTTTTAATAGATTATAGCCAAACGTGATCGACGACTCAAAGCTGAGTTTAAATTAGATAAATCTCTTTCTTCCATTATTTTCTTACCTTACAATATACTATAAAGTATAAAATAGTTTGTGCAATAAATTTGAAAAATATTAAATTTCCCAAATTTCTTAATATATAAAATGTTGCCAAAAAATGTTAGAACCAATAAATCTTTCATTATATATTTTTTTTTGTAAGAACAACACAATTTTGGACAGTCTTAGAATTTCCTAATTTTATAAAATATACTAAATTTCTCTGAAGATTAAACATTTATAATCTAATCATTTTTTATCTAAGCCTCTAACATTGTATAGCGATGACACGAAAATGGATCTTTTTTATGTGATGTGTTGTTTATTGTTGTCATTTTTCTTGGTTTAGATATCATTTAACTTCTACTTTCTTTAGTTTTTTGTTGTTGTCGTTTTTGTTTTGTTTTTTTTGAAAAAAATAAAATAAATGTTGGTTTCAGTTTTATAGACTTTCACCGAAAAATATTTTTTTAGAATCTACTAATTCATTTAGACGTTTATAATATTTGTTCATTACAAAACTTGAGATTTTTATAAAATTGCAATACCTTGACTAACTGCTAATAAATAATAACGAACGAATACATTTGCATTATATACAAGTAAAAAAAAATATAAATTTTATACCATGAAACATAAACAACATCAGATCGTGTTAACCTTCGTTCTTATATACATGTCTTATGTACATACAGTTTGGTGATAGTTTATTGGTTGGTCGTTGTTGTTGTTGCAATCAAAAATTAATAACCTATTATAATTTATTTATAATTTATTTTCTTCATTATTTTCTAATAATAACTTGTTGTCCTTTGATATATGTTTTTATTATGCATATACGTAAGAAATAATTAGCTAATCTATGTATGTTTCCCATGTGTGACCAAAGCTTTTTCTTTGTTTTTCCGTTGCACTTTGAAATATAATTGTCGGCCAGCTATTTCGGGAGTTATGGGCGCCCTAATTTTTCAAGAACAAAAATAAATCACTTTTGTTAAATTCGTAACGCTAGATTGCAGTTTGTACATATCTAAAAACCGTATGAGAATGGAAAGAAATTCTGTTTTGTCACTGTTTTACCTTGAAACGGGTCAGCAATATTTTGGTCAACTCTCGTCGAAACGCAAGCTGATCCTTTTTATAATTGTAGCTTTTAGCTAGAGATCATGGATTACGCCGCGTCTAGCATTCATAATGGTAGGCGATCTAATAGATCAGACGGCTGAGGAAATTCAAAGTTTTTGCGAATACCGAAAATCCGGGCATGTTGGGTGTTCACCATAGACACTTATCTTCGAGGTTTTTCTTTATAATTATTTTGTCCGGTCTTTTTTCATGTTTTATTCTGTATGCACGGACAGTTCCATGCCATAACATCCGATTTGTGTAAGTGCATATAAGTATTAGGTTAAGTCGCGTAAAAAATATTTAATTAGATAGATAATTATCAAAATATGTAGTATGAAAATGACATTCTTAGACAGCGGTAATTAATTTTTGTAGCAAACGTGATGAACGACAAGTGATTCTTCTAGTCAGGGAAAAATCGCGTTCTTGATTTCTACCTTGATAGATATCAAACTGGTAACAATAACCCCAATTGCTAGCTGCCTCCCAAGTTTTATAACGTTAGTTTTAGAAAAACGTGGTTCAAATAATTAATAAGCGGAAATACTTTGATAAATCTATCATTTGGTTGTTTAATTGTGTTATTGATACAAAAATGTATGTTTGTAAATATATATATCTTCAGACATTTTGCGACGAATCCATTTAGATATAAGTGCGTTATTAATATCATCATCATTACTCCAACAAATGCGTAAAAATCCGTCTCATCTATATTTATTGGTCTAGTTTTACTAGCAGCATAGTTTTTTGTATGTTGCACAATAGTTACGACAAATTCACGGGGGAAGAATAATTTATAAAACTCGAGAGCTGGAATTTGAACTCAACGCCTGCCTTCATACCTTTACATTCTTTCTGGCGATACATGAATGACGCCAATGGTAAACTGGCTTCATTACCAAGTTCAAGTTTTGTGAGAAGGCGTGATGTTTGGCACTTTGTTTTCAATTTCAGGTGTGACGTCGATTTAGCTAATTCATCTAGCACCTGCGTTAATGTTAATTTAGTTTTCCTAAAAAAAAAAAAATGTCTCTAGAAACGCAACTTTTACGTATCACTGCTAAATATCCATCCTGATTCCTGAGAACACAAAATTTTTTTTTCTCGAAAATTATCACCACTTGTTTCACTGAATACCACGTTCACAATAAAAATTTCATCCATTTCCCCACTTTCAAGTTAAAAATTTTTTATCTGACCTCGCGAACTCACCATTAGTGGTGCGGAATTGAACCAGTGGTCATATTTGAGTAACCTTTTCCGTGTGTACTGGTATTCACATTCAGTCAATGAACTTAAATTTTGCTAATCCATTACAAAACATTGGGGAATAGTATGTATAATGTCAATTACATCATTCCCCACTTATCCTATAGGGGAGTTTTATAATATACTTGCTAGACTATTATTATGTATACAAGAAAAGTATGAGCCTGATGTTATGCGTTCGTTTGTCATTCAAATATATGTATACATTTCTGATATGTTTAATCGAATCAAAATAATATGATTATATATGTATGTTGTAACCAACATACAAAATAAAATACAACATAATTTTTCGTATTTTCAATAAGGGAAATTCGGGACTAATATGTTTTTCATGTCTTGTACTTTTTGTTTTATTGTTGTATTTAACCCTGCCTGAGGGGGATGGATACCATATATACATATGTATGTATATATGACTTTATTTTTTTACATGCAATCGCATTTCGACGAATCCAATAAAAAGAGTTAATTTATGTACTTATGAATTTACATTACATAGTTGTATTTAAGTCGCAATAATTCATTATTTCGCAGATGATATAGTATATAGATTTTAGCTTTCATTAAACTTGTAGCCAAACAAAGTATATCTCGACCATTGAAACCATACTTACGGTTTTGAAGGAGTGTTATTGTTTTAATAATTAAAAGAAACATTAACTAGTCTGAGATTCCAATTTGAACTATAGGTATATGGAGCTGGGTAGCATTAGAAGTTTACCAGTAGAAAGTGATATAACATCAGCCTTTGCTGTACAAATGGTCAAAGAACAAATTTAGTTGAATATGTACGAGAATTTAAGCATCAAATTCTTAAATATGTTTGGTTTGCCAAATTTACATAAATCCACTTTCTAATCTACAGTTTGCCTTCAATTTCTATATTCAAACTTTTTTAACATACTAAAATGTCAAATTTAAAGCGACTTGAAATTTGAAACCAATTTTAAAATTCGTCGCAATTCTAAAACTTAACATTGCCAAATTTTTAAAATCGTATTTCGATGTGTATATCGGTAAATTTTGAAATGGTATTTTACTTATACTGATTGTCCGCGACTGACGGTGTTATATTGAAGGGAGGTGAAAGAGCATTAAAATTTGAGTAAAAAATGCTACTACGAATTTTCGAAATTAGTTACCGTTAAGACGTTTTAAACCGTTAAAGTTAAAAAATCTCGTTTCACTTTTGTACCGATTTGATTTGAACGAAAAACTATTAATTTTTCCAATCAAACTGAAACTAACCTAAAATAATGTCAAAAAGTTATGTTCATCGTCATTTATTTTGAAAATGAGTCGTTGAAGTGTTTATTTTTTCCACTACGATTATAGTTGATATTTTAGTACGATATTGTTATTATAGTACGAATTTTTGTTTACACGTATGATTTAAAATGAAGCTATTCGAAAATTCACAATATTTTGAAACCCACGAAAAAATCGTGTTCTACTGTTTGATAATCATCTTAACAACCTTGTTTTCAAAATAAATAGCGGTGAACATAACTTTTTGACAGTTTTCCAGTTTGATTGCAAAATTGATTACTTTTTCGTTCAAATCAAATTCTAATTAAACATTTAGTATAAAGTTCTAATCGAATGTCCATTTTTAGTTTTTTAGATATCGGTACAAAAGTGAAATTTTGTGATTTTTCAACTTTAATGGTAAGTAATTTCGATAATCCGTAGTATTATTTTCTACTCCAATAATTATGCTCTTTAACCCCTTCATTATATAATAACGTCAGTCACGGACACACTGTATACATAATTAAAGCTTTAGAAATAAAATTTAAATTTTAAATCTTTTTTTGAGAAAATTGAATAAATCTGAAATTTTTGAAACTTTTCAAATATTTTTTTTTTAAATAGACAAAAGACATAAATTAAATGTTAATTCGTGTTTTAAAAATTCGTTTTTGGTATGCGGAATTTTAATGTTTATAAAATATCGTCATACGAATGCTAATCTGTTCTATATAGACCGTTTTTAAAGGTGATATGTCCTATATCCAATAGAAACATACATCTATTTTTGATTTTCTGGGCTTAATTAGATTTCCTGGCTTTAGTATAGGGAAATCCTGATTTTTCATTATTGGTCAAAAATAGAAGAGTATGTAACCATGTCAACCATATCAAACAAAAGACTTAAAAGTTTTTCAGTAGGAATCTTAAAATTCAATTTTTACGAAATTTTACAAATGGCGCATAGGATAGATTAGTATTCATATGACGATTTGTGGAATTACTGGTGCATTTATACAAATATCCAACGGTTCGTTTTCTTATTGATTTTATTCATGAACTGAAAAAATTGTTTGTTGCTGTGGTTGAAAATTCTTCAAATATTTAAATTTTGTAAAATATACTTTTTTGTGTTCGAAAATATCTGATCAGCCTAATTAAGCCATCTGGCTTAACATTCATCAAGATTAACTCTATAATACGAAGCGGTATCAAATAAGATAATCATCATTCACTTAGATTGCTTGAAAACATAAATTTTATGTATTTTCTGAAATCGAAATTGAAAAGAGGAAATGATGTTTTTTTTTGTAATGTTAATGTTATCTTGTCTTGATTACTATTACTTATATAGGTTTATAGTATTTTTGATATTTGTATAAAGTAATTGAAACTTATGTAATTAGAATGGTTATATACGTATAAGCAACATTTAAATTAACGATCGATAGTTTTGTAATATTTAATCAAAAAACTGTTATTTTTAATGATTTAATAGTTAAGATTCGTTACATTCATATGCATATGTATACATCATATTCATAAGAAAGAAATTAACTGGAATGACGCATGTAATATTATTATATATTATTAGCTATGTATAGCTTCGAAATTGATCAATTTAATTTTAAGGTGGCTCTTGAAGACGTAATTTATCACTTCCGTGTGTGAGAAAACACAACCGCAGAACAACGAGAAGTATTATGTTTTTATTCGAAGAAAAGATAAACAATAACATCACCACATAAATTCTTTATATTCAAAATTGTAAATAACCGGAATTTTATTTTGGCGAGATAAGCTACGGGTCTCGTATATTTTCTTGGTATATAATATGAATCGCTCTTTATGTTATAGTATATAGTTTAAAGCCATAGTGATAACAAATATAATAATAACATGTGTGGTTTATTATATACAATTGTCAACTATATATCCAATTAAAAATCATTTATAATTTAATGACCCCAACGCGATGATGAATTCAATAACCCTAAACCTAATTGAACGTAACAAATATTCATGCGGCATAGAATAGTGGACGTAGAAGTAAACAATTACAAAATTTAATGGTTTATGCATTTTAAATTAAATAATTTAAACGTTGAGCCAATGACCTTTGTTTAGAGCGTACATATACTTCAATACATATTTTATAGAACAGGAAATTATTCTTAGAATTAGTAGTATTTATGCCTGCAGGTAGCTTATTACTATAGATTACCATATATCTGTGCTGGTGTTCATTACTTCACACGTTTGTTTTATTTTATTAAAATCATTATTTTAAATGAACATAATAATAAAATATTAAACAAAGTGAATTGTTGGATTTCCTGATTGAAATATATAAATGATTAGGGAATTATATAAAGTCTGGAGCATAATAACATAAGCTGGCTTGTGTCACGCCATGATATTTATTTATGTATATATTAATATACGGAAATGGGCTAGCCCCGTTGACTTGAATAAATAAATAATCAACAATATTTTTCTAATATACAAAGTGATGAAAAGTTCGATCGATTCGAATTTAAAGAACCTCTTCACTTAAATTGTGTTTTATTTAAATCAATTCATATATGTACATATACTTCATATATACATCCAATCCAAAGCCATAAACACAGGAAGTAAATTATAATTTTATTTAGTTTTGTTCATTCAGCTTGACTGAAAAATTGAATAAATTATGATTTTTTTGTATTTTGTATAATGATGTGTGCTTTTATAAAACATAACATAAAAATAATACTCGGGCCCTACTTAATCTATGTATATATACACAAATGTGTATATATATATATATATATATATATATATATATATATATATATATATATATATATATATAAAGTACATACATTCATATATTTTATTTAAATTAAGTCTCTCTCTCATCCATTAAAAATTTGACCCAAATTTTCATTTTAATATTTAAATTTCCATTTCTTTTCGATAAAATAAAAATTGTAAAATGAGTTCTTTTTAATAGCAAATTAAATTAAAACATCAATAATCAAAATTAGTTTATATTAGGCTAATTAAATATAATTAATAAGATCTTTTCTAATTTTTTTTTTCAATTTCGGTAAATTTGAGAAGCGTTTGTTTTTATTGAAATGTAATGTTTATTGTTTTGGCAATAAGTTATGATCTCTAATCCGACCAAAAAATCATTGAAAAACAATAAAATTTGTTATGACAATTTTCTTTATAAACTAGATTTCCTTTTTGAAAATAATTCCATTTTCCAATAAGTTATTTTTTTTCTGTAATTCTATAAATAGAAATATTTGTATTTAATTAAATTATACAAACAATTACATATTAAATTTGTCTTTATTTACTTATAAATATTTGAAGGAAAACCTTAGAAGTTAGAACTATAATCAAAATAATAAGACTAAGAAGAAAAACTATAAGCGGAAGTAGCTTGATAAAGGAACATTACAAACATATAAGTAATTGTAAATAATATTAAAATTGAGCGTATAATAATGAACAGTTATTATTAAAAGTGAAAATTTATATATATTTTTGGTTTGTGCTGTTAAATTTTATTTTCGTTGTTTAAAAATTTTATGTTATTTATGTGAACATGCTGGATCGTGGACCAGTAAGTATATTATATTGATCGTAAATTTTTTCTTATATACACACACAGAATTTTCTTTGTTTCAGATTTCGGAATGTCGTGTATACGCCTTTCCAATTTTATAAATATTTTTCTTTTGTTCTAAGCAAATTTATTTCAAAATCAAGGTCTTTTGTCTACACTCAGACTGCATCCAAACGATTTATAACTTTCCAATTTGATATATGCCCTTGTTTGTTAATTTTGCCATATACATACATAATTAAACATAATTAATTAGAATGATAAATTTATGTTTTAAAGAACATAAATTGGCAATATAAAAACAAAAACTTAAAGTTGATTTATCCGTGCCACCCTTCCCTGTTGCGTACATATACAATACAAATTTAGAACTATTAAATCGTATACTATATACATACATAGTAACATTATAATTTTGATTTATGTTAATTTAGTTGCCAATTACTTGACTACAATTTTATGTCCTATCATCAATATGTTTATATAGAATATAATGTTTTACATATAAATATGCTATTTGAGCGGCTGCATCACTTTCAAAAGTATATATGTTAATATCCGTTGCCGTTAAGTCAACATTGTCGCGTTTTTACATAAATTGATTATTCAATTATCTACAACAGTCTTTCTCCAGTCTACTCGTCTTGGTTGCGTGTAAAACGTATTCATTTTCATTCCAGGCATTTTATAGCAAAATTCACCCACACCTAATCGCAAACAAATTACATTGAAAATTATTGTTTTTCTCTATATGTAGAAAAATATATTGGATTACCTATACCTGACTTTTATTTAGACCCCGTGAGAGATGAAATAATTTTTCCAATTTCACTTTATTTAATGAAAATTCAATAAATAATTCTATATTAAATTTAAAGGTTAAGTTTATATAAATATTTTGGCACTTGATCAATACCCACAATAATATACAAAAATTGTATTTGTGGAAAATTGGAATAAAGTGTGTAACTATAAAATAGGAAAAATCATTTGGCAGAACCACTTTTAAAATAACAATAATACATACACTAAATAAACTACATTAGTTTATGTGGGTGTACGAAATGTTAATCTACCGGAAATCAAGTAGACTTTAATCCTAAAGGTCATAAATATTGTATTTTTAATGGATTTTAGTAGAATAATTACTCTTTATATTCTTAATACGAATCAAACATTGAGCTTGCTCAATAGCGATTTTGGCAACAACTCAAAACCAAAACATAAAAAATTGTTTTCCATTTTACGTCAATCATTGATATTGATACAACAACTTATTTGATTTACACACTAATTCCAATCAACCATGAATTAAGCGCAGCAGCAGCAGCATATATACGCTAGACTTACCAATTGACGATAATTAAATTTTTAAGTGAAAGTTCTTTTTATTATACATGATAAGAAATTTAAAATCACGATCCACATCTTTAGTTTAACTTTTGTTTTGGATAGATCTACCTAAAAAAAAAAAAATTATTCGCATGTTTCTTAATTACAATTTACACCACAATCATTTTACTAATGCTCTATTAAATTGGGATTTTAGAAATTTGTAATATTTACTTTTAATTTTTCATGTTAAAAAGACCGTATCCATATATAAATGTGAACGCAAAAATATTTATTATTAGATAGGCAAATTTATATATGTTAAAATTGAAACGTATATGCGTTTCAAATAAAGATCGAGAGATTACTTATTGGAATTGCATAATTCATAAATAAATTTAAAAAAATTATACAATGAATCACCTAAATGTTGGCAATTTAAACCAAATATGAATGACTACATGACATTTGTTAGGTTTTCGAAATACTTATTACGGACAGAAATTCATAATAAAGAGAATTTTAAATTAATTTAATTTTTTATTTTTTATTATTTCAGGTACAGATCGACAATGAGAAATCACGTCGCGATCGTGAAGCTCGTTTATCGGGCTCAAGAATAGACTTATCAAATTTATGTGTGACACGTGGCGCATCACGAACCGGCCGCAACAATGGTGGCCTTATTGATTCGCATGGTAATTCGTTAACACCGTTGAGCCCACAAAGCAACAATAATTCATCACCAACGAGTACCGAAAAAGATCATCACAACAAAAATGTTCCCATGACGCCAACGGGTAAGATTTTTTTTTTTTTTTTTTTACAATACAATGAGAAAATGAACAACTCTATTTATTTATATTGTCATAATTTTAATTTTATTATATGCTCTTGAATCCTTAAAGGAAATATGACTTTATATTTTATATACGATACATAAACATACATACAATAATAAAATCAATATAATTTTGTAAATGCTATATAAAAAAAAAGTAAAAGATCCTGTTTTTTATATTTATTTTTTCCTTTTCTTATATTTAAAATTATATCTCCTCTATGAAGACGTAGAAATTGAAACCTTTTAAAAGTTTAACCTGTGAGATAAAATGAAGAAAAAATAAAGGAAAATGTCAGCAGCTAATAAAAATCGAATAGTGGTATAGGTGTATTATCCTACCTACCGCTATGTACGATATATATCTACATCGTTGTTATATCGTCCTTAATCGATAAAGAAATTTGTATGTAAGAAAAAAAAAATGTATTCTCTTCTTAGAATATACTTATAGGATAAACGACAAAAATTTATTTTCATAGTAGATACACATGCCAATCATTGTACAAATTTCCATAAATTTCAATTAGAATAGCTTTAATCGTTATATTTGGGGTATAATATCCTCCAACTTCACATTATTCTTGTTATTCGAGTATCGCCTATATATACGCTCGATAAACTCAACTACTAATAACGTTAATATAAAAATATTCGTACGACTCTTCTATATAAACGAGCATATCGTATCTTAAAATAGAATTCAAACGTTCATCACAGCCGTATAGTATGGATATTGGTTTTATGTGAGAATATAGTGCGTAGGATGCATTGCCTCTGGCAAAGCACAAAATGTGAAAAAACTGATCAAAATAAAAAAGGAAAAATGAATAGTATGTGCGTGGGTGGTTTGAATAACTTTTTGGCAAAGGCAAGAACATTTTAGAATTTCAATTCAATTTATTTGTTTAAATATTCTCATTTCTTATTAAATGTCAGTCAGTCTTTCATTCAATATTAATACAGTAAGATAGATGATTATAATCGTGATGAAAACTTTATGTTTACTTAAAATAAAAATGTAAATCATGGTCCCGGGTTTATTTTACGAATCATAACCTTAATAGTGTTATAGATACTTATAAATATTATAACTAACACGTTTCAATTATTACAAGTCTTTGGTATTCTTTTAAAGAAACTAACTAAATAAACGTGATTTAATTCCCATGTGAATTTTATTTAAATATAATTTATTTTTTTATTTTTTTGTGCACATTTCCAGAGGCAATTACACATTATGGAAGCCGTTTAACCGAATACGAAAAACAAGAAATCGATAAATATCCAGAAATATGGTATCTTGGTCTGGGTTCATGTAAAATAAATGCCCGACCTGGCACAGCACTAAATTCCGGCTACGATGATGATAACGGGAATTATAATAAAATCGTATTCGATCATATATGCTATCGTTATGAAATATTAGAAGTGATTGGTAAAGGTAGTTTTGGACAAGTTATTCGGGCACTAGATCATAAAACAAATCAACATGTTGCAATCAAATTGATACGAAATAAAAAACGTTTTCATCATCAGGCACTCGTGGAGGTTAGAATATTAGATGAATTAAAAAAAAAGGATACGGATGGATCTCATAATGTGATACATATGCTGGACTATTTTTATTTTAGAAATCATTTATGTATAAGCTTTGAACTTATGAGGTAAGTCGCAATTTTAAATACCTATATAATAACTGTTTGCTTCGCGTATATGTCACCACCAAATTATCTCTTTTATAATGTTATTAGTTATGAAACCTTTTTACATTATACATAAAAATTCCAAAAAGCAAATTAAAATTTTGTAAATAAATTATAATAATTTCGCGTGATTTAAAATTTATTTATTTTTTTACTTGTCGTCGATTTTATACCTAAAAAAAGCTTTTAATTCATAAAGTTAAAAATAAAAATGTAAACTCTCTATAGACTTTTTTTTTGTTTATTTAAAGTTTTATTTATATTATTATTAATTTTATAAATATTAAATAAGAATATTATTTAATTCATTATACGAATATTCTTTTTGGATGTTTTAAATTTTTTTATAAAAAATAGTTTCTAAAGTTTAAAGTAAAATATTCAAACTAATATGCCATCCATATTCTCGTCTATAGAAAATATATATAATAGAAACACAATATTTAATCCATTTTTATAAAAATACATGACTTTATCACAAAATGTGTCTACAAGGAGGTTAATTTTTTATTACTCAACAAAATTATCAGGATTTTCAGGAGATAATTACTCTTTGTCAAATGCGAATTTATTAGAGCTGTCAATACTATAGCAATTGAGAATAATTTAAATATCTAAAAATCCACTTGGACATAATTTAAAAAAATCGCTTTCATATTACCTCGTTAAAATCTTAATCTTCCTTTAATTTTAAAATATAAAAACGCTACGCAAATTAATAATTTTCACAATTGATCAAAAAATGTGTAACATTTAAAATTTTGCGCCATCATCCAGCATCTGTGTTCCAGGTGATTTTTTACAAAACTTCCTATCCTCTAATCTATTTCTAGAAAACTCCACGAATAATTGTGAAATAAAATTCTAATTTAAATTTTTTTTTGTATGCCGATTTATATCTCGAGTATTCTTGGGTAGATTTCTTCCAAAAGTTTATCAGCCCTGCATTTTAATACAAGAATGTTATATAAATAGAAAATCTTTTAAACATCTGTAGTAGATTTTAACGTTTTGATGGCATTTGCGAGTTTTTCTTCCATGGTCAAATGGGAGTTTTCTTCGTTAAGGCATTCATTTACCGACTCTAATTCAGGCGAAGTGATGCTGTTAATGTCATTTAACTTTGACATATTCATAATCAAGGAAATCGCAGCCTTGTTCCAACATTTAATCTTTAATAATGAGTCTAAGTTCAAACTAGCATAATCTTGATTTCTCTTGTGTAATACAATACTTACACAAGAGAAATCAGGCAGAGCATCAGACAAACTTGATGCATATATTTGTCGGTCGTTTATTCTACGTGAAAGTGATTATTTTCGTTTGATGGTAAACTCACTTGTACCCAAATTGTTCAACATGAGTGATATCGTTGTATACCAGCTGAATGTAGGGTTGCTTAAGGAGCACATAGCGCGTTGACAGCCAATTTCACCGGCTCAAGCGTTCTCACCAAATTATGAATCTTATCTAATTCCTCTTCTTCAAAAAACCAGATTGAATTTATCAACGGGTGCAGTCGTTCACTAATTCTGGTAGAACCTCATCGCTGACAACTTAAAATCCATCGTCATCTTCATCTTTATCGTTTGAATCACATTTATCGTCTTCGAAAACTTGTACCTTTGGTGGAGATTTTGGTTTCATGTAGAGCACATGTCATTGTAGCTCACAAGAAAGTAATTTTTTAACCTTTTGCAAACCGGCTGTGATGCAAATACAATGTTTTCATGCAAATTCAAACTATATATTTCCAGCCTCCTCAATAAGTTTGATACAGCTTTCTGCCGGCAATGACCCTTTCCAAAAGTCACGCACATACTATTCATGCATCACGAAATTTTTTAACGGAAAATTTTTGAGGTCTTATCAGACCTTTTTCTGAAAAAGCCGGGTTACTCAATTAAAACTAAAATATCACTGAACAGAAAAAATAATTTACTGCCCCGGATAATCATAGTTCGTAGGTTTCTTCTGACACATCAGAATTAAATTATTGTATGGAAAGATGTATATATGTACCATGATCAAATAATTTAACTTTATTTTTGGAATCTAAAAACTATTTCATATTCATACTATTATGCGGTATTATATAGAATGACGGCTTATAATAAATTGTTACAAAAAAAATGAAACAATTTCTGAAAATAATACACCATTTTCATTCATTATATTATTTTTAACTGAATATGTAAAAAAAAAAAAAAAAACTAAAATTAAAACCAATAATTTTCTTGTCAACCATAAAAACTTATACTATATTATAATTTTATAGTAAAGTTCAACTTATTTTGATTTATAAAAATAAAAAGTTTAAAATTTTTACATTTGTCTGTGTAGTTTGTTGTGATTCTTTGTGCCATCTCGTGACATAAACAAATCATAATTTTTCTATTAAGAGTTTTTTCTTTCGCTATGCTTACAAATTTACCATAATTTTTAGTTTCAAGTAATTATAAGTTGACATATAATTATAAGATTAATATTGCTAAATTTATTTGTTTCAATAAATATAACTGAACATATATAAAAACAAGATAAGTAGAATCAAGGTTTAATTGTAGTCCACAATTAGTTGCGGGTTTCCTACTACATTACTCATCTACTCAGCCCTACATAACTTAATCATCATTAAACTTTAGCATAAAAAAAAATCATAATTAAGTTTTTTGCCAACCCATTTCGAATGTTTATTTCACATTGAGATTTTTAATTAAAAAAATAAACCACAACAAAATTCTATTTATCACACCTTTGATAATAGGAAGAGCTTTCTAGTACGTACATAATACATAATTGTATACTATAATACAAAGTTTTAACAGACTGTATAAATATTGTATATACCCAACGCAAACATAATAAAAAAAACTATTTTAAGGTATTTAGGTCCATTCATTTTAATTAAAATAAATTACTTTATTTCTTGTTTGATGTCCGTTAAACCTAATCTTATATCTTTTGTTTTTTTAATTATTTAATTATATTTTACAAAGTACATACAAATTAAAATTAAAATTAATCATTCGTCAACTAATAAATATTATTACATAATATTGTTTGGGTAATAGCTATATCCTTCTAATTTTTATATGTGGCGGTCATAATCCGAATAATGCAACAACTTACACCTACATATAATACCAAGAATAATGATGATTTTCGTAAATGCTTTTACCCAAATAAAAATATTGATTGATTATTGAATTATGATTAATTCGATTATAATTTAATTTTTATTGTTTCGTAAAAAAATATTTCAAGGTGGAAATTGGATGTTTCGATATATTATTGTATTGTTTCAATGTCACCCGCCTACGTACGAATTTTAATATACATACATACATACATTGGTAGAAAACGAATCTGGTTAAATTGAAATTTAATGAGGAAAATCGGTTAAAAAATTATGTTTCTTATTGGTAAATGATGCGGGGCAAAAATGTTTAATTAAAGAGAATAAAAAATCGTATTAAAGCGAACTTATCTCAAAAAATAACTCAATTTATATTTGAGCTTTAATAAGTGAATCAGTAGCGCAATGCATGGAAGTACGGTTTTAAGTTATATAAGTCATTTGTAATAGTTGACTTGATCCAAATCAGAAATATTGCAAACTTATTTTTAAAAGTATTAATTTTTCGATATAAATTATTTTTCAATTAAATTTTTAATTTTCTCGCATATTAAAACGAATTTTTATAAAAGAATGTATTCATCGCCTGAACGATTCCACGACAATTCACAGAAATACAATTCACCGAAAGCTCAATTCACCATAAACGACAATTCGCTGTAAACGACAATTCACCGAAAATAACAATTCACCATTCACCGAAAACGGCAATCCACCGAAATTGAAAATACACCGAAACAACCATATAACGATCGTAATAAATTATTCGATCAGAATCATTTTTGGCGGAATTTTTGGAATATAGCTGACATGAATTAAAGGGGATCGTATTAGTATAATGAAATTTAAAACACCGAAAATGAAAAAAAAATCAAAATACCTACATTCAATTTTAATAATAATTTCATAAAAAACCCGAGCCACGACACCTGCGAATATTCAGTATACCAATCAATCTAATTGAAACAATGGGTGTCTTGCTTTATTAAAACATGATTTGCTGATTTAAATTTGTTCCAAAGCAGCAGCAAATATGTTTGTTTTATGTAATCCACCTCACTCAAATGACAATTGTAAATGAAAACGTATTTAAGATTGATTTGTCAATTTTTCAGGTTGCTAAATGTTTGGAAGTAAAATTTAAAAAAAATCGACTTCAAGCGGTAGGTAGCAAAACTAAAACTCTCATTACCTTTGGTTAAAATTTGGTGTTGGAAAAAATATTAAGCTAAACCATATTTTGTTTTATCCAATGTGATTGTTGTTTTAAATTTACCAAAGCAAAGTGCTTAGCCTAATCATCAAATTTATGAAATTGAAAAAAAATACTGAACAATTTAGTATTGTTCAATGTTTTTCGGAATTTAGTTGTTCGGTATTTTATGTTTCGAGATTTTAAGATTTAGTATTTGAAGTATTTGAAATTTCGTTGTTCGGGATTATTTTTTTTAGAATATTTTACGTTATTTTTATTGTCGGGACTATGTGTTTCGAAAAAACCATACCAACCCGAACTGAAGGAGGCCATTCTTTGGTGAAACGATTATGATGATTTTCGGTATGTTGGATGGACATGAGATTATAAAATGATTTTTAGATAAAGTTCTGGATAATGGCCAACTAGAATGGGAGTCATCGCTTCTCGGGTCTGATGAATTTTGCTTTGTTGGATGAAAACATAATTCTAAAATAGTATATGGCAGCAGCTTCGAAATACGGCCAACAGGATGGTACTAGGCCATTCCTTGGACAATTATGATGAAACTTGGTATATTAAATGGAAATGGGATTATAGAATTATGTTAGGCAGATGTTCTAGAATTTGGTTGCTAAAAATCATTTTATAACCCTATTTCTTCAAAATCGGTAAAGCAATGGTATAGGTCCGTTCATGTTAGCCATATTTCACAACTTCTGCTACAAATCATTTTATAATTCGATTTCCATCCAACATACCGAATTTCCCCAAAATCGGCCAAAGAATGGCCTACCTACGTTCCTGTTGGCTATATTCCAGAAATTCTTCCAAAAAATGATTTTATTATCCCATTTCCATCAAATAACTCCAATTTATTACAGTCGTTTCGGTGTATTTTCAATTTCTGTGAATTCTAGTTTTCGGTGAATGGTCGTTTTCGGTGAATTGTCGTTTTCGGTAAGTTGTGTTTTCGGTGAATTGCCGTGCTACCTGCCTGAGACATATCCATATACATTATGTATAAAGCTTTTTCAGATTAGTGGAAAAATATTGATAAATTTAGTTTGAGGTGTAATGAATGAATAAACTATACCGAATTTAAAAAAAAAAACATGTACGTACTACATATTACTCGCTTGCAAATATTATTTAACTTTGCTATACACAATTAATACCTAAGTTTATGTGGCCAAAACCTAATTTATACGAAATCCAGTTTGTAGAAATTTAAAGGCCAACAATTCTATAACTAGTTAAACTATAATTATGCTACTTGAGCTACAATTTTAAAATAGAATTATAAAAAAACATTTCAAAAAAACATTCAAACAACACCGAATTATCAAAACACATAGCTCGTCCGTTTCTTTAATTAATTTAAATTAAATACAATTTTGAATTATCTAAATTCTAAACATTCAAATTGCAACTAACAAAACTTTGAACGACGATTCTACTATTACCAATTTATCATGACGATATATAAACTATAAGATATTTATATATACTCGCGTACATTTACTATTTATACTACATATTTAATATATAGTCATGCTAACTACTTAACTTGCTATTTTGCGATATTGTTTTGTCTTCAAGGCAATAAGAGCGCATTATATTTAATTGGTATATAAATAACTATAAATATAACAAATAAATTATATGTAATACTAGTTATAAAATAATCAGTACCAGTAACGAGTTTTAATTACTATATACATTAATTAGTAATGACGGATATCGTTGAATTAACGATTTAATGTAAACAATCGTATATATATAATGTATGTAGAGCTATTATATATCGTTAATTTATGAATTCGTTTTATACCTTTATACTCGTTAAAAAAGATTATGTCGAAGAATAAATAGTTTTATACATCCGTCACTTGAAATAAAATTTATTTCAGGATTTCCAAGTGATAATCATTCAACGATGGCATTCACAATATTATTTTATTTATCGAACAATAAAGATATACAATCTTAATTAAATCCACGTAATCAAATTAAAGAAATATATCTTTGAAATAATAACAACACCACATTCTATATAATTTCCGAACGCAAACAACAACATAATCATAATCGGTATTCAATCCATTTCATGTTATTTTATGTAAAAATATTTCCACTTTACATTATGGTTATGTTGTTTTATGCTGTGCTTCTTGTTTCTATATTACTCGTATATATACTACTGTACGTTTAAGTTTTTAAATTTTTCGTGACTTGAATTTCCTGTATTTATATATATTGTGTAAAATTAAATTTTCCCGCAGTCGTCATTTTCGTACCTCCACATCGTCCCTTACTCTTCCATATCTATGTTGCTATACATATATATATGTGCTGTATGTTCAAGTAGTATAAAATTTTATTATTTTGTGATTTCAATTTGTGATGGGATAATACTTAATGCAGAGATGAAAATTATTATGTGAATTCATTCATCATACTGAAACAAGCGATGAAAGGATTTTTAGATTCAAAACGATTTAGTCGGATAACCTCGTCGTGTCTAGCGCATGCTATGTACTTAATCATCATCAATTATCTTCTATCAAATCCAATCAATCAACGACATATTTTTCGGTAATATTGTTCAAACCACAATATTTATTTATATATTTATGATTTATTTGAAATTATATACATTGAAATGCATGTTTGATCCTTATCAAAAAGTATAGGAAAAAACCAACAATTGTACCCCGCCGCATTGATGTATATTTTGTTTGGTAATTTCATGAGGATAATAATTTTGTGTTGTTATTATTTTATTGTTAGTTAATCGGAATAAATGCTATATAGTACTGCATGTAAGTTGCCTTTAAGTTGTCAAGGTAAACAGTTACGCTATGTCGTATAAAATAATGCGGAGGGAATTTCATATACTCGTACATTTTGTTTATATTATATTGGTAAATTGAAATTTTGCTAGATTGATTAGGTAGATGAAATATGTCTTTAAAATGCAATATTTGGGTAGTAAAATTTAATCAGTTAAGCTAGCTTCCTAAATTGATTATATCATTATTTAATCATATAGCATTTGTTTAACTCAAGGAAGATGAACCTATACTGTTTTTGTCTGTTTTTTTTTATAAAATACATAATAAAAATTGCAAATTGAAATCGAAAGTAATTAAATTTACCTTTTTTTTTAATCACGAAACATTCTATTGAACGTTAATGCCCTTACTTGCTAATCTTACTGTCAATGGCCTATTATATAACAAATTATAATTTTTTTTTATTTTTTATATTTTCAGTTTGAATTTGTACGAATTAATTAAGAAAAATAATTATCAAGGATTCAGTTTAAGCTTAATCAGGCGATTTTGTAACTCAATTGTTAAATGTCTTCGATTGTTATACGTAGAAAATATAATTCATTGTGATTTAAAACCGGAAAATGTGTTGCTGAAACAAAGGGGTAGCAGTTCGATAAAAGTCATAGACTTTGGCAGTTCATGTTATACACACCGTAAAGTATATACATATATTCAATCACGTTTCTATCGATCTCCTGAAGTAATATTAGGCTTGGCATATGGAACAGCAATCGATATGTGGAGTTTAGGTAAGCAATTATTAATCACCCTGTTTATAATATTTAGTAAAAAGATCAATCTATATACGTACGTACAATAACATTTAGATAATTCGGACCGCCCCATAAACTATTTACACCAATTGTCTTGTTTTGTAATCTAACTCGAATATTCTATTTGATTGTTTACAAACAATTTTACAAGTGAAAACAAAAAGACTTCAATATTTAAATTTATGTTTAATTGACACGCAAACGCCTAATTATTATCGATTTTATGTTGGTTTCTTTTTTGCTTAACTAATTCGCTTGCATTCCAAAAATAAAAAAACCACCTACCTTTTAATTGGGAAAGATAAGCTCCCCATTCGTTTTTTTATAATGCATTAAACTTTTTTTAAAGGGTTAACTTATTTGTATTTGAGTTTTTCTAATTTAATTATAATAAAAAAACACATTAATATTAAAAAATAAAAACTTTTCATCTAAAGTTGCGATACTATACTGAAAAAGGGGAGATTGGGTCAATTATTTTATTTAAACTCGTAATTAACTAGCATCTTCAACAGGTATTATATACAGAATAATCCGATTTGTTTAAATTAATTATATTTTTATGTCAATATCGCACTTTTTCCAATGCGAAATATGAAAGCGGGTCAACAATCCGTCTCAAAAAATGTCATAATCTTATGTGACAATGTCTACCCCCTTGATGTTATCCCAGGATTTTTTTAAATATACCACTGAAAATACAATACAATAATCCATCCACCCAGACTTTTTTAAAATACATATAAAATACCCAGTATGGCAAACATTATGCTAGCTTTGATAATTTTTTGACCGTTGGAATGGCTGTTATATATGGCTGTGAGAAAATAGCCGTCCCTACAAAAGCTTGGTCATACGATTTTTTGTTCAATTTGATTTTAATTTTCTTTGAAAAGTTGGCAAAGGCGACACATTTAAATATTTAAATTCCAACGGTCAAAATATTAACGGTGACACAGTGATGGTCAAGAAGGTGCCAAACTCATACAATAGTCATCCCTACAAAAGTTTGGCCATACGATTCATCAATTTAATTTACATAAGAAACATAAGATTCTTCAATTTAATTATTTTTTCAAATAATTACCAAGCAGGCGTAGTAATTGCTAAGGGGTTCGTTCCTTAACTAAATCGCATAGATTTCATCGCCGTCCTTTTAACAACTTGCCCAGCAGAATTTTTTTCCACCAACTAAATTTTACATTTTAAAAAAGTCTGGGATAAGTATTTTGATACCAACTGTATTTTTTTAGTTCACGTAAAAGTCTGGGATAGTATTAATGTTAAAGCCATTGGATGAACAATTTGCATAGATGGGATCGATTATTTACGCTTGTGTTGTCAGAGGTATTTTAAAAACTGGGATAACTTCAAGGGGGTCAATGTCTGTTATCCATAAAATAGTTATAATAACCAAATTTTAGATTTAACGGTGTATCATGACTCTAATTAGCTTTTGATGGAAAATCAATGAAAATTTCATTTTGGTGCATCGGAATATGTACTGAAAACCACCGTCATCATAATTACCATGTAAATATCATAATTCCTGCATTATTGATTTTCTCCGCTGTTTTAAATTTTTTAATAATTTATGTTTGTGTATGCCAATTAATAACTGTTGTTGTATTTATTCAATTTCAGGTTGTATTTTGGCCGAACTATATACGGGTTATCCGCTGTTCCCAGGCGAAAATGAAGTAGAACAACTAGCTTGTATAATGGAAGTTTTAGGCGTTCCCCCAGACGATATCATCAATGCGGCTACTCGTAAACGATTATTTTTTGATTCGCGCGGTAGCCCAAGATGTATAACAAATTCAAAAGGTCGTAAACGAAAACCAGGCTCAAAATCTCTGTCATCCGCTCTAAGATGTAACGATAATATTTTCATCGATTTTGTAACAAAATGTTTAGAGTAAGTTTAACGAATTGTGTAAAATTAATTAAACAAATATTAATATTATTTTTCTAATGTCTAGATGGGATCCTAAAAAACGTATGACCCCAGATGAAGCGACACGCCACGAATGGCTTCAGCCAAGTGCTTCATCAACATATAATCATGCCAAAATACGTGAACGTATCCAACAACAAGAAGCGTTGCAACACGAACAACTTTCAATTGATAAATCGAAATATACAAACAAGGCCACAATGTCATTAACGCCAAATACTATACTTCCTGAAATCAAATCGTCTTCTTCATCATCGAAATTACATGGTTCAGCGGTAAATCATAAATCGAGCGCACGTGACCGATCGAAAGGTAAACAATTATTATCGGTTAAAATTGTTAACATGTTTGTACAAAATTAAAATTAAAAAAAAAAAACAGCAAAATAAAAAGTTAAAAGTTTGCCAATTATTTAAATTAAAACTATTTAATTAAAAGTAAATCAAATATTTATATATGTTTATAGTTTTGTTTAACATTTTGATTTTGGTACATAGGTATTTGGTTTGTTAAATCCCTATATTGAGCTATTATAAACCTATTCAAATCCTGTTATCATATACACTGGGCCTATTTGCATGCATAAAATTAGTATATTATGCAACAAAACTAACAGAAATATTTTTGCACTTTGTAATTTGTATACATGAACACATAAAAAATTTCCGCGCTGAATGAAAAACTGGTGCTTGTTGTATAAATAGAAAATTAATTATTTTGGTACTTTGGTATTAAGTAGTAGTTATTTAGGTTTGTATAAAATATATTTGGTTTAAATTTCATTTTTAAACCGCTCACACACAGGTATGACCTCATCGGCTAGTGATCTCGACGCGGCGCAACAATATTCAATTCAACGTTTATATCAAACACGAAAGACAGCGAATCAAACAGCGGGCAATAATATTTCTAGTAGTAACAATAATAATAATAATGCTAGTAACAATAATAATTTATCAACATCATCATCATCATCAACGAAATTTGGTACAACACATCACCATCATCATCATCACCATCATACACCGCATTCGGGTATGTCACATTCACAAAGTACTGGCGATGTTTCGACCATATTTGGACGGGCATGACAAACTAAATCAAATTTAATATCAACAATTTTAGAAAATAATCATAAGAATAGTAATGAGAACAATGATAATAACAATAGTAATAATAATCAATATAGTGTTAAAAATAGTATTGGTAGTAATTTGGTTAAAAATATTATCTTTAATAATTCGCTAGTCAGACTATGGGAATGAAATAATTTCAATTTTTAATTTTATTTTTATAAATTACTTATCGGTCTACTTAAGGCATTTGATGAATGGTAAATAATATCACAATACGAACAAGAGTATGTGTCACACATTCAATTATTCAAATGGCATTAAAATATTAACACCAAAACATAAAAACGAAGATGCGCTAAACTATCTTAAACATGAACCGACACACCAACCAACCAACATTTTATTCTAAATTTGTGACTTCTAAATGTTTATAATCTATCTATGAAAATATCTTACGTAGTACAATAGAATATTAAATCAATAAACATACATAGATTTCAAATCAAATAGCCTAATTTGAAATATGTACGAGTATGTACTTCCTCCTATCAGAAGAGAAAATGCACAAAATAGTTTGAGTGATGCTTGCTTAATTTTCGAATCGTTTCAAGATGAATAAGGAAATGCTTGGCTTTGTGAAGTACATAACACCAATGTTCAGAAAATAATTTCGAGAGTCTCTATATATATACTATACATACATATAAATAAATTAATAATCAAAACTAAAATAATAATGAATAAACTATTTGTAATAGCATTAGGAAAATATAAAAAATCATTAATAAATAACGAAAACAATAAAATTTAAGCAATTTTTGTATAAATTGACCAAAAATTAAAATATAACATTAAAATGCGTTCACAAATTATTTAATCGGACACTATTATACTTTATATAAAAATAAAATTATGAATATATGTATAATTGAATGGAATTTACTATTTCTTAATTTATATATATAAATATATTGTAGATAGAAATTTAAATTAATAAAAATGAAAAATTGTTTTCTCTAAATTTTAATCTTCTCATCATAATGTAAATAGAATAAAATTAAAAATGTATCTAAAATTTATTTGTATAATTTTCTTCTTATAATTATATTATTATTACATTATTATAATCAAGACTGTTTTATTAATTAAATATTTAGAAATACATACATATAATATAAATAAATGAATTAAAAAATCAATTCTAATAATTTATTCCAAATATATCAAATACTACTCTATACATAAACTGTAAAATGATAGCAAAACATATATTGTGTCTCTCTGACAGGTTGTAGATTTTAATGTAAAATTGTAAAATTGAATTTATTATTTTCTAAAAACAAAATAATGAATAAAATACAGAGCAAAATAAAATTACCTAAATAAAAATAAAATAAAATCAAAAATATATAAAAGGAAACTGTCGTGGAAATTTTTGTATTGATATTTTATTTTAGATCGCGGGAAATTTCAATTACATATACATATGTATATATTTGGTAAGTTTAAAACGGTTTAGAAGAATGCTTATAGCAGCACCAGAAGACTGATGATTTGTAAGAATTATGTTAGATTAACTTTAGATCACAACACTATAAACGGTTTGTGTCTTAGCTAAACAGGTTTTGTTCTCTTCTTTTAGTTTGTCAAATTATTTTTAATTTTGGTAACGCGTGGAATCATTTGAACTGGACTTCTAATTCATCTCCGCCACAAATCACCAACATATATTTTCCAATTTACCGTGATAATATTGTAGAAATAAATCAAAGAAAAATGCTTCGTTGATAATGGCCAACCAGAATTTCAAGGCGATCTCCGAATATTAATGTTTCTGTCCAAATATCCATTAAATTTTAATTAATCAATTGACAGATGTCTGAGCGTACGAAATACTCGCTAGGCAGGATGCATTACAGCAATTTCATGTTGTTATAAAATTCGGTTTCCAATTGGTGAACAACACTAGAATTGTTTGTAAACTTCGGAATAATTTGAAGTATGATTTGTGGTTCAAATGTTGCTTTCGTGAATGGAACAACTAAATCTAATAAATTATCGGCGATAATACGAATTTCCGCTACAAAATGTCATTTAAAAATATTAAACTGCGCTTTTTGTGGAAATTTGGCTAAAATTGATAAAAATACGTCATGCTTAACTCTATATCACTAAACTTGGCCAACGAGAAGTTCAGTGATATATTGCGAGGGTATATGTTACGAGCATATAACGAACTGTTTCGGATAATTCGACGCAAATTTGATCTGCACTCTCTACTGTACAATTGATAATTCTTTCTTTTTTTTTGACATATATTTTAATCTTTACTTGACTTAAGGCCTTCCCGACTTTTTTGCAGTTAGCTTATTTGCGTCCTTACCTTACACCGTTGCCAGCCAAATCGAGGACGTCCGATTTGTTGGACCGTCTACACCTTGTTTAGCTCAATGCACTGCCATGAACGAGGCGCACCACTGCCCATGGAATTCTGCACTCCCAACAGAGGGTAGTAGATGCGTTCATAATAATCTATCAAGGAAGAAGAATATCTTTTGCATCCCGGTCTCTATTGGGACAAAGAAATTAAGAAGAATTCATTTAGTGAATATCTAACCGGTGTTTCCGGCCAAAACGGAATTAAACGACCGAACATTCAGGTGGCTCCTATCAAAAAGGGTGATGAAACTTGAGCAAGAAGAGCTAAAGAAAAGGCTGTCTATTTCGCAGCCCACCCTGAAAATATATTTCAGCTCCTTCCGACTTCCGAGGCAATCAGCGGAAGAAAACATAAACCCAGCAACCAGTAACATTACAAGAGCTAAAATAGGAGATTACTAAAAGCTCAAAAAAATCATCTAATTTCAGGACAAATAGTTAAAGAACTCCCCGAAAAGGATTCCAAAATCTAATAAACCTCCTAACTTTAAAACTACATTGGAAAAAAAGAAAATATACAATAAAGCAATTTTACCAGATATTAAAATCTTATCTATAGCTGATCGATACTTTCGCGTTAAATTTGAAGATGAGTACTCAGATCTAAAACAAATATCAGCTGGAGTTCCACAAGGAAGCGTCTTGGGACCAATATTGTATTTACTTTATATAAGAGATGTACCAAATACAAAAGGAACAAACATTGCAACATTTGCGGATGATACCCTAGCAATTGGAGATAGCATAGAAGAGTCGACTGATAAATTACAAAATGCCACTAATGCAATATATATCTGGACAAACAAATGGAGTATTCAACTCAACGAAACGAACACAACAGTTAACTTCATACAAATCCATCTGAACTCACAGCAAATCCCGCTTGCAAATACGGCCAAATACTTAGCCATGACACTTGATGCTAAACTCAAGTGGAAAGAGCACGTGAAAAAAAAGAAGAGCTAAACATCAAACACAGGAAAATGTACTGGCTCTTAGATAGAAAATCCGAGCTAACAGTACATAATAAACTGATATTATATCGGCAGATACTTAAACCTATATGGACATATGGTATACAACTGTGGGGTTGTACCAAGATGAGCAACGTTACAATAATTCAAACATTTCAAAACAAAGTTTGACGTGGCATTATGAACGCACCATGGTACATTAGAAACGACAACCTTCATAAGGATCTAAAGATGGAGTACGTTATCGAAGAAATCAAGAACCATGCAAAGAAATATTTGCAGCGACTCGGTCAACATCAAAATTCAGATATGCGCCGTATGCTGACCAACATAGACCCAGTCAGACGGCTTCGAAGGACGAAGCCTTTAGATTTATGGCAGTTAATGTAATCGTATAATCAGTTTGGAGCTAACCACTGGGCGAAACTCCATTAAAGTTAACACACTTACTATAGATAAGTTACTAGATGAATTATAATTCAGTTGTAATAGCTAATAAATAAAAATTAAAAAAATCCAGATATAAAAGGCGTATCCACCATTGTCTGTTTGGTCTTAAATCTACAATATTTTACATATAAAATGCATATATAAATCATACAATAATTCGAATATTTCGTAACTTCCATTTAACATAAGAAAATCCAAATTTTAAATGTCAATTTAACGTACACGGAACGGATTACTGTAACTGGAAAAACAGAAAGGACGGAACGGAAAATATTTTAGCAAAACGGAACGCCTACTATAGATTTACTGACGGTTACTATAGATTTTGAATGTGTCACTATTGAATCGAATTTATAGCAAATCGCAGCTAGACTGAGTTTTATAGAAATACTAATTCTAAAATTAATTTTGTAAAAGTGTTTTACACCTGTGGGCCTACCAGAAAACATCTCTTAAAATTGTAATTGTTACTGGGTTACACAAAGATATAAAAAGATTGTTTTTATATATGTATAACTTTCGATAAAAGAATTGTTAGAACCTCCAATGATTGGTACTTCAAATTAGGAAAACTGTTGATAGAAGTTGTTGGTATATATAGTTACTGATATGGGGAAGCGACTTCCTTTCAATAGATTATTATACATACATAAATTAAATAGTTTTATTATTTCTAAACTGCTCAGCCATTTTCTTCCGTTTTCCAAGTTATTATTTTAGGAGAGCTTCGAATTGCATTGTATTTCAATATATAATTTGGAAATATTTTTTTATTCTTAATATCAATGGGGTGGCAGTTCTATAGATGATTATAAAAGTTTTAAATATTTTGAATATTTAAATCGAATAATGAACCAGAAATTCACGGGTCGTGTGGCATTTTAAATAAATTTTATAGTCACGCATAAAATGAAAGTTCCACCTTCCAAAACTGTCAATCGAGTAGCGTTAATATCATATATCAAATTTCGTATTTAAAATATTTTCTTCCTCTGGTGTATATGAAATACATTATTTATTTATTCAAAATTTCCATAAATTAATAAAACTCAATTTTTTGTGATTAATTAAATTACAGCATAAAATATGAATTTATAAATTTAGAAAATTAAATAAATATATTTGTATTATCAAAAGAAATGCATTTTTTAAAGATTTTAAATATCATTTCATATTTTACAACAGGTTCCATATATAAAGTGGAAATTTATCCAAAAATTGCATAATCTGCAAACAAAAGTTGTCAATATTATGAAATAAGCTCGCGACTACATTCATTATATAGTTAATTAAAATTTAAGAATTTTATTACTCATCTTATTTGTCGAATCTCATTAAAATTCTTGGCAAAGTAAAAAATTAAAATCCAATTTGCAGCCGCTTTCATTTTCAATCATATAATTTTTATTAACCAACAACAGCTCATCGTCTAACCAACAATCGTTCCGTATTTCAAAATTTCGCAATTCCTGCGCGCGGTTGTCGCGACTGTCATCCTCAATATAATCATCTTATGGATACAACAAATAATAATAAGTCAAACAATAGTTTTGTGCTTTTATTATACAAAAACGGTTTTATGCGGTTGGAACGTTATAAACAATAAAAAGCTCATGTTGAAATTATTGGTGTATGTATTTACAATCTAACAGTGGGATTTCAATTAAACCCGGTATTAAAGTGAAACGATCTAATAACTTAACATAACATCAATGTGTATACCTTTATAAGAAATACGATATGATAAATTGATAATGATTTAAAACTTAAGTTAATTGATCATAAAATTTTAATATGATTAATGCTATTTAATTTGATTAATGCTGTGAAATAATTTATAACTCAGTTTCCAAAATAATTTATATTTTCTTTTGCTTTTAACATAACGCAAGCATAAAGATGTGTGCTTGATCGCGATCATCCAATCTATAATCTATTATCTAAACTTTTGTACATATAAACATATGCATATACAATTTGGTAAGTAAGAAAAGTGAAAGCTCACGACAATCTATATGATCAACAAACACATCACAATACAAATAAGAGAGGTGTCGCATCAAATGAAATTTGTTTGTATATAAACAGTTTAAATATGTAAACCCTTTTTGATCTTTAAACTACTTGTCTGTATGTATTCGACCATAAAAATAAAATCTAGGTTGAAAATAAATAAATTTTCGAAATTCTCAATATTAAACTGTATCACATCTTTGCATAATTAATTGTAAATGATTCAGACTATAATGGAATGGATAATCTCATACACCACCGACGTAATTAACATAACTTGTTGTAACATAATTGACATAACAAAATTTTTACAAAAATTCTTGTCGTTTTAGAAAATAAAAATATGTAATTAATTTATCACGATTTCACAATATTTTTCATCTTCATCTTCCCCATTAAATATTTAAAGAAATTTTTTTTTTTTTTTATTATTAATTTAACGCATCTTTTGGTGAAAGTTAAAAAGACAAAATATACACAGAATGTTTTTTATTTTTATATTCAATTTCTTCAAACGATGAATATTACAATATGATACATTTTTTTGCTATCTGTTAAGAGGTTATAGTGCATCTAAGGGTTTTCAAACATGTACTAATACACAATGAATATTTCGAAATGGCAGATAATTTTTTTTCAACCAATCAAAAAATAGCAAATTGTCGTTGTTCGCTGGAAATGTATCCACGCTAAGTCTAGTACAATTTGTACACAATTTGCGAGTTGATAATTTTATTATCAATTGGAATTCTGAATATATAAGGTTTTATCTGTATATCAGTGATGGCGGAGCATCGTACGAGTAGTAACTAGTTGTAGAAGCTTCCGTATTTTATTATTTCATTAAATTCAAATTAGTCTAATAAAAAAATTAAAAATAAATTACACTGTAACTGCTTATATGTGCTATCGCCTGCAAAAGTTGTTTATACACAGTGTTTTTTCAAAAAAGCAGCCCACTAAAATTTTGAATTATTTTGTATTGAAAACCATAAAACGATTACCATCTTTAATGGTGTAAATAAAATATTTTCGAAATATTAGTATGTAGCAGGAAGATAATAAACTACTAAATACTACAACTAATAAGAAGTAAAAAAAGGTATATAAGCAATTATTTCAATCATGTGTTCAGTATATCCATTACTTCACGTAATCGATTTGACAGCAAATCTATACTATACTTGTTTGGAAAAATTTGGGTTACCTCTTAGCTCTTCCGATTTTTGAGAAACACATAGTAAGGATTTTCAGGTTTCAATTTAACCAACTCATAGTTTCACGTGATCTATACTGCGAAATTATCCTGCATAAAGTGAATTGGAAATTTTTCCGGATATAAACAGTAGTGGCGTTATCATTATTTCATTTAAGATTTTCATATATTCGTGTCCGTAAAAATATCGTTTTCCCAGTCCGTGCTTAACTATACTCTGCAAAAGCTGCCCGCTAACTCCTCTCATGTGTATAAATAATTAAAATCCAAAATCTATTAAGTTGTTTGAGTATCTGTTCGTGAGAAACGTGAAATGGTGAAAATAGTCAAGATTAATCCGATGGAAAGTGCTCGAAAAATTGCCTCCAAGCTGGCTGAAGGCTATACCAAAAAACAGCAACATTGCACATTATTCGCAATGTTTTAGACAAACATGAGTTGAGAGCACGCTTTCCAAGAAGTTTAAAAAGAATTTCATCGTTTCTTCGCTCTACATTATCAGAATAACGTATGATGATTTCAGTCTAACAAATTGGGCTTCAATTGGTTTCAAAGATCTAATTAATTATTCCAAATCCAGAAAATTGCATGAGACCGAGTCAATATCTCATTTATTTTGTATACTAAAACTTAGTCAGTGTGTCAATTCAATAGCATATAATGATAAAAAGAAGACTAATCAAGCAAAATAATCAACATCAAAACATGTAATATATATTTTAGGCAAACAGGAAATGGCTTTTAGAGAACATGACACATCGTTACCATCTATCAATAAATGGAATGATTTAGAATTAATTATGTTGCTCGTTGAAGACAATCTTCTACTACAAAGTCAAATAAAAAAAAAATAGAACGAACTGATTATTTCGAATTTGTTACAGTAATTATAGAAGAGACCACAGAGCAGTAAATCTTAATTGTTAGTCATCATTATAAGTGTGTCGATAAATATGAAGGTGTTGTAGAACGATTTTTGGGTTTTTGATGTATATAAACAACGGGTTGCGAAAAGCTTGGCGACATTTTTATTAGACTTGAAAAAAATAATTACAAATTAGTAGCGCAACGGTTATGGCGGGTGTATCGAGTCTAAAGAGAGTCAAAAGTCTAAATCTTATAAGTGCTTATACTAATGCTAATTTTGTTCATTGTTACGCACACATCGATTAAATTTGGTGTTGTCACAATTTTTTGCGAAGGTAAAAAAGGTACCAACGGCTGCGCCGTCGAGATAAAAGTATCACAGGCGCTTAGTTCAGACAATTTATGAAAATCAAGAGCAACTTATTCATTACTTTGAAATTGTAACTGAATTAGAACCAAACAAAAGGGGAAAAGATACGGTCATCTTAGCTAATAGATACTACAGATCAACAATTTTTATATTTATTGATGTGTATAATTTCTTAGCCAGGGATGGGCGTTTACGCGTCATCTATTATTTTCTACATTGACGTGTCGACAACCCGTAGAAACGTCAACAACGTAGACAACGTCGATACAATGCGTTGTTGGTGATAGTTTTATAGAATGTCGGTTAATGCATATTGAACTCTTTTCAAAAAGAGCGGTCATATTTATCCATTACAAAACTATTAAATTGACCTAAAATAACGTTATATAGCGTTATATAGAGTGGGGCCCTCTTTATAACGGTGGAACGGCATAGAACAGCGTGCAGAAAAATCGGAAAAATGGCTCATAAAAAATCAAACAATAAGGTTATAACTTTCATTAAAAATAATCCGGGGAACTTTAACCATGACCGTGCCATAAAATTTAACACACCCCACTCCATGGTAAAATTCGAATTCTAGTTCATGAAGGCTATAAGTGCTACCGAGTTATTAAAAAGCCAAATCGTTCAGATAACCAACATTTGTTCGATAAAATATGTGCCAGACTGATGACACAATTTTCACAAAATTTAGTGGATGTGTTTTGATGGATGACGAAAGGTACATGAAATTGGTTTTGAAACACTTCAAATTAGATACATTTGCAAAAAAATGTATGATTTGACCAGCAATTTGCAGGTGTGGAGCCAGGTTTTTGTCACATTTTTATATTTTGCAACACTATTCAGCAGTAAAGTTTTGGCCATATGTAGCTCGTTTACATGACTCTAATTCCAACAGAAGCAATAAATTTTTATCTCAAAGAGTCTCCAGGTTTTCCATGTATCCAAAAATTTTGGGGTATAGTGGAAAGAGTGCTGAAGTGCAAAAGTTACAGAGCATCAAACAACATGTGCGTGATTTTATCCGTAATAACGAAATCTATAGAGGTGATTTGTGCAAAAATTAAAAAAACTCAAAAAATTCAATTTAATCGTATGGAAACTTTATTTCTCAAAGGCCAATTTTTGATGACGCGTTCGAGAATATCGAATGGTATTTGGCGAATGACACGAGTAATGTTGGCTTCCAATGCCTCAAATCTAGCTAATCTAGCTGGTTTATTCACATAAAATTTGGACTTTGCGTAGCCCCAAAGAAAAGAGTCTATAGGGGTCGCCAACATGATTTTTCAATAAGTACATTGCTTCGCGCGCTTCAATTTCAGGCAGCAAATATTCCGTTATCATGGCGCAATAATGAGCACTATTCACAGGTACGTCCTGACCGTCTTCTTATTTGAAGAAATATGGACGAATGATTTCACAGGCGCATAAACTGCACCAAACCGTTTATTTAGTCCCGTATCATCCAATACTGTAAACTGGGATTAAAAACTTTCAATGGTACTCCAACCAAATAGTTTATGTCAACCGTAACTTGGTCTAAGCGCACGAAACATATTCCTCACAGAACGCTGATTTTCATAATAAAGTTGATCAATTTGTAGACGCTATGCCGGGCTCAGTCTTTCCATGATGAAATGGCCTTCAATACTGATTAAATAAAAACACGATGACAGTTTGAAACAATTCATGCGTCATTTGTCACAAAGTAATAAATGAATAAATCATCTCTAGATGAACACTTTTACAAAACACTCCCGCGAACTGGCGCATTCGATTTCAAATCAAGTTACATGGCGTAATCTACCTCGCCATTCCTGATCTTAGCTCTCGGTATGGGACTAATTTCGCGAATGCAATGGAAATGAGTAACAGGAAGTAGAGAAAAGTGCGCGCTCAAATTACAGATATATGTAATAACTATATAAATGCGGTGATTTATAAAGTGAGAAACCAAGCAAAATTCAAACTAAATTTATTAGTTTTACAAAAACATTAAAATAATAAAATTAAATAAGGAAAATTTGGATTGTACGTAAATAGTAGTGAACTTGACCAAGCAACCGCGTTTGCCATATTGATATAAAGTTTTAAAAAAAATTCAATAAAATCAAATTTTGAAGTTTATTATGTCACTCTAGAAAAGTTCATTGCCGCACAGGTCAAGTCGTTAAATGCTCGCCTTTGTGAGTTGCATAGGAATTCCTATGGCATTGCAAAGTTTCAAAATGACCGAAAGTAAATTTGATTTATTTTTTTTTGGTTGTAGCGATCTATTTTTATGTAATGTATACGTTGTTTTATACAAATATGTATATCGCTACTCGACAAATATTCAAAAAAAATTCTGATCTGTCAAACTATACTATACAAAAAATATTTTGTTATTCGAATTGCAGTTCGTACAAAATGACACAAACAAAATAACGCAAAATGAAAATTCACGGCTGAATTTCATTTTGTAGTACGCGGTTTATTATTTCCTATTAGAATATAGATGTCTCTATTTAATCTCTACACATTTTTTACAGCAATTCATCCATGTTCGATAAATATTATGCTAAATATTGACATTTCGAAAAATTTCAGTTGTTTTGGTGTGCAACATTAAAAAGTTTTATCGCGTTTGTTATAAACTGTGTGTAAATTATAGTGTTATAAAATATACTTGTGTTAATTTTAACCAAATCAGTTAATTGAATAATAATATTAATTATTCTATAGTTTGTAATTCAGACCTAGGGTTCAGGTTAAAATAAGAATTAATAAATAATTTCTGTAATTGAAATTATAATATCGAATACTTTCAAAATTTGAATGCCGTGTCAATCAATCGTTTTAAAATTGTTACATAAAATTTTTACAATTTAATTATAAAACATAATTTCCTCAATTTCCTCGTTACCGATTTTAGATGTTACACATCATTGGCGACAACTATAATTCTAAAAACCATTATTTAAAAATAATTAAACAGGTAGTTGAAGAATTAGTTTATAGATTTAAAGCGCTCGACAAGTCTAAATTTATTAGAATCTTTATTAGAATTTACCAAATTTTCAATTTACGACGAAAAGTTTCCTGAAGACTTGCTAATTGTACTCTGCGAAACATACGAAAATTTCTTCGACCGTTGCTGGTTGCTTTAAAAAGTACAAACAGAAGAATTCTATTTATGCACAAAAACTAAATAAAACCTTATTAAATTTTGATCTTGCTATGATTCTATGGGAAATATCTAACGATATAACGTGTATTGGCGTTATATCACTATATACACATACATGTTGAAACAAACTAAACCGCAATTTTTTTACAGCTTACACAAAAAAAATTACAGCATTTGTATGACAATAAATGTTTTATTGTTGTTATTATGTCTTATTTCTCGTCTTTATGCGAAGATAAGATAACTTATTTTTTAATCACGTATTTTTTTATGATGACTATATAATGTAACATTTAATTGATTTTATATATTTATATATTTGATGCAAAATAGAATAGCTAAAATAATTACATTGCGATTAAATAACCGTCATAAGCGCGCTATGCAATTTTTACGGTAACTCCGATGAAATTTGTGCGGTTTCATTCCGCGCATGGACTATTATTTTTATTTATTATTGTTTAGATTTTGTATATAACGTGTGTGATGATTGATGAATAAATAAAATTGTTACTATTTTTGCAATAACGCGCGTGGCTTTCTTTTTACGAATGTGTGGAGGTATATTATTATAAAATGTATGCGACTACTGTTCATCGTCTAGTTATATTTTTTAACTATGTATAATTATATGTACAATAACACTATATATATATATAAGTAACCAATTGTGATCTTAACCGGATATCTCTATGTAGATTTTATAACTCTACAATAACGTAACGTAAAATTTTCTCAGGTTACTGCTGTAGGTGATACTCTTATAGTCATGTACATCGCGTAATGAAAGTTAATATCTTTATCACATATATCTGTTATAAAATTTGCTACATAATTTAGTTCCACCTTTTCGGAAAATGCGATCAAATGCATACCGTATACGTATTATGTGTATATAGGTGTACATATCGTCGCTCGAGTTCCATCTTGGTGTAAGCGACAAGTTTTTAGTTTCGAGAAAATCAATATTTAAGTTTAAACGGTTATGACCGTCGTTTTTTTCACTAAAACTGCGTTATGTTTGATTAACTCAATAAGTATCATGTTTCTTGATTTTCAATTGTCTTGCACGGTTTTTCTGGGAAACAAGATAGGTATATGGAGTTTGAGATCTGTTTTGATGTATGTCACCCATCTGCATTTCTCCAGAACAAAATAATGGAAATATACCGATATATAAACAAATAATCCAATCGAAATTTTTGAAGAATTCGTTGGAGATACATTTCTATTTAAATTTAAGAAAAAAAGGAAAATTTAACTGGGACTGCGGGCATGGATTTTTGATACCCATTTTTGGAAGTTTGGAAGCTATCTTGCATAAGCTGAATAGAAAAAAGTAATAAGCATACTTTAAAATATGCGGGTGAGTGGCGAAGACAACATTATGCGGTATACAATATATACAATATAATGGGTGAACACGCTTGGGAACATCAGAGAAGGAAAAAGGGATATCTCACTCAGCAACCTGCTAGCTTTCAATGGACCAACCATTCTTTAATCCTCGCTCACAGGTGAAACTGATGACTCAACAAAAGATGAATACGGCCAGTTACAATCCGCTATATCTAATGCAAATTACCACACAAGAATATACATAAATACACCAGAACATCACCAGATGGCAACCAAATTGATCATATACTGGTAAATAAGAAGTTTCTATCCACCCTTCTTACCAGATGCCAGAGCAATGAGAAGAGGAGCAGATGTGCACAGCGCCCGCATCAATGGGTAATAGAAGATTCATACTAAACCGAGGGAATTTAAAATATAGGTAGATTGAGAAATACTGATAGATAGATTGAAAAATACTGACACAAGAAACACCTTCAATGAAACGCACCAAGTCGATCTGCCTAATAACGAAACGAGGACTACATTGTTGAATTGGAACAAATAAAAGAAGCCTACGTGAAAACTGCTACAAGTGAAGATAATTGAGGAACGCCGCCAACTGAAAATATAAGTATGCAATCAAAATACGGCGGAAATTAGAAGGAAATATGAAAATGGTCAGTAGTGATCGTAGAAAACACACAAAAGACATTCTCGTGACTGCCGAAAGATCAGCTGCAAATAGGAATATGGCCGCAACAACGTGTAAAAAAGATTTCCACAAAGTTTACACATATACCACCCAATAAAGGATGCGTATGGACAAGCCCTAACCACAGACAACCAACTACTAAATAGATGAAAAGAATTGTTCGGGGAGAACTGCATAGATGGCGAACCAACTGAGGAGCTTCCATATGGCTAAAAATGGAAAGAGGGCGGTTTAACCATATAATAATTACAAAGAAAGACTGAACAGAATGGACAATGAAAGTATGTATTAGCAATGATCATGAGCTGTGAACCAGCATATAAGAAACGAACAGGCTTGTTACAGACCAGGAAGAAACTGTACAGATCACATTAACTCAGTCCGAATAATCATCGAATTATCGAACGAATGGAACTCACCACTATATATCAACTGTTTGTGCAATATGGAAAGCATTCCACCAGATAGTTTTGTCGCACCTGCCTTATTCTTTGTATTTGGAGCCACAGCTTCATCGGATTCTTTATTATTTATCATATTTGCTTTTGTTTCTAAGGCTACAATTGTTATTATTAGTTTCACTGAAAGTGGAAAAATAAGTGGACAACAAAATAGAATGCCATACAAAAATGTTCAATCGCATACAAAATTGAAATTGAAATTTTTTTTAAAAATTATGGTAGATAGAATAAATTTTATTCTGAAAAAATTAAGTAATAATCCGTTAAAATCCAAAAATATGAGGTATGTATTGGCATTTGCACCAAGATAGAACTCGAGCGACGATATATGTTCAAATTAGTCATCAACAAAAAATTTCGCTTTATATTGTCAATTCAAACATTTGAAGTGATTGCATAATTAAATCATCGTTTTCACTATATTATGTTAAACTTTCCCGTGCCAAATTTTAAAATTGCCAATGAACAATACAAATAAAAATTATAAACAGAAATTACAATCTCATATTTTCCATATCAAAAACTCCTAACAGATGATTGTTCAATTCATTTCATCTTGAACTAATTTCTATCAAAATACAAGAAGAAGAGCGCAAGAAGAGGTTTTCTTAATTTTTCTTAATTAACGATAACATTCTCTCGTCATATAAATTAAATCTAAAATACCCTACAATACAAATATGTATGCAGACGAGTTTAAATTATCAAATAATTTGGATTATATCTACTATAGGCACCCCAGCCTAATCATTTTACGATCTCTGATTGATTGATTCGATTCGATTGATTTTTATTGTTGTGGATTGATTTTTATGTTTTACTTAAATGTTATTATAGCGCAGTTATACAATTAAATTTTATTATATCACTAAAATCGATTATTGCGGAAATTAAACGCGAAATAAAAAATAATTTTCTACTTTCCATAAATTTTATGGATTCATAGTACTTACCTACATACACATATATATATATATATATATATATATATATATATATATATATATATATATATATATATATATATATATATATATATATATATATATATATATATATATATATATATATATATATATATATATATATATATATATATATATATATATATATATATATATATATATATATATATATATATATATATATATATATATATATATATATATATATATATATATACTTATATATATATACATCTATATATATATATATATATATATATATATATATATATATATATATATATATATATATATATATATATATATATATAAAATAACCTGGTTATAGTTTTTAAAGTTATAATGGATCGTAAAAATCTATATATATCTCGTATGTATATGTAAATATATTTCTGTAACGGGTTTAAAAGGTCCATATAGTATGTGAATTTCTTTGAACCACATTAAAAATACATTCAAGGCTGCCTCAAGATGTCCGGTTTTAGGAAAGACTCTCCTCCTTTGGAACCATTTGTCCTTTCCGAAAATTGCCAATAATTTCAATGCTAAACTCAAATTAAAACAACAATGTATTACTTTGGAAAAACTTGGCAAGGCTAATGGACACTCATTAGCTTGATATCATAAATCTCACCAGTTATCGCTTGAAGAACGTCACATGCCTTTAACTGAATTAAAATTGTGTTACAATTGTCTTTGCCCCGACCACGCCGTGTCTGCTTGTCCAGTAACACTTCGCTGCCAACATTGCAGTTTGGCGCATCATTCGCTGCAACACATCATCGCGATTGGTTCACCATCCAATTATTGGAAGAGGTGCCAGTTCACAACTTAACTTCATGACCTCGCAGCAGTACAGTATCCACAATTACGCTGATCTTGCACTGACGTCCAAGTTTTGCCGAAAATCACAAGATACCAGCCCAACATTTCCATTGACAATATCAAAGCTTATGGGCAATTCCATCAAACATATACCAAGGCGATTCTGAATTCTTCCAGTTCCGAGACATTGACTTGCTGGTGGGTACTGAATTTTACCAAGTGTTACTCTCTGTGAGTTAAATCAAGCTAGATAGTCATTTATCAACCGTTTTGGGCTGGATTATGGATGACTCGTTTAAATTCCCACAACTTTTAATTCATCGAAAATTCCCCTCATTCCGTTAAGGCACTATCATACGAATAAGCTGAATGTGAGAAGCAGTGCACTAATTTTACTACGCGCGACAATGAGAGACGATCTATCGACATTGGGTGACTGAAATCCATCGATATTGCGGGTGACTCAAAAGTTCTTGCTATTCGGCGGTTTTATAATCTGGAGAGACGTCTCCATAAATCGCCAGAATTGTTCGCTAGTTATTCAAAATTTATCGAGGAGTATAAAACGCTAGGTGATATGAAGCTTGTCGATCCAAGAAATATTGCACCGCCGAATTATTACCTTCCTCATTAATGCAATTTCAAACCAGAAAGATTCTCGACTAGGCTGGGAAGACTTTTCGACGGTTCCCCAAAAAATCAAGTGGAAAATCGCTCAACTCGATTATGATTTGGTTGTCATGTCGTCCAAAATGACCTTTTTTCAACGGGCTTTCAACATTTAAGTTGACTACCGTGATATTTGATCCACCGCACCGTTCCTCGCATAAAGATGTCTTAAGCGCAGTTATAGCTTTTGAACCCAAAGATTTATTCCCTGTAGCTGTTGTAGCATTCGAGAAGGACGTTAAGAATAGCAAGGCCAAATTAAAAAAATTATAAGTTCCGCTGGCATGGAATGGAGAAAGTGGTTTGAAGAATTTGCACACGTAATGACAGACATTTCAAAACCGCCTTAGTGAGCTGCATATAAGTTTACGATTGAGCGACATTTGTTTAACTGTCGCAACCTACAAAACATCCAATTACATGGATTTAACGATACTAGCAAACATGTATATGCGGGGCAGTTCTGTACGTTCGCTGTTTATCTGTCAATGGCCGTATCTCCTTAAGTTACTTTGTTCGAGGTGTTATGTCGCACCGTTTCACAGAACAACCTTATCTCGGTTGGAATTGTTACTCGCCCATGTAACAGACACAATACACCAGAACTTAATTTTACAGAAGCAGTCTATTGGATACAGTCTTGTCCATCCAGATGGAAAACGTTTGTGTCAAGTCGCAACAATACAAGCAGTTACGAAAAATGAAAATTGGTTACACATATCGGCAGAGTGCAACCCAGCTGATTTGATTTCACGTGGCATGATACCCAACAAATTCATCCAATCAGACCTTTGGCTGCATGGCCAGCATTCATGCTAAAACAGGCTTCGTTTCAGCCAACGCTTCGCGACGAGTTTTCAATACCCGAGGACATATCAGCAGTGAAGAAGTGAAGAGGAATAAAACAGTCACAGTTATAGCAATTGATTCACCAGATATATTGAAGGAAATTAAATTTCACCGTAATTTCAAAAAAATTAAACGAATGTAAGCTTTGTTGGCTGCCGTACGACAGTATTATTGGTCTCTGCATGGTAGGTACCACAATATGCAAATAAAATGTATCGAGAATGTAGGGTATGCTTCGAGCTCGACCTATTCCAATGATCCATCAGATGGGAACCTATCGTCAGAACGAGTAAACGCAACTCCACCATTGTACGAGCAACTCCACCATTGTACGCTAGCTCTATGCATTCCTTTCATTTAATTAATTGAACTAGGAGGTGCAATCTATATGTGAAGACAATCATATTGAATGGAATTTCACACCCCCTGCCACTCCTAATTTTGGTGGACTTTATGAAGCTGGAGTAAATCTTGCCATCTGCACCGAACGATGGGCCTGTAAAAATTCACTAACAGCCTTGAGGAGTTCTACTGTCTTACGCCGAGTCACTTTTTAATCAGGCGACCACTCAACACTGTTCCAATGCGTGATCTAAAAGATCGATCTCCTCTCGAAATCAGGAAACAGATTGATTTTGGAATCGTTGGTCAAATGAATATCAGCGATCACTACATATTTAGTAGTTCTCATAGACTAAAATTACTAATTCATCAAGACAGCATTATCACTTTTGTTTTTCAACTCACTTTGAAGGGAGCATGTGCTATTGTACATGACCACTTTCTGTTGTTTTTTTTCGCTGGCATTTTTATTTTCCATCAGCACAAAAAAGCCTGTTCCCCAACAATAGGTTTATTATACCCGGAATCAGAAGAAAGCATAACCAAACACAAGACATTTATTAATTGAGACCGGAAACGTAATTTTTTGCTCACTTGAATATCTGGCAGTCTTAATACACTGATTGTCAAGAAATGAATCACAAAAACTGTCAAAACCCATTATCCAATAAAGTTTCAAATAAGGTTTCCATGTGAGAACGCGGCTATTCCGCTATATGTATATAAGTTCTTATTTTGAATTTATAATAATTTCCACATTTCATTAAGTCGTAATTAAAAATAAATAAAACTAAAAATGCGATAAAAAAAAATTAAAGATTCACTTGAGCATGTCAATATTAAAATTTGTAAAACTTATGTTCATTTCTTACAAAATCATAGTACCGCAATTTTAAATGAATTCCTTCCTCAACTATATATGTGTGTATGTACAATTTATAGCAATAATAATATTTAGATGACATGCAACTTAATTAATTTGTTTAGTGAAATTAATTCATTATAAAAGAATAGAAATATAGGATATAGTTACGTGTAACAGGTACATAATGTCCGACAAAAAAAAAAACTATGCTTATTGTTTCTTAATGTGTTTCTTAATTATAGACTTTACGATTTACACATTGTATTGTTGGCAATTCGTTAATTAGTGTTAGCATTAAATTATGGATGTACATATTCGGAAATTCAGAATTATATAAATAAACTAATTCTGCAGAACAAATCACTTAAAACAATTAAATAATGTATCCATATTCAAATTAAAAAGAAACGAAAGTATTTATTATTTTGATTAATGTGTTTCTCACAATTATTTTAATTAAATGCAACACTTTCATCTACATACATAGGTATATAAAAACAATGATTTTAAAGACATAAACGAATGCCTCTTCCTATCACATTCCACCATTTTTCATATACCAAAGTGATGACAAAATATGTTAATTTCACCATTTATTTTTTTAAATGTGTGTATATAGTTGCAAAGGTGCGTGAGAATTTTAGTATGGTCTACTATAATGAGTGCCACAAACGAATGGGGCTTATATAATGCTGGTGATTGAAATAGAACAGTTTTTTCGATCACTGTAAGAAATGTTTTTGCCACTGTAATATCTGCATCGTTGTTTTCTATAAAGAGGATAGTGCGAATTACAAATTTTATAATCTGCATTCGTGTTGAAAAAATTGAATACAAAAGCAAAAATTGTTGTAATAACTAACAGCATAATTTTAAATGCGATTTGAATTGGGTTACTCTCAAAATCCGGTACATTACAATTTAGTTTTCCAAAATCTAAATACGACATACGATATTGATTTCATTTTGAATTTGTGCCAAAATCTATCGAAAGGCTATAGCAACAGATTTTATTTGTATGTTCTAATTATATTGGCTTATGTCATTTGAGTGAGGTACTCATACCCTGCAGGCGCTGCAGTTCAAAAAAAGAGCGAAAGCTTCTTTATTAAAAAAAATATAATAATAATGATTCCTATGGGGAAATCGAAGATAAATTTAACCAGTGCCGAATTGAGGATACTCCAGGCCCTGGGGTCAGTATTAAATAAACGTCTCCTTAACAAATTTTTACCAAAAATCATTTAAGAATTTCACGTTCAATTTTTATTAATTTTTGTTGAAATTACTTTCTACGTATTTTGTGATGCTTTTCCCAAGTCTTTCATAGTTTGCTTATTTGCTTACTTGCCTCACGTCATTACCAACCAAAGCGAGAAAGCACAACTATACAGATCCAGATTAATTGGCACATTGTACCTATAGCTGAACACCATTCTGTACTGACATGAACAATGGTTCGATCCATGAAATCTGCACTCTTAACAGAAGGTCAGAGATATGCTTATCATCGTCCTGATTAATGTCCACAGAGAAATTAAAAACTACTGTGAATTGGTAAATCTTAAGAATTTTTAAATTTTCCGAGTTGAAGTTCAAAATTGTAAGCGCCAAACTAAATATCGAAAAGGTAATATATATTTTATCTATGTTAATTGCACAGTAGGGACTTGAATAGGTAGACGACAAATTAAAATTAAGTCTTCAGTTGTTAATATTTGACAATCTGTAAGGAAGACAATCTTTGTTAAACTGTTGCAAAATTAAAAGTAAATTGTTTGTTTCGAAACTTTTGATGGATATAACACTTGAAACTTGCATATTAAAGTTTACGATTTCAATAAGACCAATAAAGCATTTGGAATGGTAAACTTTTGTCTTTCTAGCACACTTTTCGAAAATTATTCATCAAAGCTTTGAATGGTCAATAAGACTTCATTGTCAATTTTAAAATTTCATGAAATATTCAATGTAGCTCGTACTGTAGATACTTTGAGCAAATTTTCCTCATCGGTTCATTGAGCCCCATATAAAAAAACACACTTTTCACATTGGCATCTTGGTATAAAGCTGCCAGATAATTCACGCAAGTAAAAAAGAACATTTCCAGTATTTGTCTATCCATAAAAGACCAGGGAAGGACAGTTTACAAGAACTAAATGATAAAAAATAGTTAAACCTTTACAAACATACAGAGCCCTGGAAAGCAACGATGAGTCCTGGGTCCAGAAAATTTCTATTTTCTTTTTGGTATGTCCAAATATTATGACTGATTTTCTATTTGCACTTGTTTTAATATATGTATCTGTAATTTTTCAGTTAGAAAACTCAAGAGTTGTTTGTTGTGGAAATTTGATTTGGTTTTAAGAATATATTTGAAATTTGATTTGGTTTTATGAATACTTTGAATATGTTTCAAAAGTAGTTTTTTAATTAGTGTAATTTAGTTTTCAAATGACTTAAAAAGAATACAAAAGGTCATTATTTACGGGAAGAACAATTTATTTCTAAGAAATACAGACGTCTGGCAGCCAACATAAAAATTAACCGTAAATAAATTTCTAGGGAGAATTTGAAAAAAATTACCACTCAAAATCAATTTGAGTCCATGGTGGACTCTTTGGAGGAGAATCCGGAGATGGCTATGAGGGCATTTATTTCCTTTAATGCAAAAACGGAACAAACGACCAATGGAAGCGATTGACCATTGCTTTAAATGCACAAGGGCCTCCGGTGCGAAATGAGGAAGGGTGGAAAAAAGTATGCTATTTTATATAGTGAGTTGTGGTTTTATTTTTATTGAATGAACTTAATTTTTACCTTTAGGCGTATCTTAAAAACAAAATAAAATAAAAAATGCGCAAAGAAGTGGTGGACCGCAATCAAACGGGTGGTGGTAGACGGAGTGTGGTTCTATCGCCATCCGAAGAAATAGTATTCACATGGACCCGGTTGAATGACAAAGTGTTTGGCATTGAAGGAAGACGATATGGTCACATACAAACGATATCTCGACATTACAAGGCAATGAAGATACTACGGATATTGCCAATGTGTTGGATGGTGCCATTCAGCCATCATTATCGCGATCTAGTGGACGACAACCACCTCCAAAAAAGCAAAGGGTGACCTTACAAAAAAAATGCTCGATGAGCTAAAAAGAAAAGGGGTCAAGAATATTGACCACAATAAAGCAAGGAAATAGCTTACAACATCTTGAAAAGTTCTTTATTTACGCGGAACGATTCAGTAAATCTAAAATAATGAAGCAAAATGATAATTTACTACTAAAAACGATTATATATATAGGGTTTTCGAATAAGAGGTTTCATTTTGATATTTTAAAAAAATCGAGTATTTTTTAAGAGAAATCAATGAATGTTTATTTCATTGTAAAGAGGAAAGTATGCCATTAAAATTTGAAAACGACATCAGCCAAATGGCCCCCACGGCTTGCAGCACCATATCATTTGCGTCAAATTTTCAGTGACCAATTCGCACATTTGCGGCTGTATGTCCTCGATAACTTCACGAATTCCATCTTTAAGGTATTGAATCGATTGTGGAGCATTGGCATAGACCTTATCTTTCACCAAAATTTCGGTGGCCAACGGTGATCACCTGTTCGCGATGTATCACGGTCATGCGATTGTTTCGTTGCTTGTGTGGCAAGTAGCGTCATCTTGCTGAAAACAAACGTCGTCCACATCAATATCTTCCAATTCCGGCCATAAAAAATCATTAATCATAGCTCGGTAGCGCAATCCATTCACCGCCAGCCAAAAAACCGCACCAAACAGTGACACGTTGAGGATGGGGAGGCTTTTCAACAATCATTCTTGGATTTTCTGAGCCTCAAATGCGACAATTCTGCTTATTAACGTAACCTCCGTGGGCCTCTTCGCTAAAGATGATTTTTCGATGAAAATCCGGATCATTTTCATGCATTTGAAGCACCCAATCAGCGAAGATACGACGTTTATAGTGAGCCATCATTATCGCGATCTAGTGGACGACAACCACCTCCAAAAAAGCAAAGGGTGACCTTACAAAAAAAATGCTCGATGAGCTAAAAAGAAAAGGGGTCAAGAATATTGACCACAATAAAGCAAGGAAATAGCTTACAACATCTTGAAAAGTTCTTTATTTACGCGGAACGATTCAGTAAATCTAAAATAATGAAGCAAAATGATAATTTACTACTAAAAACGATTATATATATAGGGTTTTCGAATAAGAGGTTTCATTTTGATATTTTAAAAAAATCGAGTATTTTTTAAGAGAAATCAATGAATGTTTATTTCATTGTACAGAGGAAAGTATGCCATTAAAATTTGAAAACGACATCAGCCAAATGGCCCCCACGGCTTGCAGCACCATATCATTTTCGTGAAATTTTCAGTGACCAATTCGCACATTTGCGGCTGTATGTCCTCGATAACTTCACGAATTCCATCTTTAAGGTATTGAATCGATTGTGGAGCATTGGCATAGACCTTATCTTTCACCAAAATCTCGGTGGCCAACGGTGATCACCTGTTCGCGATGTATCACGGTCATGCGATTGTTTCGTTGCTTGTGTGGCAAGTAGCGTCATCTTGCTGAAAACAAACGTCGTCCACATCAATATCTGCCAATTCCGGCCATAAAAAATCATTAATCATAGCTCGGTAGCGCAATCCATTTACCGCCAGCCAAAAAACCGCACCAAACAGTGACACGTTGAGGATGGGGAGGCTTTTCAACAATCATTCTTGGATTTTCTGAGCCTCAAATGCGACAATTCTGCTTATTAACGCAACCTCCGTGGGCCTCTTCGCTAAAGATGATTTTTCGATGAAAATCCGGATCATTTTCATGCATTTGAAGCACCCAATCAGCGAAGATACGACGTTTATAGTGATCGACCGGCTTGAGTTCTTGTGTTAACTGAACTTTAAAAGCCTTAAGACCTAAGTCTTTATGCAAAATACGGTGTAATGTCGTTTGTCGAATGTCTAATTCCAAAGATCGCCGAGGACTCGACAAACCTGGTTTTTCTTCAACACTACGGGCTACAGCAGCAATATTCTCAGTTGTTCTTGAGCGACGCACACGATTAAGATTCGTCACATCACTAACTTGTCCCAACAGCTCAAATTTTCCACCAGCTTCCATTTTGCCGGCCGAGAAGGTGCCTCACGACGGCCAAAAAGTGCTTTAATTTTGCGAACTGTGACTGCAAAATTTTTACCATTTTTGTAGTGAATTTTAATAATTTCAATGCGTTGTTGAAGCGTGTGTCGTATCATTTTTAGTAATGGCGTAGTTTTTAATTGTCAAATGTCAAAAGATGACAGCTGCCCAAAAAGCAGGCTATTCAAAATGAAACCTCTTATTGGAAAACCCTTTATAATAATAAATAAATCACATAATTTTTGTCGTCCAAATCCATAACATTGTCCCTGTTCCTGAGGAATCACGTCCCACTATAAAAATGTAAATTACTATCTCCATCCTCCTCATCAACATCGTGCGAAGTCGGTATAGCACCAATAAATAAATTAGAATTCATCATTACTATAATTAAACAATTAAAGTTAAAAATCACAGAGATTTATAAATAACGTACTTACATTTATTGTGTTTACAATTATAATTGACAGATTGAACAATTGAAACAGCTAGTCAAAATGGATATCAAACGTCATTTCATTTTCGAAAATAAGTTCCTTTATAGTATCCAACGAAAATGTTACAACATAGCGACTATCACTTTTTCGATGCGATGTTCACTATCGAAGCGAATCGAAGTAATGGTAGAACAACTTGGGGTGACAAGTTTATACTTATCATACGAGCTTAAATACACATCAGCAGACTTTTTGGGAAGTAAGTCTAAAGCAATTAACTCTGCTTCGTCAATAATTTTAGTTAAATAATCTTGATCGTCCATTTCATTCAAATTATGAAAAACTTATTCATTTACAATAGTGACAATTAAACAATAAATGCAAAGGTCACTTAGATGTTTCGAAAAAGAGTTTCGGTTATATTTAGAGTTAAAATTTTAAGTTTCTGGATAAAGTGCCATTGTAGTCGAGGGCTCTCGGATATTTAACAACCTATCACACTATTACCCATTAATAGCACTAGTTGCATTATCTACTATAAGAATCTTGTAGATTTGTTATTCTAATACCATTAAAAAAACAAATATAAATGCATAATTGTACTTCGCGTTTTAAAATGTAAGTAAATGTAAGCTTTCTTACTCGTCCGTCAGCGTCCAACTTTCACGTCCATACATAAAAACGGGCCTGATCAACGCTTTGTACAGCTTCAGCTTCACAGCACTTGATAGGTGTTTAGATTTTAGCGATGCCCTTAGAGAATAAAATGCATAGTATACTGTTGTTAATGTATATTAACAACAGTAATTTAATAAACAATCGGCACTAAAAGCTTTACGAATTTAATTTAATTGGAAGGTATACAAAGTATATAAAAAAGACATTTCTTTTTCATTACATATCACTTTTAGTCTGTAAATACAATATATTATTATATATTATATTGTTTATGAGGAGAAGAAACGACGTACATATGTATGTACATAAATTCACAAAAAATCAGACCCCACAACAATACCAAACCAACTTCGTTTTTAATTTGTTGTTGTTATGTTTCTTGAGTCTCGCGTAATATATCGCGATTTGCTATAAAGCATAAAATATAAAATGTGGATGCATACTTACATATATACACAATAAATAAATAAAATACATAAAAAGAGAAAGACTTTTTTTTTAGTTTTTATTTTTTTAAGAAAATTAATAATTTTTTATTTTTAAATATCAAAATCATCCCACAAACTGTTCAGTTCAGGTGGGAACTTTGTATTGAAAACAACCAAAAAAACATAAAACGAAACTGAAAATTGTGAGAAAACAGAAAAGTTGATTTTTTTATTAAATTAATTTTTTTTTAGTAAAGTGCTTTTTCGTGGAACACTATTGGATATTTAATCGCAACGGTATATATAAGGGATAACAACTATTGTGTGAAAAAAATTATGTGTTAAAGTGAATTGTTTAAGTACAACAACAAAAGGATATAAAATAATTTATATTGTGTGAAAAGTGAAAATTTATAATTTAAAAAAAATTAAAATAAATCAAAATGAAAATAAAATTATTGATTGCGCTGTACAGCGGATTTTTTATAACCAGTGTCCTATCCCAAGGATTTATACCACAATTTAAACCGGTAAGTGGGTTATCAACGACCAGATTTCCCATCCCAACTTTAAGATAAAAGTAGTTTCACAAAATTCATGCTCATCACGTATAATTCACATCACGATCTAACTGTTATCTAGAAAAGTGAACTTGCAGTTAAAAATAGAAAATGGGTTTTCATGAAATTTTATATTGATCATAATATCATATTTAATTTTTTTTTTTAATTTCAATACGATCGAAGTTCAACGTAAAAGTAGCATACATTTTCTAAAAACTTTTAAAAAAATAAAATAAAAAAACTAACAGTAATTTTACCGCGATTGAAGAAACAAAAAAAACTATATAGTGATCATTAATTTTAATTTATTTAAATTAAATAAACAACAAAATAAGATCGTGATCTTTATAAATAAATAATCCTATAATATACGAAATAGCGAAATTGATCAGCATCACGAATTGAAAATCTCAAAACTTTTTTGAGTTCATTGCCATTGGGTAATCTAGTTCTAATAATAATATCGATCAAATATTTATCGAAATAACTAAGTTTTTTAACACAACAATGCTCCCATAAACATCTTCCATCATAATATTATATGTATATATATATTTATGTACAACACGAAATGATCATTATTGTACGAGAAGAAAACACAACAATGCGCATTGAATTTCACTTCAAATAAATTCATATACATACATACATATGTAAGTAAGCATCAATTATCTTCTTCAAAAACAAAAAGCAGATAAGCATCATAATGTTATTTATGTTTCGAAAGATTTTGTATTTTATTTTACTTAAATGATCAGAACTTTACTTGATTATCTCGACTAGCACAATAAGGAAACCATAATATAGTGAAAAGTAAAAGTGACTGCGAGCTTAGGCTAATATAAAAGTGAAAGGGTTTTCATTTTATACAGACAAATTCATACGACGTTATCTGATCTTAAGTTAAAATATGTGACTTGTTCGATTTTCTTCAGTAGGTCAAAAGAGTATATTTAAAAAAAATTTGTCCGCAATTAAATGACACAAAATATATGCGCGGAATTTATATTATGAACTCTGACCTACATATCGAGAAGCATATAGATTATCTTCATCGAATAAAGATAAAAAATAAATTAATAAAAATTAATTTATAAATTTGAATAGAAACATGTATCTAATATATATGTGTTGTTGTTGTTTTTTTTCTAATTCATTTTCTATGATTGAATAGAAATGATAAACTTTCACAATAGATCACACACAAGAAATTTATGTTGTCTATACATACATATGTATACGCCCGTACATAGCTAGATATGAGAAGATAAAATTATGTAAAGACGAAAACGATAGAAAATATGTTTTGTTTACTTATTAATTTATTTATTATTAACGGAATTAAAAATTTATAAATACTGAGAATGAATAATATAATGTTTTCAAAATAGCTGATCCTAAATTATGTTAGCTTCCATGACTCCATTCATGAATTATTTAAATTTTTGGTCGATCTGCTAATCTTTTTCTCTCACACACATTGTTGACTTGTTACACATAAATAATTCCACTAAAATTACTCCAAAAAGGAAGTTACATTTTTATGTTTTTAAATTTTTATGCATAGGCAATTTTTCATTGCTATGTAATTGTATAATAATTAACTGTCACTTTTATTATATCTTAACTTCCGAGATGGTTAAATATATTTAAATTTTTTTTTCCATGATTGATTGTCTTCTTATTTATTTTCTTGCATTTGCATATACCTATATATGTACTTACTATACATATATAGTTGTATTCATCATTATATGTGAGAAAAACGAACCTGTAACATGGATTGTGAATTTGTGATTAAAGGTGTCATTTGATGGAAATTTATAATATAATTGTTATGATTTGAAGATATTTATAATTTGATGAGGAGAAGATGCTTTCACTTGTTGATGATAAGTTATAAAACATTATGGCGTGTGAATATTTTAAAAGAATGTTGATATATTTAACGTATAATTGGTCAAGTGTTTTATAAATCAAACTCAAGAGTCATGACTGAAACTGAAATTAAATTGACACGCATAAATTAAACACTTCGAGTGGGATTAATTCAAGTTTAAAACAATGCCCTAACTAAGCTTTGCAAAGCTCTAAGGAATAAAATTCGAATGTTCGTCTGGAAGATTAAAATATTACTATTCCCTTCGGACTTACCAAATAATAATTTGTAAATCACTATTACGACTGAAACCATGATTTAATAATTTAATAGTTTTTCATAAAATTATATGTACACACATACATATAGGTCTAATTGAATTTTTAATTAAAATAAACATTTGCTTTGTTTCGAAAGTTATCCAGTTCCTGTTTAAATTACTCCATAATTGACTTGAAATAAATCGCATGAGCTTACAGTTGGAGGACAATACAAAAAATTGTTAGCAACTGTATTGAGTTTTATTTTAGGCTGTACAATCGCAAAAATTAAAATGTACATGCTAAATGGTTCAAGTTGCGAATTGCTATCGAGTATTTGCTCCTATAACTTAGAATTTGAAGTAGATGCTCGATCGACAAACCTATAGTTAGTCAAATATTGCCTTTTATATCAAGACTATAGGACGAATGACCCATTAACTCGACGTTTTGACCGCTCAAATATTCTGTTGTTTGAACAAATGGTTGTGTACCATTCAGAGTTGACCGTTCTAGGTTGCACCAATGGTACGGTTGCAACATGTCAAAATTTTCCACAAGTGCATCGTGCACGAACAACTTTTGTTGGATTTGGCTCACATTGGAACACCTTATACCATCGACTGCTGTTTGCGGTTTCGTGTTCATACGCATAAATCCAACATACGTCACCAGTCACGATGTTATATGTTTTGAAGCACTGTGATCATATTTGTTCGACCAATTGACACGACTCATCTATTGAGCGATTGTCAAATTATGTGGGATCCAATGCGACAAATCAAAGTTTTCCGGTACAAAAACCGATTTTGGACGACCTTCACGAAATTCGTCGTTGCGTGAACTGCGACCACCATTAAATTCAGTAAACCATCGATCAACGAATTAAGGTCATCAGTGCACTGTTGTTGAGTTAATCCACGTCGAAAGTTGTAAAAAATAATCGCACGAAAATTAATACTAAAGAAACGAATTGAATCGCAAATCATTTATTTTTTCTTATTCAAATTGTTTCCTTGTACGAACATTTACCCCTTTATGATGATTTCATTTAAATTTCACGTCTACAAAACAAAGTACCAGCAAAAAAATTTTTTAGCAAAAATCCATTCTTTGCAAATCTCAACATGCCTGGTAATTTGATGATAATAAATTTAATTTTTTGCTCGTACGTTATCTTGATGGAAAGCAATGTTTTTGTGAAGATTTATAAATTATTCCATGATTTTTGGTTCCGGAGAATCATTAGGGCTTCACTATTTTGTGAGAAAAAACTACGCTATGGTAAATACGCTAATATGCTCAAGGTCAAGAATTAAATATGGTAGCAATCTCGCACAGGGTTTTAATATTGTTCTTTTAAAATCAAACACTCACTGCAACCTTTAAGATTTAATCCAAATAAGCATTGATGGAAGAATTATGCGTTAGAAAATTACTGGGAACACCGCAAAGTTGTAAATCTGTTGGCCGATACGACGAAAGCAGAATTTACTTTATATCTGGTATACATTCATATTAGAACGAAATTGTAAAACTATATAGGGTAGGCTGACCAAATATTTTAGAACGCAAAACAGTATATTGTACAAAATTAAAATATCTGGAAACTTGGAACGTTTGGAACAAGCAAGCAATAAACAATTTTTGCAGTCATGCAGATGTTTTGTCAATAAGAATTCGAGCCGATAAAGTGATGAGTGTGGTAGGATTATGCATAAACATATATGTACCAGTAATGTTCACACTTTGACTATACAGTTTAAGTGGACTGCTAGTTACCATGTATGTGAAGTTAGCCCGAATAAGACCATTCCAATTGTGGTATGTTTCTATGCTTAATTTTACTTCATCCCGAAAAAACATTAATGCCCGGTTGCACGAAATATTTAACTACCGGTTCTCCAGTTAAAGTTAACCGCCCGATTTTATATAGTTAAACATTTAATCGGCTGTTATAATATTTTAATTTTGATTTTTTATTGTATCGCTAGAAAATATTAAATTAATTGAATTTAACCATTTAACGGCTGGTTAGCTAACCACTAGTTAAATATTTTCGTGTAACCGAGCATAAATATTTTAAGAAAATTCCATTATATCCCCCAAAAAATAATAAAAATTGGGGATAATCCCTATACGTAGTATTGAAACTATTACGTACTAATGTTTATTGAAAATTAATCCGTCGAATTACACATCAAAATTCGATTTTAAAAATTTAGCAATTTTTAATTTTACAACCGCGGCGAATACAAAATAATTATTTTCAAATATTTAATATCAAAAATTTGACATTTTAGTATGTTAAAAATATTTGATTATAGAAATTGAAGACAAACCTTAGATATTCAGTGAATATATATATGTAAATTTGACAAACCAGACATATTGAAGAATTTGATATTTATTTTTAAATTTTTGTTGCAGTTTTAGAATTAAGTATTTAAGCAATTTCCAGGCCATTTAACTAAATTTGTGCTCTGACAATTTCTACACAGAAAACTGATGTTATATCAGTTTAAACTGCAACCTCCATTCTAAATACGCATTCAGCTACAAATATTTTAGTGCATGCCACCACAGGTACACTATGTCTGTAGCATAACTTCCAATAATTGATGATTTTTGCCTAACAAAAGAGTAAAAAGTAACACAAAATATGAAAAAAGTTTATCTGGTTACCCTAGTATAGGGTCAAATATAGGTGTAAGAGTTAAACGCTGAATTGATTTTAAGAAAATGCACAAGATGAAATAAATTCTTTTCCTATAAATACCTGTATGCTTTGTAATGAATAGAAAGTAGAATATGATTATGGTGATTATAATGATGATGATGATTAAGAAAATTATACTTTTAAATTTTTATATGTTGTGGGAAAGTGTTTTGTATAAACATTATATTGAAATATGTGACATGGTCATGGATAACCTGCAAAATTACACAAAAATGTGTATTCTTTGATGTACATATCTAGCCGAAGCGAGTTAAAATTTTCATTTTCCACAAACAAGTGAAACAATTAATTTTGATTATAGTTACCAACCGAATAATTTATTACATATATATGGCATAATTGGTGTACAGTGAAAGTTTGCATATTATAGCCTATAGGTATTGCGGGAATTCTTATGATATCACGAAAATATTTCACAAAATTACCGTGTATCGTTAAATAAATTTTACCATATTATACGCTATTATATTCTAACATACAAGATATATAATTTGCGTGGACATCACAATCATTAGACTGTAACGAATTTATGATTAACGTATTTGATTACTTTATATACAATATAGGTATAATTAATTGAGTGTGTTATAATTTAATGTTGTAAAAACATTGTTCATGATTTTGACATAATTTTGCAACATATGCCGGTAAAACTTAACTAAGCGATCTTGCCTTTAAATTAACCGAAATCGCACCTACAAACAAGTGCCAATAAAATTAGAAAATTATTAAATACCTTAAAAACTTTCAAATTAGCATCATTAACATAAATCTTCACTTTGTCATATACATATGCATACATATATTGGAATGCCATCGTTGTATAATCATATGACTTACTGGTACATATATATGCGCAAAAAATTTCAAAAATTCAACTAAGAGATTTACTGCGCCTTGGTGTCCTATACGAATATAATATATACATGTACACCATCATCATCTTCATGATCGCAACATTTTGAAAGAGAAAGTTTTCACTTTTTTTATTGATATTTTCATTTCTTCGTCCCATCTTATGATTCTTCTTCAATTAGATTTCATCTTATTTAAATTTTTGTTATTTTTTAAACCGCGCTCTTCGTTCAAGATCAATCGATCGGTTAATTTTTATATTTCACACATATATGTATATTTATATATTAAATTGAGCAAAGCAAATTTATCTGCGCGGATGATGATGAAATTTTTGTGAAAATAAAAAAAAAGTCAACGGACTTTCGCCATAAAGAATTTCCGTATACTATATACAAGTATATATAGTAGGTACGTTTGGTACATGAATTCATTCACCGGACAATCAGAGTATGTAATATTTATTCGATGTGAAAAAGGTGAAAGTTCAATCACCATAAAAATCTGTATAAACATGATTTATTGATAATTCGGAATTTCACTTTTAATTCGTACATGTGATACAATACTTACAATAATATTTTATAGCACGTTTCATATATATGTACATACTAATATAGAGACGATGCACATTTTTAAACGCGGTAGAAGGAAATATAATTGTAGATATGATTCAATAATCGAGAATTATATAATAATCCAACATTAATTACAATATTAATTAAAGATGATCAGAAAATTTCCTTGATTTTATGTAGATGGCAACAAATCTCAAACTATATTTGTACTTATATAAGAGATCTGACACAATTTCTAGATCTTGTTTTTCCATATAAAGTTCAACCAATTAAAACTAATTAAATTAAAATTTTCGCTTAAGATAATTTTAGCTTAGTCTCATTAGGTTGTGAAATAATCATGAATGGTGATCACAAAATATGTTAATGTTTTACTTTTTCTACAGATCGATTGATCACAATTTTGTACACAAATTAAAATCACGATTCCATATATTTTTGATGCATGTTAGGTTTACTTGATTGAATTAGACATATAACAATTAAGAGATGTTTGATTATTTAATCGATATTTTTTTAATAAATATCTTAAATACGACTATTTTCATTAAGTAATTTAGTTGTTGTACTATCATAAACCATTACTAATTTTCACGTAAACCTCGTAAATTTTTATTTTTCCATATTACTACGAGATATGGTCATTGAACTGACGTGCGAATTTTTCATTCGGTTTTGTTTAATTTATATGTGACTTATCACGCAAACTGAAGAAAATACCAAAATACACAATAATTCACTTTGCACACTTTTCTTGAAAATAATTGAATTTAGTGTTCACATGCCCATTACATTTGGGAAGATGTTTATATTTATACCGATGCGTTATTCCGAAACACATCAAAATACAATTACTGGTTTGCTGACACTTTATACAACATGTCATGTTATTTGAACTCTAAACCGATTTTGTTTTACTTTTAAAGTTAAAAAATTTGTACTAGATTTGTTTTCTTTTATGTATAGTAGCCTACCGCGCGTGCTATTATTTGCAGAATTCATGAATTTCATTCCACATATTATTTTGTAAATGTACAATTCTTTATGTCTATTTCCAGTATTAAAACAATTGTATCTTAAATTTTTAACAATGATTTAATATAAATGAATTTCGAGATTTAAACCGTGATTGAATGTGATTTATGAATTGAAGTATCGAATGATAGTAACACTGATGCTCAATAAATAAATGTAATTCACATAATAAAACAAACAAAAAACGAATAGCACAATACTAAACCTCTGTGGACTGGGAAGCTCTTTGTTAATTATTTAACGTTTAATTTAATCCATACAAATGTGATGGAGTTTTAGTCTAACAACTTAACGGTTTTATACTATACAAGAAACAGACATTGAACTGGCGTGCGAATTTTTCATTCGGTTTTCATTCGCAAACTGATGAATATATCAAAATGCACAGCAATTCACATTTCACAATACACTTAAAAATTATTAAATTTAGTGTTCACATTCCCATAACAATTTGGCAAGTTGTGTTTACGATTTGTTATTCCGCAGACATCAAAATTCAATTATTGGTTTGCTGATTGGCTAGCCCTTTGTACAATATGTCAATGTCATGTTATTTGACAAACGATTTTGTTTTACTTTTAAATTAAAAAAGGTGTACTAGATTTGTTTTCTTTTATGTATTGTAGCCTACCGCTTTTTGCATTGTTTGGAGAATTCATGTATTTCATTCACCCGCATTTTCAAACAATAGTAAAGACACATTGGACAAAATAATTTGTGTTTAAAATAATAGTAAGACACCAACTTAAACAAAATTGTTGATGCACAATACTCATCCGTGTTTTTAGAATATTTCTCGTACAAACTGTGTGTTTTATAAGTTCATTCATAGGGCAACTGTAGATATTAAAACTGAAGCAATCTCGACTAACAGGTAACTTTATTTTCTTGGTTGTTAAAGTTTGGCATTATTACCTTTTACCAATTACCTTCTAGAGATAATAATACAGCATAGTTCTTTATAAGTTTTACAGAACTAATTAAGAAATAATTTTTAGTGCGACAAAGCAAAGTGTGACTCCAAGTTAAATCCGTTAAAATTCATATTTAGATGCTGGACATAAATTATTTTGTTAACAAATAAAATTATATAGTTTTAGTATATTAGACGTAATAAAAATTATCACGCTTTTGCTTTTTATATCTTAAGTTAATAAATCCAGTTCTGTACCGAATTATAGTTCTTCTATATAATAAATAACTATTATGTGATGTTGTTATAGAAATGCATTTGTTACATATACCCTCTACGTTAGAATATTCCTTTCACTTAATTTATTATAAACTGCTATAATTACACGAGATATCAAATTTTAAAACATTTTAATTGTACTTGAGATACTTATATCGCGCAAGTAAAAGTTTTATGTTTTATTTACACAACTTCTAGAGCTATTAGAAGAGTAAATTATAGCAAAAAATCGTATATAACTTGATTTTTACATTGTCTTTGTTTATTAAATTATGTGTATGTTGTTATAGTTAGGTTAGATAATACCCGTATATAAGAATATTTTACAATTTAAATATTTAAAAGTAGATTATATACTCTCAGTGCAACAATCATAACCAGTTTCATTTTTATTCTTCATATATACTCGTACGCTATATGTTAAATGTTTGTTTAATATTTTATTCATAATTGACCGAAATACAAATGACATTGATGGCTCCAACAGTGCCATCGAACCTCTTACTTGTGTAAGACAAGTATATATAATTAACAATTATGTCTTTTATAATTGCATAGAAAATGAAAATTTATATGGTCATTGTGAAATATTGGAAATAATTATGTGATATCATAAAAAAAAATTTGGAAAATGAAAAACAAGGCAACTTTTTATTGCCTTCTTGTAAATTACCTGTTTCGTTTATATGTAGTATAAAGTGAATGGAATTCGTTGAATTTAGAATTGGTATTAGCTGCTAAAATTAGTTCGCCGCAGTACATACTCGTATGTATATATATGTATAAATTTTGTGTGTACAGCATATTATGTAATTAAAATATGTGGTAATTTGTTATTACTTTTATAATTAGTCTCACGTTTATCGATCGCCTTTGTATATAGTCTATTAATATATTTGTTTAGCGTGTATGCAAATTTAATGATCGCAAGGGTTTTTTCTATTACCTTGACATTAGACCACCAAAAATTTCCGTATACACTAAGTGAAAGATCAAAAAAGAAAAAGTAACGATCTTTTAACAGAAATATGCTAATTTGAAACCAATTTTTTTGTTTATATATTCATCTTTCACAATCATAGTGATGATGATCAACCGATCATCATCATAAATTAAAGAGTTTTAGTAAAATTTTCTTGTTTTTTCGTCTTGACACTGGGTTAGTGTGACAATCGATGTCTTTTTAGTTTAAAAGTTTTGCATTTTTTTGACATCATCAAAGAAATATTAAATTGGACTGGTTTTGTTTTTATATACTTGTGTAGTCGTGTGCATATGTATGTATCTATAAACGACTTAATATTTAAAAAGCTTAAAAGAAGATAACATATTTTGGGTGAAAATATCAACAAAAAAAATACAATAAACAAATTTGAAAAATAAATAATATTCAGTTAACACCAAATACTAAGACATATTATTGTTAAATAGTGGAATATATTAATAGACAACTTGCTAAAATTAGTGGTATTATATATTTATATAGAAAACAGGACATCGTGTATGAACAAACAAATGCTTCGGCCAAATGTACATTTTAAACTCTAAAGCTTAAAGCTTTTAAACGTAAAGCTATACAAATATTTAACTAAAATGAAACTTTTGATTTAAACTAGAATATATTGATTGAGGCCAGTACCTAAAGTACAGAAATATGTATCTGAAATGTCTCTATAGTAGTTGGTTTATTGCACAGTAGATAGCAGTATCATAAATAGTACTCGTATGTTTTTTAAAGTATCAAATTTACGAAAGTAAGGTGGTATATGCACTCTACAATACTCGGGATGTTTGGTTTTTCGATAAACGCTTCCTATACATATACTGAAAAACTGTTAGTGTATAGTTAATTAATTTAGTAAGTCGATCAGGGGAATTATAATAAAATGAATATGGTATAGTTACAGCATTTGCGAGCCTATGTGGCACGCGGAGACTTGGATAAAAATGATCCAATATTTTTATTTAATCAATAATCAAAAATAAATTAAAACTTAAAGAGTTTTTAATAAATTGTATACAGGACGATCAGTGCTTTTCCCGGTACCTACACTGCCTTAGGAGAATAATATAAGGTGAAACGTATAGAGCGAGAGGAAAAATTTGTTTTAGGAACGACTTTCCGCCTTTGGAGCAATTTGTCCTTCCCGAAAACAATGCTCCTTTTAATTATTTTTAAAATAATTTGAAACTAAAGTACTCTATTTAAAAAAACTGTGTGCATCTCTTTTTAAAAATATACTATTTCGTATTATTTCTTAGTTCAAACAAAAAGTTGGAAATCTAAAAAAAAATTAGCATTAGATACTAAAAAACTTGAATTTTTATTAGATTCAATTAAATTCTTCACACATTTGGACATTCCAAAAATTCAACAAAAAAAATGTCGTTTTTCCAATTTTCTGGACCAGAAGAAAGTACATGGGCGAGCCAGTCAAAAAAATGAGTTGGAACCAAGAAAATTGAAATTTTATAGATTCATTTGAACTTTTAATAAAATCCTGCAATATATGGAAAGCCTAAAAATTCATAGACAATTTGTAATTTGAAGCCATTTTCATTTTCTAATTCAGAAAATAATTTACATAAGTTTGTAATTGAACTTTTCATTAAATCCTTCGAACATTTGGAGAGCCTAGAAATTCAGAGGAAATTTGTTATTTGAAGCATTTCCATTATCTGGTCCAGAAAAGTAGGCACGGCATCGTAAAATTCGAGTGAGAAACCAAAATATGGTAATTATTGGTACCTCGAAACTCATTCCAAAAATCTTTCATGTCCGATCATTATCGTGGCTCTTTAAAGCCCTTGTGGCTTGTATACGGGTGAGTGTGGTCAAAATGCTACTATAGTATGCGAGTTGAGTTTTTCCTTATTATGCGTCTCTAACCGTCGTCATTAATCACGAGTAGTTGTTCCACGGTTAGCTAATCGATATCGAACTGCAGGATGTGTAAAAGTTAAGAAAAGATAACGCCAACCGGATGATAGTCGGTCCGCAACAACGAAAAACCTATTAAATTTAAACACAATTAACATTTAGTAATTTGCAGTAGTCATATAAATTAGTATTTTTATCAAATACAATAAATCATGTATATAGTTACATTATAAATTCAAAATAATAATTCATTGAGCTAACGAATTCGTTCGAAAAAGTGAAACGTTCGATGGTACTCGATGGTTTGTATGGTTTTTTCACGATCATCATGATCATCAATATAATTTGTTTAAATCTCGCTATAGAAATTTTGGTTTAAATGTGTAAAGCAGCCTCACCATAATTTATCATGTTTAAATCGACTTCATTAGCTACGCTTCCACTTTATACATTATACTATATACACATACGAGAATGCGCGCAGATAAAAAAACAATTAATTAACGACAGTGAAAAGTCGCGTTATACGATGTTTTCGATCATGATCTTCGACAAAATGTGTGTATGTGCGTAATTACAATTTGCTTCTATTACGCGGTGATTAATTTCAATTAATTAAATTATATACATATACTATACTTATATAAGTAATATATATGCATAATTACATATATGTCTACGTATATAATGGCATTTAAAAATTGGAAATCATTAACCGCAGCGAACAAGAAGTCAAGATCATATACCAAACAAACCAACCAACAAATTTAATCGCATGTACACACCAATTTTGGAGCTACGATTTAAGAGAAAGTACTCGTATATATACACAAATTCTCATAAATATAAAGGTTTTTAAATTCAACACAATAGACTTATGGCATCAGATGATTTCATATTCGATTTTTGTTGAAAGGTCACGAGACACTTTATATATAACAATTAGTATAGTGAATCCAGACAATTCGATTTATATACGTCATCCCAAAAACCCGAAATAATGAAAGTACTTTATGTGCGATTATTGTTGCTGTATGTATTTATATGTAGAAATCTAAACAGAAAGATGTTCAAATTTCTTTTTAGTTTAAAATTTTTTAAATAAAAGTTAAAAAAATTGTCTCATACGCAAGACGGAAGGAGATTATATACGACTGTAAATATATTTAGTAAAAATAAAAATTGATATACCTTTCAAGATTGTATATATACATATGTACATACGAGTATATGAGCAAAGTGATTTCGCTTATTAATTAATTATTCATTAAATCCCAAAAAAAAAAAATAAGAAAGATGAAAGTAAAATTTTATCAGTCGAAAATTAAGAAAAATTTCTTTTTTTATATAAAGGTGATTTTTGAGTGGTGCGCTGCATTCATTATATATTGCTGTATGTATATCAATAAATTTATGTAATTTCTGTGTAATGTGCAACATAAATTTGGTATAGATACGCGTGTTAATATGCGTGAAAGTAAAAGTTCGATGAATCAGTTACGGATTAATATTTATGCGAGAGATAAGGATATTGGTTTATTATATAAAAAATTTGCAAATACATATTTGAATAATATTAAATTGCATATTAATATTTAACACTTTCACTAATATAATAAATTTGCAACAATTATGAATATACATATGTATGTATATATAGCACGTGCGAAACACTCCAAAGCCGTATATAATATTTATGTACATGGATCGTAGTTAGATAAGTAAAATAGTAAAAATTCAATTAACATTTTTAATGATTCAAAGTCATTAAATTAAACGCAACGCACTTAGATCTACATATACAATATGCATATATACAAACAATTATACAAGCCAACATTAAATGTTCAGCAGACAAGAAAATCTAAGTTATGTTTGTTGCTGGTAAATTATTCGGTTGTTAATTCCAATTTTTTTATTTTCGGCGATTTTAACCGCGCGCTGATATGTAAGCGAAAAGTGTTAAATTTTATTGTTTCACGGTTGTTATTGTCTGCGCAAAATTGCATTGCGGAATTGACGTGTTTATAGTACTGAGACCGACTCATCCCATTAAATAAAATGAAAGATTCTCGCGATTTGAATTGAATCATATAAAAGTATAAAATAATAGAAAAATCTTTCACGTCACATAAATCACATCAATTAATTAAAACCATAACCTCAGTGTGAGAATATCTATGTATAATGTATAATTTCACTATGGCCTGGTTGCGATTACACACGCTTAGGTTTATAATTCAAATTTAGATTGTGCTTCTTAAATTGCCATGTCTAATCATATATAGAAGAGGGGCTAAATGTTCGACACATCTATCATTGTCATTGTTAAGTTTAAGTTTATTCGAACAAAAGCAAGAATGAAAGTGTTTTTGAGAATGAAAGTGTTTCTGTGTGGCAATGAAAGTTTTTTTTTGTAGTAAAGGAATGTTATGGTTATGGTCAGCATTCGTCAAGTGTTTTGTTATATTTCCGATAATGTGATCACATAAGAGCGGTAGCAGTATAGTACATTTGTTTATGTTTATATGGTAAGGGCTTATAAAAAACTCTATTGCTAAAGCGACTGTATAGATATCCTACCCTGAATATGGGATATGCTCACTTTTTCCTAGAAACAGTTTTTGTGTCATGATTTATCACATTTTCGAAATCAAACTTATTTAACCCTTAGGTGGGGCCCTACTATGACTTTCGCCTACTAGCGGTTTCCAATAAGAACAAATTTTTTTTTTATAAAACGCAAACCATTTTATTACTGTTGATTCGTTGAACCCAATTTTCAATGACTCGGCCACACATCGGCCGCTATCTTGTTTTCATAGATCAATGATTTATCGTAGCTCCATAAAAAAACGTCTAGGGGCGTTAAATCACACGATCTAGGCGGCCACTCGACAGGACCATTTCCGAATATAACACGTTCATCGAATTTAGAGTTCCATAAGTCGATTGTTAGATCCGCTATGTTACATGTCGCTCCGTCTTGTTGAAACCACATATCATTAATGTCTAGCTCTTGCCAATTGAACAAAGAAATAACGTTGCATTAACATGTCTCTGTAGCAATCTCTATTGACTGTAACGGGACGGTTATTTTCATCATCGAAAAAAACGGTCCAATGACACCACCAACGGGAATACCACACCTTACAGTTATTTTTTGTGGATGAAGTGGTGTTTCTTGAAACACATGAGGCTTTCCACATGACCAATAACGCATATTATGTTAATAATGCACTTGACCAAAAATTGAAATTGGAACAAACGCTCTTGAAGTTGCATCACCGACTCGGAATTTTTGTAACAAATTTTAATTATTTGTAAACGTTGTTCGTTCGTGTAGTTCACCATGATGAAAATGTTGTTTTTACTGAATGTTTTGACACTAAAAAAGTTTGGTTATTTGTTTAAGGGTGCTGCGTTCACAAAAATGGCGTTGACGTTGGAACAGAATGCCATTTTTAAATTTTTGATCAATATTGTAGTTTTCTATGAAAAAGTGTAAATACAAAAAATTATTCACAGTCTAAATTTAGGGGGCATAAAAATCTGAAAACCGCCGGAAGCGGCAAAAATAAATCGTCAATTGTCAAATTTGAAGAAAATGGTAACTAAAATATCGGTAAGTCGGTTTTACTATTCGGTTTAATTTAAATGAGGCGTTTGACATTTATAAAACAAATATTACAAAAATGCGCTTTAGATTTGTTTTTAATTCAATGAATTGCAAAAGGTTGTATAGTGTGTTAGCTCTGGGGCCAAAACTAATTAAAGAAATTATATTAAATATTACTTTACACTTCTTTTAAAAGATACACCATCGGTGTACGCTTCTATAAGAATATCCTGTCACTCTGTGATTATTTGAGGGGCTTAAATCAACAATTAAAACCATCAGTCACCTTAAAAGATTAGTGAAACGTGAAATCGCACAAATTATTCTAGAAATGTTGCAGAGATTATGTCCCACAATTCAATGAAGAGGCTAATTCACGTTATATCTATATAATACATATAGTCTCAATTATATATAAGTAGTTTATCGCCCAAACTTAATTAATTTTGTGTCAAATTAAGATATATTTCATTTCGTATAAAGAATTTACTTTTAACTTAACGATACTGCGATTTCTAGCTACAATTTTTTTTTATATAATTTCTGCTATACCCCACGGTTTCAATCTATCAAATTCGCAAAAACTTACTCAACATAACGTTATTTTATTGACAATCAATGTAAATCAAATCTAAAATTTTTTGCATAATATGATTACGTAAAGTTTATAAAATGGTAACAGCTTTTGAGTCGTTAAATTAAATACTCGTATCTTACGCGAATTTAATTGACATTTTAAAAAGTTCAACAAACGACTTTCCATTTCTTTGGAAAATCGTTTTGAATAAATTTTAATTTTTTGGTTGGGCCACACACGGTGCACAATTTGATTCTGCATCTGTAATGAATATTGATTAGCAAATGAGCGAATGAAAAATGAGTATTAGTTATGTATGTACTCGAATTCATGGAGTAATAAGGATTCAGATCGAACACGTACTTGTTGTCATGAGTGAGTTTTATTGAGATATTGAATGTTAACTAAAATCCACTAAAATTCATAATTGTTTTTTTTGTTTTACGTAAAGAATTTGATTTTAAGACTAAATTGCGTGACTTCTTTCATTTTATTTGTTCATACATATATATAATTTGGTTTAATATTTAGAGCATAGATTTTTTTTTTCTTTAAATATGTATATTTGTTTAGTTACGAACAATGAAAAACAACTTTCCACTTATGTATTTATGTCTAGATAATTTTATGGAAAATTTGTATAATTTTTAACATTATACACATTAAGCTGGTGCAAAACTAATATACATATTATATTGATAATATATGTCCGCCATCCGATATGTTCCTGTACTGGGAGCTGCACCGTTCCAATTAATCATCTAACAGAAATGTAATTATTATTTTCCAAATTTTGAATTCAGTTGTATATATCTTTTAATTAATGATTTATGTTAAATTAAACTTGAATGCGTCTGATCGTGTTGTCATATCAACGTAACCTAATTAATTTGATCATCGCGATATATAATTAAATTATACATTTAATAATTTCTATTTGATCAGTCGCTCAAGGAAAATTTTCAAATCGCGCGATATAAAATTGTTGGTGCGAATACCATGAACAAAACCAACAATCTGATTGCATAAAAATGGTTACATTACTTTTCAATTTACGATCATATCATCACATACATATACATATTATATGAATGGTATGTTCAAATGAAATTCTATCGAATTTCTAATTGTGATGTAAACCATGTGAAATACAATTATAGTGTTATATATATAAATAGACGTTCACGGAAGTAACTTTATATTGATATGCTTCTTTATTTTCAGTTTCCTGACGAAACAATAAATCCACAAAGACGACAATTGACACCAGTACAGCAGACACATATTCTGAGTGATATACAACAACATCAACATCGATTTGCGCTGCATCAACAACAACAACCATCGCAATTTGGAAATCAAAATTATGTTTTGAATCAACAGCAATCACAAAATAATTTTAGAACCGTGAATCCTCCGGTTATACCGTCTGAATTTCCACCGTCAGTAGCACCAACCAATGCAAATTTCGGTAGACAACATCATACACAAACCAATTTTGTACCGAATTTTCAACAACAGCAACAACAGTCTTTTCCCGTACAGCAGACTTTTCCAGCTCAACCAGTGACACAAACACAACAGCGATCACAGTATCAAAATGAGATCAATACAAACTATGAAAATGTTCAATTTGTACAACAATCCGTTCAACCAACAATTCAAACTCAAACCAATGCCGGGTTACAGCAAGTTTTCTCTCCGTTCCAGCAATCATCTCCTTTTTCATCATCAGCCACGCCAATTCGACAAAATTTTCAACCACAGCTGCAACCTACTGTGACGGCACAATCTAATTTTAATGGTCAACCCGTAAATCGTTTTGTAAACCAGGTTCAACCAACCGATCAAATCCCATTCGTACCATCACAAAATGTTCAACAAAATTACCCAAATCAAAACTTTGGAAACTTTAATCAACAATCGGTTCTTTCACAATCTCAGCCACCACGAAATTTTGATCCAAAAGAAGAGGAGGAGCGTTTCAAAGAACAACGTGAACGTCAAAAATTGATCGAAAAACATGAAAAGTTCGTACAAAAACAATACCAAAAACAACAACAAAAAGCGAAGCAAGAACATGAAAAATTCGTTCAACAACAGGTCAAAATTAATCAAGAAACACAAGATCGATTACGGCCATTGCAACAATCCGCATCCAATCACTATTCGCAATCATATACAAGAAGCCGTGGTATTTTTCCATCCGAAGTACCATTATTTAGTAAGGCATTACAACATTACTTTGAACTCCATCCAACCACAACAACTACGACGACAACAACCACGACACCAGCACCAACAACAACTACCACAAAATCAACACCCGTCTTAGTTACGGCCCCATCGCGAAATATCGTTTCCCGGCATCGTGAAACAATTGACTCTGAAGATTTGGAATTGTTACTCCAAGGACAACATCAAAAACTTTTTGAGCAATTACGCCAACATGAAAACACGGAAAAGCGGTCATCAATAAAATCTTCTGATAGTAAATCAAAAGTTAAATCAACCAAAGCATTAGGGCGTGACGATTTGATAAAACAACTCAAGTTGGCGCTCGCCGAACAACCAGAGTTGGGCGATAAAAACTATACATCAATGGATTTGGTGTTGCCCGATGGACAAAAAGTGCAAGTTATTCGTACGACCGATCCCAGCTTGATCGAGGGAGCACAACCACTCCAAGATGAAAGCGCACTCCCGTCAAATATTCATCAATCACCGTTTTCAATTGAAGAACTTGCAAAACAAGGAATATTACCACCCGGTGCAGATTTTGAAGTGGTTCGCCAAGGCGAATCTGGTGATATACAACCCGTCGCTAAATTACCACCACAGAAAAAAGTGACATTTGTCTATTTAGAGGAACAACAGGATGGAAGTTATAAGGTTCAAGGTGTAAAAGGAAATGGTGACAAAGAGCCAAAGACGACTGGTGTTGAAGTTGATAGTATATTGAAACGAATTAAAAACGGAGAAATCAAGCTGCCACCATCCTCAAATATCGTAGCTTCTACGCAGCAGCCAGAGATTAGAAATCCTAGTTCGGTGACTGTAATTCCATTAAGTACGCCGTATGACGAACGTGAAAGTGCCACTCCAAATAATGTTATTGCCCGAAGTGTTCATCGTGGAACTCCACAAAATTCACTTGTTTACTCATCACCATCACCAACAACAGCCTTCCCAACAACGATTCCAATCACCACTATTCGTCCATATTTTGCTTCGTCACATTCACCCTCATCAACGCATTTCCCATTTTCAACGACTGGATTCGTGGATTATTCAACCGTTACGCACGCTCCACCAGCACAAACCAAATTAGTTGATACAACCATTCAACAAACCGCTAGTCCATCATCGATTGATTATCAAGACGAGCCCGAAATTACGACAACATCGAGACCATTAAACGATTTGCCAACTATATTAAAATCTCGAGGATTACATGCAATGGCGAAATTCTTAAAACAATCTGGACTAGATTCGATACTAAATGAAACTGGACCGTATACCGTTTTTGCGCCAACCGATAAAGCATTCAAAAATTTACTTGTTCAGTTGGGTGGTCCTGAACGAGCTGAAGAAAAATTCAAAAATAATCCAAGATTATTAAGCGGTCTTTTACTACATCACGTAATCCCCGGTTCATTTGAGATCACATCTCTTCAGGATGAAATGACGGGCGTATCATTGGCTGGTACTCAGCTGCGTGTAAATCAATATACACTTCATGATTCTGAATGGAATGATATAAAAATTACAACAATAAATGGGGCTATGGTGACACCGGAACGGCAAGATATTACAATTCCACAGGGGGTTGCTCACGGTGTTGATCGTGTAATGTTCCCACTTCCAGTAGGCGATCTTTTGCAAACTCTGCAGTCGGATCGTGAAAGACGATTTACACAATTCTTACGGGCGCTATTTGCATCTGGTTTATCCGATATGCTTCAAAGTAAAGGTATATTTAGCTGGTAATACAATAAAAATGCGCTTGGTAACCGACAATAATTTTATTTTTCAGGAGCAAAAACATACACCGTATTCGCGCCAACCGATTCCGCATTCACAAGTCTAACACCCGAAGAATTAAACCGTGTTACCAGCGATAAAGATTCAGCACAAACACTTGTAATGAAGCATATGGTAACAGGAACTCTTTATACAGCCGGCATGAGATTCTATCAAGTCAAAGATTCCCTAATCACAGGCAAACCAATTACGATACAAAAGACTAATGGAGTTTGTAAGTTTATATTATATATACTCGTTCGAATTCGGCATATTTATGCTAATTTCTTAATAATTTCAGCTAAAGTAAAAATTAACGATGGCCAAATATTAACGTCCAACATTCCAGCAACCAATGGTGTGATACACGCTGTCGATGTGCTACTATAAGCGAGCGCTTATCGTGCATTACAAAATATAAAAATATAACGCAATACTCTTCTCTAATATTTTATTACTGCCATCTATATTAAGATAGATTTGTTAATAAAACATCGAAAAATATTTTCTTTGTCTATGCTTGAGCTAAGAAACAATCCAAAATATTTTCAACAAAATACATTCCCCTCTTCGACTACTTCTTCTTCTTCTACCTTTTTAGTCAATAAGTTTATTAATTATTTATGTTGTAATTTTAAGATTTGTAGTTATTAAATTAAAAATGTATGTACAGTTATTAAACTTTTATTTTTCATAAGAAATAAAATAAAATAAAAATTAAATTTTGAATTTTTATTTTGGATTTCAAATTGAACGCGTGTTGTACGCCTACATAAACGGGTCGTTCAAAATCCATCGAATAAGCCTGTTTTTCCCTCAATCCATTCTAATTTCACATTCTTAATTAGGACACTTACGTTTTCTATTAGCCTCAGCTTAAGTCACAGTATGCTTGATTAGCCATCAATTTCTTGACATAGCTATTAATTATCAAAAAATGTGATCCTTTTATTTACAAGTATAAACGGACTGCTTTGAAGATCAAGATCTTTCAAGATATGGATAACTGATCTACGTTCAAAGATCCGAAAGAGAATACTTGGGATCTAGCCACCACAAAGGCCGGACAGCTGGAAAGGTAGTGTAAGCAGTCGTCCACTTTATCAAGATAGTCACTACCAGGAGCCTCCTGAGCTAGTCCCATGCGTTGGGAATGTATCTTGAAACGTCCATGGCCAGTATTAAGCTCGACCAGAATTCTGAGTTGTTTCTTTTTTAAGAATAACACATAATTAGTGAATCTCACTTCATTTCCAGTTCAAGTAAAGTGAACTGTTTAATAGTGTCCTTACCACCATTGAAGGATAGAGGAATTGCTGGTTCGGGACAAACAAACTTACTATGCGATCCATATTTCGCTAAAAAGTCAGCAACCTCATTTTCCTCAACCCCAGTATTTTAGCAACGAAGATTAATGTGGTGCTTGCAATCTTTAACCAGTTTGAGCACAATAAAAGGATTATTAAGGGAATTAAGCATAGCTAATCATAGCTTTCATTCCAGTTTGAATAAAATTTAAATTTATTTTAAAAATTTGACATTAGGAACAATTTTAATAAAAACATTTTCTATTTTTTAATTATCATTTTTATATTTTTTTTTTATAATTAATATAATTTATAATATTTTAACAACATATTTTCATTTTTAATTTATTTTTTATATATAATATATAATATTTTAAAATTCTTCTGTTTTTTTTTGTAATTTTTATTTATTTGTAACCAATTTATATTATTTTTTAAAATAATTAAATTAATTTCATAATTTTTTTTTCTGTTTTGCTTAACAATAAAATTAAACATAGTATTTTATTTCATTTTTACCTAAATTAAATAAAATGAATCAGAATTAATCGAGGGACAATTAATAATAATAATAATAATAATAAACGATTGTTATAAAATAAACCAAACATACATAAATACATAATTGGAATTATGAGAGTTTCATTCAATTATATTTCGGATCAATAATAAATCGATGACGATGACTAGAATAGTCGGAATAATTGATCAAAAATAAATAAATTTCGCCGGAATGGACACAGTGTTTTCTGTTTAATTAGTTAATTTAATTTTAAGCTTATTTAATTTGTTTAGACATTTATTTATTTTATGTTAATGCAATATGTTATCATTAAATATATTTTCTTGGGTTCTTTATTTTTTATTTATTTAAATTATCACATTATTTAATAATAACAGAAGAAAATCATAAAATAACGTATAAATGGCGGACATATCGAGATAATACTACGTTAGTTTGTTTTTATTTTTTTTTTTTTTAAAGTTTATTACTTACATTATTAACATGCGATTTAGTAAATACATACATACATTAAAAATAGTTGCATTTTTATGTATTTTAATAAAAATTAAGTCAAAAGCATGAATTTTCAATATATTTATTAATATGGAATGTAAGTAATTAATTAATTATGTCTTCAGTCTCGATTAAATATATAAAATAGTAAAATAATATTTCAGAATATAGAAAATATTTTTGAAGCTCAAATTTGTGTTTTTTTTTTAATCTTAATGAAAAGCTTTTGTAGTGATATGCTTTTTGTTTTATTGTATAATTTAAATAATATATATATTTTATCTAAATTTATTTTTAAATAATTTATTTACATTTAATATTATATGTATATATAGTTTTTTGTTTTATGTGCAATTTTAAATCTGTAGTTTTTATTAAACATGACGTGCTGATTAAAATTAATTGGAACAAAATTTTTATTGTGCGTAATTTTTTAATGGTTCTATAATATTTATTATAACATATGTATATATATATATATGTATGTGGTAGATATTAGTTAATTTTAAATTTTGGTTAATAAAAAATTTGGAAAACAAAAAATTTATTAAATATAAATAAAAAATTGCACACATAGTCCAGGCTTAAACACAAAATGGCCGCCATATTAAACTTGGATTTATATAAAATGATGGATTTAAGATGGAAACACAAAATGGATACGAGGGGGACGGAATATTTATTATAACGTTTTAAATCACAATTAATTAATAAAGTGGCGAGCCGTTTGAATTTAATTAGGTTTTTTTTTTATTTTTTGTTTAAGTACATACATTGGAAATTTGGGGAAGGCAGAAAAAACTAGAAGGTCGAGTGGAAAACTAAGTACCTGAAGTTTTAGTATTTTCGATTAAAGTAAATTTTGCCGAGTTTTTATAGTTTATAAATTTATTTTTAATTTTCGTTGCAATTCGCTTGTAAATCAACACACAATCAACAAACATACAGGTAGTTTCTATATAAAGACTAAAGTCTAAACACGCAAAGCTTACGATTATGTATTGTGTGATATGAAAATACGCGATTCAATCAATTCGAAATATAAAATACTGATACGTTATAGAAAATTCAAAATTATATATCACGCCACAGACACACACGGCTTAACTCCTTCTCATAAATAAAATAATAAAATTAGAAAACTAAATACAATATAACAGCCAATTCCGAGACCAAAATAAAATCTGGAATATCCTAACCCTTAAAAGTTGTTTTTTTTTGTTTGTTTTTTATACCTTAGAATACGTTTTGATAATTTCTTTATACACTTTACAGTTAAGTAATAATTTGATTTTTTTTTTAAACTAATAACAATTAATTTAATTAATAAATTTTAAAATTATATATATATATATGTATTTACAACAACAAAAAATTTATATTAATAACGAAATCAAAATTCCTACTCATCCTACAATTGAACTTGAAATGATTGGGCGGGAGGTTTTGGTGGTGAAATAAACGGGTTAGTGCTACGAGTTTCTGGTTTTACTACATTTGCAGCCCATTCCGCGTCAAATGGGTCGCTATTAAGTGAACGTGTCCTTGCATGAAGCCCAAGTGATGGCGGACGTTTTGGGGAGGGCGATGAATTTTTTACAATTTGACCTAACCATTGATCTGGATTTGGAAGTGGTGTTACGGTTTCAATTGGTACTATTTTTTGGGGCGATGTTGGTATTGTGGTGGTGGTTGAAATTGTTGTATTTGAATGGGATGTGATCATTTCACTATGTATCGGCCTTACATACGGAGCAACGGATTGAATTGAAGTAGCTGTTTGGAATACTGTCTCGACATGGGACGATGATAATGTGGGACTTGTTGGTGAACTAATTAGCGTGTTTTGATTAATACTAGTTTGATTGTTGAAATTTATATCGTCCAAATCGTTTTTGGTTAGAATTGATAGACCTTGGCTTAATTCTTGGCACAATTGACTAACCGAATCCGTTTGCTGTGGTGATATTTCCGGGATTGGAGACACTGACCGTTGATTTGGTGACAATGGATCTAAAAATTCCCGTTGACGTGCTGCATTGGACGGAAGATCAGTTATTCTTAGTGACATTTGTCGTTTGAACGGCGAATTACTTCCAATTTGATTAAAACCTCGAAAGCTACCTTGACGCTCCAACATCGAAGGCGTTGCATGCGGACGTTCAATTGCAAATGGATTGAACGGTTTTGGCTGCGGTGTAACAGCTGCAGCAGGCGCATTATCTATGCCACGCTCATTATTCGCCAATCGTTCAGTTAGGGTTTGGGTGCGGAATGAGCCGGTCCGCGTAAATGTCGAATTTTTCATATCGAACGTCATTGTGACGCCACATTCTTTATCACGTTTCTGTTTCCGTTCCAAACAAACCGCAAACGCACAACCGACCGCATGTGATAATCGTTCGCCCGAGTCTTTCGATGCCAAAAATCCATGGCACATCCATCGTCGCGTTGTGCCGTCACGACATATATAACTAAAACCCCGTTCGTGATTACGATCCGGAGCACAAAAACTCACTTTCTCTATAGTTTGGTCCACAATCAATCCTTTCGTATCGTCATCCACAACTCGAAGACCATCTCCGCTAACATGTAAAACACCCCGAATTGCACGACGCCTTGAATTCTAAAATAAAAAATTAATTCATAATTAACCGAATATAATGATTATATGTGTGTATGTGAACCTACCCTTAAAACTTTCAATGCCTCCTCACACACTTGCATACCGCGAGACTCAAATACCTCAACACAACCCAAATATTTTACAGGAAACGAACAAGTGGCTGATCTAACGGCAACCTCATCACCCTGCCATTGATGTGGTTTTGCTGATTCGGGAACACGCTCTTTTCGCCGTCGAAATGAATCACGAAAAGATTTCCTTAGCCGATCCATTCCTTTTGATTTCTTACTTTGTCGAATCGATACAGATGTCTATGTAATGCACAGATAAACAAAATATATCAAATTAATTTTCATTTAGTAAAAACATTTAGTTAGCGCTAACTAATTTTGATTAATGACCTCGTTCTTAATTTGAATTTAATTAGATAGATGTTAGTTTACACAGGTAGTATTTAATTGATGGTCGTACACATGTGTACATACATACGAACTACAGTTACGTCAAATTAGACATTATTCGTGGAACAGGCAATAATTTTAAATATTGATATAAGCGTTTATATTCCGGCGTCAACTGACTTTAGTGTCACAGTTTGCTTACCCAAAACTAAATAATAATAATAAAATAAAATAAAATACCAACCCCATTTGGAACATCCCCAAATCGTCCCCGTCTAAATGCACCCGTATCAAGAGGCTCATGTGTATGCGACGATGAATTTCCCATTTTTTCTTTTTGTTAATATGTACGTATCTCGCTTAAATTTCTCTTTTCTTGTTATAACGTCGATAGTTTTATTAATTTAATTATCGCTAAATAATTTAATTATAAAAATCATTTAGCAAATAAAATTTATAATCAAAATGTATATTGTTCGTTGTATGGCACAAAAGTTATTCCTGCTGTTGTAACGTGTTGCTATTTATTCATATTAACTATTTTTATAGCACTCAGTCCTGCAGTGAATTTTATTTACTTTAATTTTTATTGTAATATAAAACAATTTTTTTTTATTATTCTGTTTTCGTCTGTAAAATAAGAATTAAGATGAATTTTAATATTTTTTTTTTTTTGTATCTAATAAAAAGCTTATTTTATTCCCCGATCATTAAGATATCAACCAAATAGAGAGAAGATCTCAATTTTTATATACGTACGTACGACTATTTTATCTTAACATTTACGTCATATTCATAATTCTAGTTTGATTTAATAATTTATAATAAACAGCCAAACATACAATTATGTACATATTTCAAATGTGTAAGAAACACAATCATAAGATTTCAAGAATTACCATGCTGCTACTGCTATTCATAAGACATTAAGAATATGTATACATATAAGAAACGAGTTAAACGAACTCATACAAGTTTTCCAACTCTATATTTAAGCCTTTTTCGTTTATATCTTTAAATATGTGTGTAATTTAATTTTTCTTTTTTATTCTTCTTCTCATGTTTAATTTATAAGATTTTTATAAAAATGAAGTGGAAAGATGATGGGTATATGTAGCAGTCAGTATATGTTTAAGATTAAAATATTAACCCATTCACACTACTACACACACACACTGTTATAGATGTATAGATAAGATGGATTACATGTTTAATCATGCGAAGTATGAAAATTCTCGATGTTGGTTTGTGATATACATAATTCTCAACCAATCTCAATACTTAGCAAGATTTGAAAAACATTAATTAAAAACGAAACCCTGAAAAATTCGAATCGCATGCATCATAATCAAAATTTATGAGAACTGCTTATAAAATTTAAATCAGAAACAGAATAAAAATTCCTCCTCGTGTGACTTTACGTTACACAATGTATAGACGAAACATAAAAGATCGGTTGACGGTTATTTTTTATGTATATTAATGTAAATGCAATGCTAAAGGTATGTTTATACACAACAACAATAAAAATAAAATTATGAATGAATAAGGGATTCAACAACTAATACTTTTTCCGCAATCCAACAACAATTCCCCTCATATGAAACTTATGTACATACATATATACTAAAAAGGTATGGGATTGTCCGTTAAATTTTAAGCTTTGTTGCATAGTTTGGAAACACTATTTTATAGTTTATTGATAACTTTGTGTATGAGTGTGTGTGAAAATTGATTAAATTCACACGATTTATGTTTGCGCTTGTTAAAAAGGTTCTTAAAGATTTTTGCAAATCGGTTTAAGTAATGGGAATTACGTTTTTTAACTACATATTGTTTATTCATTATACATTTTACCTATGTACACAGTAATCAATATTTCATTTATTTTTAAATAATAGAAACGTAAAATCACTTTAATCTGACATCAGTATTTAATTCTCACACAAATCGTATAATTTGCTAACATTTTCAAAATTCATTATTGCTTGCTTGGTATTCATTTCAAAATGATGTCTCCGCTAAAAAACTAAAATGATATGATCAAGGCTATGTACTTGTTGTTGTTAAATGGAATACCTATTTTCCGCATCATTGATTGCGAATTTATTTCTGGGCCATTTAATACCTATAGAGTATTATTATTTCACGACATCTAGTAAATACAGGAGAATGACAAAAAATGCTAACTAATTTAATAGAAGTTACACTCAGCCACAAATCACTGATTTCCAAAAGACCGCTACAATTAGCTCAATGTCATGCATATTAACTATCGCTACTGCCGCAATTATGTAGACCATTGATGTCCAATCCGTAGCTCGCGAGCTACTGGTAGCCCACACAGCCATTGTAATTGCTCTTATTATATACTAATTTTGTTCTCAAGCCACTCCCATAGAAACGATCACAAGGTTTTCTCGATCCGAACTCATAACGAAGACAACATAACCAAACTTCAGTATTGAAATATTTCATAATGAGATGGAAATAATTTAACTTTGATTCGAAAAAATCATAGGATTATTCATATGAGAGCGGCTTCACCGCTAGTAATGAGCGCATCTAGTTTTGAACTTATTAAAACATAATATGGACGCATTTGAGCAATTAGCGTTATTGGCTCTGTTACTGTCATTATGAAAATCTTTCTTTGTAGCGTGAACATGCGGCCTTGAAATTAGCCCATACCTTCTTTCTAGGAAAATTTGAAATTACCCCTAACATTACAACCGAAAGAAAAAAATTCTTCTTTCCAAGCCGTTCAAGGGTTTTTCTCTTAGGAGTTCGAGATGCTATTGGACGGCGCAGATAATTTTTTGATAGTTGGAATTGCCGCTACATAAATAAAGGCCACCTTCGTGAATTTTTCTATGTAAATAATAGGAACAACAAATCGCATGTAAAATCTTTAGCAGGGACGGTTATTTCTCTAGATCGATTGAGTTTAGGATCCACTTGGCCACTATTATGCCAGCGGTAATATATTTTTGGTCAATGGAATTGCCGTTACATAAATAGCTGTTTCGCCTTTACAAATTTTAAGTTTTTTATGCGATAGGAGCCCGGCAAATGTCTCTACTATCGAAGTGATTGTCATCGCCTTCCTATAACGGTATTTTCGAAACCTAAAAATTTGAAAAATTATTGGGTTGATAAAATATTTTTGACCAGATTGTGTTAGTATGCGTGTATATAATTTCAGAAGACATTGACGACATTTTGAATTAAAATTGAAATAAAAATAAGACTCTTATAAGACTGAGAAGAATTTGAGTACAATTAGATTATAATTTAAAAGCGCATTTTATTTGACCATTTACAACAACAATGCCATGTATCCATTTTGTTATTCTTCAATCCATATACTAAATTCAATACTATTTTTTGGTTATTATGTTTAACACCAGGGGTGCAATGTTCTAGGTTCACTTTTTCGATATTGACGATTGGAGCATCACGGATTCGACGTAGCGGAATTTTTCTAAAATAAAACTATCTATCCATTGACGTTTAAAATAAAAAATAAAACTTGACGTTTAAAATAAAACTATATCCATTGCCGTTTTTCCGCGAGAGGAGCTTAGCCTACTTTTACAATCGCCAATTAGAGAGACATTTGTCCCTCTCTTTCAAAGAACAAAATTGTATTTCGATTATTCAATTACGCCGTGTCTATTGCGTTCCCTGTTTTTCTTCATTAGGATAGATATCGAAAATAAAATAGAATCGAGCAGGCCAAGAATACCATATAAATTGTGAAATTGCATACGAAACAGCATATAATTTTGTTCTAGAAAAAAGAGAAACAGTCTATCGAATATCGAAAAAACTGATATTACAACATACCACCACTCAAGCTCATTAACTTTTCGCTAAATTTCATTTTTTAAATTCTAAACATTATCCATACTGCCCTTTTTTGATACTCATTTTATTTTAACATTGTTTTTCAATTATTTAAGTATTTTCTTAATAATGTTAACTAATTTTAGGAAAAGAAAGCAATGCGACATGCAAATCAAATAATGTTGCTCTGATTTCAGATGTCAACCCTGGAGGTAAAGGTTAGAATAAAAATTGACATTTATGTTTGATAACTGAATTATATTGTGAATTTAAATAGAAAAAAATGGTTTCAACCTAGACCACACAAATTTAAAATATGTAAGAAATTCAAATTAATATGAAGAGAACACTCATCCCAAAAATGCGACACTAAACAATTTTCAATATAAAAAAAAACTGAGCTTATCACAAGATTTTAAAATATGAAAATTATTTTGTGTCGTCCATATTAACTATCGCTACTATCGCTACAACCATAGTACACTGTACTATCGAGGCGACTGTCATATAGACTTTCGTGATAGAATATTTTGATCATAAACAAATTTAAATTAGTTTTTTGTAAATGCGATTTTTTAATCAGTATTCACGATTGGAAATAGCGAAATAGCGCCTCTAATAATCAATGCTGGAATGGACAAAATTTGCCACTAGCGCTCACAGTGCGACTAAAAAATTGTATAGCGCAAATTTTTTAAAGTGGTTGTCCAAACATAAAAGTTGTCTAAAATCACGGCTGCAGTCTTCAATATAAAATCTAAATCAAAATTTTATTTTGACATCTAGATTATATTAAAAATTTGATTAATGCTTTAAATAAACCATTTTTTTTAAATTTATTTAAATTATGCCGTGATTTATGCATGCAATTGTTCTTGTAACTCGGTCAAGAAAATACACCCCTGTTAACAAATTTTAGAAAAATAAACAATTTGAATAGAACATGTAACTGTTTTTTCGAAGTATGTATAGCGGAGACACGATTTTAAAATACCAAATTAGCTACGTAGTAACAGAACTTAAAGTTCATTGAAAGTCCTTTCAGTACTATTTTCGAACTCGAAAATTTTTGAATAAAAAAAACACGACTCTTGAAGATTAAACTTACTACTTTTACTTAATAGCCGTAGGGTTTTTTCTCGTTTTTTCAGTAAAATCCAAATTAATTTACTTTAATTCACTATTTTCAAAATAAAATAAAATACAATTTTTTCTTCAATGTTCTCGATAAAATTATAGCGCTCACAAAAAGGGGCTAATTTTTAAAGAAAATATTGTTTAAAATAATTAAAATTTTAATGTTTCGATGTTGAATTGTTACTGCTAGTCAAATTAACTGCATTTGAATATGGAAACAAATTCGTTCCGGATCCGCACGCAGAACGTGCTCGAGCCAGCGTCCTCTCTAAGATCTTACTTCATGTGCAATACCGGGATCATTAGATCTATGTGTGTACACACGCATGATTGTTCTCGCAAATGAAAGGAGCCATCTCTCATACTCGTCGAACTAAAACAATAAATTCAAAGTTATCATTCAAATAAAACAAAAATCGATCTCTCCAAAATCGTAGAATTTCAATTAAATTATTACAGATAATACCACCATCTTATAAAAACAAAAATACTATAGTTATGTACATATTATTTAATGCCTACATACGTCTTCATTCGCGTTTTTGGTATGGAGTAACAGAAGGAAAATGTTTAATTAAAATAAAAAGTTATATTCTTTAATGTAATTATAACAAAAGATAATAAATTAAATACACTTTTCTCCATTTTACATTTAAGAATATGTTCCGAATAATTGGTTTAGCTAAGATAATATTATTGAACCACGAGAAGAAGAATAAAAAATGCTGTACATCTTAGCCTTATAGAATTAATTAAGTTTGATTGTTTTAATGATTTATTATAGCATTGATTTGGAAATAATTCGTACGACTATACCAGAAAATCATATTTTTGCGATCAGTGGATATAGTCTTGAGCACAATGACCAACTAATATATGTATGTACATACTCATATATTCGAATAGGTCATATGAATATACCATACCATATACTTACTACACAGAAGACTGCTTATTAAATTTAATTAAAATTAGTTGTAGTTTTTAATTCATTTAATTAACTTTATATTGATTGCATGATGGTCGGAATCTTATATCTTAGATAAAATCTATTTGGAATTTATACATATGTACATATACATATATGTTCTTACCCTTATATACAATTTTTGAAATGTGTATATATGTAGTTGTGTTTTATGTATAAAATTTCATCATGGGAATTATTAAAAAATTGAAATTGAATATCGTTTTACCTTATTTGACACAACATATGTACGTACATACATACGTTTTTATCGTATGATATAGAAATTCTTAATTGTCATTGTTTGGATGGCTGGCTGGCCAATCACCTTTTTATTGTCTAATAAATTGCGAGTAAGTAATTTATTTTTAAGTTCGCTCAAGGCTTCATTGTCCAAAAAAATCATTAAAATTTGATGATAATTTCCATATATGTATGTACATAATCCCGGAACATATTCCAAATAGATTTTTTAAACGCCATAATTTATTATTTTATTTACCATTTTAGATGTTTACACTTTACCGCAAGGTCGAAACATATATAAATTTAAGAGATTTTCTTTTTGGTGTTATCTCATTTAAAAAAATAAAATAAAAATACGCGAATAAATAAATCCAAAGTTTATAATATGGCGACGAAATTTAAATATTTTATAATTTTATTTATTAATTTATGGTTGGCATTATATAACATTGTAAATTTTAATAAAACAAAATTATATTTAATTAAGATGCTCGTATAGTATAGTTATTATAGTTGAGCTGAGCTTACATAGTCTTAATTTAAATTAATTAATTAACGGTTAACCCATAAAAATGACCTAGCCCTTTAAGAATATATATTGAGTTAAGTCATGTTATAAGTACATACATACGTGTACATACATATATACATAGCAGATATTATGACAAGGAAGATGTTTTATAGTTTTACCCTTTTAGATTTTAGGCACGAGACAAACAACAACATGGGGGTGTATTTTAACTGCTCTATAAACAGACTGTACAAGGCATGTATCATTCCGTAGAGAATTTGTATATGTGTATACAACGCGCTATAGATGTTGTATCTAATTAGCTCTAATTTAAAATAAAATATAATTAACAGTTATACAATATTCTACCACATCATCAACTTAGCAAGAAATGGGCTGAAGAGAACACACTTTACAAAAGAAAGTTTTAATTAACTCTAATCAAATTATAATTTATTTAAAGAATTCACGATCAAATGGTTTATAATTAGCAATCCACCTAACGTACAATAATAATTCATAAAAAAAAATTCAAAAAGTGAAATGCACCCAAATAAATGTTCGCCATCTGTAAATCCGTTGTTAATCCATTTCGATTTAAATTTTGTTTTTTAATTATTTATAAAAAAATTTGCACAATTTCATACCGCAGAATGTAAATTCTACAACAATAAACTTAAAAATCGCGATATTTTTTTTTTTTGTTGTATTTTATGACTCAAAATTTCGACTCAATGTGTGGTGGCATGCACGGAAAATTACATATTTTTTTTTTGTTATGTTGGTTTAACATTTTTATTTATACAATACATAAATTGAATCGAAAATATAAAAAACACAACATAAAACATATTTAAGTTATGCTCTTTCCTATAGGATATAACTAGAGCAGATGTTGGACTGGTACAAAAAAAAATTATACAACACACACAGAGACGAAATTAAGGGAAGAAGCAGCAGATGCTGACTTTGAAATAAAGACGAATTTAATTTGGTTTTGTGTTCGATATCTCTTGTATTGTGCGTATAAACCAAACCTATACAGTGCTGCTTTTATTAAAATTCCTTAATATTACCTAGTTATCTTGGATTTTGCATACACACTAAAAAAAATAATCGTGAGAAGTCGTCCCCATAAAATCAGACTACATTAAAATTTTTTGTATCTTCCTGTTTCCATTAAATCAAAATTCTTCTCGGAACAATATATCACCTGTAAGACATTCCAGTACCTAAGAAAAAAAATCATAATAATATGTGAACGATACTGAAGTAAAGTAGGGTGATTTTCAGGACGACATAGAATACATGTACATATAGGGAAATGCATTTTGTAAAAAAAGGGACATTTCTTTGGATTAATTATAATTCTATGCAAGATAAATTATTAGTTTCCCATCATTTAAACTTGTAAATCTTTAGGGGACCTAATATAATACGTAAATTTCTACCGTTTTGGTCAAGTGATAATTTTTATTAGCTATTTCTTAAAAACGATAACTTATATAGAAGGGATATGGGACACAATAGATATTAATAAATTTTTGCATTTCTCAAAATTCCCATCACACGGTTACCTGAGAAAAAAAAAAACAATTTCGAATTGCTAAGACATTAATCGATCGCACATAATTTTAGAATAAATTCTAGCGTAATATAATATTATTTGAATCATTTCAGCTGTTAACAGAAAATCCATAAGCAATGTTTAATATTGTTGGTTTAATTACATAATTGAATTGTATGCATAATAGATAATAAAATTAGTTCAAGTTTGAGATAAATTTATTGGTTAAATGAAAATATAAAATATAAGCTGTAAACATTTTAATGGCAAAGTTATGTTATATACATATGTATATCCAAAATATACATCTCGCTTAATTCCAGCTTAACTCAAAAAATTCTGGCTGAAGGCAGATTCGAACCGTACAACACCAGTTTACAAAATGACTTGCCTTAATAAATCCATAACAGAGCCGGTTTTACAATTTATATCATAAAATGAAAATTAAAATATATACGTTGTTCATTTAAAACGTGTTTCCACAATCAAAACAGTCATGTGATCTAAGCGTCATAAAAATTTAAAAAAAAAACGAGACAACAAACTTTCGATCATGAAAAATAATGACATTCATTATAAATTTAAATCATTGAATATTATTTAGAGAGTATATAGATAACACACATTAATAACCATCTAGAACGGTTTTTCGATTTTATAAATCCATCCACATGCTAAAAAAAAATTCATCGACCATACAGATAGATAAAGACAATTTTTATTTGATAACACCTAATCCTTCTTTAAGTGTTCGAGGTCGACGATCCACAAAAAAAATATATAAAATTGAATTTGAAATAAAGAAAAGTATGATTAAAAATGGAGATACACTTTAAATGATCGGTAGAAATAATTAAATGATCGCCAAAATACGATCGCTGATGTTCGATCATATTGGTACATACCATTACCAAACAACACCCCCTTTTTTATTTAATTTAATTTTTAATGCGTGATATGCGGTAAAAATTCAAAACTCTTCATAAATAATTTAAATTCATTATATGTAGATCTGCAATTCCGAGTATATACGAGTATGTATACAAATTTACTAAGAATTACATTTGACCACACGATTTTTATGTCTGTGTGTAATACCAAAACTATTTCTCTTTATATAGTTATTCATCGGCATTCAAAATATACTTACTTGTAAAAGATAAAAAAAAAATTAATTTGTATACATACATACATACGTATAAATATGTAAGAAATATGACTTGAGAACAGGTTTTGTTGGTTTTTTATGAATTTTGTTTTCTTATGTTATGGTGGAGATGGTGGTGGATGATGGTGATCAAGTATGTATATAAAAAATGTTAAGTTCGGTTTTATAATAGAGAAATATTTTGCTTCGAATATTGATTGCAAAATACTTGAATGTCAAATGCTTTGGAAAATATTTATCTGCCACAATATGTTGAATGTGTTATCATAATTTGACCTCAAATATATGTATATATAACCGTGATAAGCGCGATTAATTTTCAGTTCGCTATTATATATGTTCCAAATACATATCAACCATATTAGAAATATTTTACAGTCTCAATGATGTCCATATGACCGATCTAACAAGTAAAAATTGTAAAATTAGAATTTTTTATTGTGTAAAGATATTGTTATCAAAAACATCTTGCATTTCGATCGCACCGCAGACATAGCTGGACTTATTTTAATTTCATATGTTATAATTTTTTAAGCAAACTAATTAAATTAATTAATTCATTTTGAGTTATTTCCGCACCGCACATTAAATTGAGGATAACTTCATATTGTAGTACAACATACTGTGCTGGGATGTTCTACCATCACATTTTTGATATTCGATAGACGTTTGTCTCTTTTTTCACGAACAAAATTGTGCTCCATTGCGTTTTTTCTATTGCGATCCTAGGGTGACATGTTCTACCATCACAATTTTCGATATTCGATGAAATATCACTGATTTCGATAAAATGGTATGTTGTATCATTTTCGACCATCACAATTTTCGACAATCTATCACTGAATTTTTTGCTTGTGATACACCTAATAAGCGAAAATTACTGACTTTTATTTGAATTTATTTGAATTAAATTACGTTAAAAATAATATTATTTATTTTTATTTTTATATTATAATGAAAGTACATATAAAAATTTCCAAATGTTCAATATAATATTATATATATTATGTATATATAATTATCTCCATCCTCCCTATCAACATCGTGTGAAGTCGATATAGCACCAATAAATAAATTAGGATTCATCATATTCATTACTATAATTAAACAATTAAAGTCAACAATTGTAGAGATTTATAAATAACGTACTTACATTTATTATGTATACAAGATAATTGACAGATTGAACAGTTGAAATACCTATTAAAAATAGATGTCAAACGTCATTTCATTTTCGAAAATATGTTCCTTTATAGTATCCATCGAAAATGGTACAACATACCGACTATCACTTTTTTCGATGCGATGTTCACTATCGAAGCGAATCGAAGTGATGGTAGAACATGTCAACCCTAGCCTGTTAGAATAAACTTGCAGACTACGAAAATCAACTAAACTTGTTTTTAAAAATTACTCCAACGCCAACTTTGTTGAATTTTTTTTCCACATGTATAACCATTTAGTACTCGCAAAATTTCGTTAATATCCTCACCGTATACTAACTAACTGTTAGAACTATTTTGTCTCCAATTATATGCTAAACAATCAAGCTAACTTTGGAAACTACATAACTGCACAATGAATTGATATATTTTGACTCCAAAATTAATTGAAGCAACTTTGATCATAATTTGACAGGTTTGGGCTTTAATTAAATTCTCGATAGAATCATAATACACGAACTCGAAAAAAGGGAAATTGTAAAAGGAAATAGAACAAATATTACTCATTATATTTAACTTAAAATACCTGTATTATTTGACAATAAATACCAAAAAATATTGCTAGAAGTTGAAATTTAATCAAGATAAACAGAACTTAAATAAAATACTTATATTGGTTAAATTAAATTAAATTTCCCAGTATTATTTCCGATGTAGTATATAGGACTTGAAGTAGTACTCACACGGTTTCTTTTCTACCCCCACCGCATGCGCATGCTATATTGACCCTTAAGTTTGAAAACCTAAACTTTTTAAAATATAAACCGATATTCTTAAACTTGCTTTTCGTCCTTCCAAATCATAATATGGCTTTTTTAAAAATTCGAATTATTTTAGTTCATGGAATAAGATATAGAGGGAATAAAATTAAGTTGTTCTTGTCACAAGAAATCGGTTTTAGGCATCAAAAACGACAGTCTAAATTTATTTTCAAAGAAATTCGAAAATTTGAAATATATCTTATGTTGCAGTAATATCAGGAGTGATCTAACCACTAAGAAGTTCAATTGAGAAAAGAGTGGGATTCTCAACGAATCTTATTAAAAAATTATAAAACAAAAGACAAACACAACATAGGAGAATACATACTACGCTAATAATCGAAGTTATTTTAAGGATTCTATTCAACTAACCAACGCAATAGTTCACGAGGCTAAAATAATCATGAAATTATGCTAGAATAATCAATCTTTTACAATTCAGATATTCAAAATTTTTATGGTTTGAAAAATTTACAAAATTGGAAATGACTTGGATTTTTCAAAAACTTTAACGAATTAATTATTTATGATTCGAATTTATACAAATTGTATCCGAATTTTACGTATTACGTAAATAATCCAGCTGATAGTAAAATTTGTATACAACACTGCTCCATTATTATTGTATGTCATTAAACTTCAATCCGAAGCTACCTTGAAAGCCAACCGTAATTTATTTCATAAAATTTTACTTTATTTTTTTCGGTGTTTACATTAAAGTTAAAATTAATTGCGACAAATTAAATAACAAATAGAAGAAAAAAATATTTGCTCCTGTGCTCTGAGATGTTTTAATTAGTCCGCAATATTTACCAAAGAGCTTACAAACAAAATAATGATAAGTAAATTACCTTTACACACACATGTACAATGTACATACATATAAAACGATTTTTTGATGTCGTATTTAAAATTGATAACAGAGAGATAACATTTTGCAATTTTAACATTTTTATAATCAAATCAAATTTAACTCTTGACAATACATTTTTTTAAGTAGGTAGCCTAACACATATGAGTAATAATAAATACTAACGTTTGTATGTATGTACATATATGATAAGTATGTACTGTGAATGTCTATAGATGAGATGAACATGAATTGGTGACGAATAGTTTTAATTTGATAAAATAGTAGTTTATTTACTACTTACTTCCGTATTAAAAAAAGAGATGCCGAGTGTTTCACGTGAAACACTAAAAAATACTTAGAAAAGTTACTGAAGCATAAATTTATTTGTATTTCGCGCGATTAACAAATCCATCAAAATCATGATGATTCATTGTGTGAATTCAAACTAATATTTACATTTTTCTATTGTATACACGGCTAAGTAGTAATTAAGATTAAAGAAATCTAATTGACGTCATTACGTTGTTGTTTTTTTTAATCGCATCACACAATGCATCTCGCGTTCTCTGTGAACTAAATTGAATACAATTTCTAACATAGTTTTTGCAAAATGTTAAGTATGATGTCATATAATATGTAGTATGTGAGTACGTATATGATTGGGAAATAAAAAAAATAACGAAAATTCGATTTAATCGATCTAATGTACTTATTATATATGTATGTGAACGATTAATAATTTTTATTTTTAAACCACATCCGTCGTTTAATTCTATTGTTTATTCACAATATTTGATCGCCATATTTGAGAATGTATATAAACAATTGAAAGTAAATTACTCGCGTAAACATATATGTATATATGTAAAAGCGATCATTAATCATTTTTATGCTTTATGATTCTAACGAAAATATACTGTTTGAAATAACTGTTTTTATCCAAGCTGATGGTTACGTCACACGTATATATGTTAGGTGATTTGTTGCAAATTTACCAACCATAATTATGTTAAATGTTAGGTAATTGCAGGTTGTTGCCAGTAATACATAAGAAAACATGAACGGATTAGTGTTGAAAATTCGTTAAGTATAGTAAAATACAAAACTTGACTTTAGTAATTAAGGACTGTGTGATAACCGAAAACAATATAAATTAGTCCAAATGTGTTCACGACTTAAGCTGAACTAACATTTAATTACCAAATTAATTTCTGTTCAAATAAGGTAAATACAATGTGTTCTAATTGAAGATACTAACTTCTGATTATTGTAAAACGTGCTTATTTGGCCAAATTTAAAATAATGTTCATTCCGCAATCACGTTTCTGCTATATTTCGAAAAAAAAACTCTCCTAAATTGTTGGCCCGAATTGCACTTATTTTACAAAAACATAACAGTAACAGATTGAAACAAACATTAGCAAAAATACTGTTATAGTTATTAAAACTTTAAAAATGATATTTAGCGGAGATTCAATTAGCCTGGTGTTAAGCACAATAACCGAAATAGTGATTAAATTTATCTTCTACTCTAAACTTCACTCAAACTTAATTTTAAACATTAATAAATCATTATAATGAGTTTAGTTTTCAGTATTTATTTATCAACGACTGAATTATATTCAAATTAAAAATATGGATAATGAACCAATATTGGATATTGATTTGAACATTTTGTTTTGAAAATATTGGACGTAATTGTAATAAACTGATTTTTTTTTTAAATCATTGGTAAAAAGTATAAGAATAAAAAATTCATTCAAGAATTAACGCATTCTAACACTTAACGAAAAAAACGTAATTTCGTAAATGGTAACCCTAAAAAACTTCAAAACTTCGATAAAAACATAAACTTAATTCCATATTATTTGGTGAATCACATAGTTTGTAAAATGCAACCTGTCAAATTGTGAATTTTTTTTATTTTTTATTTTTCACGTTAAGTTTTTAACTAAACAAAGTTGAAGGAAAACAGTAATAAAATGAAAGTTTGTTTTAAATGCAAGTATGGAATATTAATGTGTATATATAAACAATCAAACAAACAGTCACATTCTGGTCGGAAAAAGAACGTGGTCTGGTCAAATTAAAATTATATGAAGAATTACCAAAGTTTCAAATATAACGGGAGTACGTGTTAAGTGAAGCAACGCCAACATGAATTATGTACAAGGTTTACTTGCTCGTATGATAATGCACAGCCATATTGGTTTATCCTGGTCCAATGATGATGTTGAAATTGTTGATAACGTAGAAACGGGAGATGATTTAACCTCTTTCATCTGCAACTACTTTTAAGGCAACGTATGAATTGTACCGTAAATAATTACAGAAACAGCATACAGCTCCAATTGATAAATATGTGGTAAAAACCGTTAAAAATGACAGTAATAAGTTTGATAAGCAGCTAGCTAGATTTTTTATACGGAAAATGTTGCTTCAGAAAAGTTAATAGTTAAGAATTTATTAAATTTTGCAACATGGTCAGACCTGGATAACAAAAGATAACGGAGAAGTAATTTTAGTTGAAACAAAAGACATGTGGGCACAGCCAAATATTGCATTATTTCCCGTTTAAATCACAATTTTCTCGCAGAGCTGGTTCTAAGTGGATCTTGTTTAATGAATACTCATTATTTGGAAATTCATCTGCCCACCGTTTTGGTTGACGAAAATTTCATGTTAAACTGATTCATCTATAACTTACATCATTTACCTTTAAATTATGAAACGCATTTAATTGGTAGCAGATTTTTTTAAAGATTTCATAATGATTATCAATAATATAATCTGTCTAGTTGAAGATTGCCTAAGTATAGGTATTATAGGCTTTTTAAAAGAAATTACCCCAAAAATAATCAAAACAACAACAAAAATCAGATCCCATTACGCGAATCATTCAAAATTCCATAGAAATTCATTTTTATATGTAAGTTCAACGATTATTGAAAAATACACAACAAAATTTCATTTTTGTGACATCATTTTGAGTTGTTTGTATACGATCGCCATGCAAAAATAAATAAAACGATCGTCGTGTGGGGAACAAAATTAATATACATATATGTACACACACACATCCAAAATTATTACATATACTAATACTATTGTGTACTTAAGTAGTAGAATATACGGATAAAGAAAGAACCGGTTATCCAAAACATCATAATATAAAATTATTGCGAAATTTTATTAAAAAATAAAAATTGAAAGCAAATTTATTTTCTTTTACGAAATAGTTACAAGAAAATTTACTGCTTACGTCAAGGATTGATTGCGGAATATTTTATCGTGACTCTACACTACTATTTGGTTGATATTTTGTTTTCGAATAAAAAAATAAATAACACTATAGGTTTATAAAATATAAAAAAATAGAAAATTATAAATTCAGACCTTGAATAATTTATATGCTATATTATTTTACTATTCGTGTTGAATATTTGAGATAAATTTATCCATTTAGTTTTTTTATTTTTTATTTATATATAAACAACTTATATCCAATTTTGCATTTAACGATATACAATTTCCTTCGATAGGTATCACTATTTTCTCACTAGGTAGCTACTTGAGTAATGAACACACAACAATAACATATCCAATAATAATTCAGAACTTAAATTATTTCCAATTTCACTTTTTATTTTCACTTATTTTTTCTTCACTCAACACACACAATTATTTTTAATATTATTCACAATGAACGAAAAGTATTGGATTATTTAAAATATAAAAACAATAATTTCAGATAAAAAAAAAAAATCACAAAACAATTAAACAGCGATCGGTCTGCTCAAACCGTCGGATAATAACGCTATTACACACTAGAATGAATTGTAACGATCATTCCCACAGTGAAAAATGCCATTCATATTTTTACTACCACACATACACACACACCAAACTATATATTGTTCATAATCATAACTAACTAGAGTTGTCTCGTTTTATCACATTCTCAATATATACGTTTTCTTCTTTTGTCCGTTGGTTTTGTATTGCACTATTTGATCAACCACATGTTTGATCTAAATGTATTTGTGAATACACGTATATCAAAATAGATAGAATTTCGCATAGGGTGTTAACGAAAATACAATGAATGAAATTAATCGAGCGAGAATAAAATGTGCACCAGATTAAAATATAATTTCATGATGAAAACGAAAACCATAAACCATATATGTAGTATTTAATAATACCTTTTAATTCGAACAAAGCTGATTGATAAATATGTTATCTAAACAAACAATTCTATTTAATCAACACACTGTTCGATATACGTATTGATAATGCAGAATTATAATTTAATATTATTTCCACTAAAATCAAAATTAAATTAAAATGGCGCAGACAGGTATGTGTGTATTAACGTACGATCAATGATTAAATTATACTGTCGATGTGGTATAATGGCTACTTAAATATGTATACATACATATATACAATACCTGTATTAATCATCTCCATCCGTATACATATGTATATATACAGTATTTTACCTGTAGATCCAAAACTTTACTGTGTATTGTGTGTGGGTAGAAGGTCGATTAAACATGATCGTAACATTTACATAAGTAAGATCAATAATTTTATGATTTTATTAGTTTCAAAATCAAAATCACACTTCTTTTGTAGTTCGTATAATTTCAAGCAGGGGGATTGTGGGAAGTGCTAGTTCATTGTACTCCATATATACATACATACATATATATATATAAACTCATATTGTTACGAAAAATCCTACATAAATATTATATAGTTACTGGAGTATAACGTCGTCCGTCCATTAATTATTATGCATACAAAACACACCATGACGACGACGATAGTACGATAGTATTTTCAATATCGACGAACAATATTTACATCATAATCAGAGATCATAAATTCCCACAAAAACAAAATTAAACTCGTATTGAAATAATCTACCCTTAAAAAAACTATAATACGGATAAATTTCATCTCAGGAATAAAATTTAAAAAAAAAACCTAAGTATTAAAGGGAAACATAATTTATCCTCCTAACTAGCTATATAATACCTATATACTATGTGTATTATAGGTATAGTTTTTAAATCTACATCTTAAAGAAGAACAAAAAATAATTCGATGAGAATTTCACAAAACTATGTACATACCTGAAAACCTGGGAATTTTATGATCGAGTAAAAGAAAATTTGCAAATTTCTTTTGATCAATTTCCTATTAAAATTATACACCGAGTTATCATCAACTGTCATTTAAAATTTTCACATGCGGATACCATAAAAACCACCCTTTAATATAACGACCCGTGAATTATAATAATAATAACCATATGGTAGTGTATACATATATACATTATGGCTTTGTCAAGGAAGATTATGCAAACTATTTAACGAAACTACTGCATATATGGTTTTTGATGGTGATTAGTAATAAAAACAAAGGTCATATGAACTCATGTCATATGCAACCAACCGTTTTTGATCGCAATTCAATCAAAAACAATTTTAAATACTAGGTAGTAAGTAGTTCATATACATATATATAAAAATTATATTAGGGGGACAATGCTTGTTAAATGTGTCGTGGGAAATTTTAATTAATCTGAGAAATTGTTGGAAAATATTTAATAAAAATTTGATATTGTATACATTGTACGTAACATACATGCGCATTTATTACCGAGACGAATTTGAGTAATTGAGTTCAGACATGGAAAATACGAGTATACTAATTATATATACTATAATAGTAGAAAATTTAACAGGTGAAATAAAAATTGAATCGATATAGTTAACCCACAACCTACTATGTATAAATTATTCTCATTACCGCTGAGTACGCCAACCCTAAAATCTATAAAGTATTCCAATACATACTCTAATTTGGTCAGCAATATTCAACTCGTGTGACTTATATTCAACGTCGATATTAAATCTTTGTGCCATCAAATTAACGATTTTATATCCCATTTAAATAACTTGAATTTGCAACATCCAGACAAAATATCATCTTCAAAGTTATGCCAATCAAACCTATTACCTTAAGCATCAAATCAAACTAAACTAATAGCGCGGTGAGATCAAATATAAGTGAAAGTATGCTTTTTACAATTTTATCTCCAAAAAAAAAATTATCAAAATCAAATTTTAGTCAAACTTGCCAAGCACGCACATAGTAAAACACACGAAACACACATTGTTTTAAGCTCAAGCATGACAGATTTTCTTGTGTTTTATACTATGTGAAGGCTTGGCAAAGTCAACTAAAATTTGGTATTAAAATTTTACATTTTTACAAAATTTTAATTTGTATTTATAAATTATAATAAAAACCGGCGAGGTTGTATTAGATACACGACCACAGAACGTAAGATTACGTGTTATACTACCCAGTACCCAGCTTCTCTATATGCCAAAAAAATTTTTAAGAAAAAATCTGTTAAAAACTATAAACGCACCATTTTAGAATCCCACTTACATCCAATGTCTAATTTCATCAGAAACGGTTATAAAACGGCCTAGTTCCGTTCCAGTTGCCCATATTCCACAACTATGTGCATATATCCTAAAAAAGTTATTGCTGTTTGCCGCATATTACTTGATATTGGCTTGCACATGTACGAAACTATAAATAAATTCACAAAATAAATTTGTGTATAACTTGATTGTTCAAAATGGCGCACGCAGTTGCTTAATCAAGTTCATTACGGTTTACGTACGTTCCAAATAAGCTTTTATAATTTAATTTTATTATTTGTTTATTTTTAGACCACAAATTTAGTTTAAATCTTATTTGGTTTTTAGAGTTTACAAAACTACACAAATCTGCAGACTCGTATAAATCGGTATTTCTGAGCTCTACACTCGTTGCGTCGTACACGTTGCATTTTTACATGTAAAATTATGGAAGTGTCACCGTATTCCACAACTTGAACAAAGACGTAGTCCTTCGTAGTCTGCAGGAAAATTTAAATCATATAGAATTGCAATTTATTTGTAAACCGTGGAGATCAAAAATGGTGTTTAAATTACCAGTTTTGACCAGTTTTGCGAATTATGGCGAGTGGCTAGTATCATCGTTAAGGGTAGTAAAGTGAAGCTTGGAAAAGCATACTATGTATACGATAATTGTCGAGAGAAGTAGTTCGAGTGGAAATTGGTCTACTGAACTATAGTAGTTCGAGTGGAAATTGGTCTATATAAATTATGTTAATTTCGATTTGAAAAATACGCCAAAATTATAGTTAATTTTCTCTAAATTTGTGAATTTTGAATATTAGAAAGGTGGAATGCTCTAAAATTTAACATTTAACAATTCGAATTTGAATTTTAATCTTCAGAATCGTATACGTGAAATTCGATTTCAAATTTTAAAATTTGATTAAGAAATTTAAAATCTACTGTGAATTGATACATTTTTCTCAAAGTATTGTATTGTTATAAGTTTATTGTATTGGTTTGTAATTAACAAAAGAACAAAATGACCGAAGATGCAAAACATCTACCACAAAGCATGGACACCACGCCTGAAGGCGCTAGTCCACAAATCGCAGCGTCACATCAACGAATCACCATTCAACCGTTCCGGGCAAACACATGGTTTCAGCTCGCCGAAATTCAATTCGGGCTACAAGGCATCACAGCTGACAAAACAAAATACATGCAAATTTTGTCAGCCTTACAGCCAGAAACGTGCGATGTGATCTCCGATTTTCTGCTCAATCCACCAACCATAAACCAATACAACAAACTCAAAGAGACACTGCTAGAACGCCTAGCACCGTCGAGCGAACGCCAACTGGAACAATTGCTTTCAGGCCAGCAATTGGGCGACCGCACACCATCTGACGCTTTACGGCACATACAAACACTGGCTAACAACAACTTTTCCGAACACATAATCAGATCCCTTTGGATCCGGAAAATGCTGGAGTTGATTCGCATAGCGCTGGTAGCACAGCCCGAATCCTCCACGACACAAATGTTAGCCAGAAATGCCGACAAGATGTATGATGTCATAAACATCACATCTCAAAGCGTCAGACAAGTCAATGCACCATACCGGCAATCACGTGAACGCAGTGGAGACAGAACTCCCCGTTCAACACAAGCACCAAACACACTCGAAGCAAGACTATCGAGCATCGAGTTAAGACTAGAAGGGCTAACACGAGGTCGAAGCAGGTCACGCGACCGACGAACTCCCTCACAATATAGACCCCGCAGTCCCAGCAGCAACAAATACCAACGAGGTATATGCTGGTATCACGAGAAGCATGGTCAAGCCGCCCGAAAATGCACGCAACCGTGCAAATTCAACACGTCGCAACCATCGACGTCCGCGGCCGCCGTAAAAATGGACATTGACCATCAAAAAACCTTTTAGAGTCACGGGTTGAGAGCAACATGCCTCCCCTGACCACAAACACACCCTATACGTCACGTTTGTTTGTGTACGATAGACACAACAAACTCACCTACCTAGTCGACACTGGCGCTGACCTTTCGGTTATTCCAGCTATGAATTTCAAAATGAATTACACATTAGCTAACCGAAATTCAAATCTAGTCTTATCGGCTGCCAATGGTTCAATCATCCACACGTACGGCACAAAATTGCTTAACGTGGATATCGGACTCAAACGAACCATCACGCATGCTTTCATACTAGCTGCAGTGAACCGTCCGATCATTGGCGCCGATTTTCTAAGCAAATTCGGACTTCTTGTCGATGTCAAACACAAACGGCTGATTGATCCAGCTACAAAGCTGTCAATAAACGCCACAATGGTTCGTGTTAACACACCAACACCGATCCATTTTAACATCGACAACGGCTACGGCACTCTGCTCAAAAAGTACCCACTACTTACAGCAGAGCCGAACTATAAAATGCCAGTCCGACAAAACGTGGTTCATCACATCGTCACAGAAGGCCATCTTCCCGTGTCAAGACCACGCAGACTAGATCCGGTGCGTCACAAAGCTGCACAAGCAGAATTTCAACACATGGTGGAATTAGGGATTTGTCGAACATCGACAACGGAAAATGTCCACTTCACTTGTCCACTTCACATGGTCAAGAAGAAAGATCAAGACTGGAGGCCATGTGGGGACTATCGGCGTTTAAACACGGTTACGATACCGGATCGCTACCCGATACCCCACATTCAAAACTTCACCATGCACTTGCATGGCTGCAAAGTTTTCTCCAAACTTGATCTCATCAGAGGTTATCACCACATTCCCGTGGCACCTGAAGACGTTTTCAAAACGGCAATCACCACACCATTTGGCCTCTTCGAATACACCCGAATGCCATTTGGATTACGCAATGCCGCACAAACGTTTCAGCGCTTCATGAACGAAGTCGTTCGAGATCTCGACTTCGTTTTCGTCTACATAGACGACATTCTTGTGGCAATTCAAACTGAGGACCAACACAAACTCCATCTGGAAACACTTTTCCAACGACTTGTCGAGTTTGATGTTCACATCAAGAGCTCAAAATGCGTCTTCGGCGCATCCACTCTTGATTTCCTCAGCCACAAGATCACCGCTAATGGCATCCTTCCGTCACAAGACCGAATCAATGCCATTAAAGAATTCCCAGCTCCAACCTCAATCAAGAGTATTCAGCGATTCATCGGCATGGTAAACTACTACCACCGATTCATACCAAAGCTCGCTAAAATACTCAATCCAATTCACAGCCACCTGGCAGTACTACTACGTAAGCCCAAAACCGCCAAGAACTTCTCTTGGCCTGACGAATGTCAACACGCATTCACGTCACTAAAGGCTGAATTGGCACGCACAACACTCTTGTCACATCCACTGAGCGACTCAAAGCTCAGCATAACTATACTGATGCATCAAACACTGCTGTCGGAGCAGTCATGCAACAGTACAACGACAAGTGTTGGGAGCCCCTGGGATTCTTCTCAAAGAAGCTCTCGGATGCCGAAAAGAAATACTCTGCATTCGATCGGGAATTACTCGCAATATATCTAGCAATAAAACACTTCAGATATTTTGTCGAGGGTCGGGACTTCACAATTTACACCGACCACAAGCCTCTCACTCGAGCAATTCAGTCTAAAACTGAACGCAATCCAAGGCAAGCACGCCACTTGGATTATATTAGTCAATTTACCACGGACATCCAGCATGTTCAAGGTACCGACAACGTTGTTGCGGATACACTTTCGCGCACAACAACAAACGAAACGGCCACAGTCGAGACTCACTTCGACTGCAACAAGATCGCACAAGCGCAAAAAGCAGACTTGGAACTTCAGAATTTACTTTCTGGTTCCGCTTGTCACGCCAGTTCATCACTGAAACTGGAGCTTTTCACACTATCTGGCCTCGAAATATACTGCGAAACATCTACGGGTGCAAATCGCCCGTATATCGCAGAGCAACTACGTCGAACCATCTTCGACACACTACACGGTATCTCACATCCTGGTGTCCGCGCAACTCGTAAATTGATTACTGCTCGATAATTTTGGCCCAGCATAAACAAAGACGTGACCCATTGGGCACAATCCTGTTTATCCTGCCAAAAATCGAAAGTCCAGCGACACACAAAATCGCCTCTTGGACAATTCGCAATTCCACCTGGTCGATTCGAACATATTCATTTGGATGTCGTAGGACCATTTCCTCCATCCAATGGATACTCATATCTACTCACCTGTGTCGATCGTTTCACTCGATGGCCAGAAGCGTACTGCATGAGCGACATGTCTGCAGCAACCATTGCCACCACATTCATACAAAACTACGTATTACGATTTGGCGTTCCACTTGACATCACAACTGATCAAGGAACCCAATTCGAGTCGAAGCTTTTCTCGGAGTTAACGAAACTCCTCGGCTCGCATCGGATACGTACTACGGCTTACCACCCGCAAGCCAATGGCATGGTCGAACGTTTCCACCGCCAGCTCAAAGCTGCTCTCAAGGCCCGAGGCAACACAATGCACTGGAGCTCCGAAGTAGCAATCGTTCTACTTGGTATTCGAGCAACGGTTAAAGAAGATCTGAAGTGCTCACCAGCTGAAATGGTTTACGGTCAAACCATCAAGCTACCCGGTGAGTTCTTCATCGAACATCCTCTACCGTCTCCATCCACAACCGACACAGTTATCGCACCACCATGCAAAATCTTATCCCCACGGCAACAAGACCAACGAATGAAAGCAACATATTCGTTCCAAAATCGCTCAACAATTGCGATTACGTCTTTGTCCGGGTTGATAAGGTTCGTACTGGATTACAATCTCCATACGATGGGCCATACAAAGTTATACGCCGCTTACGCAAGCAATTCATTGTCTCAATCAAAGACAAACACCACTCAATCTCCATCGACAGATTGAAACCGGCGTACGGTATTCTCAATACGGCTGATCGGATATCAGCCAGCAAACGATATAAAACCGTCCGGTTCAACGTATAACGTCTCAAAACCTATGGTTTCTCATCTGGAGAGGGGGTACTGTAGCAGCTCGAATATTCGACTCACCGATATTCGATTCTGCCACAAACAAAACAATTAGTGAAATTCAAATATAAATCAACTTATTTGAATTAAGCGTTCACTAACCCCATCACATATCCAATAGCCGAACCACCACTATCTAATAGCCGAACCACTACTATAAAACATTTATAGTAAAGCATGTCGCCATCTAACAACATCACCACGCAATAACAATGCGGTGATGCAACACTTAACATAAGTGCAATGTCGACCGTCGCCGGCGCATGTGTTCCCTCATCACAAAACGAACACGAAGGCGACGTCACAACCAAACAAACCAGTCGTCCATTACATTTCTCGATCATCGGTCATACAAGACACGGGTAACATAACAAAAATAGATAACATACAACGCACACACGGCCATTCTTTTTTCATTGGTTATAAAAACTAAATTTGGTGGTGATCAATTAATAAATTCAATTATATAAACAATTATATTTTTATATGTATAATTTAATAAATAAATAAATAATTATAAAGTAAAATATATACATGTGAAATAAATAAATAAACGTGAATATTTAAAAAATAAAATTAAAAGAATAAATAAATAAATTATTAAAAATTATAATTAACAAGTTTTGTGTATATATATTAAAATTTACTGATCCACTCAAACACCCAAAAATTATTATAGTTTTTTGAAAAATATGATTTCGTAGTTTGATTTTCGAAATTAAAGGATTAAAAAAAAAAAATTTAATTTTTTATTTGTGATCTATAAACCGCCAAGAAATCAACCACTTCTGAATCATTTAAGTATATGGACGAGTACATGTTGGATTGATTGAATCAATAATATTAAAATAATCATTAAATTCAAAAGAATTTTGGAAATCGTGAATTTTATTTAAATTTTTTCAAAATATAGCAAAAAGCGTCTGAAAACACAAAATAAACTAAAAATTAAAGAAATTTTTCAAAATTTTAAACTACAACCAATGTTCACACAACTTTAAAACATATACGAGACATATTCAAACCATAAAAGAATTGAACTACATATTTGAAAAATTTAAATTTGTTAAATTTTTAAGTATTTTGGAAAAATATGAAATTTTCTAAAAATTAATGGTGATTTTTAAAAACTAAAGTTGATGTTTTTATAATTCAACCGATATTCCGAATTTCGAATGAAAATTTCAAATTTGAAATATATCCCAAAATTCTAGTTAACTTTTTCTAAATTTGTGAATTTTGAATATATGTATATTGCACAAATTAAAGAAATTCTCTAAAATTCACAAAATATTCACCATAAATTGGAGATACTCATGTGGGTTTAATATTCAAATTTTAAAACGTCAAAAATTCAAATTTTCAGTTTTCTTTTCACCTACGTACGTGGAAAAAGCTTTCGAAATTTGTCGAATTTTAAAATTTATATATAAGTTTAACTTTCAAAAAATTTTGGTTTTTCTAAACCGAATTCATTTTTTAAGATAAAATTCAGAATTATACACCCCAAATTTAATTTCGAATTTCGAACCTAATCGTAATTCGAAATTTAGAATTTTACAAAAACCAAATTTTAAAAATAAAATATTTTAACAAAAAATTTTTCGAAACTTGTAAATATTTTAAAATTGACCCATTGAACATAAATATTTTTTTATAATTCGAGTGTTTTGTTTGACCGACTTAATGGATTCTGCTGTTTCAACAGAGGTACTCCATCATTGTCAATAAACACGGATAGCTGGTTAATTCCAACAAATCTACGATTTGGCTGACCGAGATTTTGTAAAGGCTTAGAAAATCGACAGTTACTTGTAAGTCTAGTGAAGTTAGGCGAAAAATTGCCGTGTTTTCAAAACACTCTTTTGGGTTGGATAGTATTTCTGGGCGTGTTTCGTGCAGCGCTTTAGCTTCTGGACTGCAGGTATCTCTCTTGGCATTCAATTTACTTCCACTATCAATGACGATATCGAAATGTTGTGGAAACTCGAAACATTTCTAGAAAGCTCCAAAAAGGTTTATCACGACGGATATTCCATGTGCGAATCATTTTATTGAGTTGCAATTCACGATTTATTGCTAGATTTCCCATTATTCGTCCTAACAGTTTAGGTGAGTGTTGGACAATCACCATACGAATTCTACAATTTGGAAAAGAGATGGGTAAAAACAAATTACTTCACGCTGCCTACAAATCTTTCATCGTGAATATTTAGCACTTGGGCATATATGGAACATGTACCAGATGTTAAAATTCCAACATCAAATTATTACCTTCCGCATCAATGCGTGCTAAAATCAGACAGTTCAACGGCTAAGTTGAGAGTCAACTTTGATGGCTCACCCAAACCGACATTTTGATGGTGTAACCGGTGGAGCAAAATGGTGTGGTATAATCCACTTCAGAGCTGCCGCTTTAAAACGGTAACCTATGGGGCTTCTGCATCTCCGTTTCTTGCTACACGTTGTCTTGTACAATGTTCAATTGAAAACCAAAATAGCTATCCTGCCAGCGACGTGATTTGGTATGTATGTCGATGATATGTGAACCTGGGCCAACTCCATAACAGAAGCCAACCTATTAAAGACTTTGATTATCAAATATTATGTCTACATGTGGCAAGTAGTTGCGGAAGTGGTGTGCCAATTCTCCATATATATAATTGCTGATATACCTCAGGAACATCGGGAAGCATTAATGCACTTCGATAATGCCGGTTACATTAAAACATTGAGTATTTTCTGGCAACCACAAAATGACGTGTTTCAATTTCGAGTACAGCAGATCTAAATTAAAGAAACGAATTAGTCTCAACATTGGTATCACGTGGAATCAAAACAAAATTGGTAATTTAATGTATATAAGGTTATTCCTGTTCTTCTTAAATTGTCATCCTAGTAGCTGTTCTAAATTGGTTTATGTACTTGTTGTATATATTGAAATATTATTGATTGTTTTGTATTAGTGAAAAAAGTAATTCTCTCTTCTGCAGCATCCATCGATGAAGACAAATCAACACATTAAAAAAATAAATTGTAACGGTCGCCTGTCAACAACCGTCACCACCCTGTCCAATACAATCTAAACTGCAAACACAATTTTGAGGCCAATACCTCCACTTTTTTTTGTTGACAAAAATATTGTGTAAATAAAGCAAATTCATGGTATGTTATTCACCTGTGAAAATACTATAAACCATAGTGTGTTATTCACTCATGGAAATATGCATACCCATGTAAAATTGGTAACAATTACAAAATAACTTTACGTTATGAAATTGTTGTTGTGATCAATATATTTCTTTTACAACGTTTTTGCAACGTTTGTAAAAATTAATTTTTTTTTAAACACAAGTCAAGTGGTTTTTGATAGAGTGCATTTTTATGCGTTTTCTTTTGTTTTCCCTCTCACTCGATCAACCCACCAAATTGGTATAAATACCAAAAAATTTTCTTACTTGTGAGAGAGAGTTGAATTTTGTCCGTGCTACGGGTCAGAACCATCCGGTTTTGGCTGTGGTACGGAACAGAGAGTTTTTTTTTTGATTCGACTTTTGGGGCTGTAATTAGGCGGAGGATTAAATTAAAAACTAAAAATAAATAATTGGAAAATAGTAAATTAAAAACGAAATATAAGTTTTTTCTTTATTTTTTTTGAAGTGAGACAAGTAAAAGCAGTATTTCGGTAAGTATAGAATTCAACACCATTTCATCTACTAACTTTAGACGGCACAATTGGTGACGGGTCTGCCAGTGGTCCCTAACAGGACGGAAGAAAGTATAGCGTACGCTTCGTCTTCCCTTCTGCTGGCAACGCGTTACCAATATATACATACTTACTAACCACTGAGTGGGCAGACGTAGCGTCTACCACTCGCACAAATCTGTTTTCTTTTCTTTATTTTTCTCCTCCATTACCCATCATGGTAATGGATTGGCACTAAGCCCCTATTGAACGACAATGGTCGATCACGCTATGGGCTCCACAAAGTATTTGTGGGTCCGAAATTTCCCAGAAACCTATCCCCCTTTGTATGCTTTGGCCATACACACGCGGTTAATCTAGGTCTTATACGTTGACACCAAAACCCACAACCAATATACCCCTACCGACCTGAGCTACAGGTTAATGCCGCGGTGTTCAACGTCTAGGACAACTTCTATGTAGCTGGGGCTGGAGCAAATCCAGCCTTAGTTACAAAATAAATAAATTTAAATCAAAATATCTTGATTCAGTAACGTGTTTTGTGTGTGTTCACCGATTAGAAATCGCCATCTTCATTTTTCAGCGGTCGAATCAAAAACGCTGGCCCTCGCAAATTTAATTTACAGTGTTCAATGTTACATGCGGTTCTTCCCACAATGTAAATAATGTAAATACATCCACTTTTTGTAGCCAAAAACTTGCTAACTCACCTCTTTAATGTCATTAAAAATTGAATAAAGATTTTTATTCATTTAAAAATAACAATTAATAACTTTTAATCGGAAAAATTTATGGTTGCGAGCGCGCGCGACCTTTTAAAAAGGCTTGTGTATCGTTTTTGGCAAATAAATCACAAACTTAATTAGTTTTCAATTTTTCTTTTACCCATAAGTTAGGTGTATACTGTATACACATATATATATACATTTAGTTACCTATATAAATTTATCCGGTTGCGTGTGGGTGTACGAAAGAATGGTATACAAGCATTATTTGGGTATAGGATATATAAGAAGGTTTAACAGAATTTTATATATATTTATACAGAATGCCTATTTATAAATAATATTAATTGGCGCATTTTTATTGGACGAACAAATAAATAAAATAAGTTACAATATTTTTATGATTAAAAAAAATTTGATTACAAACGACGATGGTGAATATAAATTCTTCGCAATTGGAATTTTTTCGCATTTCTTTCAGTTCAGTACGTAATTCTGTAAATCTTTACCATTGGGATTATATCAAAAAATATTAATTTAATAATAATTATTTAAATCCATGATAATCTTACTGTATATATGTATATATATATATATGCCGGAGGATTGTAAAATACTTTATATTTAGACAACGGCAAATATAAATTTGTACGTTTTACTATGTAGAAAGTATAATCTCCGATTTAATTCATATAAATGTTTTGCTGTCTTCTGTGAATATTTTTATTTGTTGTATAATTATTTTATATTTAGTATATAAGTATTTATAAGTAAAAATTCTGAAGATTATATAAGCATATATACTGTTTAAATACTATAATTGCCCACCACTCCCTATATACATTTATAGTAATTGGAATAAAGCACCGCACAATAAAGTTTAAATCATTCAAGCATGGTTGGAGTACCTCATGACGGATTTTATTTTTGTCATGCATCTTTTGTTGTTTAACGTATGTATAATAAGAATTAAATATTTTATATAAGAAATAGTCATTTGATTACTAAACAAGCGGAATAAACTATTTAATTGATGACATTGAGGGGCATTTCGATTTTTCCTCATTTATTATTAGGTGTGTAAACCATCCTTTACATTATTAGCCGTGTTTCTTGGCTTATGATCATATCTGCGTTCCTTTCATTTGTATAGCCGTGTTTCATGAAATAACCATAAAAATTGTACTATATTTTGTTTTTGTATCAAAATTTTGAACCAAAATGCTACTAAGATCAATAGATATGTAATGAGCTAAAAACAAAAAATAATACAATTTTTGTGTTGATTTCATGAAACGAGGCTATACAAATGAAAGGAAAGCAGATATGATCTGATCCGGATCAGATCATACGCCAAGAAACACGGCGATTGTAGAAGTCATGTTGTTAAGTTGGTAACACTAACATTAGAAGTGTCTTTTGGGTAACGTAAAATTTTTTTATTCCAAAAAAATTGGAGACGAAAACACCGACTACGATAAAAACGGATCATGGCCGAAAATTGGAGAAAGTTTATTTATACGTAACCGGATCAGAAGATAAATTATCCGATGTGAAAGCTGCAATTCTATTAAATATTGTTGGAGAGGAAGCCATCGAAATTTGAAATATTCGATTAGGACGAATATTTGCGAAGTAGTCATGGCATCCGAAAAATACTGCACTCCAAAGAAGGATATTTTGTTCGACAGACACAAATTCTACAACCAAAAGCAAAATGATAGAGAAAAATTTGACGCATTTTTACAGACGTCGGACGCTTAACAAAGTCAAGCGAATTTGAAATACATGAAGTACAAACAGCTATCCGGGAGAAACCTATTTTTGAGATACAGGATCTCTTCAATTTAGGTATAAGTTTTAAACAAAAGTATTTCGCGAGAGAATCCTTATTGGTCCGGTCAGATTGAACACCTATCCTTGAACTTAAATATTGTACAAAGATAGGTATCATTAAACCAATTAAAGGAAAGATTAAAGTCCATAAAAGAAAAGAAAGAAATTTTCGAGGATGTTGGTGAATTCCCAGACAAGTTAACAATTTTTTTAAAAGAAAATGTGAATCCTGTTTCAAAAGCTGCGCAAAGAATCTCTATGAAAATTCGAGAAAAAACAATAGAAAAGTTAACCTAACTGGAACGTTTAGGTATTATAGAACCCATTTTTGTAGCCACAGACCGGGTCAGTAATCCTATCGTCGTCGAGAAACAGGATAATACAATTAGATTGTGTTTAGACTCACGGGAGCTGAATCAGACCATCAAAAGAGAATATTATATGATTCCTATCCTATAGAGATTACCTTATGCTAAAACTGATGGGTGTAAGATTCTTCACTGTTTTTGATTTGAAGGACAGATTCTATAACATTAAATTAACGGAAGGATCATCCGATCTTCACGCATTCAGTACACCCTTTGAGTCTTACATATTTAAACGGTTTGGATTGAACAATTCCTTTGAAGTTTTCCAGAAGTTGAGCGAGAAGAATTTTCGTGAGTTAGAAAGTGTTTATATTTATATAGACAACTAAAGTCGCTAATTTATAATAAAAGAATAAAAACAACTTTTTTTATTATTTCGAATTTGAGGGACTCCTAAACGTGGTCTGATCAACCTGAAAATTTATAGAAGGTTATTTCTAATAGGAACAAATATATTTAGCTCGGTAAAAAATCAGACATGACGTAAAATGAGTCGTCCTTTCATACATAATTCAAAATGGCAATAATGGTTTCTTATACCATTTCCCTATATTTATGTGGAGTAGAGATTAAAAAAAAATTAAACACAATAAAGCTAATCTTCTAATTACCTACAATAGCATGCGATTTATAATTTCAAATCTACATATTACATATAAATACATCAAACAAATTTAATCTCGACTTCCTAATTACATACAACAATTCACATCATAAATTATGCACGTGAGAATTTTTCATTCTATTAGAGAATAGAAAAATGAAAACATAAATATGTAAATTAAATAATTTAAAGATTTTTTGTATAGTGTACATACTTTTCATGGTTTGTTTGTATTTAAAGGAGCTTTAAACTTCAACCTTCACCAAGGATGGGTGAAGTAGATTACGCCATGTAATTTACGCGGTTGTCGAAATCTAAAATATTAATAACCTACGATATTTTAGTTGTAGTTTGAAAACGGGCAATTCAGCTAAATCTTACAAAGAAACTATATCATAAAAACTAGATTAATAGTTTATTAACAAACAAAGCATATTTTTTTAAATTGATCACTTCGCTGGAAATTGTTAGAAACATTTTAGAAATTGACAGTTTATTTAGTTTTAATTGTATCTCCCCTATATAGTTATGAAATAATATCAGAGCATAGAAAATCAGTATATGTAACAGAGATAATAAACTTATTTTGAAGTTCTAAACCTTTAGAGATAAATTATGAAAGAAGATGGATTCTCGAGGACTAATATATTTATCCTACAGCTCTTTATATGGTACCATAAGCAGGCGTGGTCCGTTATAATGGGCAAGGTTGGGACACACCATTCATATAGTTCTCACGCCGTTCATTTCACCAGCCGGAAAAACATTCAGGTAAGTTACTGTATTTGAGTGCTACGAATGGTCGATTAAAAGTTGACAAAAAGAATTTCTTTAATAAAATTACGATACCAAATTTTAGTTGTCTTTGCCTAGCACTCACATAGTTAAACTCACGAAAAATTATCTAATATACTAATGCAAGACAGTTTTTTGTGTGTTTTACCATGTAACTGCTTGAAAATGTGGACTAAAATTTAGTATCGAAATTTTAATTTTTTGTTTTTAATTTCACTATATGATTTTAAAAGATCGCATTGATCATAAAGTAATCGGTCATCGTATAGTTTAGACCTAGTTCGATAATGTTTACATTATCGACGGGTTGTTAGCATGTCGGCGTAGAAAATAACAGATGGAGCGTAAGTGCCCATCCCTGCCCTTCATATTATTAGATGGCTTGCATATTTCATGAAGGGTTGTGATAGTTTTATTTTTGTACATTTTTCAGAATATCTAGTTGATTGATTTTCATTTCGAATTTATGTATTCCTTATATAAATATATTTTATTTTAAGACAATATTATATACAGAATTCTGCCCTGAGGATCATTGCGGAATATGTATACAACGAAAAAATAAAATGAACGAAATTAAATATTAATTCCCTACGTTCTGCCAAAAATTTAATCAATATAGAAATGTTCTCTTATATATACGAGTATTATGTATATAGTATCAATTTTAACCCTCAAGTTCAACAAGCTGTTATAGTACCTATATGTATATATAAAATGCACTTACTAAAATTGACGTCATATAAATTAACATAAATCATATAAATAATAATGTTTTAAATCCTGGAGGACCAATCACATTGTGTACACAATTAAATATTTAATTGGCATATCATCGGGAAAGCAAATGAAAACTTCAAATTATATTTTTCATCAATCGATACGATGTAAATTGAGTTGTTAACATTCCTATTTATTGGAAATGGGAAAATTCGATATTTTAAAGTGTATGTATGTAAGTGTATATCCGATTTTCTTACCACCATAAAGATTGGAAAAGTTAATCGAACGAATCGTATAACATAATTTTGCTGTGTTATGTAACATCGAGAGCTTTTTTTTTATTTTAGGTTTAGTATATAGGTAAACTTTTCGGCGCACCACTAACCATACAAATGTCAATTTTTTTGGTGTTTTTTTATAAGAGACATACACACCGATACTTAGCTATGCTCACATAAAATTTTACAAAACTTGAAAATTGCATTAACATTTTGTTACCTACTTATTGATTTAGGAATGATTTTTTTTTTCGAATTGCAACACACAAGTACATATATGTATAACAAAAGAGAAATTTAAGAACGAGGTCAAGTTTTAGTTATGGCTATTATTTAAAATAAAATAAAAATACCACATACTTACGGTTTAATCGTTATAAATTATGGTAAAGTGTAAAATAATTTCCCAAATTAACAGCCATCCATTTGGGGATTCAATATTTATACACTTAATTCTCACAATACTAATTTTTTAAATTCACTTTTACTTTGTTACATATACAAAATTAAATTTTCACTTCTGGATCGCGTATAAAATCACTATTGATCTGGAATAAAATCACTGTGGGTTATTGGTAAAAAAAAATGTAAATTAAATTACTTTCAACCGGAAAATAAATTGCAACAAATCATGTCAAATTATTTTATATATTCACTCTCCGCACATTAAACTTTGAATTGATGACGACGAAGACTAAAAACTGTAAATTTCACAAAATATATTTATAATATTTATAGTTTAACTAAACTTTATAAACTGTACTATTATAATAAATGTACAAATAATAAATATTTGTGAAAAAAAAAAAAAAATCTTAAAAACAAAAAGAAATATGAATCTGTATGAAGGTTTCTTGTTGTGTTATTCGATTCAATTTTTTTTTAATTTTACTTTACAGAAGTAAAGTTTTGAGTTGAACATAAAGTTAAAGTAAGAAAATAAAAAAACACAAAAAAAAACAATAGTAGTAATAATAATAATAAAGAAAACGAATGATAATCGTACCGTGAAAAATAAGTGCGCTTGCTCACAAAAATTGTATTAATGATTTTATATAGGGTGATATACTCGCATTCTATGGAATCCACAATGACAACTGCGTGCCAACTGGCTAAGTATATTCATGACTTTCGTTCAATACACAATATTATGATTCATAACATTATAGATCATCTTAATGTCTTAGTCATCTATAATAATTATATTTAACCTTCGAAAAAAGAGAACTGCATTTTTATACGCCCTGCTTTGAGAACCCACACCTTAAAATTAGAAAGAAATAATGTTTAAACAAAGATTTTTCTATTTCAAGTTGGTTATATAAAAGCATAATTCTAATGATTCGTCGGGAGTTGGAATGGGTCGCAAAAGTTTGATATGAAGTTTGGGTCCTAGGTATCTAATTCTAGTGGCTTGTTCCTAAGAAGCAGTCTTACCGGGGTTTTGTGGTCCAACAAATGATGGGTCTCATTATTTTGGTGATTATTTAGTCGATGGTTCTTTATTTCTTCACTGACATATTCCAGGAACCTAATCCTATGAAGTATGTCATATGTTGTGTACCATGCGGTATTTACTATGCAACGTAGGACTTAATTTTGAAAAAATAAATATTCATTAAATAAATATTGAGAGCAAATAACTTTTACAGAAGCTGTATGGACGAGGAGAAGAAAGAGACTAGTCCCCTTAGGAAGCTATAACTGGTACCCAGTTAACTCTTCAGATTGTTGAGATTAATTCGCGATCTATTTATCCAGTTACTCACTATGTTAGTGTCCCTATGTAGTTTGGCTGTTGCTTCATTTATGTTGTTACCAATTTCTATGATTCCTATCATCAAATATTTGTTTCTTCTGAAGTTCGTAAATCTCTGGTATGTCTAGAAGATATAGAATTGGTCCCAGAACGCTACTTTGTACGGAATTTCTGCTGATATTTTCGTTAAGTCAGAGTAATCTTCTTCATATTTTACTCGAAAGTGTCGATGTAATATATCAAGGTTCGGTAAAACTGCCTCGGTGAATCTCAATGTAAATTATGTTCCAGTCGTTGATGCCACTTTGTCAAATTCTTGAGCTAAATGCAAGAATATACTAGTCTGTAGCATTCACATGCTGTATATCCGTGCTATACTCGTAAATTGATTACTGCTTGCTACTTTTGGTCCAGTATAAACAAGGACGTAACCCATTGGGCGTCATGTTTATCCTTACAAAAATCAAAAGTCCAACGGCATCCGAAAACGCCAATCGTTGAAAATGCCACCTGACCTAATCAAAAAACACAATTTGAGTCAAAAAAGTCTTGCCTGTAATCCGAGCAACAGTGAAATCGATCTGAAGTGCTCAATAGGACAAATGGATTACGGTCAAACGATCAAGCTCCGGTGGGTTCTTCGTCGAAAATCATCTTTCACCTATACCAACTAGTGACACGCCGCTCTCGTTGGCACAGGAAGTAGCGTACTTGCCTTGTTATTCGAGTGTCCCGGGTTCGATTCCCGGTGGTGACCAAAAATCACGGTTGGGTGTTTTTAATGTGTAAGTATATGTGTCTGGCCGGGTAGAGTGGGCCCATTACACGCCTAGTACATATTTTGATATTTAAATACTCGTTACTTCACGCAGTTCGTTATCTTCAAACATAACCATCGCCGGTGTGTCCTATGTCGGCGTCTATGTACCTTTACCAAAATATAACACGAACACGACACTGCATAAAAAATTCGACCATTACCTTTAATTACCTTTTTCTGAAGCATGTCCAACGCGTCGTATGTATATACAAACATATAGTGGTGGTCAAATTGACTAATGTAAACGATGCATCAGTCGTCACTAATTCGTTCCTTCGGGAAAGCAGAATACCATTCGGTGTGATTTTGTGGCTGACAGGCTCAAGATTGGATGCGCCGAATACGCATTTTGCACACTTGATGTCTACATCAAACTCAACGAACCGTTGGAAAACCGTTTCCAAGTGTAGTTTACAAGAATGTCATCAATGTATAGATGAAAACGAAATCGAGATCTAAACAACTTCGTTCATGAAATGGTGTAAAGTTTGTGCAGCGTTTCATAATCCAAATGGCAATCATGGTGTATTCGAAGGGGCCAAATGGTGTTGTGATTCTGTTTTGTAAACGTCTTTAGGTGCAACGGGAATGTGGTGATTTCCTCTGGTGAGGTGGAAATTTTGTATATGTAATATCGGGTAACGATGTGGTATCGTAACCGTATTTAATCGCCGATAGTCTCCATACGGTCTCCAGTCGTGATCTTTTTTCTTGACTATTTGTAGTGGACAAGAAACGGAAGATGTCGATATTCGACAAATTCCTAATTCCACCCTGTGTTGAAATTCGGTTTGTGCAGCTTTGTGATGCACATTGGAAAATGGTCTTCCGTGACAAAGTGATGTGCCATATTGTGTCGGACTGGCAGTTTGTATTTTGGCATGTATTGACAACTGAGTCGCAGAATCAATCAGCCTTTTTCGCTTGAGATCGATAAGTAGCTTATTGATCACAAATTTATTTTGTACCAGTGTTAGGCTGCTACAAACTATTCTTTTATTTTCAAGTATGCATTTTGAATTATGTTTGTAATTATATACACTTGCTGTATCATGGAGTGACTTTCTCTAAAGTCAAATTGGTGAGGAGGAATAAGATTTGTTTTTTCTATTATTGGTTGTATTTGGTTTTGTTATCACAACTATTTCTGCCACTTTACATTGATGTGAAAGTACCCAGATTTCATTACTGCATTGAAAATTTATTTTACTACCTATTTGTATTTAATTTTGGTTGTATTTTTGAAGTATCTTCTTCATTATGTAGTAATTCTGGGTTTTCAAATTGTTCGTTGGGCTAAATACATTCCTGAAGTGTTGCGTAAATATTGATGTTTGAATCGACAAGCATATGAAAGAGTATAGGTCTTTTTAGTATAGTTTTCTGACTTTATATATAGAGAATAATTTGTTGCTTCCGTTGCTGTGAGACCAATGGAGTAGTTTTGCACGCCTTCGTTATTAATGCTTTTTATAGTTAGTTTTGATTTAAGTGTCGGTTGTATTTGCCATTGTCTGGCGTATATATCACCTTTTGACATATATTAAGATCGGCCATATGTTTAGAACTGGGTTGTGCGGCATTATATAGTTGATTATTGTTTAGACTAGCATCCGGTTTCTAATTTGACTGATTTGCGCATAATATATAACTTTTGAATTTATGGTCGCACATATTTGATTGGATTTTTGTAAAATTGGTTGAGAGCTTGTTGTTCCATTCATTATCTTATATAGGATCAATTGTTTTCTTACTTGCTTGTACAATCAATCACACATCTTTCCTCGCAATTGCTACATTTTAAACGTCTGGATTTGCTTTATAAATTATTAGATTTCGTGTTTGGCTTTGTTTTTTGTACTGGTTGAGATATTTTATCGAAATTTAGATTGTTGATTATGCTTTCTACTTTAAATCTATTTTTGGTTAGTTTTTTACTAATTTCTCCAGTTGTCACTATGTATAGGTAAGTTTAGTAATTGTTCGATTGTTCAGTAATCAATAAAATGCATTTTTTTGCTACCAGAATTTCAAATAATTACTATACATAAATTGTTGAAACTTTTCAAAACAATTCATTTAGATTGATATTTCGATAATTTCGTTGAAGTATTATACTTGAAATTCTTGTGAGTATTACGTATCACTTACAACCAATGCTATCATCAGTAACCACTTTGTACTTAATTAATTTAAGTATCTCAGATTCGTTATCTAGTTATATGAATACATTTGAAACTTTATTTTCTTGATGAGTTCATAATTTGCCGCGTCTATCAGGAAACATAAATGATCATTTTCAAGTTCCTTTGAATGGAACTACTATAATTTCTGGATTCGATAGTGTCCAAAAATCACAGTTGTGTTTTTATTGTATGTATACCCCAAATAATTTGTTATGTGCCTTATTTAACAGCAATAAACTGGGTAGCGATGGAACACTCTATAGATGAAGGGCTATAAATATTGCATAGTTAAGGAGCTCTTAACTCGATACATATATACAATCAAATGGTAAGCCTATTGGCTTGATTTATAGAGTATGTGTATAGAAGCTAAGGTTCTCAGAGCCATCGATTTGGAAGAAATCATCCAAGACTTCTCTATTTATGTTGACACAAATTAGGGTATTTTATTGGCTTGAGCGTCTAATAAAAATTTGGAAACAAAGTATAATATGAACCACCCTGCCGGGAAATGAATAAATAAAATAACACAAAACCATTTTCAGTATGTATACGATAAAATAGGTAAAAAACAGAAAAGAAAAATTATTTTCCTAAGCATTAGCACGCACATGCGTATTAACCACTGCGTGCTGTGGTAGTGTGGAACACTGCATACATTTAGTAGATTAATCGTTTATTGTTAAATGATTAGGCAATAGGTATGCACGTATATACTAAGTGCACTAAGCTCTCTAATATTATTATTGAAGCGATCATTTGCTGCTATTTCTCGATGTCCCAACACAATCGATTTTTGTATACGTGGCCCAACACACGGTGTGAACTATATATACACATAATATGTACAAATAGTGTTACATTACAACATTTTCGGTTCGATTTTATGAAGAGTTGAGAGATATAATAGTATGTATATCCGATATTCTTCGGGTTATTTTGATTTTTTTTTTGTATATTTGAACAATGATAATTATGCCAGATATATTTAGAATATACAATTCATTCGAAAATAAAATGATCAATATATAGAATTCCATCCCTATACTATATAGTACACACTATAAATATAGACTATATAGACCGATTCACACCTACCTTTAAAGAAACTATAAATATTATTATGTTTATCGCGCACCAATCAATCAATGCCTAAAAAATTACTTAACATTTGAAATTAAAATTGACATAATATCATCATTTTACATCAAACTAGATCAGCTATCCCTATATGATACATAATATATAGTCTCTCCCAATCGGCCACCCAACTTTTCTCAAGTATACAGAATTTGTCTGAAATAGAATTTGAAGAATAACCTTTCAAGACAATAATATAAATGAACCTAATTATTTTTTATAATTTTGGAACTCGCTGTACATGTGATGCGATTCCTGTCGTTATTTCGATTTTTTGTTTACAAGAAAAGGTGAAAGGTTTAACCAACAATCAGCTAAAAATATGTAATTTGCATATATGTATATATACATTATGTACAGCGGGATAGGAAAAGAAGTATTTTCTTTTTGAAATTTAAATCAATTCACGAAACGTTACCTGTATATGTACGAGATAAGGAAATATTAGTATAAGTTTCGTTGTGAATATATTGGCAAGACAAAACCATTTGTAGAATTTCATTTTCCAAATCCTTTCCAAACTTATATCATACAGAACGTTTGAACAAGTTGATTAATTTCAATACGGAAAATTATTGCACGTTGTTTAGCAATTTGTAATGGAATAACAACAGAAGCAGTCTGTGGTGGGGGAGAGAGTTGAAAACGAAATTAAATTTCATTTATTTCCCGCTCAATTTTCCGAATCCTTCTTGTTCACTAATAATTCTTTGTGTGATTAAATAAAATTTAAAATATACGCTATCGAGTTTCTCAGAATAATTAAAACTAAAACACTGTGATACCAATGATTACAATTGAAAATTCAAATACACTTTTTATTTCTATTTTAATCAAATGTACTTACATTACAGTATGTATGTACCACTAAAACAAATTAAGGCTAAACCCGTATATGTATACTGTATATATATGATTATGTACTATGTTTCAATCAACATTGTATCAAATTTAATCCGCATCTCTGTATCTCTAATCAAACGAAGCAATTCCTCGTCTTTTTGTGCACGCAATCCATCAATCACAGCTTCGCGAAATCCGGTATCTTTGGCCGGATCATTTTTAGTTAATTTAATCGTATCTTCTTCATCAGTTCGATTTTCTTGATCGACCTGCGGTATCTGTGTACTATAAGTTACACCAATCCGTTCTGAATTCGATGGCATGACACCAATTTTCTCCCAAGAATCCCCACCAAATGGTATCACAATCGGCTCATTATAATCGTGAACAGTTTTTCGGAATGGATTCGATGGGCTGCCAAATCCCAGATAGTTTAATGTGTCTCGTAGTATTTTCGATAAATTTTGATTTTCGGACGCATAGTAAACTAGAGCGGCGCCAATCGTATGCGACACTGAACGAAGACATCGGCTTACGTGTTTTTTAATTTCGGGATCGAATTTTTTAAATAAGTCATATTTTCCACCAACAATTAAAACCGGAAATGGTACCAATTCTAACGTATTTATATCGGGGTGTTGCGCACCAACACGGTCTCTACTTTTTTGAATTAACAATTCTTTTTCACTTTTTATTTTATAATCGACGGCCGCCTTTTTTAATCCATTCAAAGCCGATTCCAAATCGGTCCATAATCGGGATGGTTGTGACAGGTCTAGCACAATAATAGCACTAAAATTTTTCATACCGTGCGATCGAATTGGAATTTCAATCAGCTGATTTGAGTTGAACAAACTTCCTAGCTCCCAAATGTTACAAACCTCCTTTTGGACACCCTGCCCGGACGCACTTCGCCGCCCAAATGAATATTCTAGCGCCAGTGTAGGCTTAGGCGATTCATTTCGGTCTAAAAATCTATTGATTATCGTTGTTTTACCCTTTACACAAAATATATAGAAAAATTAACATTTGGATTTTAAAAATGTATTTGTAGGTAGATTCATTTTCACTCACCACACTTTTACTTCCTAAAATAAATAATGTACTTTCTTTAGAATTTAAATTTCCACTGCTACCACCACTATCGGTTCCACCACCATCACCACCACTATCACTAATCACACCATTTTTTGTTTGTTCATCGACTAATTTTATGGCAATATCTTGTATAGTTTGTCTCTTATTTTCGGTCATTTTTGGCAAGATTCGATTTATTTTTTGTGAGAAGTTTTAATTCTTGCCAAAGAAAAATTCAACTGAAAACGTCGTGGTAAACCTAATCGAAAGGCAAGCTACAAAAAAAAACGTCTAGAATGGAAATGTGTATGTTATGTACATTTTTTGTTTTGTATTTTTGTGTTATGTATTTCATTTTCGTTGGCTCTTTTGTTTACACCTGCTATTGGGAAATTTGTTACCATGGTTAGAAAGATATAAGGCATTAGTTGCTGTTGTTGTTGTTATAAAGTACAAAAATGAAGGTAGATATGTGTTTATGGGTTATGAAAAAAATTTCAGTAGGGGCGATTTATGCTGTGAGTGAAATAATCAAACCAATTTCACAAAACACGCGAATAAGAAATCGATTGTGACGCAACAATAACGTATCGAACAGTGTTGTATAATTGGAAATATTAAATAGATTTTCATCCTTATTTCATTCCTGATTCTAACATATTGTGTATTGCTTTCATTTATTATCAGGACAATAATGTTTATACACTAACAACATAAAACCTAATTTCCTCAAACCGTTATTGTATGCGGTCTTGTACTTTCGTTTTAATATCTCTTTTAATTCTTTCATATAAAAACATCCTGTTTCCTAAGAAGAAAGAAAACCAAAAAACAAAAGAACATGGAAAAATGACACCAAAATTTCCTTTGATTTTAATTATTTTCCTTTTGTTTGTCGTGATTTCATTAAAAGGATAAAATGTTACACAACCTTTTATATAAAATATATAAATGGCTGCGTGTTATCATCTTACCCATTTCTTATATGCATGACCTCAATTCACATTTCATTGATTTTTGCTATAATAAAATAGTTTATCTGAAAATATTGATCACATTAACACAGATAGGAATACATATATAATATTTATTTGCTGTGTAGCCACAGAATTGTTTTTCAAAAACATTGTGGCCACTTTGCAGGTGAGATAATTATTAAGGGTTTCAACTTAAACTAAAAATATACAAAATCAAACTAATTTCCCTTGATAGTTATATAATTTAGAGTAGGTTACAAAAATAGCCACAAATATAAGGGATACACTTTTGTTGTTTAGGGTTGCAGTTTTGTTTAATTTATAATCAAAGAGCATAGTAATTAAACAATTATTATAATTAGAATGGAATTCATTTCGAACGGATTTTATTTATTATTTATTTATTTTTTTTATTTGAATTATATGGAAATTTCAAATCAACTTATATTATACGTTATAACGTACTAGGCGTACAATTTAATGCCCACGTCCTTTTAATTCGTTTAAGCTAATAATTAGAAGACGAATCACATATTTCATGGAAAGTTATAATTATCACAGTTCATTCCACTCCGATTAAATAAACATTCATTATTAACAAAAATACACGGGTGTTGTATTTCTAATTCAATAAAATAATCTTAATTAATTTCTTTTACAAATTGAAGCGAAAAAGATAGAAAAGGGCTTCTAACTGTGAAAGATTTAAGATGGTTCGATAACATTAATTAACTAAATACTGGCCGGTTAAATTGTATTATCTTATCTGCTACAATATATTACTTAAGAATAATCAGCAGTAGTATAAGAATGGGAACTAACTGGTCGACCAACTATTTTAAGATATTTCTCATTCTCATTTGCTCATTCGCCGAAATCTGCGAGCCAATTTGTTAATGAATTTTCTTGAATTGAAAACTTCAAAAATTTCTCTACTTTGTATCTAAATTTTATTTATTTTGTTTGTGAACAAAAAAAAAATACAAATTTAATTTATTTTTAATTTTTATTCTAAATAAATAATTATGAAAACATTAATTAATTTATTTTTTATTTAAGTCTTTATTTATAATATTTTAATTTTTTTTATTTTAAATTATGTTTATTATATTGATTGATTGTTTTTCTTCGGAAAAATTTAATCAAAAGCAAGAAGGTTACTAGTAAGTGAACACAAATTTATTTCTATTATTTTGTTAGAAAAACCAACTAAATAATATGTATCGAACGCTGTTATTCTAATGGTTATATGAGTTTAGTGGTTACGATTTAAGTCTATTGGTTTTCAATACTAAATTTTCGTCGGTGATTATAAGCAAATAAATAAATAAATTGGACAGAATAAATGAGGACGACTTTTACTAATTTATAATAATTTTACAACCAATTTTATTATTTCATTGGATAATGAATGGTAGATTAAAAAAAAATAAAATAAATTGAATTTAAAATATAATTGAATTTAGCCCACAATGTTAAACAACAAATACTTAAAAAAATAAAAACAGAAACTTATAAAAAAAGTTATAGGATCTAATATTATAACCAGATATCTTCCATTGTATCATCTTTTAATTCGTCTTCGGGCATCGCTTTAAGCGTTCGCAATGTTTCCAAATAAAATGTTAGCTCAGATGTGACCACACCATGCTGGGGCCCGCCATTATTTACAATATTATTTTTTAGCAGTTTTTCTCTTAGTTTATCTTTAAAATTTTTATGTACAATACGATAAATCGAATGAACCTGATGATCGGGTAATATTGATGCTATTGCCTCGTGTAATTTAACAAATTGTCGTGATACATTGCGAAACGATTGAGATGGTACGGGTGGCCGAGCATCCCAATTCGCCAATTGATTTTGCGTTATACCAAATACAATCGATAACACTTTATTCTCGATTTCTTTTATGTGACTAATAAAATCTTTTTCTACCGTATCATATCCGGAGAGGTGTGACGCCCCCACCGATGTGATACCATTTGGTTCTAGGTTTTGAAAATGTCCTTTCAAATGTGGCAACAACCATAATACTAGTTGAAGGGCCCGTGAAACTAATGCCAGATTACTGCTAGTTATAGTTTTTAAACCGGCAACATGTAAAGCGCCGGCGCCCAGCACCAATTGACAACATCGAGAATTAAATGTACGTAGCAAATCGATCACATTGCGCGATAAATGTGACGATATAATAGGCAGTTGCGTGGCACATCGACAATACTCGCTTACAATTTGAACTAATATTAAAGCAGCACCAACTAGGGTGTATGGTTGATTATCCATAATAAGCACAGGCGACGGTGGTGTTATAATTCCGTCATTACTCTCTTTTCGTATCGATCCGAAATCACCTTTAGAAATATTGTCGATCATCTTTTGAAATTCAGCTGGAACATCGGCTTGCTTCCATCGCTCACTGTCCAAAAGTAATGCCATTTTTGATTTACGTTCCGCGTGAAATTTCTGCGCAAATCGCATCCCCTGAGATTTTAACGCCGCCTGTAATGGAATACTTTGAACCCCACAAATTATTTCACAGCCATTCGCAAATTTCTCAATTATTTCATTTAAATCCTGAACTTGTTGTACCGTTGCAACTGTTTTTTCGAGACATTGGTGCGATACTAAATTGGCACACCGTTCATGACAATAATTACAAACCGAAATTAATAAATCTTGCAGTTTTTGTTGGACAATAAATAAATCCGATTCGGGCAAAAATGCATCTTCGATATTCGAAATATTTTCATTTGAAAATTTTCCAGCACTTGCATTTGCAGTATGCTCAATTATTTTGTGGATTGACTTAATTCGATTTAGTAACTTAAGTAGAGTTACGGTTCCATTGTCGAGAAATTGAATCCATTCGATAAGCGAAAGAATTTGAGCTTCTTCTCCAGCACCAGTTAGACACACTTCAGCATCGCTCGACGCAATTATTTCAATTACCATCTGTTTGATTGATGCTTTTACTGTCGTTATTGATTCGTCTTTGAATGTGTCCAAAAAATCAAAATTTCTCTTTCGTAGAAGACCTGTAATTGTTAGAAATATTAAAATTAGAATCAATTTTCTAGCAAGATGCTTTAATTAGTTCTTGCCACTATAACTAAATAAGCAAATTTAAACTCACCTGATATGATGCATATCAATTTATCTTCCTCTAAAACCTTTTCATCCATATCTCCGTTTAGACCACTATCCTCACTAGTTCGACTACTATTATTAGTGGTAATAGGACGATTCAAATCTGCCGTCGAATATCTTTCAAAATCACTTGTCAACATTTTGTCAATTAGATTCTCAATTTCCACCAATTGAGAAGGCAAATGTCGAAAACAGTGAATTCCTGTAAGCTCCTGGCTTAAAATTTCTTGCGTTGTTCCGATTAAATCAAGCGCGGCTACATAATCCTGCGTACTCAACAATAGCTGAATGGTCGGTTGTGTTTGATGCACGGTTCGCATTAATTTTAATTTTTCCAAAACAATATTATGATTTACTCGTGACCGCTGTAGTGAAATTGTTGACAATGAAGTTTTCACCATTGATTCGTCGATATGATGAATTTTATCGCGAATACTTTTAACATTTGTCGCCGCCAAATTCATTTCCTCCATGATGGTGTCCTGCGAGGTCATCGCATGAAAAAACGCGGATGATTTTTGTGCCACTTGCTTAGCGATCTGAACCTCAACCACATCTAAATAATGTGATAGCTTTTCTTGAAGCAGCCGACCCAAATTTTGAATATTATTATTTGTATTATTGTCATTTGTATCACTTCCGGCCACTCCACCAACACCCGGAAATACTGAATTAAATGTGACGGGATTATGCAGTTCAAAAGATTGTTTTAAAAAAATTTGCGGTATATCGTTTAGGGTTGAACCATTCAGGTGACTAGAACTATTACTAATTAATTGTTCATTTTGATTATGATTTGGTTCTTGGGTGATGCGCACATGACGACGATAACGTTTCCCAATTTTTTTGATATACGTTTCAAAATGATTCCAATTAATATCAACTAAATAAGGACTATTTGGTACCGAGATTTTTTCCACGAAGGAATCACCCCATTTTTTTGTGAAAAATGTTACTTGTTTGCCCTTTGACGGATCATTTAAAACGGCTGGCAAATTTTGTGCGGCCGAAAATATTGACCATTGCTCAGGGCCTTTTGATAATTGATTCACATGATATTTGGTTACATGTGTTTCATAGTCCCGATCGTTTACACCATCTAATGGTAGTGATGCGCATACACCATTATATCCATATCGACAAACATACGAGCCACCTTCTTTCGTACAGTGGCGATCACGAAGATGTCTAAAACGAAAAAAAAACAAATTTAATTCTTTAAATCCCCTAATTAACTACGAATAGTAGTTAAATTACAATTTTTAAATATCCCTAAAATAAATTTACTAAATATGTACATAACAAGTTTCTTATGTACACATTTTGTAACTATATACTCCAGATAACTCAAGTGTTACCGAGAAATGTTTAATTATACATGGTATCGACAACTATACAAATAAGTGCAGTTCATTTCCAAAAATAGTTTAATCACTTTCACTTAAATTCTACTTGATCGAGTTTTTAGTTACTTTTTTTCTAGTTTACGCTTACGTGTTTCTAAAATATGTTTAGAAAAAAATTTGCCAAAAATAAATACTATGTGTACTTTATATAATATTTATTGTTAATATATTAGCGGCAAAATAAAATTGGTCACCAAAGAAAAATATATGTGCACCAACAGAATTTTGATACCCGAGATATTCCTTAATTAAGACGTATTTTTTTAAATCACATCAATGGGTCCCAAAACATTTTTTCTAAATTCGAAATTACGACCAAAGCCACGGTAGAAATGAAAGACAGCGAAATGAAATTCCCCGTGGTCTCAAAACGAATAACAAATCATTGAGGAAATGTTATCCTTAAAATATGGAACGAACTGAATAAGTTTTAAACACGCGTTTAATTCAGATAAGACCAAAGAAGTGATTTCAAACCCGATTTTTGATGAACGAAAAAATTATTTAGTGATCATTTCCTGGGATGACAAAAATTTATTTTGGTAATTATTTTAATTTACGCGAAAATTTAGACATTTTAATTTTTAAGGCATGTTTGGTCGGGACGGAAATTTAGAACAAGAACTCTGTCGAATTCCAGAAAATTTTCGGACCGATTGTATTTTAAATTATTCATTTATATTAAAACTACGCCAATACTAAAATAACCGAACAATAATGTTTGACCTATTGGCTTCTTGATTAATTGAATTAAATTCAATTTTAATATCTTCATGATCGTAATGGTAGTTTTCTTTGATCAAACAAATATCTACGTCCTTTGAAATCTACATACAATTCAGATCTGTAATTGTTTAAAGTTAATGATGTGTTCAATTTGCGATTAAATGATAAAAATATATTTTTACCTCAGCCTCATTTAGGATTTGAACTCAATAAATAGCACGGTTCGCAATAACACTAACGATTCTACTATTAAGCGTTGCAATAATAATTTAAAATATTTGGCCAATATTTTAACACCATTTAAAACAAATAAGTATCTACTTCCGACCTGATAACAATCAGTCATATCTAGGCCAATAAAGATAGGAGAGGCATATTCATATCAGAGCCGTTGAGACCGAACCCATCATTATTTGATAAGCCGACCGCGAAGTACAAATAAATGAAACCATATAGCGATAGTGATGTTATCAATGCCAACAAATAAAACGTGACACACCAATTAACAACTCAGAAATAGTAGAAATAGTAAATTTTAAGTAGCATCCGATTGGGTTGGCCAAGGATACCGCCAGGGCTAATCAAAATTCCAAATGCATAACATATTTTTGTAGATTCAGGAGATATAACTAACACGGATACTCACTTGACAAATTCATTTACACTCCGGAACGTTAAATTCTGACAATAGTAACAAGATTGCCATGCCTTGCCCAATATGTCCTGCTGATTATTATTATTTACTGAATGATTGTTCTGTTTACTATTAGATTCCATTACACAAAATCATTGTTTTCTTCAATGCAATCCACTCCGATTTTCAGTTCTACACAATTTTTTTTTTTTACGAGAACACAAAACTACGACACATCATCGAGACACATAGTATTGATATAGATAGAGCATTGCTTTTGTTATTTATTATGTTTATCGTTTTTATAGTCAATACAAATGTAATATTTTTTATTTAATTGATTTGAAAAGGTTTCTGTCGATTTAGAGGAAAACACCAATAAAAAAAAATTTGTACAAAAAAAAATCGAATGATTTTGACACTTAGCTCTTGTCATCATCACCCGAAAATTCGAACTCGAACATATATTATATATATTCAAGAAACTGCATTATCGACGCAGTACGTTTTTCGTAAATTTTTTGTATACAACGTAAAATGTGACGGTTATTTATTTACCATTTTTTAAAACCTTAGCAACAACTTTTGTATTTTATTCGTCATTTTTATAAAAATTTTCTACAATCATCTCACGTTTTTAACTGCGTAAATCAAATATAATATGTTAAATGCGACCACATTTAATGCACATGATCCAAAAACGTGCATGAGTCAACAGGCGATGAATGCACTGCACGAAATGCGAAATAGTAATTTATTATGTGACGCTACGATAAAATTAGACGATGGCACCGCATTAAAAGTTCATCGTGCGATTTTATGCTCGTGTTCAAATTATTTTCGTGTTTTATTCACAACGAGTTTAACTTCTGATAATAATGATGTTATAATTTCGGGAGTTAATGAATCTGCTATGCAGAAAATAATTGATTACGCGTATTTACGTAAATGTGAAATAACCGAATGGAATGTCTTTGAAATCCTTGTGATATCCGATTATGTCGGAATGATGGGGCTTGTTAAATTATGCATTGATTTTATGAAGAAAATACTCAAACCCGAGAACTGCATCAGCATTTGGCTATTCTCTAGATTACGATTTAGCTATGATATGGCCGAGACGGCCCGATCTTACATATTAAGAAATTTTATTTACGTTGCCGTTCGAAGTAGAGAAATCGTTAAATTAGGCTTGAACGATTTTTATGAAATTATAAACGATGATATGTTAAACACAAAAGACGAAGAGTCAGTTTGGGAATGCTGTATAAGATGGATCGATTACGATTCAAATCGTAGAGCAAAACATATTGCCCATTTGATGCGTGCCGTTCGCCTTGGTTTACTGAACACTAGGGTTAGTTATCATATTTTACCATAGTCGTAATTACTATATATACGTTATTCAAATTCAAATGTAGTATTTCATGCAATACGTAAAAGATCATCCTTATGTCACGTCTCACGATGAAACCAAACATCTAATACGAGAAACATTGGCATTCCTTTATGATTTGGATACGCTTTGTACACGTGATGATGAAATGTTAACTCCGCCATTTGCATTGCCTCGTTTACCACATGAAGTTATATTTGCGGTGGGTGGATGGAGTGAAGGACTTGCACAATCGTACATCGAAACGTATGATACACGAGCTGATCGATGGATTCGTGTGCTAGAAGAAGACCCGGTTGGCCCGCGCGCATATCATGGAACTGCAGTTATAGGTTTTACATTATACTGTATTGGTGGATTTGATGGGACAAACTATTTTAACACGTGTCGCGCATTTGATGCTGTTGAAAAGGAGTGGAAGGAGGTATGTTATTGATGTTCTCTCATTTATTCAATGTTTTTTTTTTATGTAATTTGAATAATTTTACAATTATTTGAGAAAAATTATTCAAATGTTTCTATTTTTATTCCGGTTTTGAACAAAATAAAAAATACAATCATTAGATAGCGCCTATGCATTGTAGAAGATGCTATGTAAGTGTTACACAAATGGATGGATTAATTTATGCGTTAGGTGGGTATGATGGGCAATCGCGTAAAAATACCGCAGAACGTTATGACCCAAGGACAAATCAATGGACAATGATTGCGTCAATGAATAGTCTGCGTTCTGATGCCAGTGCTTGCACTTGGGATGGTAAAGTGTATATTACTGGTGGATTCAATGGCCAGGAATGTATGAACTCGGCGGAATATTATGATCCAGAAATGAATTTGTGGTTCTCATTGCCAAATATGTTATCACGACGATCTGGAGTATCATGCGTTGCACATCGTGGTTTTGTATACGTTATTGGCGGCTTTAACGGTTTGACTCGCATGAATTCTGGTGAGCGATTTGATTCCAAAAATCGAGAATGGTCATCGATTAGTGAAATGTATCATCCACGTAGTAATTTTGGAATTGAAATTCTGGATGATATGATATTTGCAATTGGTGGCTTCAATGGTGCTGCTACGATCAGACATACCGAATGTTATGTGGTCGAAAATGATGAATGGCTTGAAGCAACCGATATGAGTATTAATCGTTCGGCATTATCGGCAAATGTGATTCGGGGTTTACCAAATATTCGAGTTTATATACATAAAGAACGACAAAAGTTAATGGAGGAACGCCGTTTGGGAATTTTGACGACAAATTTAAATGCCCAGCGAGATAGTAACGATTCCGATAACAATGAATTTTAGAAATAAATCCAAAAATACTTTGAAAGCTATAACCGATTTTAAGTTTTATTTTATGTTTAGTAGTCTTGTACTGATTCGGTGCGAGCAGTTCAAAACCTAGCCACCTGAAATATATTTCGATTTGATCGTGACAATCGTCGAGCTTCTTTTTTAATTTTATTTGGACTGTTAAAAATTTCAGTTTAGTTTTTTTATTTAAAGCAGTTTAACAATTTTCTATTTTTTAAAGAAAATATACACGATTACGACGGAAAATTCTTCCTCTTCTTCAAGAATTAATTTATTTATCCGCTAGAAAACACTTCTATTACATGACGTAAAAAATTATAGAGAACGATCGATCACACAACAACGCAAGGGCAAAAACAAACCGCTGGCAATATTATTGCATTATGTTCGAGCATGAAAAATATTTGGAAAATGGAACCGAACATGATACGAAAACGTGCATGAGTCAACAAGCTATGAATGCGCTCTATGAAATGAGAACCAGTAATTTGCTATGTGATGCCATAATTAAGTTGGACGATGGTACGGCATTAAATGTGCATCGAGCAATTTTGTGCTCATGCTCCAATTATTTTCGGGCACTTTTTACAACAAGCCTAACAGTTGATAATAACGATGTTGTTATACCTGGTATTACCAAATCAGTTATGCAAAAAATTATCGATTACGCGTACTTAAGAAAATGTGAACTGAATGATTGGAATGTTTTTGAAGTGCTGGTAATTTCCGATTATGTTGGAATGATGGGCCTCGTCAAGTTGTGTGTTGATTTTATGAAGAAAATGTTAACGTACGAAAATTGTATCGGGGTATGGTTATTTTCTAGATCGCGTTTTAGTTTCGATCTTGCCGATACCGCACGATCATATATTTTACGGAACTTTGTTGATGTCTCGATTAAAAGCGAGGAAATTCTAAAAATGGGACTTAACGATTTTTTCGAAATAATCAGCGACGATATGCTTAATACAAAAGACGAAGAATCGGTTTGGGAGTGTTGTTTAAAATGGATTGATTATGATCCTCCAAAGCGGGTTAAACACGTTACGAAATTAATGTACGCCGTGCGACTGGGCTTATTAAACACAAGGGTACGTATATCATGGCCATAATTCAATCAAAATAAAATTTGTGTATGTAGTGTATAAGTTATGATTTCAGTATTTTATGGAGAGAGTTAAAGAACATCCGTATGTAACATCTGTAGAAGAAACCCGTCCACTGATACGTGAAACATTAACATTTTTGTGTGACCTGGATATGATAACAACTCGAGATGATGAAATTACGACGCCGGCAATAGCGCTACCTCGATTACCGCATGAGGTGTTGTTTGCAATTGGTGGATGGAGTGAAGGTTTGGCACAACGATATATTGAAACATATGATACGCGAGCTGATCGATGGATTAGGGTATTGGAAGAAGATACAGCCGGGCCAAGGGGATATCATGGAACAGCGGTTATAGAACATAAACTATATTGCATTGGTGGTTTTGATGGCATGGACTATTTTAATACATGTCGCGAATTTGATGCAGTTAAAAAAATCTGGAAAGAAGTAAGCAAAGCAAATCTGTTATTCAAAGTATTCATAAATTATTAATGTTTTATAGATAGCTCCAATGCATTGTAGGCGATGTTACGTAAGTGTTACTGAATTGAACGGATTAATTTATGCCCTTGGTGGATATGATGGACAAAATCGACAAAATACAGGAGAGCGGTATGATCCCAAAACTAACCAATGGACAATGATTGCGTCGATGAGTATACAACGATCTGATGCCAGTGCATGTTCACTAAATGGTAAAGTATATATAACCGGGGGCTTCAATGGCCAGGAATGTGTAAATTCAGCGGAATACTATGATCCCGAGGTGAATATTTGGTTCCAATTGCCGAATATGCTATCGAGACGATCCGGAGTTTCATGTGTTGCACATCGCGGTTTCGTTTATGTTATTGGCGGTTTCAATGGATTGTCGCGTATGAATACTGGTGAAAAATACGATCCGGAAACCCAATCATGGACACCTATTCGAGAAATGTATCATCCACGTAGTAATTTTGGTATTGAAATTATAGACGATATGATTTTTGCGATTGGCGGATTCAATGGCGTTGCGACAATTGCACATGCTGAATGCTATGTAGTCGAGTCAAATGAATGGCTCGAAGCAACCGATATGAGTATAAATCGATCAGCACTATCAGCATCCGTAATTAAAGGACTGCCAAACATGAGAGATTATATTCATAAGGATCGTGAACGACTGATGGAAGAACGGAGATTAAGATTACTTTCGAGTGAAACGGAAAGTGTTCGTGAAATTTTGGACATTGACGAATCAACCGACTAAATTTATTAGTTTTCAAAAAATTTTTGTATTCTACAAAATTCCATGGTTTACGAAATAAACATTTTATTACACTTTTATGAATGAAAAATTATGTATTCACATTTTAAGGTTCGCCGCTGTTTAAATCAAAGAATTTTAATTTAAATATGCATTCCAGTTTTTTTTAAATAATTTTTATTTTTATAAAATAAATTTTTCTAATTTTCCATTTTTTCCATTAATAAAATGACGATATTTTTAGTATTGGCTATCTAAATCATCACTAGACTGCCCAGTTAATTGTAATACCTTTACAGCTGTTTCACTATGAACAATTTCGGGTGCTTCACAACTCGTATCCGATGAGGAGCACGTTTTGCATGCACACGTAATCGCCTCTAAATACTCATAACGTTTTGTATGTGGATGAGCCTCGGGATGACAATTTCGTAAAATTGCAAGAGTTTTTGCGCGCGTATTATGTACACAAACTGGATGAAATGATCGTTTGTATGGGAATTTCCAATCGGAAATTTCTTTTGATTCACAACGTCCCCAACAGGACCAAACGCTTACATGGTCCCAGCATTCATGTCCATTTTCATCTGTTTGTGTAATACGATATGTGTACATACGTCGATGGCATCCGAACGGCGACATTGTTGGACCTTCATTTATTGTTGTTACTTCGGCAGCTGATACATTTTGATGGAATAGCATATGGCATAATGTAGTTCCAAGTAATACAATCACAAGCCTACATGAAAATGAAACAAAATATTTATTTATTGTTGCGGGTCTCAAGAGACTTTTTCCAACTAAACAACTTCAAATTAAAAACCATTATTTACCTCAAAATTATTGAGAAATACATATCTTTGCACAGTGTTTCTTCACTCTACCGCGCTTGACTGCGGTACAAATTTACCAATAATTTTCTTACCACCTCACTATAACCGTTTTTTTTATTATAAATTCTTTTCAAGAAATGATACAACTAACTACAAGAACTGTTACACGACAAATGTTGAATTGACGATATGAAATTTCTGTTTTTATCTTAAAAATTGTTTGCAATGGCCGAAGAAAATCGCGCATGATTGAAATGAAAATAATTTCTGTGTGGATGATGAATATGTTTGAAATGCCCAATTAACCTTAATCTTCTACATAATATATGTACTCATACATAGAACTATAAATAGTTTTTTAAAAGTATTATGATTTAAGATTGATTTATTAAGGAATGATGTGTAAACTGTATGGATGGGATTTGGCTACAATAAATATTAAAAAATCCTTGCCAAATTAAGAAATGGTCGTTGGAAATTTTTGTTAAATGCATAACAAGATTTATCCGCTTTTAATTATCAAAAACTGGAAAAATGGTGCGCATGTCAAACATCCAAACAATTTTGGAATGGTAACTCTTTTACGTGTTAGAAATAAAATTATTTAAGACGAAACTCTTTTTAACATTTTATTAGTGATTCCTGTGACTGTGCAGTGAACAAATCAAATTAAAAAAAATTTCCGTTTGGAATTACGAGTGTTACGAGTGTGTCCATTATTTATTGTGTGACAATGAGATTGTTAATTTTTTTAGCAGCCTATCTTGTTGGAACGTTTAATTTGATATTTTGCCAAAATGATATATTTTCATCACCCGCTTGGCTGAAACCTGGTTGCCATAAAGTGGGACATACACGAAAAATTCGTATACCCGATTGTATAGAATTTAATTTTACGACAAATGCATGCCTTGGATATTGTGAATCGTATTCAGTGCCATCCGCGCCACGAAGCAATAATGCATTCAAACCGTTAAAACCGGTTACCTCAATTGGCCAATGTTGTAATATTATGGAAAGTGAAGATGTAAATTAGATATTTTTTTGTTCTAAATAATTTTATTGAATTTTTGATTACTAATTAATATTTCTAATCATTATTATTGGGTGATAGGTTGAAGCACATGTGAATTGTATTGATGGCATGAGGCGAATTGTGTTTAAATCGGCAACAAGTTGTCGATGTTTCCATTGCAAACGTTTATAAATGTTTTCAACCGCCAATCAAAATATTTACATACATACATATATACATACATACATTAGAAATCGACAATAGTCCTAGAATTATTTTTTTATTTTGTTTTAGATTGAAGGATACAGATATTGGCGTGGTCATGATACTACATACTATGTACTTATAAATCTTATAAAATTTAAATACGAAAGCTTTTATGTTAATTGTATATGAATAATTTAAATAAAAGAATTATAAAATGTTATAATTAAATTATGTTGTTTTCATTAAATTTTATGAGCTGGAATCGTTTGTAATTTTCATTTAGAATAACAGAATAATTTCGAATGGCATCGAAAACAAAAAAATGATAGTGAATAGCGAAGGTAAGTAATTATATAATTGATTAAAATCATTGAAGGCCAAACTATTACCATAGATAAAGAAGACTCTCTCAGCTATTACTAAACACAAATTAAAATATAATAAAACTCGTATTACGGATTAAACATATGTTACTCAATATTTAGGGCGGCTTGACTATTATTTTTAATTTAACCCGATTGTTTAAAGTTAAACTTACACCGTTAAAAGACCTGAATCACTTCTCTGGACTAAAAGCTGGTTGCATGAAGTTTGTTGCAAAGCTTGTTGCATGCTCTTTAAATCGAGTTATTCAGCTTAGAATCTTTATTCTAAATTTGATTGGTACATTAATCCTGATGGAATCAATTGCATTGTTAAACATGTATAGGTGCTGTATTTAAAAATAATGCCGAATCTGTATATTTACACTATACATTTTATACTTGCTCCATCTCCTCATAACACAACTTATTACAACAACAGCCATCATTATAAAAGCATAATAAAGACCTCCCAATCCTTTCTAATAACATATTTAAAGAGCGTTATAGTTATGAAAAGCTCAAACTATTGTATCACTACATTTTATCTTTTTTGTAAAATATCGATCGTTCATTTGAATTAAATTCCTGCATCGCAATATTATGGCCATTTAGCATTTCTGGATCATATCGTATGTAAAATTCAAATCAAAACTGTGACGATGAGAAAATTAAGCTTTTTGGTTGCAATGTGCATCTGCTGTATAATCAAGCGGTCAATTTCATTGGGATATTTCTAATCTTACATTCAAATTAAAACATCTGCCACTACAAAATAGGACTATTCCCTAATCTTTTGCGAATTAAACCAAAAATTTTCAAACTACCATAAAAATTATACATATTAACAATAATAAAATTTCTCATCCAAATGTAACTTCTAGAAGCAGATAACTAAAATAAAATTTAGCTTGAGGTGGCATTAATGAAATATTATTGAAAAAATTTAATATTTTCAGATAAAGGGAAAAGCTAGTAATTTAACACAGATTCTCAAACCATGGCAGATATTTTCCTCCGGACTAGAAAGTGTCATATACGTAATAACAAGTATACAGAAGCTTATCCCCTAAACGATCCTTATTTATCAAAAATCCATTCCATCCATTACTCCCAGGCAAGGTAAATAAAAAATATTGATTGATTTTTTCGGCTAGGTCTACACTAATTTCTCCAGAGACATAATTCCTTTCCAAATCGTTTACTCTTGAATGATTGAAGCAATTGATAATATCAAATGACGTCAATTATAAATTCTTCTTAATTTTCATATTTTATAAACGGATAACTGCGTAAATCTGGAAAACTTGAAAACTTCATGAGTTTGTGTTTTTCGTTTTTAAATCAACGGAATTAATTTCTAATCCTATTAGAATATAAATTGGTCAACATAATAAAGCAAACTATACAACATTAGTATGACGAAGATTGGAGTATCATAATCCTAAAATAATTTCCAGTACAAAATATAATGTAGGTCGTGATAACAAGTCTTTCATGTTTATATCCTTTATATATAAGACAACAGATTCTCATTTAAATTTGGTTAGTGTTAAAATATTTGTGAAAGCGAATAGTGCGTGCAATGAAACTATTACTGATTATTTTATTAATTTATTTTATTAAAACCAATTTAATTTTTGGAAATACAAATTATTCGAAAGAACCACCGTGGATGAAATCCGGATGTTTTAAAATTGGACATACGAGGCGAATTCGAATACCAGATTGCGTGGAATTTAATATTACAACAAATGCCTGTATAGGATATTGTGAATCGCAATCATTCCCTTCGAATATATTAAATAGGAAGTACGTTAAGCCAATCACAACAATTGGACGTTGCTGCAATATAATGGATACAGAGGATGTTAAAGTCGAGGTGGCATGTCTAAATAAGCGGAAACATATTGTATTCAAATCGGCAAAATCGTGTTCATGCTATTATTGTAAAAGAAATTGAACCTTTTAAACAATGTTTTAGATTTGAATTTTTTATTCTTTATTTGTTAAAATAAGAGTTTGTAGTTTTACATAATTTTTAAAATATAAGTTTTTTCTTTTGCGATTTGTGCTCAATAGTATCAAATAAACTAACGACACAAATTTGATCGCCAACAAAAACTAATTAATCAATAAAAAATTATAAATATTCACCAAAAAATTATCAAACAGTTTTTACGTTCAATTAATTATTTTTTTGCCAGAATCATGATTTCAGTAGAGTTGTCTTTAATCTAAAATCGCTTATGATAATTTACTTTTTCCTAAAAATATTAATTTTATTTTTTATACAAAAATAATTTTACAATTGAAATTACCTTTTTTATTTACTAAGAAATATACAAATATTTTGTGTCTTAAATTAAATAATAAATTTTTGGGATCATATCTTGGCTACTTAATAAAAATTTAAATAAAAAAAAAAAGTATAATTACGTATAATACTTTTACAAAATTACAGGCCTGATGATTGGGCGCATAACATTTTTGTTATTTTTTTCAACCAAAGATCATTTATATAATTATAATAATAACGCTCGTTGTGATTTAATAGATCTTTGAGTTTCGTACAAAAAAAAATCTTAAATTTATAAAATAAAATTTTTAAAACTGATTTTGTAGTAAATTTTTTCTTAATCTCCTGCGTTGATTTTGTATAAAATTATTTTTGAATTTAATGTAAAATTAATAGTCACCACGGTGACCGTTCTCAACAGGCCGAGAATGTGATCGTGACCGCACTTTAGAGTTTGACCTAGAACGTGATCTAGAATGAGATTTGCTGGCGGAGCGTCTAGGTGATTTACTACCACCGCGACCACGACTTACTGAACGTTTTGTTGTCCTCGACTTGGAACGATGTGGTGGTGATGATCTCCTGGTTTCCTTTGACTTCGATCGTCGTATTGATTTAGAACGTGTACGTTCCCTTGGGGGTGGACTTTTAGCAGCACGACTATCTCGTGAGTATCGACTGGTACGCGAATCTCTTGAGCCACGAGAATCGCGTGAACGTGATTTCGAGCGACTTCGTGATCGGGACCGTGATCTTGATCGCGATCGCGACCTACTTCGTGATCTTGAGTTATCACGCGAACGACTTCTTGATCGACTATACGATCGTGACCTATTTAAAATCAAAAGAAATTTCAAAATAAAAATTCTATATTTATATTTAACAATTAATAATTAAAAATATTAATTAAAAATCTATAAATTAAAATTAATAATGTTAAACGATACTAAATTTGGAAAAAAAAACTTATTCTAACTGTTCCAATGGATTATAAATTTGGAACAATTAAAATTTCCTGCTGATAAAAAAAAATTAATTTTTCAAACACTAAAAATTAAATAAAAAATATATTTTTTATTATCACAATATATATTTAAAAATAAACATGTTAAATTTTAAAAATAAAAACTCACACTGGTGAAAATCAGCAGAACTCTTGTGTGTCTTGTGTGATTTATATTTTCTATTAATTATAAACTTTTATACTCTTGTAGAGGAGAAGAAGCAAGAAGAAGTTCAATATATTGTAGGCTGTAGCTTGAAGCTAGTAGAAGAGCCGTTCTCGTATTTTTCTATTAAATTCACGTCGTAGAAGAATGTGTGTAGTCTCTACGTAGAATGTCTGTTTTATGGTTTTGAAGTTCTATAATATGAGATGGGTCTGTGTGTGTAGTCTAGGAGTAATGCTCATAAAGCAGAAGTATCGCGCATTTTGGAATGGCTCTAAAATTATTATTTGATTGATTTTTTTAATTTAGTTATTTAGTTACATGTAATTATAATTTTAAATATGTAAATTGATTAAAAACAAAAACAAAACAGATTGTAGGTATAAATCTAAAACTCATTGGTTTTTTGATTAGACACATCTTATTTTAGGTTTTAGTTAGAACAATAGTGAACCTTATTGTAAAAAATCGTAGATAAATATAATTTATTATATTGCTGCGAGAAACTCATTCAAAAACATAACTTTGAAATTTTATATTTAACACAAATCTTCCCTCGAATTCTTTGTCATATAATTCACAGAAACTATGTATGTATTACAGAAAAACTATACCAGTTATATTATTCGTTGAGAGTAATTTAAATTAATTTTCAAAGGTCGGAATTCGATATAAAGATTTCTATCGAGGAAATTCAAAAAATATTGGGGCTCTAAATAAATTCGGAAGATGTTATGAATCGGACTCAAGATCCAGAAAAAGGGAACTTTAATTAATTCAAACATAAATACTAATAATTTTGAGTATTGGAGACATCGACTAATGGATTCAATGACTCATTATGTATGAATGAAAATTAATTTTTAATAGTTCGAGCATTCGGTGTAAACCTGACAGACGAACGCGCACAACTAATAATCTAAGAAGAAATATCGACCTCAGTCGCATGAAAACTGTAGTAAAGCTTTTGAAAGAATATTATACTTGATATAAAGATTGTTCTATCCGCATAAGGATATATACTTAGTTTCAGAACTTGTTCACTCCCAAATAACTCTAAAAAAAAATAACAGGAACGACATGACTTAAACCTAACCTAAAATATATCTTAATATTCGAAGACTGCCGTTAATCATTTACTTAAGATTCAAACCGGTAAAATATTTTAAAATTGACAACAATGATGGCATTTTTATTATCGGTGACAAATTTTCGAAAATTCTACCTAGTTACATATCTAATTTCTATTAAGATCCCTAAATTAAAATGAAAATATCTAATCGGAGCGAGTTCTTGAATATTAAATAAAAAATTATACAAAATTAGACAAAAAGATAGGTTAGGATTTTCTTACCTGCGTCGTTTACTGCTGCGCCCATGGCGTCCACAATCACGTGCATAATGCCCTCGTCCACCGCACTCATAGCACCGATCTTCTGGATGGAATGGACGTCCTCGATTACGTGGTGGCGGCCCTCTAAAACCTCGTGTCGATTTACCATTTGATAATTCAACCCTAGCCCTGCGTCCACAAAGCGTCCTACCATCTAACCCGCGTACCGAATTTTCTGCATCGCGCGGCTCTTCAAACTCCACAAATGCAAATCCGGGTGGATTACGAGCTACCCAAACATTTCTTAACGGACCGTAATAGCCAAAAGCATCCTCCAATTCTTGTTTGCTCGCATTATTTCCTAAATCGCCGACATACACCTTACAATCGCTTGGATACCTTGACATTTTCTTCGACTGTACAGTGCACAAACAAAAACAAATATTGATTATACAAAATTACTTAAACACGAATAATTTCCTAGGTGGTTACCATATTGGCCGCAAAATAATTTATATTTTACACATAAAACTTATTTCTCTACTTGATTTACTTTTAATGGATCAAAAATTATTTCAAAATATTTTCTTCATTTCAAAGACGTTAACATGGCTGCCCCTCTTCACTACTGTATTGTATAAACGTTTTTTCTCAACACCCGGCTTTATATTTTCTAAATCAAGCATTTATATGTCCACATCTCTCTTTAACACGCCAAATCAAAACCAAAACAACGTATTAATATGCGCATGTGGGAAAGAGAAGAGTATAAAATTGACTTTTGCGCGTGTTTTTTTATCAAATTGGCTGCATACACAATTGCAAATATTTTTGTCGACAATGTAGATTTTACCGGGTTTTCGTTATTTCGTTAATTGAACCGCATAGTTACAGATTATTACAAAGCTACGGTTATAGTTTATTCAAAATAAAGTCTACTTTATAAGGTAGGTATCAAGTTTATGAACTGATGTTAGATCAGATTCAATGTCGTTTATCTTTGTTTTCTTCTACGAAAGATTAAGACAAGTTTCAAACAATTTAAAATAATGTATGTTAAATTTGAAAATATCGACCTTTCTATAAATAATCGCAGAATAGCAAGAAGAAAGGAAGGATTATAGAACGAGAGAATTTAAAAGAGTTACATTGATTCGGGATTGGGTCCCTAGCTAGTTAACATTCTCTGGGTTTCATTTAGATTAACTAACAAATTTCTAATTTGCTTGTCACATAACTATAAATAAATAAATATTTTAACAGTCAAATCCGAATGAGTTTGAAAACAAAATTTCCATTTTAAATAAAACTTAATAAACTAATAAAAATATGGGAATTTTGCTGACAAAGTAATTTTCCAGTTAACAACATCTAAACTGTTGCGTTTTATTAATGGGAAATCTCTCCGTTTGAGTATCACAGGTTTCAAGTTTTGGGATGATACCAATTTGAATACCAATATTACATTGTCCTAGTGGACAATGATTTATTAGTTTTAATTAGTCGAGTTGATTGATTAATTTAATTTGTGAAGGGGCATTTACAATCGATTGAATCGACACTGGTAAAGGTTTTAGTATCAACTCTGATTAGTTAAGTATTTCCTCAGTAATCTCTTCAACTTGTTCATTGTTAGAACAACACTTTGTCGTCTTGGCCCTGATGACGGACTTAGTCAGTAATAATTAAAAGGTATTTGACTGAATTAAAGAGTAATTGACTGAGTTGGAAATTATCAATAGCATAGCGTTTTTTTGAGACCCTTTTATAAAACCCTTGTGACACATGATCCATTTTAAATAAATGGATATAATTACATTTTGACTTGATTAAGTACAGCTTCATCATATTTAAATGTTCCACAGTTGAACTAATCTGAATTTGTCATAGTAATTTAAATTTTCAATAAATCTCGTTAAAATCATCATGAGAGCCAACATGTTATCGAATCGGTTAAATCCATCCATATTTAAAATTTAACCGGTTCACATATTTTTCTTTTGTTTTTGTTTTTATTTTCGATTTTTTCTACTGTATTCTTGTATTGAACACCGACAAGGCAAAACACTGTTAAAATTTCTTTACTCGTTTTTACTTTTACAACATTTTTTTTGTGTCAGTATCTTATCAGTTTTGTCTATTGACTGATATGTCAAAAATTGGCTGTCGATCGGAATAAGATTTTCCATACTTATATAGTGGTTTTCTGTGTACATGTTATATCCATAATAAATTATAATACAAATTTATTAAGGGAAAACAAATTTAATTGTGAAAATGATTTTTGTTTTGTAAAGAATAAAATTATCAATATTTGTGTTTTTATTATAAAGTGAAAATTTAATTATAAGTAGCCAATTAAAAAAATAAAAAAAATTGAAAATAATATTTGTGGAAATTTTTTAAATCCGGGAAATTTTATCAAAATAAACAAAATGTCCAATAATAATATCGATAGTGAAAATTTAATTATAAATGAAAATAGTTACGGCAATGAAATAGGGAATAGTGAAACTAAAATCGAAAATACTAGTAGTGAAGTGATGTACCGAATGCATGATCCGTTAAAATTGATTGAATTATTTGAAAAGCTATCGTTTACAACCGATTCGATTGAATTGCAAAAAATTATTAATAAATATGTAAGATTTATTTAAATATAATTGTATTCTTTTAGTAGCGTAGTGACTTAAATTTGCGACATCTCGCTGATAGATACGCAAATATGCGAATTCGATTTCGATACAATGTAAGTAGCCATTTTATCGAAGTCGCTGCTCTTTAAACCTTTAGTGCAGTTGCAAGACTCTTCTCTCAATTATCATTTTTGTTGAAATTGAAAAATTTTGAAAAGTTTCAATTAAGAATGATTTGTAAACCTAACTGGTCACCAATCATTTTTCAGGTGAAATCTAACAACCTTAATCGAAGAGTTGATGGAATCATCTAATATACCGTGTCTGCCATTTCCATCAGTTTAACCAATTTTCATAATTTTTAGTAACTAAGGCAATCTCGGTAAATAAACTGATTTGACCAATAACATAAATCATACTTGGCGTACTTACACATCTAATGGCAATGTCATGAACTTTCACTCGAACTTGAATTTAGCCAATCATTAATCTTAAGGATGACGATTGGTAGTATCAATATGTAATGTAATTTTTTTTTGGATTTTCCTTAAAACCTGAGATAAGCAAAATTTTTGAAAACTCAATGAAGTTGGAGCAAATGTTTACCTAGGTAGTAAGTATGTTTTTTCTCATAATTTCTGAATTTCACACCAGCATAATTATAAAACCATAAATTCGCAGATAAAATGTATACATACCTACGTGCCAAAAAAAATGTTTATTTCATTTTTTCAACTCACTCATTTAAAAAATAAAATCTTAAATTTTTGTTTATTTTATTAATGTACTTAATGTTTATTTTTATCCACCTACAATACAAATAGATACATATACTTGGTTACATAGACACAAAAAAAAAAAAAATCTTATTTCTTTAAATATACACGAGGATAATCTTATCAAACGCCCCAAAAATGGCAAAAATTTTCTACTTAGTTTTTATCTAAGATTCCTATTTAAGTTTCATCCTTACATACATACGTACACGTACATACATTGTAAAGATTATTTTTTTAAATTAATTAATAAGTAAGAATTTAATTAAAATAAACAATAAACTGGGAATAGGGAAAATTAATTCGTAATTATGATAGTAATTAAATTATGTAGGTACATATAAATTATAAAATATTTAAATAAATAAAATGATTAAGTAATTATTAATTTGGTTAAGTTGAAATCGAACTTTTTTTGTGAAACCAAATCAAATAAATTGTAAATTAATTTAATCATGTATAAATATTATACATAACTAAAAGTTATATCCAAATTAATAAACTGTATTATTCTCATCTTAATTTCATGTAATTCAATTACGAATTGTTGTTTTAATACAATAACAATAATTAACACATTTATTAAAGAATTGAAAAAGAAATCAAAAGAATAATTGATTTTTCCGTATTAAGTAATTTTTTTTTGCGCTGCTATAATTTGAAAATGCGATAAGCTTAGTGTTCGTAATTTGTTGATAATTAATTAAATTTTTTTTATGAGCGTCAATAGTAATTGTAAAAGACGATTTTATTTATTTTATACTTCTAACTGTTTATATTGCATTATTATATGGTGACGTAAAATCGGTTGAACTTGATCCGCTTAATGAATGTTTTGTTCGCTATATAGCTCAATGATATTCAACTCGTACCAGATTGAGAGCTACTTTATATTAGGAAAGCTCGATGATCGACGTCTACAACACTTTTAAAAAGCGAGCAGTCAAATTTGTTGACTAGGGCCTGTTTCACCTCAACTTTGCACTTATCACTTTGCAGACTTGCAAATTTACAAATTTAATTAATTTGATTTCAAATGTGCTAAAGTACTTTGTAAATAAAATACAAGGACAATGCAGTTCAAGTGTTAATACATACTTTGCAGTTGTTTCATAATTTTGCATATCATAAGCTAAAGAAAAATGATGCTTTGTAGTTGGTGATTAACTGATATGTCATAAGCTATAACTTTTTTAGTTATTTAATTTTTTTAGTTAATTACCAACGAAACAAACAAATTTTCTGGGAAGAATTTTAATATTTTTAGTGGGTCTTCTTTTACAGAAATATTTGGGATAAATTGCGAGCAACCTGAATATATTTTGGATATATTTTGTTTAAGTAGGACAAAATCGTAGGACAAATTTTATTTGAAATATATGTATAAGACAAAAAGCGTTGACATCCAATGGCGGTAAATTCCAATCTCATGAGCTCCAACCATACTTTTCGTTTGTCTTCTTCAATACACCGTTTTCATTTATTCGCTCGTACACCGTGCTACAAATAATTTTTGTTTGAGAAACATCATAAATTTCTTGGGTTTGCTCGTATGGCATTTAACTGATAGCCACGCTTCGTCTTACAGGCAAATTACCACCTTACGATCACAATTATAATAAAACATAATTTATCTAGCCTGTCTTGAAAATCACACTAAAGCACAAGTCAATTACATTCAATTGTAAATTTGATAAACGTTTAATTAAACAAAAATCATTAGCACTTAGCGAATCGTACCATTTTTGCAAAGTATTTTTGTTTAACTTATTTTTTATTTATAATAAAAGTAACATTCTAAAAGCACACATATATTTTATTTGTGATTTTCGAAATTAAATATTCAAGCTTTTCAAAATAATTTTTTTTTAACAGAAAGTGAAAAAAAATTGCAAGTGCAAAGTTGCTAAGTGTGATGATGATGAAACAGGCCGAGATTTATGGAAAACCATTACTTATACTACGCGTACTTACTTATGTATGTATAGCGTTCCAAATTTTTGATACGGCGGACATAGCAGAATAATTATTATGTTAATTATGTACATATTTAGATTCCCTAATTCTACATCTTACTAGATTTAAATTCACTTCCGCATTGGTTATAATTCAAGAAGCACAGTAATTTCCCTCATCTAAACTTTTTTTACAGTGGCAACCTTTGCAGAACTTCATCCTAATAATAGCCTCAACTTCAACCTTATTTTGGATTTGTTATGAAATATACTGTTAAGTTCACTAGTTTCAACTCGATTTCGGTTATTTTGTTATAGCAATTTTAGTAGCAATATTGTATAAAAACACCATTTAATCATTTCATTAAAAAAATTAAATTAAAAGCTGTCAAATTAAATTATATAATTATTTATACATTATTATCTTTAACAATATCAATTAATCCTCAAAAATTAATTGCAGCTCGTTATTTGATTGATAAAAACTTATTTTAAATTCAATCAAACCTATATGTACGAGTATGTATATATGCAATGATAATACCTGTTTGTATAGTATATGTACATACTCATACTTGTTGAATTGTTGGCTGATTGTTGGACATTTTTTGGTTACCAAAATAAAAAAAAAAAATTTAATCAAACACACGTTATCAAGCATGAAAAGCATAAAAACTGCAACATAATCAACATATATTATAGTCTGTAGTCTTTACATATTGAAATTTTAGAAAATATTTTATAATTAATAAGGTAGCTATAATTATGTGTCTTATCAGAATCATGTCCGTTATAAAAATTGATAAGAGTTGGGTTCGATTAATTTAAAATAAAAGTTAGTCTATTTCCAGCAGTTTAATTTTAATATATATTCTAAACTTAAGTAGATGAAATTCTAAAAAAAACGACAAAAAAATGGTAGAACGTAGAATTTCAATTACTTATGTTAAATAAAATTGTAGATTGAATGGATAGTAAAAATTCTGCATTGCAGCAGATTTTATTATTTGTATTTAAAACCAAAATTTGTAGAGGGTATATATTTGATAATGGTAACACATTTTGGTTAGTTTAAAACATATGTATCTTCAAAATTTAATTATTTTTGTACACCTTTTCGTTTTCGTAAAATGGCGGTTCATATTCTATGAAAATATGAAAACAAGGAAAATATTGTCATTAGTAGGAAAAATCAATAAACCATTAAGATTCAAATCGCAATTGTCGTTTTTGATATTATTTTCATTTGCCAGTGTAGTTTTCTACTTTTGAAATTAAAACGATTTGAAAACAACCAATGTTTTATGGTTATCTGAATTCACCCGAAAATAAGTACCTTACTGAGATATCACAGAATTTTGTTCCATTTAACAGATCAATGTTAATCGTTTCCAATCAATTTCACTTCTGGGCATAAAATTTTTATAATCGGGTCTGGTTTATATTTAATTACCTTTATGCTTTCAATTTATAAAGAAATGTAACTCGAATAATTTCACCTTAAATTAAAATGATATGTGACTTCAATAGTGTAGGTGGAACCTAAAACTTTGCAATATACTTTTATAAAAATTCTTCGTTAATTGGTTAATTAATTATGGAAAGCTCTATATTCTTACCCTAAATACCTTAAGTTTGTTTAACTCTTAAATATTTTCTCAAGAATTTTGGTAAATTTATTTAAAAAATAACCTAATAGCACGCTTGTATCACTTTTTGCATCCAAATCGCACTTAAAACTGCTGCCATCGTCATTTCCTAGACAAAATCAATACGGAAATCTTTTGAGTTTTATGTATGAGCATATTGAAACGGAACAAGCCATAAAAACATGTTTTCTTAAATTTAAGATGAGTTTATGTTTTCAATGTTTGTGCTCTATTTATTTATGGTAACTACTGTACTAAAAATATTTAAGTCGTTCAAAATGATGAAAAATATTTGTAGTGAACAAAAAAATAATAAAATAGTCCCAAGTAAAACGGAAATTTCACTTTATGTTTCAACATAAAAACAAATATTATTTACCATACGCATACATACATACATTATGTTCCAATATTAAAATATAGAATTAAAATCAGCCTCTGGAACGAAAGGAAAATATAATAAATTCGGATGGTTCTACACATTATTGTACATAGATACTGTATAGAGCTTCCGATGTTTGGTGTTTTGGAAAAGCTTCAACCATCGACTGAACAACAAACAGTTTATAAATTTCATTTTTATTGTGAATAAAAAATTAATAAAATTGAATTACTTAAATCAAGGCCATATAATACAGGTCTGATTGTACATTACAATTCATTCATAAAATTTCGATATAAAATATAAGTACATAGTTGTAGTTTTAAATTGAATGATGATTTCATTGAATAAATTGCGCTACAAATTATACAAATAATTAGACATAAATTGTAGGTACTTTTATCAAATTGAAAAAATAAAATTGATTATTTGAGTTAAATATGACGAATTGGTAATTAGGAAAGGAAAAAGTGATCCAAAGTTTTGTCAACTTGGATCGTAATTTCTTAGGGTTTAGTGCGATAACTTGATAAGTGATACGAAATAGGGAACATTTAACATCTTATATTAGTTGAGAGTTCATATTTAGTTCATCTAACACTCAGTTGCAATTATTAATTTAAAATATAAATAAAAAAGAAGTGTCGTCGAGAACAGGCGGAATGCGTAAAGTGTAACATACCCCAAAACAAAATAAAAATGCGAACATAGGAAATATTGCATTGACATCGACAGATATCTGACGGCCTAAAAGAAAATGAACGCCGTGACCAGCACCAAGTGGAATCTTAAACAAATTCTTCAGGCTAGCTATGTCCGAATTAGCGCTTGGCAACCGGTAATTGAAACAATAATCGTGGGAAACTTTTTCATTTCCGTTTCTGTTAAAAGGGAAAATATTTAAAAAACAAATATACAACCTCGTTACATTGATGCATACAAAGCATTGGTTAATCACTTTGATAAAGTTGGTAAGTGATTTTGTACGTACCAACTACAAAGTCAAAAATGCTTAGTGATTATAATTAAAGGAGTTGAGAGTTCCGTGAACACCAACTTTTGTTCCGTCTTGAATTAGAACCCGACGATAAAAAGCTAAAGGATGGCATCTGATATACAATATAAGATATTTATTGCATCGAAGAACCTGGAAAATAAAACCAGGCGAGTATAGTGTGTTAAATGTCAAGAATACGGCTACACCAAAGCCTACTGCACGCTAAATGATGTTTGCGATATTTGCGGTGAACTTCATAACTCCAAACAATGCAATAAAACACGGGCATTAAATTATAGAGGTTGTCCAATCTATCTAGAATTGAAACGAAAAATCAGTCCTATACAGCGAGTTTAAATTACACTCATCAACTAAAATAAGTGCAACCAAAAGAAATATTTGCTAATCATCAAAAACATTGATCTGAAACGACCTAGAAACTCACTTTACTAAAAAGATTTATTTTAATATTAATGGGTACTCAACTTATACTATGCATCCGGGTGGCGAATCCCATGGTGGTAGTGCTGTATTGATTAAAAGAAGTTTAAAATCCTTTGAACTTACGAAATATCACAAAGACCATATTCAAGCAACGAATCTTTGCCTGGAAAAGTGTTCCAGCAGAAATCCTAAAAGAGGCTTTTGAAATTAGTAGCAAAAAAGCACACCCAATATCAGTATTTCAGAAAGAGTTAATAAAAATCCAAGAACTAATCCAAGAAAATTCGGTGGCAATGGCATCAACAAAAGTCACCGTGGCTAAAATGGAAACTGAATCTAGCAATTAAAAGTCTGAGAGTAGCTCTGAGGAAAAATTAAGGTGTCTAGAATCATTTAAGTAACAGAGCTCTCGGCTTTAGATAGAACTGATTACTTATTGTGGAAAGTCATAAGAATTTTTAAACGAACAGCAAACTCGACCCCACCCGAGGAAATTAGCAACTGTATGCGACCAGAACAATTGGTGAATAACTCGACCATTAAACCTTTAAAATTTAAGTGAAAGGGAGTTAAGAATACAATGAAATAAAATATAACACATTATAAGTGGTTTCGGTGTTTTGAAATCAGCACTGAAACTGACGCTTTTGGTTCGACGCATCTTTCGAAGCATCGGGTGATTTAGACCCGAATGATGTTCTTAAAAATAAAATTTGAAGTTGAGTTAATTAAATCTTAAAACGATAAGGTTACGTTAGCATATAAATATCCGTCAGCAAGACAAAATAACCGACCACCACTTTTTACAATTGATTGTTAGAAGATTGTTTTCATTCATAAGATTTTTATACTTTAGTAATAGCAGCTGGACTATAAAAAGCACAACTGCAAAAATATTCAGAAAAAAATCGAGATCTACCTAGGTCTTTTTAATAAAAATAATTCTGCCAATGGGGTTATGGGGATTTTCGCTTATGGACCCTTATTTGATCGACCATGGCATCTTCCAAACTAAATAAAACTTCCTCGTGGTTGGAAAATCTATTTGTGGAATTTTTTATATTCTTTTAATTGGCAGATCTCTGGATGTAATTGGTATTAGTAATTAGTCGAATCGATGATGTAATTGATTTTAGGTTGTATATTATAGTTTGAGAACATAACCAAAGTTTACGGTGGCTTTGCTCTATACCCTGCTCTCCTCCCTCTGGATCCGCGCTTGCTACAAGTATTTACTCTGTCAAAAATCAGAAATTTTGTTTTAAACTCAAATTGATTAATTTTAGGTTCAAGCATAGAACACAACATAAGAATACCAACTTTCATATATTGAAATGGCATTCGAAGAATCCAAACCAATATTTGTATATGAATTTTGTGGCTACGGAGCAAAAACGAGAACACAATATGTTTATTAATATATCACTTATTCTTTTTCGCATTATTTTGATGAATAGCAAAAAAAAAATTATTTTTTATTATACGAGCAGTAGACGAAATTTTATGAATGAAGGAAACAATAAAAACACAAATGCTTATGAATTTATATTTTATAGATACATATATACATATGTATATACAAAGATGGGCAAAGGAAAATAAAATTTAATTATTCATCAGAAAAGTCAAAACAAATTGATTTTCCGTTTTAGTAATAAAAATGCAAACATTATATGGTTAACCATTTTAGTTTAATTTTTTAATATTTTTAATTTCCTACATCTATGATTTGACATTGATCGCGATGTTTTTTTCAAAAATTCATTATTAAGAAGAGACCATTTACAATTTTTCCTCATTAAGATCAATATAAAATAATGTATAAGTTTCTGAATATGATCGAAACAGATATTATTATTATCGGGCAAAAAAGAATGATACTCCTGTTTTATCATTACTATTGATTTAGTTGTTAAAAATTCGACAATTTTGGGTGAACTACAATTATTATGGTAATATTTGTATTTGGCTCAAAGTGCTGCTTTGTTAACTTTGGCAATAGTTTGACATTTTGGAGGCAATCAAAATCGAATAGTTTTCGAATCACATTTATATCACAAACTCCAATCTCCGAATGCTGAATTTGATTTGTTAAAAAAGAGTTTCTCGCTGATTTAATCAAATGAGGAACATCAAACTGTGCTAGAATCCTATGTTCATTAACAAAAAAATATGGTTCTTCAGAGGTTACTCCCAGTATTTTGTACGCAGCAATATTTGTAGCCGCTTGATCGCAAGTTACCATTACGAGATTTAACTTTAATACATCTTTACATATTCGTATGTTTTCTTTTAGCAGTTCTGATAATTCCAAGGGTTTGACAGAGTTATTAATTAATGTATAATTTAATACATATTTCCAGTCATCCACCAATCCACGAAGCATAAAAAATAATGCTGAGGTTGCTAATTCCGGTTTTCTTTGGCGTCCATCGTCACAGAACCCTTCCACTCGATCTAAATAGACATTAACTGTTAAGTCTTTTTTTATATGTATTTCATCAAAACTTAAAATACATAATTTTGATTTACATGACATAGAGTCAAAAATTTTACGAAGTTGGTTAACTAACACACTATTTGTTCCTGGAGGTATAAATTTGATGGGAGACCATTTATATATTGAAGAGGTAGACGGCAGCTTTAAATTTAATTGGTCTCTTAAATATTTGTATGTCGAAGCAGATTTGTAAAATAACGACTGTGCAAAAAGTTTGTCGTTAGTATTATAATAAAAATCTTCTTTAACGAGAAGTTTACAAACATTTTTGGTATTATCGTTCACGGTGAGCGTATCGATATGATTATCAATATTTTTTAATTTGTTATATCTTAACTGAGATCTCTTATAGATCCGCATCAAATTATTATACTTCATTTTCAAAGCCTTATAATTGCGTTGGTATTTTTGAATGTCCTTTTTATAATTTTGAACAATTTTGATATTTTGTTGGCATTTGTCGCATGTATATGTATATTTTTCGGTCTCTTCACAATGGGCACAATTTATTGAATTAATAAGTTTTAGGAATTCAGTTTCTTCATCAGGTTTATCAGTTTGAGTACTGATGCTGTTTATCGACGACTTTAATATATTGTGTCTATCTTCCTCGTTTAGATCAAAATTGTTGGAATTACCAGATATTTCTACGTTTTCTTCGATATTTACCCTTTTTATAATATTTAATATCGGAACAGCATGTTTTACCAGTCGATGTGAAGATGAAATTTGTTGTTGTAAAAAGTGCTGTTGACATACATAATTATGTTTGTTACACATTTCAGCAGCAGTAAGTCCGATAGAGTCTATCCAGTTTTGCGTTTCAATAGCATTTTGTGGAAATTTAAAAAAATGTAAGTCCGTTTTGGTCGATTTTAATTTGCAATTCGGAACAATACAAATTACATGTTTTTTTCTTTTCTGCAATTGGTTTGATGCTAAATTTAATTAATAAATAAAAATATAAATTGTAAATGTAAACAGGATTCAACGTCGCGTCATCAGAATAATACGTAACCTTAATCTTACTCAAGAGCTAGCATCGCAGGGATGTTGCACAACTCAAAAAAAATTGTTTAGTATTTGCTATATCGCAGTCTTCAGAGGCAAGAAATGTAAATAAATGTGAACAAAGTAAATATAATGGTTTTTGTTTTGTATCGCGTTGACCGGTATTTTAAAAACTAGTAGAATTTATACAACATACATAATTTAAAATGGTATAAACCTTAAATGTTTCTACAATTAACTAAAAAACACTATTAGCAAATCATTCCCATCACTATTTTAATAAACTAAAATTGTTGGTTATAAAGCACTTCAGAAGAAATTAACTAATGTTCAAATGAAAAACGCTCTTTGGTAATATTGAGATTACGAATGATTTCAGAAAAACGAGTAAAGTTATCTTAATTAAGAATTATTGTAAATATTAAAATGTATTTTTAAGTAACTTACTTCTAAAATTATTTTCCATTATTAAATAAATTGAATTGAATTATGTAAATTAGCTATACTACTAATGATTTAAAAAAATTTAAAATAGTAAATAATATCCTTTTCATAAAGGAGCGTGCTATCGCTTTCAATAGCTTTTTTCGTTTACAATTCGTTTGACTATTTTATAATCAATAACAAAGTATTAGTAACAAATAACGGTTCACATTATATATCCTATATATTTTATCCTATTTATTATATAATATCTACTATTCCTAACCTTTTCATTTTGCAACTCAATAAAAAAAATTAACGGTATTCGCCAAAAACAGAGATCAAATTGGAAATTTCACTAAAATCATCATTTACAACAGAGAAGTATTGAATTGATCGCCTGATCACCTATGATTTATAAAGGATAAATTAGTATGCCAACAATATGACTTGTAATATAGAAGGTTTTAATGATCACACACAATCAATTTTTGTACCACCATAATGGTCGAGTCCGATAAATATAATTTTTTTTAAATTTTCAAAGAAACCTGTATTTTATTATGTTAATAAGTTTATTAAATTTTTTTTACCTTTCCCATCATTGTATATATGGATGTATATAAAATATAAATACATAATATATATATGTATATGTATATCGTGTTTTTGTTGTTTCGTTGATTCATAAAATTTCGTCTACTGCTCGTATAATATAAAAATAATTTTTTTTTGCTATTCATCAAAATAATGCGAAAAAGAATAAGTGATATATTAATAAACATATTGTGTTCTCGTTTTTGCTCCGTAGCCACAAAATTCATATACAATTATTGGTATGGATACTTCGAATGCCATCTCAATATATGAAAGTTACTATTCTTCTAAATCCTTATTCTATGGTTCAAGCACAAATTCCAACTTCATATACTTATATGTGAGAGACTGATTGGATTGCCGATATCCCATTTTGTTGATATATTCAATTTTTACGAAAGATGCATTCATTAAACGTGGAAGTGAAATCAAAACTGGATACAATTTTATGCAAATACAAAAAACTCATTTTAGAACTCATATCGAAAGCTTTATTTTTATTTTAGCCCGTTAATTGTATGGCCCTTCTTAAATCAATTTTTGTCGCTACTCCGTGTTCATTTAGAATTTTTTTTACAACCGTATTCTAAATGTTTAATATTAAAATAATTGTAACCAAATCGTTTAATTTATTAGCATATATCGGGTGTTTTTTTTAAACTGAGACGATCAAATATCTCGAAAAATAGCCACTCTACGGAAAAAATGTCCATAATCAAAATTTAATCATACCGCGGGGGAAATACATTAGTGCAAAAAAAAAGTCCCCCCACCCCCGCTTTGTAGGTGGGGCGGGGGTAACTTTTAAACTAAGATAGGAAGCCATATTTTTTATTGCAGATACGGATTCTACGACTAAAAGTACGTATGATTTGAATAAAATATTTTGTTCGGTTCATGATAGATGGCGTTGCAATCGACGAAATTCAATTTTTTCAATTTCTCCTTCTTAGAACACACGCATTCGATTATGCAATACGTTTGAAATAAAAAACATCACGTTTTCATTGGAAATACTCGAAATTCGTCATCAAAATAATTTATTCAGTTTTGTAAATCTAAATAAGTGTTCAAAATTAATTTCAAGTTTTATTATTAAATTTCAAAAATACAAAATTCAGGCCATCATTTTGAACACTTATTTAGATTTACAAAACTGAATAAATTGTTTTGATGACGAATTTGGAGTATTTCCAATGAAAACGTGATGTTTTTTATTTCAAACGTATTGCATAATCGAATGCGTGTGTTCTAAGAAGGAGAAATTGAAAAAATTGAATTTCGTCGATTGCAACGCCATCTATCATGAACCGAACAAAATATTTTATTCAAATCATACGTACTTTTAGTCGTAGAATCCGTATCTGCAATAAAAAATATGGCTTCCTATCTTAGTTTAAAAGTTACCCCCGCCCCACCTACAAAGCGGGGGTGGGAGGACTTTTTTTTTTGCACTAATGTATTTCCCCCGCGGTATGATTAAATTTTGATTATGGACATTTTTTCCGTAGAGTGGCTATTTTTCGAGATATTTGATCGTCTCAGTTTAAAAAAAACACCCGATATACTTATACGCTTTAATCGTTTATTTTATATACTTAGATATAAAAATATTTCAATCCACAATTACATAAAATGAAAATATGTCTTTAATCAACATACACGTTTTATACAATTTCACAACCATTCAAGTAAAGATATTTACTTACTTATTTACCTAATTAGGGAAATGTTAGCAAAATTAGTATAAAGCATAATTCTCATTTATTTGCCAACTAATCTGTTAATTAACATCATACTAATATTTATTTTAACCCTCGACAAATTTCAATATGGTTCTGTGGAAAATTTTTACATTCGATTGCACCCAAATAAATTAGATTAACAAATTATAAACAAAGAGATTACTACAAAATAATTGTAACTAGAAATATATATAATTGCTTTATTTATTGTAATCACCATACATTTTAATCTCAAAAATTTTAATTATTATTATCTAAGTTAAATAGTTAAATAGATTTTAAAAACCAAAGGAATCCGTAACGTTTATGTTGAATTCCTTTAAACAACTTTTTATGTCGTGTTTGTACGAATTATTAAAAAATATTATTTCCAACACTGTAGATTTGGACAACCGATACATTATTGAATATTGAGGATGTGTCATTTGGGCAAAAAATTTGACCAGTAAATTCGATCAAAAGACTTAAAGGTCTCACTGTACCGTTTAATAATTTCCATTTAAGCAAAAATTTGTTTAACAAATAATAAAATTTTTTGTTCGAATATTTAAGATACATATTTAGATTAGAAAATGGGATAATAAGAAAACGATATGTACCATAAACAAGAAGATATACGTACATATGTATGTAACTGCTATTTAAATGTATATGTATGTATAAGTCTGAAAAAATTACATATCTATATACATATATGTATATAAAGTTGATGTTTTTAAAAATGTAATAATGTCTTAGATGATTTTGCCGCATATTGTGATTTGGTTTTTCTCTCTTATATTATTGTATGTATGTATGTATATAAGAATATGAGCCTTATGTACGTATATGCGTTGAGCAAGTTTGTTGTAACATTTTTTGTCAGAAAATAAACCAATTTCCATTTCACTATATACATATAGCTATATATACAATAAAAATATATACTTTTTAAACTTGATTTAGGTCAATTTCAATATGTAAACATAATTTTATTTTTCATGTACATACTTAATTCAATTTGTTTTTGTTTACTATACATAATTATTATAATTTTTTTTTGAACATCGTGCGGTGAAGATTATAAACCAAAATTTTAAGACATAAATATTAAATATTTTATGTAATTAATATATCTAATATAATTGTGCTAATTTTAACACATTTACATTAAGTACTGAAGAAACTGCCAATTTCTGAGTTGCAAAGTGGTTCTTCTTAAATTTGTTTAACAGATTCGTACAGTATAAATATTAAACAATTTTTTGTACAAATAAATCGATAAAAATTCAAATTTATTCGGGGAAATTGACTCTCGCAGTGGAAAATTTTATATGAATTCATCCTCTTGAAATTGGAATTGGAATTGGATTTGAATAGTATTTAAAGGTTTAGATATGTTAGGATAATCGCTCCAACGAACTAGCATAGTTACAATCTGGTACCATATTTTAGGTTTCCCCCTCCTCACTCACAGAACCATTTAATTCTGTTGTGCGCTAGACGAGGACAAGTGCAATGCAGATGGAGTGCTGTGTCTTCCTGCCCCTCATCTTCGCAACTACGACAGAAACCATAAGTGAGAACGCCCAGTTTACGCGATTGGTTACATATGAGACAATGTCCCGTTATAGCTAGTACAACCATACTAATGAGGTGCTGGCGGGACCTAGACCAGTCAAGTTTAGGCCATGTCGTTTGTTTTTCTCATAGCTTCCTCCTGAAGAAGCAGTTTGCATGAAGCAAGCGGTATTTCGATATCCAGCCTGCTTTGTGAAATCATCTGCCCTTACATTCCCCACAATATTGAAATGTCATACCACCCACGTCAAGCGAATGTTAATCTGATCGGGCATCTAATTAAAGATGCCAGAAAATTATGGGCTACCTCCGACGTACAAAAGTGTGATTGCAGCGTCTAATGGAAGCCTGACTGTAGGTAAAAATGCGAATATCATTTGCAGATTTTATACATGATACCTGTCCATCACTTCCATTATCGCGGAAGTTCAGCCTGAAAGTCACTGCTTTTCGAACCATCCAGTACTCTCTGGCGGGAATCTCAGTTAAAAACCTCGCCTTTAAGGTCCACCCCTCTGTTTTTTACAGGAGTAGAGGAGCTATAGTAGCTTTCTTTACCCTCTCTAAGATGTTCGGTTTCCAGCTTAGATTGCTGGCCAAAATGAGCCCCAGGTATTTCGTTCTATCCGCCAAGATCACGGTAGTACACCACCATTTAGTATTTACGGGTCACACTGAGGAAATCTGTACCTCCTGATAAAGAGGACTAGCTCCGTTTTCTGTGGATTTACGGTCAGTCTAATAAACTTTATCCAGTGTATAAGAATATTTTCCGAAGACTGCAATAGCAACATTATCCACGTAGGGAAACACCGTAAAGTCTTGTTCTTATAGATTTAGTAACAGGTCATTAATGACCAAATTCCAAAGAAGGAGGGATAAAACCCCATCTTGCCTCCACTCACAAATGCACTAGTATAGTCGTCCCACCCAGATGAGCTGCGATGGTCCTGTCTCTAAGCATTTGATCTATCCAGTCTCAGAGTGTCCCGTCTATCCCCATACATGTCAGTGATTACCTCCGGTCTGAAGTTGACAAAGATCCCCTCTGTATCCAAGAAGGTATTCTTTGAGTTCAACAGATTTGTCAACAGGGCCAATAAGGGAATGATTAGCTGTTTCCACCCATCGAAATTTTCCCACTACGGCATTTGTGTTCCTAGGCTTCTTGAACAATCTCCTGCATTTTGAATGAGTGCTTTGGAGTTCTTTCGTCCACCAGGGCCGATACTTACCCAAAGGTCTACTAAAAGAACATATCAGCTTTGTTAAAAGCATCGGATAGCTTGTTAACTAAAACATCAAAGTCCTGTGTTGACCCAGGTGGATTTGCAACCGATACCGGTAATGAGTTACCAAGGATGATTCTAAAAGTAAATTCCAATCGATTTTCTGCCTATTTCTAAAAGTTAGGTTACTAATGTATTTTCTAACCACCATACTGGAGGAAGCAATGGTCAGAAAAGGACACTTTCCAATTGAATACCCTGTCCTTATTAAAATCTGAGACAAATGTGATGTCTGGCACCTCATGTGTGTTTTTCGTAATAAATGTTGGTTTACGCCCGATATACATACGTGTAGTTTAGTATTTAGAATAAAACCACGGCGTAACTCATATTTGTACTTCCCTAGATTGTGTGATATGCATTAGCATCACTGCGGTATTTGAGCATCCATTATTGTGCTTCCTAAACCGATATTACCCAGATTTTTTGACCATTCAACTCAATGCTATAACCACCACTGCCTCAGCGTTGGTGTAATTTAGTTGATAAGAACATTCAAGTTATTTTTAGCGAGACTGCAGGAACGAAACTTGCTTCCTGAATCTTACCTATTTTTCAGTTGGATGTTGGCAGCTCTAGATTGTTTATTTGTAGCATTTTTAGAATTTCGTTGGGGTTACAGGGTTCCGCTGGGATCCAGGCTCGTGCTCTGGGTGATATACATGGAATTTCCACCCTGGTAACCACCTCTGGTTTGGTTCCGCCATACTTCCGTCCTCCTGCGACCTATCTGCAACAGCCATGACCAGCTGCTTCTTCAGCACCACATTAAACAGTTTAAGTTGCCTGCACCCTTTTATTTTTAATCTCCATATACTGAGATCTCTGTCTTTTAGAGTTCGAGACCTTAGAAGTAAATTTGAAAGTTATCGGTTATAAATTTCTTAAAATAATCGTCAGAAAACATTATTTTCATTTCAACACAAAATTTCATCTATAACTAAAACGAAGGTTTTATTTATTTTTTAAAATTGTTTTATTTTATAAATACTTTTGCATAAACATAAACACAAAAATTATTTCGTTTCAACTTCTAATAACAGAAAAATTCAAAATATTTACGTCTCTGTGCTTAAAGATAATTTTATTTATAAATTTTAATGAAATTTATTGTATTGTGATGTTTTTGCTGCTCTCATATTTAGAAAAAAAACAATTTTTTTTTATCTTTTCTAGTTATATGTTTGTATTTGTAAATATATGTATGTACAATGTACTGAAAATGATCATAGTTGGATAGTAAAATATCATAGTTTGTTAATGTTACTTTTTGCTTGCCAATTAAATATTTTTGTTGATTTGTATTTTGGGAGTAATTGAATTAAAAACAACTAATGAATAATACTCGTATGTGTCGTACTCGTATATCATACTTACTTTTTATATAAATTTTGAATACAAAAAAATAGTCCCAATCGTCAATTTAGTTTTGATTTTAAATTACTAAAATAGGAAAGCACATACATGGTCCACGTATTTCCATTGAAGCCATCAAATTATAATTCTGCAAACATAAAAAATAATAATATATTGGATTTATCTTATTTGATATACTTAATAAAATCGTGATAAATTTGGCCAGCCATCATCTTATATACAATATATACATACTTATACATACATTTATGTACGATGTAAGATAACAATCGCGCAGTTAAAATTCATCACAATTCCCATTTCAACTTTAAGATAATAAAAATGGTATATCGTATTTGTCTTCTAAGAACGAAATGTGGATATGAATTATTCATAATTGGGTCAATCTGTAAGGACAATAAAATATATACTCGTATGTATATGTAAAAGGAGATGTTCTTTTTGGCATTTGATTAGTTCTTTATACATAGTTTCCAAATTCATGGTAAATTATACCAATTCAACTTTGTACAGTTTGTTTTTCCGCAGTTTTAAGCAGTTAAATTAAAATTCCGTGGCTGTATGTACGTTTAAAACGAAACGGATGTTGATGACTTTTATGGCAGTTTGTTCCCCCGCACATTTTCCGAAACCATTAAAACTTTTTATACTTACGGAAAGTACAGTTTTATAGTTTTGGGATTTTCATTTTATTCTGGCCATGTATATACTAAGCGCTTATGGCATAGTTCTTAAACCACATTTGAATAGAAAATAAAATTGTATGAGGTTTTAGTTAATTGATTTAGGGTTCACTATGCAAATCAAACAAAAACTGATTTTTTATTTTTTGTATATCAAATTTGGTCGTTTTTGTAGGTTGACTATATACTGATAAGACGCATTGTGTGCGTGTGTAAATAATAATTGTATATATGTATGATACAAAAGTATTGGAAACTGGGATAATATGGGTATACTATATCATTTGCTTATCAGTTATAAATTGTATGTGCGATACGCGATCCAACCAACTGCTTGATAACGCAAATACTCGTAGACAAGTTGTGTAAAATTCGTCATCGTTGTGTATAGACATTAACGGATAAGGTAACTTATTCAGGAGTGGTTTTCTGTCATGCTGGTAACTATATCTAATCACATACAAACAAATATGCAGTAAATTCATATACATGTGTGACCTAGTGATAATTATTCATAATTTATTATTTTGTTGCATTCATAAAATATAATTTAATTTGATTTTTAAAATTCCCATGGCATAATTAATGATTTAAATAAACATAAAATTTTGAATATATTATGTATAATCGTAGATATGGAATATGTATGTATATATACCTATATATACATACAATTATGTATTTATCTTTATGGTTAATTAGGTTAAATTCAATTAATTTGTCATTCTTGTTTTTGGGTTGGATATTATTTTACATAACTTTAGATATTCATACATATGTATGTACATAATTTGATGTACGCAGGACCGCAATTAGTGTTATAATATTTTGTAAAACTAAGCCAATCAATAGATCGGTCATATCCTAATATGTTAATATTTGATCATAATTAAAGCCTTAGGTCAGAGTTATTAATAATTACAAAATTTGAAACTTCCGAGATTAGGATTGAATGAAATTTTAGCTTTCGAAATTCAAGATCTTTATATAAATATAATATGCCCATTAGGGCGAGCCATTTTTGTATGGAGAAAATCTTGTCCCTTGAATTCTGTCGGGCTGAAAGCTCAAAATATTTGTTTCTATTTAGAACGACCTTATCCAAATTTTCAGGTTGAAAACACTAAATCTACGCTTAGTGACGTTTAATTCTTTTTTGCTCTTCAGTACGGCCAAGTAATGCTGATTTAAAATTTTCTAAGTATTTTTGAGAACGCCCGATCCAATGAAATAAGGACAAACATAGTAGAAAATTAGTCTTCGGGCTGTTTCTTGCAAAAAATTAAAACTCGTGAGTTCCACCAAATTTTTAAAATAATACCTATCATTTTATTTAAATTCACTATTTGTGGTTATAGAGCAACACGCCAAAAGGCACACCTAGTTTTATGATATTAATTGTTTGTGGTTGTTTTGCAATCTCATGAATTTTTGAAGAAGTTTCTGAAATAATTTTGGTGTTGAAAATAACGTATATACGTAAGGCCGTATGTTGGTTCATTGGTATAAGTGTTGTATTAGTTTATTCAATGTTTAATTTAGTATTTTTAACCCAATATCTAATATGTTTCGCTATATAATTTCGTACTTATATGAATCTTCGACCGAATAATAATCTTCCAACGAATCGAGATGTAATTAGTCCATATCAACCATATGGCAGAGGTTTGGGACGAGTATTTCTCATCCGGAAAAGAGAATATTTTTAGAAAAATTATTGATTCTTTTCTTACAAGATGGATGAAAACTCTTTGAAATTGCTCATGGTCTTGACCTTAAAAAAAAGCTGTTGCGTTAAAGTTGCGGTTTCTCGAGCACCAATGAATTATAAATGCTTTTAATATTCGTACGTTATACGATCAATGGATGAGAGCAATTCTGCATTGGCGTTTAATAAACCACAACCTTCAACAAGTTCTCAATACATACTTAATCATTTCGGACACCAGCTCACTTACATTGTTTTCCAATGGCAGTGAATATTAGAGACGTATATCTCACTCATCGCTACATATGAATAATGTGAATTAACAAAGAATATAGTAGTGGATGAAAATAAGCAAATCTGGAGCTACTCTTCTAATCGCATCCAGGGCATTATTTACATTCAATTATAGTTTCCAAAGAGACCATATGTCGTCATCGACAACGGCTAAGGAAAGAAATCAGTGATGAAATATTTACGTCATTCTGTCCGGATCTATTCTTGTGATGGAATAATGTTAGAATATATAGCAGAGAAAACAATGGTTGACCGACAGCAATTGTTGTAGTATCCGCTTATGATAAAACCAAACTGTTGGGAGTTCCAATGATTACACATGGAACAGGTATAGAGCAATGTGAAATGGTATTTAAAATGCTTGAAGCTTAGAATATAACAGAGAATATTAGAGGTATTAAATTTTGGATTGTGCTTTGATAAAACTGCTAGCAACGTCGGCATGCTCAATTAATAAACATTATTAAGGCATTAATTAATTTTTAAAGCCAGACCATGATGACGGCAATATCTCTTTGTTTCGTTTTATTTTGCTCTATAACCGTATGAAATTTATGATAAACGAATAGGAACTATTTTAAAAATTCGCTGGAACTTACGAGTTTTACATTTTTGGCGAGAAGCAGCCCGAAAATTTATTTTCTACTATGCGTGAAACTTTTTATTATGATTTCATTGGATCGGGCATAGTCAAAAATACTTAGAAAATATTATACCGCAATTACTTGATAGAACTGAAGGAAAAGGGAGGATTAAACGTCACTAACGGTCATTATTGTTGTTTTTTGCAATAATGAATTTGTGGGACCTGAAAATTTGCATGATGTCATTCCTAATAGGAACAAAATTCCTAGTAGAAACGAATATTTTTAGCACTAAACTCGGTAGAAGATCAGACACGAGGCAAAATGTTTTGCCCTATATTGCCCTCTGATAATATAAGATATTCTAAATCATCTAAGGTCATTTTTTTCATATTGTAATACCGAACGAAATTGCCTTTTCTGTATTGATCATAAAATAAACTGTTAAATATAGAACATGGCATATGTTGAACTTATATCTACATATCTTAAATATACAAAAAAACGTCCCAATCCTTAAACTAGTTTAAAAGTTTAAAACTCACTGTCTTAGAGATCCGATGTTTTGAACGTGGCAAAATTTGTTTATCACAATTTAATAGGCGACCATTATTGGCTTGATCATAAAAGTGTTAAAAATCGATAGAATTATAAAAAAAAATTGTTTTCATTGTATTTCCATTTGAATTAGTTTGTTTAATTGATTGGATACAGAAAATCAATTAACTTCAAGTTACTTGATAAATCAATCATTCATATGATGTTAAGAGAATTAGTGATAAAATTTATTATTATTTTCCTCTTTTGTAGCAACTTATAATTTTTGTGTAGCGCTCGGCAAGCTACCATCCGCGTCCTACTCAATATAGTTATCTTGTATATAGTGTTGTAACATATAGAATACTGATTTCAAGCATAATTGATTATAAATGTGTTAGTTTTATTAATAATCCATTCAAAGTCTTCTAGTCAATAAATTTAATGAACAACTTGTTGTTTTACTATACATATTATAGACACTAATAAATTATTTTATCTGAACACAATAATCAACTGACTATATGTAATATAATCAAACACTAATAAATTATGTTCAATAGTTTATGTTTAGCAGTTTTAAGCTAATAAATAATTCATAAACCAATAAAATAACTAAGATACATATCCTAACTTTTCATTTGTCAACAACATATTTATATACTCTTATAAGAAAGAACCCCATAAATATTAAAAGCAAGCAAAGATGTTAGACATTCCGACTCCATTAAAGCAAGAAACTGTGTATATATATATATATATGTACATACATAGTTCAAAGTAAGTTTAGAACTATGTACATATTCGTACAAAAGATAAAATTGTTTATGTATATCATATGTTGATATGTTGTCGTCTTAAAACACGATGTTATTCATTTGGTTGGATAGTTTTCATTTTGCAGAGGATCTTCTCTGTCTCTCGTTATATAGACTTTTCCACACTTAAATTTTATCTATATTTTATTGATACGCGCTCAACAGATGGTTTGAAATGTTTATGGTATATCACTATCGCATTAACATAAAGACGATATTTTTTTGGTGATGGAGGTTTTCATCGTTTTTATTTTTATTTTATCTTATGTAAATGATTGTTATGTTGATTTAGGACTTTTCGTTAGAAGATGCGTTATGGTATGTTGTTTTCTTATTAAATGTATAAAATTGATTAGTTTAAAATTCAATTATATGCCATATACTGATAACATTGATAATAATTTCCATTCACAATAAAGTATATAGTACAATCAATCAATAAATTAGTAAAAATGATAGGGATAAAATTTGATTTTATGACTGTACAATAGATATGTCGATGCAAGTGACATTATCGTGCTATCATCATTAACCGATAAAATATTACAAAAAAAAAAATAAACGGGGATTCTGGCTTCTATATACATATGTCATATTTATAGTACATACTCCTATAATAAAAGATAAATTTATGATATGAATTTTATATAGTTTACGAATATACGTCATTAAAAAAGTACATAAAATATTTGTTTATTGTTTTTATTTGCAGTTACAACGACACACAAATGCACCACATATATTTTTAGTAACAGTATTACCTTCAAGTGAGGAAGGCCTAATTCAGGTGGTGAACGATAGAGTTCTTGAAAAGGAAATTCGATTTTCGGTAAGTCTATCCCTGTATTATACTTACATAGTTATATAAAAACCACAATTTTTTGTTAATTTATTTGTTTTAATTCTGATTGTTTTACACAATCAAATATAAACAACATAAAAATAAAATAAATCACACCAAACCAATAAACCAACCACGAAAACCACACTAAAGTTTTATTTCATTTCAGACTGTGCGGTTTTAGTAATAATTTTTGTTTTTTGATGATAATTTCAATTTTTTTTGTTGTATAATTTCAGGTTAATACTTTAGATGTAGTTACCGATTTACATACAAATGAATTTCCATTTGTTGTTACAGATTTGGATAAAGATTTTAATAAAATTACCGAAATGGTAAGTGAATACATATATTGAGCTTAAAATATACATGATTTGCAAATTTTCTCGCTAGTTACTTGACGTTGTAAATTTTTGACCTGAATTTCAAATTTAAAAGTTTGTCCACGTTTCTGTTAAAATATGACAGTTTTCTGTTAAAATATGACGACATCAACGCTCAGATGACCCAAATATCCACCAAGAAACACCCATCTATTTGAATCTAACTAGTTATTTGTCCTGGCAGGAGATTCACACAAAATATTTGTACTAATTAGTGACTACCTGAAGCTTTCCGAGACATTATCGAAATAAATAGCCAATTGGGCTGTATTAAATTGTAACATGTACATTTCATTTCTGATATATAGAATCAGATACAAATCGATCTTTTACTGATAAACTTATCCTTCTACATTTAGACAGTAGAGTTCATTACAAAGAATAATAGAACCGAATATTCTATAGAAAGTTAGTAAAATCTGTATCGTACCTTCTTGAGAGTGCTGTCTCTGGACTGAACTACAATAATGGCAGTTTCTTTTGTAAGAATTCTGTCGATAAAACTAGGGCGTGCGAGGCAGTAGCCTCAGCGAACGAAAGGTAGCCTAACACTCGCACATGTTGTGTAGCAAGACAAGTCTGGCCATTTTATTGGTAACAATATTAGTGTCTCCCTCATTCTAGAGTGTAGTTCGGCTGGTATTTAATAATTCCTGTGCCTCACCTCCTCCATCTGAAAAGCTTACAAATCTTGTGGCCTGGAGCAAGCAAAAACACATCCCTCTTGTGATTGGATGAGATGCTAATCATCCGATTTAGCGTAGTACGAACATTAATCAAAACTTGAAGTTCTCAATCTAGGCTGCCAGCCAACTTTTGTAAATTCTGTTCGGTGTGAGATGATTCACCTCGGTTTGTGCTCTATGTATATCATTGATTTAATTTTTGATTGGAGAGTGATGGATGATGCTCTCATCTCTAATCACAGGTGTATCTCGTTTAATATTAACCTCAAACGACTGCTGCTGAAACCTTATCGCAATAGAAGATTAATCGATTGTGCAGTTTTCTCTTTCGAGGTGGCTCACTGCATACCACACCGAGGGAAATTTGGTCGAGTAACGACATTGAGATATCAGTCCTCACTTAAGATGGCAATTTCAACTGCCTTTGTAACCAAAAGACTCGGAACAAACCGTTTTGGAACTCTGACAAAGGTTAAAAAAAAATCCGCTAGGAATCTAAAAAACAATGCAAAAAAACTACCATTCGACAGATTGATTGGGTTAATTTTTTACTTTTTCATTTTAGGGCTTGGCTCAAGAACTGATCAATCGCGATGTTGTGCGCTGGAGTCTGTTCTCCTTTCCACCTTATATTGCTGGTAGTCCTGATGATATTTTTTCTGCTGAGTTACAGTATGACGTTCCTTTAATTCAGGCCCATCTGATACAAATGTATAATTGCTTTTAGCACTGTTCCAAAATTCTGGAGCAGAAGTAGAGTTATTTTTATTCCGAAAGCTCGGAAGTCCCGATTATACGGACCCAAAGTCTTTTCGGCCTATTAGTTTGTCCTCAACGCGTCATCGTCGACAGATTTATTAACTAAGCTCATGATCTTGTATTGACAGTTTCGGGCACACATCTAGTCTTATAAGTATGATTTAACGCTACATACCTTAATTATTGTGGCCTAACCATCGTCTTGTTTTTGAATGGTTCCCGCTCTAATCTCAGTGCTGGATTTTAAATCTTCTGTCCTTGGCCTGATCTGATCTTTTTTGGTAGTCTGAGTTCGCTATTCACTGTTTTTCAAGCGGAATTAATAGCACTGACATGTAGTATTATGGAGGCTTTGAATTTCTCTGTTAAAAATCAAAATATTTTTCTGTGTACAGATAGTAAAGCTGTACTTAATTCATTAAATACCGACCAAATAGCGCAGTGGTTATAAGCTGCGAGGTTTGAATCGGGAGGTACCGGGTTCGAATCCCAACAAAGGCGGGATGCAAAAGGGATTTTTCATCTCCCGATTACGATCGGGCGATCAAATTGAAAACATATATGACCCTCTGTTGGAATGTAGAACTCAGGGTCCGACCCATCTGCCATGTCACTGTCCAGGGTGACATGGAGCTATGCAATGCACAGGTGGTATACTGTACTTGTGTGAATGGGATGAATGAATGGGTTGAAGGTATGTTGTGTGAATGTAAGGTAAGGCTATGATAGTCCAAAAAAGTGTCTGTCATGTCCTTCCTAAAAAAAAAAAAAAAAAAAAATTCATTAAATAATTCCTTGATAATTTCTCGTCAACGGTTGCAAAAGTTTCATTATTTTTCTTGGTTCCAACAATACCGTTATGGTCATGCCGACTGTTTAGCCAAAGCCCATTTAAGCCTAATCCTGAACCGACGGCTTCCTTATCTTTCAACTATAGATCTATTAATGTAGGTCAGTTGATCTTCATGCTTTGGGGTAAACTTGCCCAGTTTTCTAAGGTTGCATTATGAAACATTATTAGATATAAGATCCGGCGTATATTTTTTTTTAAATTTTTAATTGCATTTTGACATTTTAAATAGGCTGGTCGTTCTGAAGATTGCTTAGAAAGTTGGTGTGGCTTCTCTTCAAGCAACTTAATTTTTATTAAATTTTTTCCCGGAAATTCGTGAGAAAAATCAACTATGATTATAAAATCGTAACAGAACGAATTGAATAGAAAAGAAAATGTACGATTGGTTCACAATACTGAACAAGATTGGCTCCGGCACAATGTAAAGAATTTCTTCGTAAAGAAAAACAAACAATTCACTTATAAATAATCTTCTAAAATATTACCAAGCTCATAATAAATTGTGAATCTTTATATTTTCATTTTTCACTTTTAAATTTTCATAAATAGCAAATTATGCAAAAATTAAATAAACTTGCAAATTTATTTGAAGCTGAGATAAACCCATACCGTAACATATAGGAATAAATTTTCATTCATGTTCCATTGGGATATGTGAAAATAGAAAATATCTAAACCGAGACAACACTGGATGTAACATACTCACAAGACATGAATATTTTGTAAAGTATATTTAAATTTCACAGATTATATGCTGTGTGTGTGTGTATTATACAGGAACGTATAACCAATATATACATATAACTTAAATTTTATTGTGTGAGATAAGATAAATTTAACATAAACATAAGTGTAATTCGGTTATATACAGGCTGTTACAAAAATAATGCACGTCCTCTGCAAGAGTATGCAAATGTTCAAATCTCCAGCAGCCTATTGTGGTATGTAACTACAGCTTAGATTACTTTTTATAGGAATAACTCATAAAAAAGGTTTACATAGAGCCAGTCATGGAACTAGCAAATATTATGGACATTGTAACACTCTGTATTAGACATATATACATATATTAGTAGCTATGTGAAAAATTGGTATACTTTAGTTTGGTGAAAATTACAAACTTAATAAATTTTTCGATATATACATTCGACTATAATGCGGTTTAGATTCTGTATTTTCGAATGAATACTCAGCATTTTTTATAGTTAGCGCGGATTTTGTTCTCATTTTATTGGTTTATCAAAATAACAAAAAATAAACGACACTATACTTTATTTAATTTGGTTTTATACCGAGAAAGACATAATATTATGCTTTGTGCTTTTATATAAAATCCTATTGAGATGCAAGCAATTTTTGTGATTAAGTTATATTGATTTATTTGAGTCTCAATATATTAGCAAATACGCTATTCTTATATCACAATATATATATATATATATATACCTAAGACCTATTCAAAACCGTATAGTGTCACCAAGTTAAAAAAAGAAAATATTTTTCATATTAACGTCATTACTATACATACAGTTCCAAATTTTATAGTAAAATCGATGGTTTCAAACGAAATATGTACCTAGATCATATTTCAGTGTTTTTGACCTGTATTATAAAATACAAAGAAGTATTCATCATTGAACTAACCAATAATTAGATAAAGTCTGCGTCACATGGAAAAATGGAACGAATCTTGAAGAAAATGATCTGTATAATGATCTGGGCAGACTGCCGTCTGTTCGCAATCACATATTTATTGATTCATGTTTATACTCCGTTTTTGATTTAATCAATCGATTCGATACCAGTTGGTACATAATATCTATACATATCTGTGTAAAGGAAATCCAGTGTTGAAAATATTTTGATAAATGATTGGCAATATTAGAAATCTTTTTGCCTTCTTTACAGACACATATTAGCGACCTGTGGTTTCTTCTGATAGAAGTTATCTTCAAACTCTCGAACCGACTAATAATTACCCGACAAATAATTTTATATAATATGATATAAATCAGAATACTAATTTTAGATAATTACATACTGTATACAAAATTTCCCTAAGCGGAGGCTGTATCGTCGAATTCTCGCTTTAACATTTATAACAAATTAAAATTTACAATTAATTGTTTTTCTGTAAATCACGTCCAAATGACGTTAATAAAACATGTATTTTTAGAAACTCCCTAACCACCTTAAAAAATCTTAAACAGCCTAGGTTTTTTTATCACCATTATTTTCTTGATAAAATCACCTTCATCACCTTCTTACCTGCCTAACAATAAAAAAAATCCAAACGGAAAGAAATGTATTTTATTTTAAAAAATCATTGTGTCTAATCATGTGACGCGAAGTGTAAGAAAGTTCTTTGTACGTGACGTTCGAACTTTTACTTTGTTTTTTAGACTAAATTTTATTTTGATTTAGTTTATTTCGTTTACATAATATGATAATGGGATAGCGTAGTGGGATGAGAACCACCTTAACACGCTATAAGTTTAATATCCTTATTTTTTATTTATGAATATGTGTATAAGTTTTCTTATACACCATATTTCAACATCTATAAATAGAAACTAAAATATTTACTAACTTTTATATATTTTCTTGAATTTTTGTATATCGATAAACAACCAAATGGTTGGCCCCCACTGAGTATTTTTTTGGTGTGGAAAGGAAGAAAATGTATTAATATCAAATTTAATATCATTGGGGAACACAGATTAATAATATGCAGCACGTAACGTTTCTTCACGTTAAATTATGAACGGATGCAAGTGGAAAATCCACTTTCTTTCGAGATAAACAAAATTTTTTAATTAAGATAATAAAAATGTCAAATAATCTCATTTCCATTCTCATTCTCTTTCGGTACACAAAAAACCATAATAATCCTAGATGGATTAACAGGGCTTCGAGTAGAAAAATCGATCAATATTAGCATAGACCCAATTTTCAAACATGTTATGCTCTATATATGCTTTTATCTGTGTACTTAGGCCATCATGGAGCTTAACGCAATTTTTCTTGTCGTAATTACAATAAAAGCAAACGGAAAGCGGGAGAGAGAAAGGACGAAAATTTTCGATTTTATTTGATTTAGAACTTCACGCGCTACGTGTTTCATTTAAAAAATAATGGCTTTCCCATAATCTTAAAAAAAAAATTTTGTTCTTAAAAAATAAAAATGAAAAACAACAGCGAAAGTAACAAAAAGGAGAACCATAAGATGTGATGAGTGTTGAATAACAATATATATCATGAATAAAAAGAGAACATTTTTTGAGGACATAAAACATGATGGAAAATCGATTTCCAAGGTATATGTACATTTCGTATATTTTCGTGATTTGAACCAAATGAATTGGCCTATACATATGTACATAAATATATATGTGCACACATTCTTATAGTTTGGTTGGAATACAATTCTACTTGTTGAACGATGCTCTAAAAAAGGTTAACCATTTATTTAAATAACATGAAGAAGGCGCATTGTTATAAATGTACATCCGTATATTTGAATTCTACTTAAGGATAAAAAAAAAAATATATATATATAAGCACAAGAGGACCTGAATATGATGTTATCATGTCCTTATAAAATTATCACATTACCATATATACGACGATTAAGATATATGTATGTTTTGTCCGGAAGGAAATGATAATTCTCATTTTTCACGTAATCCTTATATTATATTTATAGACAAAAAGCTTTCCACTTATATCGCCCACGCATATATACATAGTATGTATACGTCTATTATGTGCGGTACTCGTATATATTATGTTGTTACAAAAATCAATAGAAACTAATTATTCTTTAAGATCGTAAATTTGTATGTATGTAATTCCAAATACTAAAATAGGTTTTAATTTCTAGAATAAATTATTTTTGCTGCCAATTAAGTTTTTAATTATAAATGAAAAATTCATACCTCATTCCGTAGTGTTGACAGCTATTTTCGTCATCTATTTAAATTCTATAGAGATACTTATATATAAATAAATTTAATCAAAAGTTTAGATCATGATAATATAAAAATGTACATCCATATTAATGCTCTTTGACGTGTGCATACACGAGGAACGAATGTAAGAAATTTTTGTTTAATTCAGTTTGGGAATTCCGAACCGCACACATGTAGTATTTTTTTAGTAGTATATTGTATGTGATTAAGGCAAAATTATCTTTTAAATTTTGGATGGCATTTGAATATTTACATATGATTTAACTATATACATATATGAAACTGAATGCGTTGTCGAAACCCAATTCGTTTGAAATCGCAGAATATGAATGAATTAAAGTTTAATTTAGATTCAATAGGCGGAAATTCTGCAATATAGTCGAGGACTAAAAAATAAAATTAACTTTAAAAAAATTTTAAATTTCGAAATTTATAAAATATTCAAATGTTTTGAACAGCATCAACCCGATCAGATTTTATTCAATATTTTACTTCCGCTAATGATTTGTATTTTTAATTAGTTTTTTCAAATTGTATTTAATTTAATATTTTTCATGACATGAGCGATGTTCGGGACATTAATTCTGCATAATTCGAGTGATAGCCATAATTCAGTGTAGTTCGGTTACGAAATTTGTCTAATTTTTAAATTTAATCTCGAGAATTTAGAATTTTTCTAAACCCAGTTAAAATTCAGAATTGTAAACGTCAAATTTGATACGTATTTTGATTTCCGAAATTTTGAAATTTCAGAATTTGGAAATTAAATTTACAAAACTACCACATTCTTTTTTAACTTGTCTGAATCATAATCATACGGTATAGTGTATCTTGAATCTATTGAATCAATAAAAGTAAAATAATCGATATATTCGAAATCATTTTTTAAAATTCTAGATTTTATTTCATATTTTCGAAATTTGGAAAAATATTTAAATTGACGAGGTTTTGAACGTTTTATATGCATCTCTGATATTTCATACTGTGTACATGATTAATTGAATTAAAACTGTAATCTTGCCAATTCTGTTAAAAGCTTACAACTAAACTTAAAAATCATAGTTGAACGTCGATTATGGCAAACTCGTTATGTGTTTAAAGTTCCAGCTCTTCAGGATTTTCAATGGGTAATTTGCAATTGCCACAATTTCTTGCGTAAAATTTAAATGAATTTTGTAAAATTTTGAAATGTTGCTGTTTAAAATTAACATAATCGATTGGAAAATAAAAATTGTCCGTTTTTTCCGGTACTTGTAGTCTAATTGAATTGCCTGATTTAAAAGTTGAATACTATTAAAATCTTAGAAATACTCAGTGTGCGATGTTTCGAGCAAAGATTTGGTTTAGCACAAATAATCATGAAATATACAACATAATGGCATACTTAGAGTTCGGGAGCCATATGTCTACGATTTTCGACTAATGGCCATCAAACGCCAAAAAACACTTTTTTTGGTGTTGAGTATTTTTGAAAATTCAAGAAACCTGCAGTGTTTGACGGGACAATTTGTTAATGCAAACATTTACGAGTAATCCATACGATTATACTTTACATAGAAATCTTTTATTATTTGTCATATACTTCACGGCCACGCTAACCTATTCATTTAATTTTAAATTATATACGAGATGTAAATTATAATTTTTTTTTAGAAGAAAATATATCAAAGTTGTGGGCACGTGAAAGTTTCGGTATTAGTTCGGAAATTTTTTAAAAATGCCTGGTGACTTTTAAAAATCCACGAAAATTTGTTAAATCTCCAAAATATTGTTTTAAATTTTTTTTAATTCGAGTTCAAAATTACCGCCATAAATTGGAGAAATTCATTAGTGTTTATTATTCAAATTTCCAAAATTAAACAACGTGAAAACAAATTTCGATTTTTTTCGAATTTTAAAATTTAATTGAAACATTTAAAAATTTACAGCGCGTCAAAATTTAGAATTGTTAACGTTAAATTTTTAGCTGGTAGAATTTTGCATCTTTATGATATCTTATATAAGCAGAGCTAAATGCTTGTTTCGTATAAAAATATAGACAATTATTTCAAACTGGATTTAATTTTATAATAAATTAGTTTGTTATCCGGGCCCCACAATAAAATGGACCCTGGGGGCCGGGTCTCTTTGGGGCAAACTATGATCCAGCCTTGTAGGTATGATACCATTTTCGACAAATATTCATTAGTTCGGATTAGGATGATACCTATTTCTTTGCATAACAAATTATTTAACCAAAAACTATAATTTAGAAGCACACAGAGGTAACAACTAAAAACTCGAATCATTTACATAATTTATGTTGGTTGTATTCAGTTGAATTGAAAATTTAAGTGAATATTTACATATAATTATATGATTGTTCGTTCGTTACAGTATTTTCCATTTATTTTTCCATTTTCTTCGCTTTTTATGCTTTCCACTGTTATTGTAATTTTCCTTTTTATACTCAAGGTGCTTTTGTTGTAAAATTACGAATGAATTATTTTTATTATGCTAATGTGAAAAATTCTTAATTTTGATTTACACTTTTTTTTTTTTTTGCTTGTTGAATACAAAATGTCGTTATAAGTACTGTAGAATTGTGTAGTACATAAAAAAGGTATGCAATAAGAAAATGTCCAAATTAGTATATGATTATTCTTTTTTTTATTTGTTTAGTTGTATCTGAGTTGTTTACTTTGAAAACATCAGGTGATAGCTTTAGCAAGAGTGTTTGTATTAAGGATAATTTTACTGAACATCTTTATGTATAATGACATCACTTTTATGTGCTTTCTATGTGGAACCAGGCTATTTATAATAAAATTAACCAATTGCACCAAAATAATTGCTTTTTTCCACGTAAAATTGGTGGACACTATCTGATATTTTATATCGCCATCAAAACGTTCAACCTGTTCAATATGAGTTGCTCTGCCTCTTATAATTTGAAACGCCGGCCCTCTTTCTATGTTTGTTCTCTTATATTATTCAAAATATTTATTTGTACATACATATATTAAACAATTCTTAAGCAGCAATATAATTTTACTTCTATTATTTGGTTCTGTGTTACTGTGTGCTGTTAAAAAAAAAATAATGAGAAAAAATCCATTTACGTTGTGTTTTTTTCTTTTCTTGTGTCTCGCAAGTAGATCTCATAAAAGAAATGAAAAATAAGTTGAAGTATACACTTTATAATAAGCTTAAAGGCAACGGTTCATCTTTTATTTTTCGGGAAATGGGGTAAACAAAATTTGTTTGCTCCTTTGTTTGCTATGATGACAAAATAAAATATAAAACTGTTGTTCCATAATATTACATACATTTATAGGAAGGTACTTGCATAGAAACATCTTAATTGTACGAATTCCTATATATTTTTAATACTGCATCATTTCAACCAATCGTTTTCCACTTAAATGTTTTCCACGAAAACGAAGCCCAAAATTACCGCAATCAGCTATCAGAACTAAAGCGTAAAGATTGGAAAATGGTACTGATCAAATACCTGTCGGTATAATAGATTTTCTATGTTGAGGTGGATAGTAAATACCAGGACCGATAAGCCACCATCAAATTAAGAGAGGCATCTCACAATGAACTCGTCACTGTAATCGACAGGTTAACTGACATAAAATTTGATGTTGCCATCAACCTAAAAAGAGAACTGAAGCAGTACAATGCATTAAGTGCCAAAAGTATAGGCACACAAAAGCTTATTGCACGTTGAGTGAAGATTGCTGTATTTTTGGTGAACTTCATGATTCAAAAAACTGCGATAAAACGAGAAATGATCTAACAGTACAATAAATTACAAAGATTGCTCAGTATATCTGGGTTTGAAGTCTATGACCAACCCAAAATTGCGATCTGAACCATGAAAGCTAACTCACGTTACAATCAAAGCAATACGACTCCACGAAATATAATTACCCAACTAACGAATACACATTCAACCACACAAAATGATCTATTAGAATATTACAAGCAGTTTTGCACAACCAAGATTTTCCTATGCAAACATCCTAATGGTACCGTTCCAAAAACAAAACTACTTTTTAATGAGAAAATTTAAATATTCACGCAACCGTCAACAAACTGACCGAAACGATCCAAATTTTCATAATGATGATGGAAAGACAAATGAGCATGATGACGCAAAATAAGAAAATTGGTAAATGGATATCCTAATCTGCATTCAAGAAGGTATTGATGCGGCGATCAATAATTTAACACATTTAATGGAAATAGCAGCAAAAGATGCCACTCCTGATATTAACAGCTCTGAAAAAGTTATAAGTCTTCACCTAATATACTGCAGTTAATCCAAGAAAAACGGACAGTAGGTTGGCTATGACAGAAGGAATCATCTCTATTTCTAAAATGGAATCTAAATAGAGCTATTAAGACTCTGAAAGTAGCATTGAGAGATCAAGAAATCCAAATTCATCTTAATAAACTCTCGGCACAGATAATTCACTATGGAAAGTAACAAAAAAACTAACAAGGCCATCATTATCGAGCCCATCAATTAAATAACCAAATGGACATTGGGCCAGAAGTTACGTAGTCACGTATTTCTCTAACCAGTTGAACAAAGTATTCATACCAAACGAAAATACTGATAACAGTAAACTACCAGATAACAGTTACTAATAACAGTTTACGCAGGACTCTTCGAAACCAATTCATGTAAAAAGGGATTCCCATTGCCATCAAAAACTCAAGGAAATGATCAAAGTATTACCTGATAAATGCATATAGCTCATACATATATCCCTCAAAATTGGTATATATCGCATTGTTTTGCAGTATTACTAGATATGGGGCAAGCTTTCGACAAAGTATGGCATGAGGGCCCGAAATATAAAATTTAAACCCATCCTCCAAAAAAATTGCACACAGTCCTTGAAAGCTATTTGTTTCAAAGAAAATACCAGGTTAAACATAATACAGCCATTAGTGAACTACATGCCATAAACGCAGGAGTTTCACAAGGTAGCACATACTGGAATCAGTATTGTATTTTGTGTACTGCCGATCTACCAACAATTATTGATAAGGTTGTCATTTCAACATTTGCAGGACACAATTATGTACTATTATTTCACATACAAATTCTCATACAGCATCAAGATCACTTATACAAAATTGAGAATTGACAAAGAACGTGGCGGATAAAAGCGAATGACAACAAATCCTCAATCACATAACATTTACAGTTCTCAGTGGTGACATTAAACAACGCATCCCTCAACAAACAAACGTCAAATACTTGGGTATTCATTTTAAAAGGTGAAAGATAAAGAATTCAAATATAAATCATTTACAATAAACGCAATCAAAAATTAAAAATGGTCCGTGATATATCCGCAATCGCAACATCTATAGAGACCTTGTTTAACATAGGTTAAGGACTTAGATTACATCGTTTTAGGTTGGAAGTTTTGCACACATCTTGTTAGTTTCGAATAAAGAAAGATTCAAGAATAAAGTCATTAGTTAATTTAAAAAAATATATAATTATGCATTTTTTTCCATCACCAGGAAGTTCTTTGAGCAATTTTTATTAAGAAATATAATTAACAAACTAAACATTTTAAAAAAAAATGTACGAATATGAAATAATCTTAAAAACGCTAGCAAAGTGTTTTCTATAACAATAACATGAATATACTTAAAGCTAATAATATAATAAAACTTTATATTTCTTAAAATTAAGCGAAAATAATAAACAAATAATTCTTAAGTTGTTTTACTCAACTTTCTACTATACACCATATCATCTAATCGAAAAGCACAACAGACAAAAATACACTTCTGTTCTTCTTGTTCTCAAGAAGTAAACTAATTTAGTTAGATCATAGACGTTTTTCTTTGCTGTGGTTCGTATACATACATATTATGTATAGATAAATAGAATCAAAAGCAGCAACAAATAATTTGTATTTCCTTAAGCTAAGTGAATCACTAAAGTTTTTCTTTAAACAAAACACAAAAAAAAATGTTCGTTTGTGTTTTTGTTTTATTCTATTCGCTTGATTAACTCGTCATTCTACACTCCATTAATTTTAAGAAACAAAGAGATTTTTATTTTCTTTGGTTGTTCAGTTTTTTTTTATGTACTACATAAAAGACAATATCATACAAATTAAGATTTTTTATTTTTATTTTCATGAAAATGATGTTCCATTTGATTTCGTCTTAAAGCTAATTATTTGGAAAATTACTTTTGGCATATTTTTCTAAGTATATACATATGTTAAAGCGTGTATGTTCAGAAAATTATTATTGATAATTAATTATTGACCCATCGATTTGAATATTTTTTAAATATGTACATATGTTGTTTTTTTTCAAGATAAAGCTTGTCTTACAACATTGAATTTATCCGAAAATTATATCGGTCCTAAACTGGATTTTATTTATATAATAAATTGATCCAAAATAAATCATTGTTCCAATTATAATTTTCCCCCAACTGAAATTTTATCGCTAACATTTTTCTTATATTTCACTCCATCTAAAAAGACTTATGGCCACGTTATAAAATATGTATACATAAATAATAATCAATTGAAACCGCAGAATGCTGAACAAAACATAAATTTTCTTATTCTATATAGACAATCTTTGTAATTTAAACGCAAATCTCATTAAAATATTAACATTTAATAATTATATAACATTGTAATGGAATTACGCTTATTATCTTGGTAACTATGGTTACTTCAAACGTAAGAAAAACAAATTAGAATGTGCATGTGTACTACTATACCGGGTGTTTTTTTTAAACTGAGACGATCAAATATCTCGAAAAATAGCCACTCTACGGAAAAAATGTCCATAATCAAAATTTAATCATACCGCGGGGGAAATACATTAGTGCAAAAAAAAAAGTCCCCCCACCCCCGCTTTGTAGGTGGGGCGGGGGTAATTTTTAAACTAAGATAGGAAGCCATATTTTTTATTGCAGATACGGATTCTACGACTAAAAGTACGTATGATTTGAATAAAATATTTTGTTCGGTTCATGATAGATGGCGTTGCAATCGACGAAATTCAATTTTTTCAATTTCTCCTTCTTAGAACACACACATTCGATTCTGCAATACGTTTGAAATAAAAAACATCACGTTTTCATTGGAAATACTCGAAATTCGTCATCAAAACAATTTATTCAGTTTTGTAAATCTAAATAAGTGTTCAAAATGATGGCCTGAATTTTGTATTTTTGAAATTTAATAATAAAACTTGAAATTAATTTTGAACACTTATTTAGATTTACAAAACTGAATAAATTGTTTTGATGACGAATTTCGAGTATTTCCAATGAAAACGTGATGTTTTTTATTTCAAACGTATTGCAGAATCGAATGCGTGTGTTCTAAGAGGAGAAATTAAAAAAAATGGAATTTCGTCGATTGCAACGCCATCTATCATGAACCGAACAAAATATTTTATTCAAATCATACGTACTTTTAGTCGTAGAATCCGTATCTGCAATAAAAAATATGGCTTCCTATCTTAGTTTAAAAGTTACCCCCGCCCCACCTACAAAGCGGGGGTGGGGGGACTTTTTTTTTTGCACTAATGTATTTCCCCCGCGGTATGATTAAATTTTGATTATGGACATTTTTTCCGTAGAGTGGCTATTTTTCGAGATATTTGATCGTCTCAGTTTAAAAAACACACCCGGTATACACACAGAAGATTAAACCCAAGCAAAAATAAAATGAAAATGGTTCGCACGCTTAGATTTTAAATTATTTGTATTCATACATTTGTTTGATTGTTTTGATCAATAATAGAATAGAGGCGGTCGGCAATTTTTCAAATAATAAGTGCACATTCTAATTTTTAAATAATTTTCTAATAAATCGTTGTCTGTTGTCTGAATAAAAATGTCACTTCAAATACAGAACGATTGTTTAAAATTCACATATATTTTATGCTGAGATTGGCATTTTCTTTTTATTTTCCAAGTGCTATTGGAACAATCGACTCTGCTTATTACACTCAAGGGTTCTTCAATTAATTTCCGTTTTTATTACATAATTTTTTATTTGCGGTTTTATTTAAAATCAATACGAAAGAAAATTTGTAAGGGGATGGTTGTGTATGTAAAAAGAGGGTGGAAAAGGCTCAAACTAGGAAATTTATTATCATCTTTATATAGGTATGCAATTAAAATAATTATTCGTTTTTATGATGTAGCAATATGTATAGCAATCATTGTCTGAAGCTAATGTAGATAGAAATTTAATTGAAAAATGAGGTCATTTTCCTATATATGTAACGTATATCTACATATGTAGATGGGAAATTATTTTTGATTTTTTGTTTATCTTGGATTCGGGTCAAGATGACGCATACAATTTAAGACAATATTTTGTTTCATTTTAAGTTAGAGTTATGATGTTGGTGTTATCTAATCTATGTTACATATAACTTTTTTTGAGAAATAAAATGAAAAATATACGCATCTACTTAAATACATAAAGCATTAAGATTAAATACAATTAGCATTATCTATATAGATAAATAACTTTTCTCATCACTTTTATGGAATAATAATGAAAGGAAATTCAAGGATACATTTATACGGAATAATAAAGTAAAATGTGAGCAAAATATAAAAGGAAAACAAATTGCTCACCTTATCATATCTTCTAGTTTTAGTATATACAGAGATGGTCAATTTAATGTACGCGTACCACAGCTTATTAAATAAAGTTTAGATTTTATAAATAAAGTTTAGAGTTTAGATTCGCCGTATGTGCTCAATTTTATTGAGGTTTTAGTTATTTCTGATAAAATCATGTCCCATAAACTTTTCTTTTAAATTAATTTATATAAAAATCGTCATGGTGGAGACAAACAGTAAATTAAATTATAATTTAGTATTCCAATTGCTTCCTCCTAACCCTATCCAACAGTTATAACATTAGCCTATAATGGCTACCAATATAGCCTTTCTGCCAAAATAGTGAGAGCGGCTATGTCTTGCATAAATTTCTAGTCGCTTGTACCGACAGTTAAATTTTGGTATTCTCTTCGCCGAATTGTCACGTCACAATCGTCGTTTGCAGTGTCAAACATCGTGTTCCCCTATGTAGTAATTTGAAAGTTCACGAAATGACATTTTTCGTCGCATGGCAATTTGAAGCGACAGATACAAATGATTGCCAGTAAAACGTTAGTTTTTTTATTACTTGGATATATTTTATTCAAAATACATTAATTATTTAGATAACCAAAAAAATATAGCTTAACTTTTTTTTTATTTATTTTAAATTTAATTGTTTTTCAGTAAAATTACAAATTTATTTATTTATTTTAGCTTGAAAAAAACATACAAAATGATTGAAAAAAGCATAAAATATAAAGTTGCTTATCTCTTCATATCTGCGACCTGATCGAGAATATGCCCCTTAATGCAAAAAAAATTATTTACAAACCCATGGTGTTACTAAACATATACTACCAATCTTGCTATCGCTACATCTACCACTAAAAACTAATTACTTCGAAAAGCACCAAGTCATCTTGGCTTTGGAGCAGAATATTTAGTTTCATATACTGATTTAATCAATACGCTAAGTCACTTCGAGCGACTTAGTAGATTCCAATTTATATCTAAAGTAACGTGACGGATATATTTCAAACTCCAGTTACACAACCAGACTAGTTTTAGCTAAGAAAGTTTGATTACATGACCCAAATTTGAAAACAATTTTAAACATAAAATTATTAAATAAAACATTCGTAAATCAAATCGGTTTGATTAAACGGAGTGATTTTTCGTTTTATCAAACTGATTTCAGCTTTAGATTTCGTTCAAATTTTACTCACCTTTAGTCCCAAACCAATTTAGCTTCTATTTATATTTACCATTAGCAAAAATTATATTACGTAGGTGATCGCTGCTCTTTTCACAGCATGTTACAGTTTTTGAAAATGTCAAGTATGCTAACAAACTATTATTGGCCTAAGTTCGTGAAATAATTAATTAAAACAGTTTTAAAGGCCATTACTGGTCCCTTACTGAGTCAACAATTTGGCTCCAGCGGTTTCGATCCCGAGCATGGTCTTCATACTGTCTAAGACAATCTGAAGAGGCCAAGTCGTTCTCTACACCGTGGAGCCATCGTCGCCTGCAACGACCTCTGCGCCTACCATATGGTGGCTCTCCTTTCAGAGATCGCTGCACAATTCGTTCCGGATCAGCACGCAGAACATGACCGAGCCAGCATACTCGCTGCGATCTAACTTCATGTACAATATCGGGGATCTTCATCAGATCTCTGATCTCGATATTGTACAGAGCTCGGTGGGTACCATCTATTTCGCGTTTTGGGCCGTAAATCACTCGCATGACTCTTCTCTCAAATGTTAGGAGCCATCTCTCGTACTCATACGTCAGCGGCCAACTTTCACATCTAAACATAACAACGGGTCTGATCAACGCTTTGTAAAGCTTCAGCTTCACGGCACTTGATAAGTGTTTAGATTTTAGCAGTGGCCTTAGAGGATACAAAGAACGACTGCCAGCTGCCAGCCGCACTTTAATATCCTCACCCACACTGTTATCGTGTGTGATAAGAGAACCCAAATATTTGAACCTCCTCGCTCCCTCAAACGTGTGGTGGCCACTACTAAAATCTGGTGTGCCATTGTCCCTAAAACCAGAGATCAGGTATTTCGTTTTGGACTCATTGATCTGAAGTCCAACTGAAGCTGAAAACTCTACAAGCGGATCAAGTATTTCTTTCACTCCGTTGCTATTCAGTCCAATCACGCATATGTCATCTGCATATGCAAGCACCTGATTGGACTGGCGATATAAAATGTTACGCTGCGGTGTTTCAGTTTTCCGAAAGATGTACTCCAACATGAGATTAAAGAGTATCGGGGACAGAGCATCTCCCTGCCGAACACCCGAGTTAACTACAAAAATTGTCGATAGCCTGTTCTCAACTTTAACACAGCATTGAGACTGCGTCACTGTCATCCTACATAGTCGTACCAGTTTTGTTGGCATTCCTAGGTATTCCAGGGCAGACCACAAACTCTCTCGATTGTTCGAGTCATAGGCCTGCCGGAAATCCAGGAACACCTGATGTACGGGGATGGATGTCTCATAATATTTAGATAGAGTCATCCGCAGCGAAAAGACCTGATCGGTGACTGATCGATTCGGACGAAATCCTCCTTGATAGTCACCAACCAAGCCCTCCGCTAGAGGAGTGACTCTATCCAATACAATGTATGACAGTAACTTGTATGCTGTGCAAAGGAGAGCTATACCGCGATAATTCTCACATTTCAAGCGGTCTCCCTTATTGAAGATGGGGCATATCGCGGCCACTTTCCATTCGTCAGGCATAACTTCGGTTCGCCATACTAATCGAATAAGGTCGAAAAGATAGTTCCACAAAGTATCCCCTCCGAATATCAAGAGCTCCGAATTAATGCAGTCCACTCCAGGTGAACGGTTTCGTTTCAATCTCTGCATGGCTTTAGTGAATTCCTCATGGGATGGCTCCTCAGTGCAAATCTCCGCAGTCTGTATTAGAGGTGGCTCAACAACAGTCTGTGACGCATGATGGACATCAAGCAGGTCAGTAAAGTGTCCACTCCATGCGTCAAGTACTGCGTCGATGTTGACACAGAGGTTTCCATCCCGGTCCCGAATGGCGGTTGACGAAGGCCTGAAAGTATGGTGCAGTCCACCAATTCCTTTAAAGAAATTACGCGAACTGCGCTCATTGCTGAGTTGTTGTACTTTCAGAACCTCGGCCTTCCACCATTCTCGCTTCTTCCGTCTACAAATCCGCTTAGCTGCCCTTCTTGCAAGAGCAGCCTTGTTTTTCCTCGCGATTGTAAGACGTTGTTGCACTTCATTATGGGCTGTATTTTGTTGCTCAACTGCAAGACGACACTCGTCATCAAACCAATCATTCTTGGGTCTGACTTTCACTATACCTAAAGTCTGTTGAGCAGCACTGACAACCGAAGTTTTCAGTACCTCCCAGACAGAGTTCACGCAGTCAGACTGGTAATTAGCTTCATTAATGTTGTCGCTGACAAGATCCTGATATCATTTCTTTTGATCTTCATTTATCAGACCTTCACAGTAGAATCGTACCATGCGTTTCGCTGTGTTCCCAGACTTGTACGAAAACTTCCATCGTAGCTTTGCAGCGACCAAATGATGATCGCTGCCTACGTATTTGGTTGCTGACCGATAAGTTCTCACATCCTGCACAACCTGAGCCCGTCCTTTAGAAACTAACACATGGTCAATTTGGCTGCGGGAAGTTCCGCGAGGATGTGTCCATGTCTCTAGATATATGTGTTTGTGAGGGAAGAATGTGCTTGCTACTCTAAGATCATGAGCAACCGCAAAATACATCATTCTCTCACCATTATCGGTCGCAGTTTCGTGTCGGGAGTACGGACCTATGTTTTCACACAAGTCGGTCTGATTTCTGCCAGCTCTATAGCATTAAAGTTCCCAATTACCATTCTAACATCGTGTTCGGGTATATATCCCATCAGATCGTCCAAGTCATTGTAAAATGAGTCTTTATCTTGGGGCTGGCTGACTTCTGTGGGCGCATGTACACAAATTATCGACAGGTTGGCTAACTTCATGCGCAAGCGAAGCTTACACAATCGGTTATTGACTGCTTGGAAATCTAAAACAGCGTTCTTTACCTGCGGCCCAAGAAGAAATCCAGCTTCAAGATTTCCGAGGTCATCTCCACTGTAGAACAACGTATAGCCCTGGGACACATGGTCTCCACTTTTAGGCCAGCGAGTTTCTTGAAGAGCAACGAGTTCCAGCCGATACTCCTTCATGCACGTGATTAGGCCCTCTAACGCTCCTGGTTTTCTAAGTGATTGCACGTTCCACGTGCCGATCCTTTATCTCGTGTCCGAGTACTTGAGTGGGGGTCCGGTGTTGTTTTGGCGATATCCATTTTTCTTTTTGTTGACTTTATAAACACTTTATTTTTTTACGGATGCGGGTCGTCAGCCCAGCGATCCAACCGTTTAGTCGCCTCCTACGACAAGCAAAGGCTACTGTGGTGGTATTCTTGGGAAACATGTTCGTGCAATTTTGATTTACGAGACATGTGAGTGCCCGCGACCGAGGGGCTAGTTCGTGAAATAACTGCAGAAAAATGTCGAAAAGGTATTGAAAATTTTACAGACATGTCATGTGGTGGGCATTTGATTTGAATACATATAGTTTTTTGTTGCACGTTTAATTGTAATGGGACATACTTTCAATAAAATAACAACACGTAGTAGTGCTATATGTATTACTATGATAGCTTTATTAGTCAAATGTTATCCATCTCCGTACATCAGGTTTTCCTGGATTTCCGGCAGGCCTACGACTCGATCAATCGAGAGAGTTTGTGGTCTGCCCTGGAATACCTAGGAATGCCAACAAAATTGTTACGACTGTGTAGGATGACAGTGACGCAGTCTCAATGCTGTGTTAAAGTTGAGAACAGGCTATCGACAATTTTTGCAGTTAACTCGGGTGTTCGGCAGGGAGATGCTCTGTCCCCGATACTCTTTAATCTCATGTTGGAGTACATCTTTCGTAAAACTGAAACACCTCAGCGCAACATCTTATATCGCCAGTCCAATCAAGTGCTTGCATATGCAGATGACATATGCGTGATTGGACTGAATAGCAACGGAGTGAAAGAAATACTTGATCCGCTTGTAGAGTTTTCAGCTTCTGTTGGACTCCAGATCAATGAGTCCAAAACGAAATACCTGATCTCTGGTTTTAGAGACAATGGCACACCAGATTTTAGTAGTGGCCACCACACGTTTGAGGGAGTGAGGATGTTCAAATATTTGGGCTCTCTTATCACTCACGATAACAGTGTGGGTGAGGATATTAAAGTGCGGCTGGCAGCTGGCAGTCGTTCTTTGTATCCTCTAAGGCCACTGCTAAAATCTAAACACTTATCAAGTGCCGTGAAGCTGAAGCTTTACAAAGCGTTGATCAGGCCCGTTGTTATGTTTGGATGTGAAAGTTGGGCGCTGACGGATGAGTACGAGAGATGGCTCCTTACATTTGAGAGAAGAATCATGCGTGTGATTTACGGCCCTAAACGCGAAATAGATGGTACATACCGAGCTCTGTACAATTTCGAGATCAGAGATCTGATGAAGATCCCCGATATTGTACATGAAGTTAGATCTCAGCGAGTACGCTGGCTCGGTCACGTTCTGCGTGCTGATCCGGAACGAATTGTGCAGCGATCTCTGAAAGGAGAGCCACCATATGGTAGGCGCAGAGGTCGTTGCAGGCGACGATGGCTCCACGATGTAGAGAACGACTTGGCCTCTTCAGATTGTCTAAGACAGTACGAAGACCAAGCTCAGGATCGAAACCGTTGGAGCCAGATTGTTGATTCAGTAAGGGGCCAGTAATGGCCTTTAACACTGTTATTATTATTATTATTAGATAAAGCGACTGCAAATGTTCTATTAACTTGTTGCGTATAAGCTTGTTCCATAGGATAAATAATACATCGATTATGACATACATCATAAACAAGAAAACAGGGAATTACAAAACAGAATGAGTAATTGTCATTCCTTGGCAAATTATTTCTCCTTAACATATCAATAAACCTATAGGCTAATAAAGTTTTATAAACTGATTCGATGAGATCCAATGTACTTATCACAGTAAATTTTTGGTGATAGAGATCTAATTGTCTGAGGGGCTTTCTCTTCATCAGGTACCATTTTATTAACCTTTCTATTCATCCGAATGGACAATTAAGAGTATATTGGCGTCTTTGAAGATCCTTTGTCCCGTTCTGAACTTTCATCGAGTTGGAAGCTGGGCTTTCCAGCGGGACAACGCTCTAAACATATTGCCGAACTAAATCTTGGCTTGTGGAAAGTCGAGCTAAGATATACGCAACTTAATTTATCGAAATCTTCACTGCTAATATAAGTCAATATAATAAAGTTTTGAAACGAACTGTAAACGTGTACATGTTGTATAAAATGCTGAGTCATTTTCTTGAACAAAGACAAACCAAAAAAAAGGTAACAGATAAAGGAAAGGGACTCAACTGAAGAAAGGCTTGCGTTTGTCGCTTCTTTATTTAAACGAAAATATTAAAAATATAATTCATTAATTCTGTATTTACTCCTAGGTAGTGTATCTTTAACTTGCAATACAACTAATTTAGAAATGAATTATTTTGATTTTTTGAGTTGTGTCATTTACATCCAATATGTCGAATTTCATCATAATCGGTCCAGGGAGGCCTAATTCTGTTCAGATTAGCCATATTCCAGAACTTTATCGAGTGTCATCAAAATCGGTCAATCTTAGACAATGCTTTGTTTATCGCACGTTTGATTAATATGCCATGTATTAATTTATTAATAAGCCATTTATTAATTTAGACAATTTTAGGTACAATCTACGCGACATCTAGGACTTCACCGTCTCAAGATTTTTTTCGTATGACAGGACTACCACCTAGATGTATTTATACTATGTTCGTAGTCAACTTCCGTTTTACATTAGATTTTCCAAATTTTTTAACTCGGTTATTTAAAAAAATCGAAAAATAATGTGGTGATATGTTATGAAAAGGACTGAATACGTGGACATTTTAATGTTGGAGCTGCATAAGTAATGTATTTCCGTTTCTGTAGTGCTGTAGGAGGTAGTGCTATAAAATGTGTCAGGAATATATGTATGGCGCAAGATGTTTTTTTTAACCTGCAATACGTTGAAATACAAATGTGTTGAAATACATCATAATCGGTTAACGAATGGCCTAGCTCTGTTCAGGTTGGACATATTTCAGAACTGAAATGAATGGAACTAAAACATTTCTTGATTGACTATGTATGATGAAACATAGTTTGGCCATTTATTGACCGATGTTGATGACAATATGATATGTTGGATGGCAATGGGGTTCAGTTAAACATAATATTTTAGAACTTTATCTATAAATATTTTTACAATTCCATTTTCATCCACCATATTGGATGACATTATAATCGGCCAAGGAATGGCCTAGTTTCGTTTCAGTTGACCATATCCAAAAACTTTTTAAAAAGTCTCATTCGGTCAAAAAACGGCATAGTTCCGTCTAGTTATGGTCCTATTCCACAACTCAATCCAAAAATAATTTTAGAATCCCAAATCAAAATTTATACAGCGTAACACGGCTAAAATTATTGGCACTCTAAGAATTTTTCATTTTAAAGTTTATGTAGATTCTATTAAGAGAATTTTGTTAATGCTTATTAATATTTTCCTTCATCAACGATTAGTTACTTTTCCATTGTGTCTATTAGATGTTTAAAGTTACATAAAATAATATTCAAAATTGTCAACCCTCGCTGAAACTATAGTTATTGGCACTTCTATGGGGTGTCCCAAAATTAACGCAAGATTTGAATTAAATAGAAAACACAGTTTTTAGTCTTCAGATTGTGATTTTTTTATTGAACCATAAAATACATAGGATACGGTTATTTATGGAATATCACATGGGGCAAATGGCCTCCACAGCTTTGCTGGCACATAGGCACTCTTTTATCGAAATTCTCCATGACCTTTTTGCTTAAATGTGGCTGAATTTCGTTGATGCATCGTTTAATTTCCTCCTGTAATGCACGGGTGGTTGTGGGCTTGTTGACATAGACCTTTGAATTCAGATAACCCGAAGATGAAAATGTGCTTCATCGCTTAGGATGATTTTGCTCGAAAAATAATGATGCTCCCTAATCCATTCAACGAACTATCTTCGCTGTGCATGGTCATTAGGCTTCAATTGTTGTGTTAATTGAATTTTGTAAGCATGAAGACACAAATCTTTAGTGAGTATACGCTGCAGAGAGCAACACTCTCACGCACTGCTTCGATATTGACATTTGAACGGCTTGGTTTTCAACGACCATTATGTTTAGCGTCTCCAACTGATCCAGTCTCCTTGAATTTTTCAATTAATATCTTAACAGTTGACGAAGTTAAAACACTATTCGGACCATATGTTGTATGAAATTTTCTAACTGCGGCTGCCAATCTTTTGTTATTTTTAAGATATTCTACAGAATTATCAGCAATACTATATAAATGGTATCGCTAGGAAATAGATTCCGAACGTGATGGTCGTTATCAATTAACACTAAAGAATTCTGTGCTGTTGGCAGAACAGTGCTTCTCTGACTGTTTATCTTTGGCCGAATTATTAAATTTGCCTGCTTTCCACTTTTGTTGATCTTTCCAAACATTAGGCCAAATTAATTTCTAATTTATTGAAAGGAAATATTCCGCATGCTCTAAACCCGTTCTTAATCGTTTCTGCCGAAATAGTAATTGCCACTACATCATAGAGAAGACATATCCACTGGGCTAGTTCTCCGCCACTAAACTACCTTGTTGTTAATTTAAATATTACTTAAACTTTTGATTAAACTTTTGAATATTACGTTTACGTTTACGTTTAAATCAATCAGAATTTGAGAATTTTATTTGGATTTGCACTATCCATCTATTTTTATTTACTAATTATGTGTTAAAATTGAATTTAGCTAAAATGTGAAACACTTTTACGAAATTTTAGATAGCAAGTAAAAAAAAAAATTCTGTAAGGAATTAATTCTTTTTTTTCGAATTGGAATAATATTAAAAGACATGCATTGAGACATCAACGTATATATGTATATTCGTAAAATAGTTTAAATCAACATATTTAGTTCGCATAGGTTGCACATAGCAAATAATTAAATTGACATCAATCTTCTATATAGTTATACATTAGATAAAACATTTTCAAAAGTTAACTCGTTTATATCTGACATTTTGACAAATTTTGAATCAGCATGACAAATCAGTTAATAAGTTAGATAAATTTGATACTGTTGTGAAGCATAACTTGTATACACTTGTACGAAAATTTTCAAAAGCATTATTATGTTGCTCATCTTGACAATTTTTAAAGTTCAAACATAGAACCGATGCCCTTTAAAATAGATACTCATGTACTTTATTATCATGACATTTAAAACAAAAAAACGAATACATAAATTTTATCATAAAAATGAAAATATTTCTGAAAAGTTCAAAAATATTTACTGAGGCAAACAATATAAAAATGTAAAACTTTGTATAATATAAATGAAACCAAAGCTTTTTACCAAATACAATTTTACCCAATTTCCTAGTTTTCTTTTCCTATAAAATATAAATATAACAGTAAATTTAATTTAATTATCATTTCGGAGAAATATAATTTTAATGAGGTATGCATAACTATGTATTAGAAATATGTCATTCCCATTTATGTAAAATAAGACAGAATGTTACATCGATTTTATTTAAATTAATTTTATATGACGTATCTATTTGTAAATACGAAATTTTCCAATCTTACTTATATATAATCATGAGCACATGGCCTATAACTATAACTCACCCTAATCATGTAATTCTTAATAATTGTGTATATGTACGTATATATACGTTTGAATAAAATTATCGGTTTTGGAAATGATCCAGATAAGGTTTTTTTTGTTATAAAAGAATGACCCCACAATAATGTTTACATCATTCTCGTTTATTGTCAAAACGGAAACATAAACCATTTTTAGTCTATTCTCCTTTTTGTGGTATTGTTGTTGTTTTGCTGGGGGTTTAAGAAAAAACGAAGAAAATCTATTTTCTTTTAAGGTTTATTCTAATTTGTATCACCATGTGTACGTCACCATCCTTATTCCACACCACATTTGTTGGAAAAAATTAATTTATTTTTTGTATATAGTTTGGGAGAAATCTTTCATTTGATGTTTGTTTGCCTGGCTGATACAACATAATATGTATTATGTCCCTTATAATATTCGATGAAATTCGAATCATGTAATGAGTATAATATGTAACAATGTATATTAGAATTTAATTAACTAAATTGATGTAATTTGTGTGTGTGTGCATCTTCTGAAGTAAGCAAAAATATAGACGACAAATTTTCCAATTTATTTAATTCGACCATCTGATAATTTACCCAAATTTAATTACTATGTATGGTTGGTATATCCATTGAATTACTAATTACGAATTGTATATACATATTCGTATATAATTCTTACCACAATATGACCTTTTATTATCTATATACTTAGTAGCAGAGTTACACAAATGTGTGGTATATTCTATATGTCTATCCAAAATGTTATGATAAAAATGTATGTATTGTGGTCAAACTGTAAACGGAATAAATATTCGGACAAACGATCACCTTAGTGTAGTATTACTTTGAAATTTTGTGTGCACTGACCTATCTATTATTTACAATTCAATTGTAAAATTCACAATGTCGAAGTGGAGTAACAAAACAGTGATCGAAATACTTGAAAGTTTATTTAACAACAGTGAATATGCTGATATAAAATTTAAGTTTGACAAGGACGGTGAACTACCAGCTCACAGTTTAATATTCTTAATAAAATCACCTGTATTTTATGAGCAATTCATAAAAAATAGTCGATGTTTGGATTTCATTGAAGTGCCCAGGCATATTTCGTACAGTGCGTTTACAAATTTTGTAAAATTTGTGTACACCGACAATTGTACGGTGACCGATGAAAATATAAACGAATTATTGGAAATGGCTAAACAATATGAATTGATTGAATTGAATGCAAAATGTTTAGCGTGGATGACGGAAAAGCTAACGGTAAACAATGCTTGTTCATTTCTGGACATTGCGTTATCAAAAAATTACTTGATGCGTGCAAATGTAGTGGAATTCATACGCCTGAACTATTGTCAAGTCATTGTGACCGATGATTTCGTGAATACAAGTCGAATGGTTATTGAGGCCATACTTAATATAGAGGATATAAGTTGTGGACGAGAATTCGATCTGTTTAAAGCTGTGTTCCAGTGGTTGGTGAAACAGGAGAGCCAACCCGATAATAAAAAAACGAAACGGGAAATTATTGGAAATTTACTTAAATTAGTTCGTTTCCCAACGATGACTAGTGAAGAATTTGCCATATGTGCCGTAATGGAGGAGAACTTTTTGACCACCCATGAAATTAGTACAGTATTTTTGGAAATTCATAAAAAATTAAAAAATCCATACGAATTTTCAAATCGTATGCGCAACGAATTATATTTATATTTACAACCGTCTGTATTTAGCGCCCCTTCCGAATTAATAATTGGTGATCATCCAAATTTTGTATGGGTCTATGAGAAACCATCGATGGAAACGAAATTTACGGTAACCAAACCAGTTACGTTATTGGGGCTGCACGTTACCGGATCAAATATTGATACCTCCGTTCAAATATATTTATTGAACGAACATAATGGGATTGTGATTGATGGTACGGGTATGGTTGGAAAAAATAACTATACCAAGGTAGATTTTAGTTTAGCGGTGCAGTTAAAACCGAATCGTCAATATAAGCTATTGTTTGAATATGATACCGATAGTACAACGTTTTGGTGTTATCACAGTAAAAATACACCGTTGAGAATGACGTTCGCCAATAGCGATGGTACCGATATCGTTTTTAGTGAAATCACTCGGATGTTATATAAAATTTATTATAAAAAATAAATAAATATTTTCATTTTAAATTAATAGTCTCAATAAATTCCTAATTTATAGTTATAATGTGTATTTATTATTCAGAATAATGTGGTATGTATGTATATACAGGCTAAAAAGTTGATTTTAAAATTGAAATCTTGTCTGCAAATCACTTAAAAATAATAATTCCGACTTGCCATTTCATTTTAAATTGATTAAAAAATTTCAAAAGAAATAAAGTTTCTATAGATTCAACAATTTGAATCAAATTTTACGTAAGTGAGTTTGTCCTAAATCTGTCCTAAAAAGAAACAATTCCAATTCCTCCATATATATGACATGTGAATGTGCAAAACAAAACAAATTTCACCTATAGTTCAGTAAGTACATTTCTATTTTTAATATTTAATTCTTCTTTTTCACATATGCTCTTGCCACTGAGCTTAGCGGCAATAGTTATGCCTAGATTTGGTGTGTGTTAAACATAACTAATATCTCCCAGTTAACTCTGCGATTGCTAAAATGTACATGCATTAATTTCGTTTCGTTGAGCTTAATTCGCCATATTTTCCAGTTACTCACTGTGTTAGAGGCCCTTACCAAATTGAACTATTTTAAAATCTAGCCAAATTTTAATTTATGGCATAAATGATTAAATATTCTCTTGCTTTGTTAATTCTATTCTGGTATTCTTGATTCCTCTGCCAGGTTTTTCGTTCTTTCCGTTTTTTTGACTAATTTTCTAACTTCCAGAGGATACCTATTATTTTCGTTTGACTAATGGGAGAATTGACACAATTAAATATTATATGGAGATCTGATTATATGGAGATCTTATAGGAGATCTGGTTCGTCGTCTAACTATACCGACGTTTTAATTGGAACTTGTAAATTGGTGTTGGCCTTAATTAGCTCCCGGTATAGTTCTCAGTTAGTTTTAATGTTAGTTAAATCGTTGCACTAAGAGTCATGATAACAGATGAGTGATCCTAAGATAATTCATCATTATTTTCTTGAGATATGTAACTTATGGATAGTCCTTTAGTTAATGTGAAGACTATAAGATCTGGTATTTTATTTGTATCCACCAACTAGTATGTTGGTTTACTGCCGGAATAAAATTCACACCTAGATATTCACCCTGCTTCAAACAGGTCTCTGCCTTTGGGAGTTGTAAATCTTGATCCTCAGTAGGTATTTTTGGAACGATTTCGATAGTTTTGGATCAGCCCGTTTTCCAAGTGGCAATTCTTTGTGTTTTGTGCATTATATCTAAAGAAGGAATTTTTCATCCATTGTTCCTTGATCTAGTCGATTCTTTTTAGGCTTCTAGACTTCTTTCCTGCTTAGCTAGCCGTATATTTATGCTGTGAGTCTAACACCGATTTTTGTATACTACAGATAAATTGAAAAAAAATTGGTTTGACACAAATTTAATTGCCACTTCAAATATCTATTAATAAATCTCAAACAAATCAGAAGTATTTTCTATGCCGGCACTTATACATACATAAGAGCTCCGAATTAATGCAGTCCACCCCAGGTGAGCGGTTTCGTTTCAATCTCTGCATGGCCTTAGTGAATTCCTCATGGGATGGATCCTCAGTGCAAATCTCCGCAGTCTGTATTTGAGGTGGCTCAACAACAGTCTGTGACATCGAATAAAGAAAGGTATATCATAATTTGGAATGCATAGTGGTGATGCAAAAGATAATTTGGGTTTCAAAATTTTGAAAGATTACTGTGCCTCTGTCCAATTAAATTTTCCTTTTTTCAAACAGTAATTGGCGTGGTTATCGCAGCAAAATTATCGATAAATCGGCGATACCCAAAATTCAACTCGTTTGTTTTACGGTAATTGGAGACTGCAAATTTAAAATTGCTAATATCTTTTGTGGGTTTTTTCTCAAACCCTTCTCACCTACTAAATACCCTAGATATTTGATTTTCTTCATTACGTAACTGTTCTTCTGCAATTTACTGCCCATGATTAGCAGGAAGCACATAATTAGATTGGGCTGCATTATACAGCCCAAGCGGAATTACTTGAACTGGTAGAGAGCCCAGTCTGGAATTGTAAAAGCGGTTTTTTCCCTTGCAGTTTCCGTTAAAGGAATTTGCCAAAAGGCATCTTTAAGTCAAGAGCTGGTATTTATCTACCTTTTCAATAACCGATCTATAATTGGGAGTGGATAAACATATTTTTTTGTGAGGTTATTTACATTTTACGCATCGAGACAAAGGTGATATTCGCTTTGTTACAGGCGCCTGAACTTTTGCACATCTCATTCGCTCCTAGTTCTAACATAATTCAAGCTGTGCCTGAAAAACACCATATCGGTTGTCGACAAATTTCAAATAAATATCTTATTTATGATAAATATCGCAATGCCAACTCAAGCAACTCGCAATCTTTGAGTTTTTTGATATACAATCTGTTAAGTCGGAAACTTTAGTATCAGGAACACAGCATTAGGGTTTCTATGCTTCACAGTATATTTTCAAGAACCATGATTTTCAATACTGTCTTTTAAAACCATGGTTCCTGTTGTTCAATTTGCGAGTATGTTGTCGTTCGTTGACCTATTTTGTTTGATAGCGGTTTTGGTTCTACTTAGTTTTTAATAGGTTTCCTTTTTAGCGGTATACAAAGGTTTTGGGGTATTTGACGCGTTCTGTTTCTTAATTTGCGGAGTTTCTTCGCAACGTTAAATTCTAATTTGGTAATTTACAGGATGTTGTCCATTATAGTTTATACATTTTTCAGGGATATTTTTATTTATAGAACATGCTTTCGCAGTATGTTTCCCAGCACATTTTACGCATCTAAGCTCCCGTTCACAATATTTTTGCGTATCATTTAAGTTTTGCAATTCCACTATTTTTACTCTCATGTTAAGAATATAGGCTTTATACGAGTATTAAACATATTTTCCAACTTTTCTTTATTATTAAAAGTTAGCATAAAATGTGGCTTGCTCCTTTTATTATTCCTTTTAGTTGACCCCTTGTTTCATTTTATATTTTTTCTGTTTTGATAATATTTGCCGTCCTTGTCGTTGTAGGTCCTCCAATAAGTGTTTCTTTGAGGAGATTAAAGGAGCCCTCTAATCATGACCTTAATTGGCCGATTATTTTTTCTTCATATGTGTACCATTCGATCTCTTCTGTATTTAGTTTCGTACCCAAGGCGTTCAGAGTCTGGTGTATTGATTTTCCATACGTTTCGTTTTCTTTCTTAAGCATCATAACTTTATTACTTAGATGAGTGGTATTACTTCTCAATTTCGCTTAGCTTAATGAAGAGTTCAAAATTTTCCTTTTCAAACTGGAACACTTTACTAGTTGAAGATGTTGGTGATGATCCATTAGGCCAGCTTCCATACGTAAAGCTATAAAATTCTGTTTAAAAATTTAAATATTTTGTTAAGAATTTTTGAAATAAGAAAGTTAACAAGATCATGGGCGTCGTTAAATAGGCGTATCGTTGTACATAATATATGTATGTATTTATGAATATTTAAAATAACAATGTGGTAACCGCGCATCTAAAATTAAAATTCCACAGAAAATTTCTAAGAAAAAATCAAATATATTGCCTACAATAAACAAAAGAACAAAAAATGTGAAATTCCATTTTCATCAAATGGTGTAATGGTAGGAAAAATATTTTGAATAAGAAATATATGTATTTACAAAAATGATATCAATTTATTTTTATTGTTAAAATAATAAACTTTTTTTTCCCATTTGAAATATTAAAAAAAAAAAAAAAATAAACAAATATTGATTTTTCCAGGTTTTCTGATTCTGTGATGTTATCGATGCTGATGATGATAATTGTAGTAAACACATTTCTTTGGATTGCGCGAATTGAATGATGTGTATGTACTCATGTGGATATTATATTTTTGCAGGAAGAATTTTGTGTTTTCACACGTTGAAATATATTTTAAGGTGTTGCAAAATTTTGGGTTGTCCAATTTTGGCGTTAACAATTATTGGGGTCATAATCCAGCTGTGAATATTAATTTTATTGTTGATTAAGATGAAACTGGTTTTCTCTTATATATTTACTATATCTAAATCATGAACCTTCACGGAAACGACAGACGCCTTTCATCAATTTTAATTTGATTTAAAAAGTTTATTCGATAGAAATCTTAAATCTTTCTTATCTATTTTAGTATACTATGGCTCTATATATGTATATACACATTGTAGAATAATCGAAATCAATTTTGATGAAAACTTTGGAATTTATATTGAATTTAATGAGGGTCGAAATCGAAATTGAATGAAAACCCCTAAATAAAAGTTTATTTTTGGTTTAGTCTCTATACTTTATCACCCATGGTTTTGTTTTAGCCATAACAAAACCTATTTAAATTGTTATTGTATAGTTTATTTATTTTTTGTTAAAATATCTATAATTACGTTTCGATAAGTATGATAGATTTATAGATTACTTTGTTATACATCAAAAGCACAGAATGCCCAATCCAGTACGAATGTTAAAATTTGATCGATTAACCAAATCTTTCGAATATACATTTAAACTTATAAATGAACCGCATTTTCAATTTAACAATGGCTGCGTATATAATAAATAAATGTACCAGAAATATTACGAGTATCATTAATCAATGTAACAAACCATTCTCGTTTTTCTGTTGTCAAAAAGTTGGTGAGTACCATAATACACCACTATAAATACATGTACATATACATAACATGTATGTATGTATACAGCAACCCCTAAAAATATCTATGTACAAGAAGAATATAATATCTCTGTGATTCGACAGATTATATACAACAACACTTGATGTGGTGATTAATGTTTACCAACATTAAAAATTAATCGCGTATATGTAGGGCCATACCATACCTAGCAGCCACCCGCGCGAGCGATATGTTCACAATGGATATTTATACGAGTATATGAATGTACGTTCTGCAAATAAAATCGGTTTTCTATTGATTTAATTTATTTTTATTATTATTTTTATTTTTTGTTCGACAATACAAATGGGAAAATAATTTCGAATTAATTAAATCGGCTTGGTTTTTGTTTTTATTAAATTCACGTTTCGCGGAAAATATGACGCGTATATGAAATATTTATATGCGCGATGTATAGATAAAAGTTTGTTCAATTGAAAGTTAAGTACTCGAAAATGTGTCTCCATTTATAACTATCATAACCCTTTATTTATATAATTCATAAACAGTATTATCGCATAATATCAATCAATCTTGAAGTGTTCGAAAAAAAAATTAATGATTTAATTGTGTAATCAATCAAATTTTTGTATATCTATAGATGTTCACTCAGAAGTTCGAGTCGGACATGACTCAACAATATACTATAATCATATAATTATGCGTTCAGGCCAGTTGCAATGTAGTTTACCAGATTTAGGGAATAATCTATTAATAAGCGATACAACTAAATTCTCTCTTTGTACCAAATGATTCCATATCAAATTCGCAGTATATAAAGTAAAATATTCATTATAATACATAAAATTATGATTTTGCTAGGTGCTTTGAAGCTGCACCAGCCAAATCAGCCCGCCACAACAGAACCTAGACCATTATTAAAATTTTATTATAATTCATTACACCAAGTGCCAATCGATATAAAACTTAAGCCAGAATTTATTACAAATTAATTCCAGTTCACTGGTAAGACGCCGAAAAATTATTTAATTATTTTGTAAAAAATCAACTTAGTTTAATAGAAACCTATATAAACATTCAAATAAAAATACCAAAATGTCGATTAGAATCACCTGTATCAGACCGCCACCATATTTTGGATAGAATTGGCCACTGCGTTTACACTAAACAGCAGTGTTTCCCTATTGTATCAAGCAAATCATTTATGGGACGAATTTTGGATTTTCTTGCATATTTGGTTGGATTTGGATATTTGATTTCTGTTTGATCACAAAACCATGCCATTACTCCTTTTATATTAAATAAAGCTTTACCTAACTCATCATTTTGTATTTCTGCGAGCTCTTATTGATACTGCGTTTATTTGGAATATCAGACAAATCCACTAGCATTGGCTGCATCATCCAAGTTAGAAAATCCATTTGTTTCAAATCAGAAAACCGTTATATAAAATCGAATGATCGACAATAATAAAGAATTCGAGAGCCATCTTATATATTTTTATAATCATATATATAGGAAATACATACATGAGTAAATCGAGTGTCTCAGCTTTTAGAGAGTAACTAATTCGCATGGGAGTATAATAAGTGTATGTGTATGTTAGTAATATAGCGAATTAAACGGCATAGTTTAATTTAATGTACATGTGATTGCTCGGGACGAGTCCATTGTCGAATTGCCCCTCTTAACAATCGGATGGCCCCACATTGGAATACCACTATAGAGTATACATATAAAGGGTGTCACAAAATTAACGCAAGATTTGAATTTTCCGCCATTTGTGCAGTAAAGTGTTGGCAACTCAAAAAAAAATTTATTTGACAGCTGAGAGGTTAGGGTTAGTAAAAATGTGGCATTGCACGATAGAACAACGTATTTTCATTATTGAAGAATATCTTAAAAATAATGAAAGTTTGGCAGCCGCAGTTCGAAAATTACATACAAAATATGGTCGGAATAGTGTTTTAACTTCCTCAACTGTTAAGAGATTAATTGAAAAATTCAAGGAGACTGGATCAGTTGGAGACGCGCAACACACTGGTCGTCCAAAAACAAGCCGTTCAAATGTCAATATCGAAGCAGTGCGTGAGAGTGTTGGTGAAAATTCAGGAATATCAATTCGGCGTCGTTGACAAGAATTGCAAATTTCAAGAAGCTCTCTGCAGCGTATACTCACTAAATATCTGTGTCTTCATGCTTACAAAATTCAATTAACACAACAATTGGAGCCTAATGACCGCATGCACAGCGAAGAGAGTTCGTTGAATGGATTTTTTTTTTCGGTGATCACAATTGGTCCTCTGGATCTTGTGATTTAACACCATTAGATTTCTTTTTATGGGGTTATTTGAAGTCAAAGGTCTATGTCAACAAGCCCACAACCACCCGCTGCATCAACCGAATTCAGCCACATTTATGCAAAAAGATCATGGAGAATTTCGATAAAAGAGTGCATATGTGCCAGCAAAGCTGTAGAGGCCATTTGCCCGATGTGATATTCCATAAATAACCCTATCCTATGTATTTTATGATTCAATAAAAAAATCACTAAAAACTGTGTTTTCTATTTAATTCAAATCTTGCGTTAATTTTGGGACACCCTTTAGTGGTGTAATTTAATAACTTTAGGTAAAAACTTCTCTACTTCAAATTAACGAAAAATACCAAAATGTCGAATAGTTTATTACACCAAACCGCCACCATATTTTGGATAGAACTGACCATTGAAGCCAAAGTTTAAACAATAGTCAGTTCTAAAAAAATCGACTATGGAGATAAAATCGATTTTTTTGGTATTTTCCACCAGGGACATATACCGTATAGTGTAAACAATGGCCAGTTCTATTCAAAGTATGGCTGCGGTTTGGTGTAATACATTTTTTTTATATTCAATAGTTTTGATTTGGCTGTCATACGCCAATGGAAAATTACGTTTCTGGCTTGACGATGACTCGCTATCATTTGGTATGGTACATTATAGGTAGTCGATGGACTATTTGAATCTACGTCATATCAACCTCTGTACTAATAACTAGAGGCGGGTTAATATTATACCTTTCGAAGCAGTAAGTATGGGTGCTTTCAAGGTAAGGCCAAGTAGCAGGGCTTTCTACATCTTCCATCCCCAGATCGGTTGGTGGTTCAATTATGACCTCAAAAATACTAAAGTTAATATTAATTCGTTATCTGAAAAAACATTTACTTGCAATTTCTTTGTGTTTGTCCTTAATGTTAGTCCATATTTGTTTGGCGTAAAGCCAGTCATCTAATTGCAATTCTGCTTCTAATAAAACTTTTCTACAAATAAATAATTGAATAATGTCGTTTGTCCATTATATTTTTATTTATTGTGGGTTTTAGCAATTTATTTTTAAATTAAAATAATACGCAGGTTAAATGTCAGACAACAAAATGCATTGAAAAGTCACCTCGCAAATCGAGCAGTAGCAACAGCTTCAAAATTAATTGGTTTAGTCGATTTAGTCGGAAAAAGAAGAATTTGTGCTATCATTTTATTATGTCACAAAATGATTAAACAATAGTAATTCTTTAAAATTCCCAATTTTCTATTTTACATAATTCTATATCTCGAGATATCCACAACAACTGAAATCTGCGTACAAAATAATTCATAAATTGAAATTTTATTTCCCAAGTGTTCGTTGAGTTTTTTAATAATGTAATCCATTTTGGATAGAATGGATAGAATGTTTTGTAAAAAATCATCTGGGCCATAGACGATACGCTCGATGATCGATCAACATTTTGATTTAGATCATGTCATGTGATATATCAAATAAAAAGTATTTTTATAAGCAATCATTAATTCATTTTTAATTTGCATAATGTTTTAGCGAGTTAATATCGCTAGACATTGTCTAAATTCCGTTTAAAAAATCAGGAAAGCTGTTTCTTATCGGAACAGCAGTGTATACAATTATTCGAAGCAAGCGGCAAATATCCCAATAGAATGATAATTTACAGCAGCACGTTAACCTGAGTTTAATTTTTATTATATTTAATTAAAAATATATTCACAATTTTTCTAACTGCATCATTCACTTGAGGTGGTCATTGCACAACTGGTCGAAACATATTTTTTTTAACATAAAATAACAATGTACAGTAACGAACCAAAATACTACATTAATTAAATCATTTACGAAATAATATATGGCACAAGTTGTTGCGTCTTCATTCTCACCCGCATAGTTACTTCTCCGGTTGATGTTTTGATTGTTGCGACGCATGCGTGCCCATTAGGTCCTCGATGAATTCGTCTAATTGCGTCCAATTTGATATACTGATAATTTCACCTTCTTTTAGATCAGGTTGAGCCTTTGCCTAAAATTTCCTCTGTTGACGTACTCTTTTGACCAAATCGTTTGTGTATGCTTGAAACCATTCCCATTTCTTTACCATAACAATATTTGAATTGCGGCCTAACTATTTAAAAATGAGCAAATTAAATTAAAATTTTGCGGATAACTGCAGCAATCAATGCCACAAACGGGCCGACGGTGCAATACTCGGACTAACACACATACTTATACATCAAAAATACCCAATCGTGATTTTTCGATCATCAGAATTTCTATATTTTCAGAAAAAAACGAGGCCAGTGGTCTACAGTTTAAGACAGCTTCCACTTGTTTGATTAATGTGGTAAATTCTTTAAAACTAAATCGCGTACTGTATATTGGTCGGCGCAAGTGACGTTTCGCTGGCTTTATAACAGCCTCATGTAGACCTCCAAATTGAGGGGATCTAGGACTCTAGGAGGAATGAAAACTCAAGCTAGTTTCGCTTACGGTGAGTTTCTCGCTTTGCAATTGCGTGCGATATTTTTGGACTAGTTAGTAGACAAGTGGTTATTTGCACCAATGAAGTTGCTTCTATTATTTGACACGATTTGCTTTAATAGTCCCCTTGTTGCAATGAATCGTTTTAACACGCCCATAAATGACTCCGTTGCCTTCGATTGTGTATATGTCATTAATTTTGAGTAAGAAATGATGTTTTGTAAGTAAAATTATTCACCATATCATCTCTTTTATTAACGTCAACATCAAGAAAATTTGCGGCAGTACATAAGAACGACGCAGACTTCTTCATTTCAGGAGCTACATTCTCTAATGTATTGAAAGCAAACGGTTTATGCCAACAATCAACAGCTTATGCTATAAATAAAGGACCTTCCCACCATAGTTTAGAATCAATCAAAGCCCCACGGTTGAACCTGTCTTGAAATTAGGTTTGCAGGATTATGCTATGAGTCTACATGTAGCCATTGTGCATGTTCAACAATTAAACGAATTTTGTGAACTCGATTAGACACGAATCGAGATAAGTGTTGTTGTTGAATAACACCAGTAAGAAATCTGTGAGATTTTACACTGAACTATGGATTTATATTAGGCAATAAATTGAGCAAGGGCGTGCAGCAGCAGACAACTCGAGACGAGACATGATGTTCGAATTTATCACAGTATTTAGACCCAAGCAGTATGAATTTGAATTGGAACACTTTCGTCCCAGTCACAAACCCACACACACGCACACTTCGGCTTCCAAAGATCCTATGCATAATGAATTATCCGACCACCGCCACTGGAGGCACTAGCCCTATAGGGTCTTAGTTTTTTTTATTATCTCTGACACGATCTTCCGTTTTGTCACTTTGGCTAAATGATTTGATGGTTTGACTCTGATGCGAAACCAGTCTTAAACAATAAAGGCGCAACGTAGCACGATTAAAAATCGAATATTGTGAATTCTGTACAATGCAATTGGTGATATTTTTCATTTCTGAGCGAAATACCCACATCTCATAATGGCATTAAAGATATATCAGGTAATTCTCTGATCTTTTTCCTGGTAATAAAATCGCGTCCTGGTGCTATCTTTGGGATTATACAGTTGATAGTATTTTAACTGGTTTCCACTTAAGTTTTAGAAGAATTGATTAAAAACAAATTGGTTCTTTCAATGCTCCTCTCAAAGCTTTAATATCCCTTTTTAATTTTCATTTTAGTAATGCAGATTTTTGTTAATGCCATATAGCCCACGTGCTGTCTATTTTCTTGCATTAAATGCAGTATATGATAGGTAAAGGCTTATTAACTTTTTCAGAGCTGCCAATATCAGGAATGGTCTCTTTTGTATGATATGTGTTAAATCATTGGTTGCCGCATCAATATCTTCTGGTGTGCAGTGTTGGATATCCAATTGTCAATTTTGTTCGACTATATTTCTATATAGAGCCCATTTAGTTAATTTATTTGTTAGACATTGAGGTGGTTCTGCTTTTAAAGCTCGGGTACTCAGAGTTATTATTATTGGTGTGGATCGGATGACAAGTCAATTCCTTTTATTATGGCCAGCAAGTTGGGTGTCCAAAAGATAAATAATCTAGAATTTTATCGTTAAATGCTTTCTATAGTTGACTCCCTTTAGGTGTAGTCGATCTCGAACCCCATTGCAGATGTTTAGCATTGTAATCACCCATGCGAGAAATTGAATGACCAGTTGATTAAAATAATTGATAAATGTTTACTAACCTAACGTAACCTAAAAATGGAATATTGTTGGTTTGGTAAATTAATAATTAGTTTACCAAAAATAAAAAAATTAAGAATCAAAAAATTTAATCGAATCTAGAGTCTATAGAGTGTGTATCTGTAAAAATGAGATTAATTAATTTACTCTATTTACGGAGTCTGGAAATTGATATCTAGAGTTTGTAATCATATTTATAGCTCAGGAATTTATAACTTTTAACCGAATTTCATATACTATATCCATTAGGGACTTATTACAGTTAACAGCTAGACTTTAAATACGGTTTCGTAGCTTGTTGAATTCGAAATTGGTTTTATTTTAAATCTATATAAATGTTATGCCTGATGCCTAATGTCATTTGATAATATTTAAGTTCGATGTTTAAGACTAAGATTTTCTAAAAAATAACATTCTTATACTATATGCGCCGCATGCATAGATGTACGATGACAGTTTTATGATTATGGTCAAATTAGTTTTTAACTCGATTAATATCGAAATCATTTTGAGGTACGCGACGGGATATATGTATTTGTATTTCATAATTTTTTTCACTTTTCATTTGAAATTTTGAGCTGGGAAACACATGTTTTCGTTTTAAAAGTTGTGTACGGTATCGTCATCAAATTGGCAAAGTGTTTTTGACATATTTTCATCTGATCCTTTTTTTTATATAAAATAACAAAACATTTGAAACAATTTCTTATATTCCAAGAATTATATAATTTATAACAATTTATCTCTGGAAAGAAGCATGTTACCTACAGTGAAATATTGAGTATTTTATAACCTAAGGATATATTCCTTTCGAACAATACCATATATCCCTGAATTAACTGTAATCTAGAAGCTTTTTTTTTTAATTTGTTTCTCTACTTTTCTGTCGAAGGATAACACATAAATAATGGAAAATTTATTTCCCTTGTCATTGTGTAATGAATGATTGTGTATAGTAAATTTGTACTATATGTTATAATTTGTAGCTGCTATGGAACACCAGCTGGGCTATTCTCTAGGATTATTTATGAAATATGTTTTATCATTTTTGTGTGCAAAAAAAAACAACGAAAGGCACTGCTGATATGCGGGTAATAAACGATCAATTAAAAATTTATTGTGCGTATATACGACATAAATTGTCTAACTGAACGGTTCATCTGGTTAATCAAGCACATTATGAAAAATGCGAGCGTTAACTACATACTCGTATAACAAACAACTAATTAAGTACGTAATCCTTTTAGTACATAAAATATAAATAATATTTTAAAGAACAACAATATCTGGCATCTTATGTGCAAAGTATCTGAACTTAAATCTTATCATTATAAATGAATTTTTTTTTATTCCGTCTTCTTAAGACACTTTCTGTACATACAATATATAATTCTTTCACTTCTACATGACAAATCCATCTGATAAAAGCATATCACCAGCAGCAGACAATAAAAATAAGTCAAAAATTATAATGGATAACCGTCACTTTGCTAAAAAATAAATTGGTTTTTTATGTTTTTCTATGTATGTACAACGGTTGAAAGACTGTCTGCCTCCTTATTTGGCCTTGCGTATTATAAAATTCTTAGAAAATTACGAATATGAGTTATAGGATACCTTTTGTATGCGAATATTTCTTTTGTGTTGATTGCTTTTATTTAACCTTTTGAATTGAACTCGTTAAACAAAATTATTTAATCGCTCAAAAAAAAATGATGAGTAAATTTTCAAATGACGTGAAAGGGGCCTGAAACTATTGCTCGATAGTGTGCTTGGGTTAAGTTGATTCGGTTCTGAGTGCTTGGTCAGGATGAAAGAGCTTTATTCTTCTTCAGACTCTCAATAATGCAGCGATTGCATTCTCAACGAATCCTACAAAACTGGAGAATTAAATAGTCACATATCATTGTTTTCAGTCGAAAGTTACCACACATGTTTTAATTTCTGACTCAGCGGCAATATCAGTCTCAACATCAACGGCCTCAAATGATTGCACATAAACATATTTGATTAATCAGTTGCAACGCTATAGATAGAGCAACACGGGCTCTCTCTGTGCATTAAAATTAATATTAGTATGACTATAAAACTTTTCGTGTTAGTCTGCCGGAAGAACTATTTATAAGTGCATTGCATTCCACAATGTTTTGCCGAGAGGACTTTTGGTAAAGGAATTCGAGTGGGGATTAGCGCCAAAATGTTTGGAATCTAATGTTAGATCATACACGCCAGTAACTAGTTAGTACACGACCATTAACTCCGAATCATGCCAGTTTAAAACCAGAATGTCTATTACCAGAATGTAAACTAAATGTCCTCCAAGGCATCTCATTTTCACAATTTTGTATATAAAACATACCATTCAATTTATATTATCACCGAGACATCATTTTACAAGCAAATTATTATCTACAAAACATTATTTGGTGGTGTCCCTATATAGCAAATCAATATCAAGTGAATTAATTGAAATTCCACCATAGTGCATCTTTGTGTTAAACTGGCAATAAATGTGAGATCAATGTATGTCTATGTTACGTATATTCCGCCTGAATCACCGATTTTATCGTGTACCACATGCTTCTACACTCCGGATCCCGTATTTCATCAATGAACGCGTCTTTCTTAGTTCTTTCCATGTGATCGGGATACGTATTTGTATGTGCCAAATGCACTAGCGGCTCGACCGCTGTTGAATATTTTTGAAGAGTCTCCGGGCTTTTGATAGCGATTCTTCAATTCCATACGGTACATTTCTCGTTTATGGTCACTTCCGTGCTTTCGATTCAGTGCCTTCATTACTTCGTTGTAATTGTATCGATCATGTTCCGGAATGGTTTGAAATGTCTCAGCCGCTTCACCTTGAAGAGCCACTATTAAAGTGGATATACGGTTTTCTTCACTCCACCCATTTTGCTTAACTGCTGTTTCGAATTGAAATTTAAAAATTGCAAATTAATGTTGATCCATCGAATACTCGTGGCTATGTTTTGATCCCGTGTTCCGTTTACTTTCATGTATATAGAAGTTATTTTTCGGAGCCCAGAAGTTTTTCCTATAAATTTTGCACTTTTCCACCCCCATCGAAAACTTTCTGTTCCAAATCTTGGATATCCTTTTATAATTTCTGTTCAACAATTGATTGCATTTTCTCTACTTCTCCATGTAGAGTGTGATTCATCTCTTGAAATTTCTCGTCCGTATTTTACTTGATCTTCTTTTACATTTTCTTCATGTTTTGATTTGACCGAACAGCTGACTGATCCCTTTTCAGGTTTTATTGATTACTGGATTGCTCCATTTTCTCTTTATTCTCCTTTAATTGACTTCTCAACTGACTTTTCCATATTCATCATCACAGCTATATTAATAGCGCATTATCGTAACTTGCCGAGTGTATTGGCATTAGCCTTCATCTTCCTCGTCCCCTTCTGATTGGTCCGAAAATGTTGCTTCATCGAAATTGTAAGTAGCCGGATCAATACCATTTTTCCCAATGCTTGAAGTAATCGCTGTTTTCATACATTTTTCTGACCAGCCGTTGGCAAGGTCCATCGCTTCAACTCCTCCTTTAATTCAGAAATCTTTAACTCGTCTAGAATCTTCTTTTAATTCACAATCCCACCGGTATCACCAATTGCTACATTTTTGCCTCGTCAAACAACACGCCAGTGATCGAACCATCACTGGATTGTGAATAAAACAACCAATTTAATTTAAATAACGCTAAATTTATTTATTATTAAATTATTTAATTTCACAATAATTACTTTATTACACTTTGATTACTCTTAACTTTCACTATTTACTTTCTAAGTTTCTACTAATTCTATCACTGGTAATATCCAACTAACTAAGTAGCTTTTACCATTTCATCTCGTATTTATACCATATATATTCTAACCTTCTAGAATATTATTGTGGAATATTTTAGAACGTTAGAATATGTGGTATAGAGTGTCTAGACTCTCGACTATTCCTGAATAGTCTAGACACATCTTATTTACTACAGTTTACATTTACGGTAGTGTCTCTACTCAAGTAGAGATGTCGCTACGATCGTACCAATATTTTTCAATTTTCTCTCTTATTAGAAGGAATATTTATAAAAGGGTGTAATTTATCGCTAGATAATATCTTCCTGAACGAACCCATTTGTACAACTTTTACCGTTTAGTGGAAAATTATTGATAAATTTGGTTTGTGAGTAAATGGTTTATACCAAAAATTCATCAACACCAATTATAGTGAATTTAAAAAAAACTAGTATTATCGGTGTTCTCACTATTAATAAATGTATTGTCGGAGCACGACATAATCCATTCATTAAGATATGCGGAAGGTATTTTCATATATTCGATGGTCATTTCAAGTTTGAACCAGTTTTCGTACAAAACGCTTTCAATTTTAAATACATTAAACGTATAGAATGAGATTTAACATCTCCGCATATATAATTGATAAATCAAACATTCGTCATCTACTCGTACATTTAGCGTTAGACAAATGTAATGACATTATCTATATACATATATCAATATAATATGACATGTGTTTTGCGAATAGTTTTTGTCATCGAAAACGATCGCAGATAACGCGTATTCGATTAGAATATATATATATATATTTAATTATCAATCCATGTATTACTTATTAACAAATTTTTTTAAACAAACACATACGTTAGCATACAATATTTAATTTTGGCTATATTTTCAGGTCGTGGGCAATGAGAACAACACTCTTATATACAACATAAAAAATCTGACGGCACATAAGAGTAGTAAAACACTAAATAATACGGATGATCAGCATATATCGCTGTATGTTTGTATAGCAGGTGATAATTCACAATATAATCAACTCAAAAAATTTATTGAAGAAACATTTCGGTAAGTAGTTTAGCTAAATTTAAAAATATGTGTCTAAATTTTTTTTTTAATTAATTTTGAGTGGCTCAAGTAGATTATCGTTCAAGTATAGTTACATACAATGCCTATATTTTTTTGACTGACAATGTACTTGAATTCAAACACTGATTCAAATAATAATTTAAAACATAACATATATGTATTGAAATTTTGATCGATCGATTGTAAACAATAATATATAGGAAACAATAATCAATCACATGAATGATAAGCGAAAATAGTTTTGTTGTTTTGGCTTCACTACTTGCCAACTTCTTGATGAATTTTATAATTTATTATATATTTTTATAGTCATTTTGCCTTAAATTAATGGCATGGAATTTAATTTACAGAACATGATGTTTTCATAAAATTTATTTTTGCTAAATTCGTCAATAATTCGTAGATTTCGCATGATATTCATTTTCACCATATCCTCTATATTTACATAAATCATTTTGTGCGTACAAACAAACATACATAATTATAAAAGTATAGGATTGATTTCACAATTTTGAATGATTGCCAAATTACAAATCGGTTTCATATTTAATGATATTTTGAATAGTTAAGAATTTATTTGCGGCACTAAGGATAAATGTAAGTTAATGAGTTTTATTCGTATTGATTTAAAAGAAAATAATTTATTATTTTTTATTACATCTACAAATAAAGACTAGATTAGGTTAGGTTAGGTAAGGGTGGCCGTCCTAACGGACTAGCATAGACACAAAATTGGTCCGTAGCTATGCGACATTCGAGCTGCCTCCTCTTCACTCGTTAAACCATTCTGAGCTTACCACGAAGCGTTTAAAGTCCCGGATCTCGATCTTACTAAGATCCGTGAGGTCGTTCAAAGGGGAAATTCCCATAAATTTTGTTCTGCTGTACACTAAACCAGGACAGGTGCAGAGCAGATGGAGCACACTTTCCTCCTCCTACTCATGACGGCAGCTGCGGCAAAAATCATGGGCGGACACCCAGTCTGCTCGCATGTATCCCAATGAGACAATGTCCCGTTATAGCTTCGACGACCATACTACCGGTCAAGTCCAGGCCAGATCTGTCTGGTTATTACACACGAACTGGCGTTAGACCACCTGACGTTCGTTTCTTTTATGGCTTCTCCCTGAAGCAGCCGTTTACATGAAGCAAGCGGTATCTTTATATCCTGCCTGCTTTGGGTTATTAGGCGTGCTGTGCCCTAGCAAGTCAGCTCATCTGCATTTAGATTCCCTGCGATATTGAAGTGCCCTGGCACTCACGTCAAGCGGATGTTGCACTGATCAGCCACCTCGTTTAAACATGTCAGACAGTTCTGGGCTACATTCGACGTCAGGGAGTATGATTGTAGCGTTTTAAAAGAAGCCAGGCTGTCCGTAAAAATGAGTATATTCCTCGAAGATACTACATTATACTTCAACCAGTCCATGACTTCCATTATCGCGATAAGTTCAGCTTGAAAAGGATACCCCGCAGCCAAGCCCTCTATCCTTTTTGAGCCATCCGTGAAGAAGCTTAGGGCCTCATTGTCCATAACCGTTTCGTTCATCCAGTCCTCTCTGGTGAGAAACTCAGTTTGGAATCTCACCTCAACAGATGGCACAGGGATAGCGTAGTCGGTAGCTTCCGGAATACCCCTGTTTCATAGGATAGATGAGTGCCCTATATTGTTACAGGTTCACATAGATATGGATTTCAGCCGAATGGCTGTGCAAGATGCGAGCTGCTCGGTCGCAATATCCAAGGGAGTAAGATGAAAGAGAATCTCCAGAGCTTGAGTAGGTGTCCTCCTGAGAGCCCCACTTATACAGGCCGTTCTTTGGACTTTCATCAATAGTTTAAGGTTGGCTATAAATTTTAACACTGGCCACCAAACGAAAACCCCATACAGCAGTATAGGTTTGACCACTGAGACGTAGAGCCACTATGTGGGACTCTATACCCCATCTCTTTCCAATGGAATTTTTGCAGGAGTAGAACGCTATAGTAACTTTCTTTACTCTCTCTAAGATGTTTGGTTTCCAGCTTAGCTTGCTGGTCAAAAGTAGTCCGAGGTATTTCGCTGTATCCGTAAAGATCAAGCAAGGGATAATGCCATCAGGTCCTGCCTACTTATATGGTTTAAAACTGTTTATTGCCCATAGGATATTCCGCCTATTTACTATATGACTTACGGAGTCTACACCCCTATTTAACATGGGTCTTTCCGGAGGTAGTACCGAGCACTCCGGGAAATGCGTTTCTAGTAATAGCTCCAGGTATTCCTCACTACACGTTATAGTCCATGAACCATCCGGTTGTTGTAGATAACTCGGGTTGGAAGGACTAGAACATATAGTACTTTGCGTAGCCTAAAAATAAAAATTTGATTTTGTTAGCTCGGCCTTTCTTACGTTATGTTGATGTGTTAACTCAATTCCCTCCTCAAAGGTTTCCCTCCAAAAAGACGTCAACAAAAAATATGTTGACTAAGCATATGAAGATGTTTATGATACTAAAATCAATGAAAGTACATATGCCATACTTGTGCTCGTTGAAGAGTTGTTGGATGTTGTCTATAGGGACAAATTATGTGAGTATAAAACGTCAATTTTGATGCTTTTCTCCGTAATGTTTGTTTGCAACACTATCGGCACAATTTGGGACGTTTCTATTTCCTTATTAGTAACAGTTGAATCATAGATTGTATCAAAACTTCCTCTTAATTATTTGCTTGACTTGATACAGAAGAACATTTAAGGATTCGATAATTTGGTTCCTATTGATCTAATAGTCACATCTAGCGTTTAACCCTTTTTAATACAGTGGCCTTTCTTTCGGAAAAGGTTACATTCCTGAGTAAGGCTCGTACAGTTCTCTTTGCTTTAGCAAAAGTAGTTTAAATTCCAAATATATCTGTTTGTTTTATGTAATTGTTGATCTTATGATGATCTGATTGCAGTTTGGCCTACTTGTCTTAGGTATCGGTATAACATACAGGATTGTGGAATTTTTAACCATTATCATTGGTTCCGTATTTTCCATTGCTTCTATTTCGTTAGAATATGGCAAAGATTCGATTTCCGGGATTACTCGATTAATTTCTCCTTTGTCTAATAGGTTGGTGTTACTATCGTGTCGAAAGTTACTATCGGGGCATCATGCTCGTAAATGTTTAAATGTGGCCCCTAGAAATAGACATGATTATTGCGTTATATATTTTATATGGGCTTTATGTACCCTCCCCGATGTTGTAATTGTAACGTTATTATCCTTAGCTACCGTTTCCTTTTGAAAGTTTCGTTTGTTTTTTGCTTGAATTTGCTTAATTGCCGGGTCAATCGTATCACCAGATGGATATGTTTTTTTGTTCTCTTTGTATTCTCCCTTGACATTTTAGTTTCCTCCTTTTGTAATTGAGAATTGGTTTTCTTCATTGTCAATATCTAGAATGTCTGTGGTAGGATGGGTATGGTTCCCCACCGCATAAATTATTGCCTCTGTTAAAAATCATCCGGTGGTTTCGTGTACCGGAAGCATCCAGCATTTTTCACTCTCCATATATGGATTACTTATAAGGGCTCTTGGAAAGTTGTATCATCCCATCTTTCAAAAGTTTGCTAATTTGTTCCTCTACCTGGGGTAGGATTTCTTGTATACTGTTTCGTCTGTAATTGATTTTATTCCCGCCTTCACAGTATTATCCATTAGTGTTGTGTTGTTCACTGGACGAAACCGTGTTTTGTATCTTGAGAGCATTGTTTTCAATTTTCTGATATGCTTGTTTTTCGTGAAGTGGTCAAGATGTTGTTTTTACGATCAATACAGTACCAAGTTCTTTCAGTGTGTTGTCGCCGATTATGCTGTCGAATGTTTTCAATCCCCCTGCTGATCTAATTTTGAACTCAACCTTGATGAGAATCGTGTTTTCGGCTAATTGAGGTTTGACAACATGTTTGTTGGCATCCGTATCAATCAGGAATTTGAGGGTATATCGCCATTTTTCGTTTGATATTTCTATGTAGGGTATGGTAAAGAGGAACCCATCATAAAATTTAACTCAGTGTTCTGTTTTTTATTTGATGTTCCGTGAAATTTCGAAAATTTAACTTATGCATCTCCAAGCATGTGTAGCTTCTGGTAATGTCCGTGCCGGGCGAATATTCTTCAGTCTTGATTTTATTGACAATTAAAGAAAATCTATGATTAACATTCGCGTAGAATTTGTCCAAATCATGTTCGTTTTAGATAAATTACTGAGTTGGTGTTCTAGTGTCCGCAAGTCTCTCTTATCAGCGTAATGGAGTCCAATCATCATCGAATATATTGTAAGATATTAGGACGTAGTCGGCATCTTCCTTGCATTGACTTGTTTGATGATTTTATTGACTTGAAATTTTTCACGTTATGTTGATCTGTTAACTTATATGTATTTATTTCAAAAAATTTGTTTGAAATCATGTCCCATTAATTGGTTTAAGCGTGGCCTTGAATTCGCGTTCTGAAGTTGTTATGATTTATTTATTTAATTCCCACATTTGTAATATGTTTTATATATGTATTTCTCAATTCTAAGCTTTATAAATCTTTTTCCATTTGAATTGTCATTTTTTGTATGTATGTTTATGTACAATATGTATGTACATATGTAGAACAAAGCGGAAATTGTATTCACATACAAAAAAGGAAAACAGAAAAATCACTCTCTAGTGAATTGACAACAACAACAACAGTAAAGTTAAAGCAATGAAATCATCATGAATAAAACGTAAATCCCACAAAAACCATTTTTTTTATGGAAATTAGATTTATTTTTTATATTTTCATTTAATGGAAAATTTATAATTTTCATTTTATTTTAAATTCTGTTTTTTGTAAGTTTCGTTAATCCGTTTATGTTGAGAGAAAAAAAGTTTTTCAATTTAAGATACATTTTCTTTATTGTTTGAATTTAAGTAAAGGTGATAAAAGATAATAACAAATCTGATGTGGCTGGGCTTATGACTTTCTAATTACTCGTATTAAATCACCAATGTTCTCAGAATTATAAACGCGTTTTTACATTTAGAATAATATTATTATTATTATTCCAGTGTTTGAAGGTCATTACTAGGCATCAACTATCTGACTACAACGATTTCGATCCTGAGCTTGGTCTTGATACTATCTTAGACCAAGTATATTTCTACACCGTGGAGCAATCGTCTCCTGACCCAACCTCTGCACCTTCCATATGGTGGCCATCCTTTCATGTACAATATTGATCTTATTTCATGTACAATGTTGGAAATCTTCATCAGATCTCTGATATTGTATACAGTGCTCGGTATGTGCTATCTCCTTTGCAGTCTTATCGCTGTTTTTGGGTCAGTGATCTCGTATTCTTTCATTTCTTTCAAAACTTATTAAAGATAGGATTTCTGAGATATTCATTGATTTGGAATGCGGTACATTTACTTAAAAGAATAAATTTCTTCAAATGATCAAGCACAATTAAAATAGGACCCCACCCCAGACTCAAGCAGGTCAATATAAATCCGCTTCCATGACCGTTCAATGTGGAACATTTTCCCCATTTGCAGTTTTATTATTTTATTGGGTGCTTTAGTTGTCTTACAAGTGTCGTAACTTCTTATATACTCTCTAACCTGTTTTACCATTCCAAACCAAAACTATAACCTGTGAAGTCTGTGGAAATTCCACCGTGCGCGGCTAACGGACTGTCATGTTCGGCTTGAAATTATTTTTGTCGCATACCTGTTGGTATCCACAGCTTCTAAATTGATATAATCCGTCAACTCATCTTTTCTCTATGGCATGACTCTGTATAAATATGTGAGGCTTATTTATGCGAAAAGCGGGATACATTTTAGGATATTCTGATTTACTAAATTCAGACGATCGGTATCACGGTAAGCCCATACTGCATCGGTATCACGGTAAACCCGTAGAAGCTTTACTTCTGGAACAACATTAAATTTTCCGCTTTCTTGCTTGATATGCAATTTATAGCGTTTGAGCTTTAAACATCATCTAGCAAGTGTTCCGCGCAAAATTTTTTCTGATTCATGAATTATTTAAGGCTAGCATGATCAGTAATGAGCGTAAACTTATGACCCTGTACGTAAGCTCTAAACGCCTTTTTCACCGCCAGGATTGCAGCTAAGCATTCTAGTTCTGGTACGCAATAATTTTTCTGGGCTTTATTTTGTTGTTTGGACATGAACGCGGTAGGATGTTCATATCCATCTACATCCTTTTAGTACAGCGCAAAGGACCAACTCCTTCGGTGCTAGAATCACACCGTATTAAAAACGTCATACGAGGGGTTAACCAACACAAAGGATGTAGTAAATATATCTTTGAAGCCAACTTGAGCCTCTGAAGTCCGCTGAAACTTTACTTTCTTAAGGCAGTCAGTAATTTGCGCAGTAACTGTCACGTAATTTGTAATAAACCTTCGGTATTAGCTTATTTCTATGTTTATTGTGAGTCCCGCCGTCCGTAATAAGTCTGCGACCAACTCTAACAATGCAAAGTGATTGAGTCATCCAGATAAACGAAAACTTTATTATGGAGCCCGTATGGAATCACTTCATGCATCAATCGTCACATTGATTGAGGTGCATTGCACAGCCCAAACGGCATAACTCTAAGCTGATAGAGGGGTCGCCCTGGTACAGATAATGCTGTCTTGTCTCTGGAAATCCAGTGCAGTAATGAACTCAGTTTCTTCAAAGCGTCTTAATAGTCCGTCGCTGTTGGGAAAAGGATACGCGTCGTTAATAGTTACAGAGTTCAGTTTTCTTGCATCTAAGTCTAGTCTTACCATCAACATGAAGAGTTGATCTGTCTAATTCATGCATTTTTGTCATGTTCGTTTAACATATGAACATTATCGTCCATCGATTTCAACGTGGATTCGGAAATTTCACTTATGTTTAGATTGGGGAATATATTAAAGCGTTCAAAAAAATCTATTCCAAGGTACAATTAGCCATCAGCAGCCCTAATTTATTAAACTTAATACTTTTACACTAATTTGGTTGATCACCTCTGGTTGCACTGTGTGATTTATATTTACGCCCATTTGAGAATCTTCGATTAGGTTACTTAATCATAAATCCGAAGAATGTTTAAAGTTTGGTTTGCGAATTTTTGCCGTTTTATCTTAGTCAGTAGAATTTCAGATTGAGGGTCTAGTGCTCCACTCTGTACTTCTGGATTAGTTTGTGATATTGAAGACTAGATGCCGACAAGTGTTGTTCTGCAGTAGTTAAATTCCTGTGTCCTTTTGTTGGACTAGAAGTGGTCTTAGCATGCGTCGGAGAAACTTTTACTTCTCTTCTGGATTGTTCAGCCCCCCTTCACAATTTGGCATACCAATTATACGTTCGTCGCATATTACTAACCAAATGATTAACGTTTGCATATTCGTCAAGGGTATTTAGACGTTCTGTTTGTAATGAATTAGTTTTGCGAAACTCAACAACAAATTCATATGGTTGCGATACTCAGGAATAATTGAGTTTACGAGTAGTAACAGTTGCTTTACTAGATATGCGGCTTACTTTATGCGCTTTAGATACTCAATCAGCTAATCTTAATATCTTACACCCTTCAGTAAAATAGTTATATAAGAATTTGAGACAATTTTTGTTACTGTATTTCTAGACATCATTACAGATCACTATCGAAACATTTCAGAACCAAATAAAATTAAAATGAAAAATAATAATAAATGAGGCAATACCGGCGAACAAAACTTTACAATGATTTCTGTATTCTGTTGTCAAGAGTGAATCACGCCACTGTTCCAGTCAAAACTACTTGCGGAAAAGCCGCAGCATAAAACAACGAATCCAACGATTATAAATCAGAAATTTTAGAAACCTGCTCATTCTTTTAAATAATGGACGTATCCAAGACATTATTTTTCAAATTTGAGCTTAAAGTCGATGTATGGCTCTCTTTTGCTTACAAGTACCTAATAGGCCGAGATAAAATTAGCCGTTATTGAAAGAATTTATCTATTCCCAAAGCTTTTTTAAGAAAGTTTGACCTTATGGAAGTAATAACAGAAGCAAACTATTATTGGAAACTAAGAAATGTATACCAAATTTGTTAAAACATTTTCATTTGCTTTCTGCAATTTATTCCGCTTTCAAAAATATTTATTGTTATTTGAGCACCATGGGCATCAGTGTACATAACAATAAAACATAATACAGGTAACATCTACATATGCTGTACATACAATCAACAATTAAATTCTATTATTTGTAATGATTTCAATAATAGTTGTTACACGATATATTTGTGTGTAAATTAATTAATTTAGTTTTTCCTTTTAGAATAATATTTACCAAATACATTTAAATTAATTAAAATACAATCAAACGTTAATGCAATGACAAGAACACGACAAATAGCGTTTTTACTATTTACCAGTCATGTATAATTGTGCCGATGATGATCATTAAATCAATAATTATTAAGATTATTAATGTTTAGGTATATAATAATCATTTACGTTAATATTGGCCCAGTGGCGCCTACGCGTTAGAAAATAAAGATTCACCGATTCTTAATAGTCAGTGTCTCGATTTCAAAAATCATTATCGATTGCAGAAGGCTCCTCGTTGTAGGAAATAAAGAAAATTCTGCTTGTCTAGAACAATATAACATGCCAGCTTGGAATGGAAATCCAATGGGGCTAGATTATTGCCATGGTACGCACCAGTTCCAGCAGCATTGGCTTTTAAAATGGTTTTAATTGATTCGTAAAAGGAAAAATTAATTACGTTAAAATATTTGCAAAATGCTCATAAAATATGAAAAAAATTAATCGATATTATCACCGCATGCGAGGAAGACCGAATGTGATAGTACATAATACATAATAGAGAGTAATTGCAAATTATTTTTAGTTTATCGTAGTTTAATTGGTTTGTACCCATCAAAATATAAATATTAAATGTTACCAAATAGCACGTATCGAGAGCTATATTGGCTGTTTATGATTATACGAGTATGTGTACGGGTATATATGAATTTGAATAGATAATGAAAACCACTTACTGCATATTTTTCATCATGATTTTCATTAATTTTAAATAAACCAGCCAGTATGTTTTTCCCAAACATTTTCCCCGAAAAAAACAACACACACATTTTTATGTTATTGTTATGTACACATATTTCTATTTATTTATTTATGTTATTTTTGAATTTTCATTACAACATAACTCTGACATACATAAATATATATAAAACATACATGAAATTAATATTGCACGTTTTTCATAAAATTCATGTAAAGAAATGTTCTCTGAAAATGTAAAAACCAAATAGATGTATAGTATAAACAATATATACTCGTACTTATACATAATATTACAGCAGGATAATATGAAGGAATTTTTCAATTTACATTTCAATCTGTTGTTCTAACCGTAGATGAAAACGGAAAAGATTTAAACTGAATTTGGAAATTCCTTTTGCAGGTCGAAATATATATAGATAGTAACTGTAAAACAGATAGTAAGAGAACTCGAACAATTGTTGTTCAAAGTCATCCATTTGAACCCAAGTTTTAAATCTAAGCCTGAATTTGTTAGCCTTTATTGTATGTAATAAATAAACCTATGTATTTTCACCTATTTAAATATATAGTTTTTCGTTTCAATTCCAGATACGTGCTAGGTCATCTGATAACCGCATTGGAACTGTACGAGGAGAAGCGTGTACGTGGACAATGTCAAAATCTGCTGCGAGTTGCTAGACGGCTTCTAGGAAAAATTGCGGACATTGGTCAATTGTTGCGCGGTGTAATGACCGAAGCTAAAGAATTAGCACAAGCTGAACGATGCTCATTATTTTTAATCGATGAATACACTGGCGAACTTGTTTCAAAGGTATTTGATGGAACAGAGGGGACGCGTGAAGTACGCATCGAAAATGGTAAAGGTATCGCAGGGCATGTTGCCAAAACGGGAAAATTACTAAATATTCGCAATGCATATCAGCATCCACTCTTTTACAATGGTGTTGATGAATTGACAGGTTTTAAAACCCGAAATATACTTTGCTTTCCAATCTGTGATGAGGACAATATCATTGGTGTAGCACAATTATGTAATAAATTGAATGGATCACATTTTGATAAATGTGACGAGGAGGTTGCAACAGCATTTTCAATTTATTGTGGGATTAGTATAATGCACTCATTAGTTCATAAAAAAGTACAAAAAGCAGAAGCACGACACAAACTATCACAAGAACTATTATTGTATCACATGAAGGTAAGGTACACAGGCTAAAATATACTAGGAGTTGATTTATATATTTAGTACTTTCAGGTACCTGAGCACGATGTTCAAATATTACTTGACTCGATTAATTTAGATGGGGTAAAACATGTGCAATTATCATTGTTTACATTTAATCCACGCGAAGTGGACACTCGAACGTCAATAAAAATGTCGCTCCAAATGTTTTATGATTTAAATTTTCATAACATTTTTAAGATACGAGAAGATAAATTATTAAGGTTTTTATTGTTGGTAAATAAAGGCTATCGTGACACACCATATCATAATTGGACTCATGCATTTTCGGTTGCACATTTTGCGTATAGCGTGATGAAAAACTTAAATTTAATCGAACGTGGCTTTCTTACCGAATTACAAGGCTTATCATATTTGGTGGCATGTTTTTGTCACGATTTGGACCACCGAGGCACAAATAATTCATATCAAATGCATTCAAAATCAACACTTGCTCGTTTATATAGCAGTGAAGGAAGTGTTAATGAAAGGCATCATTTATCACAAGCCATATGTATATTAAACGAGCAGAATAGTAAAATTTTGGATACTCTGAATACTGAACAATTTAAAGAATGTATTGGTTATCTCAGAGAATTGATTTTGGCAACTGATTTGGCGCAACATTTTCGGATATTTCGAGAACTTGGCGCATTAAATACGGAAAACGTGGATCAAAAACCACGGTTACTGATGTCACTTTTAATCACATGTTCGGATCTAAATGATCAAATAAAACCATGGCCGACTACGCATAATGTTGCGGTGAGTTTTTTTTTATATTTATTTAAATAAGCTTGCTTGTTTATCCAAAAATTTATTTTACAATTTAGGATCTTGTGTATGCCGAATTTTTTACCCAAGGAGATTTGGAAAAACAAATGGGCATCTCACCACCCGAAATGATGGATCGATCGAAAGCTTGTATACCCGATTTACAAATAGAATTTATTGCAACAGTAGTTCGACCCACATTTGAAATTCTTGTGAATCTATTTCCTGATACATCAGCGTTCCTAGACATAATTGATGATAATCGAAAGCATTGGGAAACACTGAACACAGCGTTACAGGAGAAAAAATAAATAACCAGGCAGTTTATCAAAAGAAGTAAATAATAATTTTAAATAAAACAACAAAAATACTTGTTCATAATTTATTTTGTTATTTTCAATTATAACGCTACCAGTTAATTCAATATACAGCAAAAATATTAACGGGAACGTTTTTAGAAATGATTTTTTTTTGCTGATATTCTTATACATTCACATATCATATGTTATAATTCACGAATGATGTGATTAAAGGTAGTTACATGATATCTAATTTGGTTATTTACTTACTATCTATTGATGAAGCTTCAGCTCAAAAATAACTTGTTTATTCTTGTATGGCCCGGCTCGATTTTACAATGCTATTTTAACCAAGGTTAAATACTTAACAACCAGAGCTCTTCTATTAAACGTTAAGCATATAATTTTGGTTAAATATTGTCGGAGCTAATTATTAAAATTTCATAAATTTAGCACAACTACAGAAAATTGTGAATTGCATTAAAAAAGTACTAGATTTTATTACACCATAGACTCATCATGTACACAACTTTAGTACACATGTTTTTAAACATTTTGTCTAGATGACACTGATTTGTTGAACTACTTTTTAAGTTTCTTAACTAAGAAATTGATTTCAAGACGCTCTAAACTAATCTTATAAAAATAGGAATCATTTTGGCTCCATTTTCAAACAATAAATTACTCTTTGGTAATGTTTCCTTCAACCATTTCTAATTTAAAACGAACCAACAATAAATTACAATAAATTATGAAATTTAAATTAATTATTAAATTATAATAATAAATAAAAATAAAAAACAAATAAGTTCAAATACATATTATAATAATTAAAATTAAATTAAAAGTATAAATTTTATCGAATCCAAATTTTAGTCGGATCGTGGAATTATGTTGTTTACAGATGGTTGTAAAAAATCGTTGATTATAGCATTTACCATTTCATTGGTAATTTCATGTAAACCTTCGTAGTCACTAAAATATACAAAAAAATAATAAAATAAAATGCAAATTCACTGATTGTTAATGAGTTTTAATTTACCTATTTCCAGGTTGGCCACACATTTCAGCATAGTACTTTATTTTTGGTTCCGTGCCACTTGTTCGTAGTGTAACCACAACACCATTTTCAAATGTAAACGTAATCATTTGACTACTCTTACTGGTCGGCATAAGCGCTTTACCATCAGATTGCGATGTATCAATGCCTCTAGTCAAATCTCGAACTGCTGCAATTTTGTATTTTCCGTCGACTATCGAAACAGGATATTTTTCAGTATGATTTTCCCAATTACGGATTCTTTCAAATATTTTTACGATTGTATCTGGCTCGTAACATAAAAAGTATGACGTAGTTGAGAAATGATATCCGAATTTTACATATAACTCTTCCAATTTCTCAACTAGTGACATTTTCTCAATTTGTTGCAAATAAGATGCCATGGTTGCTAAATGCACAGCTGCACTAACTCCATCCTTATCAAGTACAGTTGGTGAAATCATATATCCAATGGATTCCTCGTATGCAAATAAAACAGTTTTATTACAAAGCTCCGTCAATTCAATTGTCCGATTACCCATCCATTTGAAACCAGTGAGTGTCTCTTCGAAATTAAAACCACAAATTTTTCCCATCGATTTCAACATTTTCGAACTAACTGTACTGGCCAACATGTAGCATTGTGATAAGTCTCCATCCGGATTAGCCTCTTCATAACATTTCATCGTCCACCACCCAAGTAATGTGCCAAGTTCATTTCCATTAAATACTTTCCACTGTCCGTTAGGTAATTTCTCGGCCAAAGCAAAACGATCAGCATCCGGATCATTTGCGAGAATAACATTCGATTCAATCGAATTAGCTAACTTAATCGAAAGAGCTAAACTAGATTTACCTTCTTCAGGATTAGGAAATTTAACTGTTGGAAAATCTGGATTGGGATCCTTTTGCTCTTCAACTGGAATGATTGAATGTAAATGCACTTCTTTTATACCGCGTGCTACATAAGGATATCCAACCCCGTGCATTGCGGTATACACAAATTTAATTTTACATTCTTTATTCAATTCTATGAATTTTTCTGGAATGTTAGCGTACAGTTTATTATAATAAAGCGTACATATTTCTTCTATTGGATTAATTAAAAGATCTGTCGTTTCAAGAACTGAAATATCCCAAGACGAGTCCAATGGTGTCAAATTATCTAAAATCGAGTTTTGAATATTTTTATCATGCGGTGATATTATTTGCGCAGAATTCGTCCAGTATACTTTATAACCATTATCCTCTTTTGGATTATGAGATGCGGTCACCATAACGCCAGCAAGACATTCTTTCTGTTTAACACAAAACGAAACAAATGGAGTTGGAACTGTCGTGTTGTACAAATAAACTGGAATATTTTTATTTATAAAAATTGTGGCTGTTAATTTAGCAAATCGTTTGCTGTTGTACCGTCCATCATATCCTAAAGCGATACCGCGACGACGATCTTCATCCCTCGGATAGCATTTTAATAAATATTCAAGGAGACCTTGAGTCGTTTGTATTATGACAAGATCGTTCATGGCATTATACCCAGCACGCATTTTGCCGCGTAATCCTGCTGTACCAAAGGCGAGTCGCACGAGAAAACGTTGTTCAAGTTCTTGCCAATTTTTCTGTTCAATCAAATCATGAATTTCTTTGATGGTTGATTCATTCTGCAAAAATAAATAAAAAGTTATACATAAACATCATCATTACTACAACAAGAGAAGAGAATTATACTCCGTTTTATTTATTTTTACTGTTTCGTTCGTTTTATGGTTGAGAAAGAAAATTTCATCAATAAATCTTCCTAATTCCCAAAACGATGGATTTGTTGAAATTTGATGAAATTATTATTAGCAATAAATTCATTTAAATTTATGGTTGCCTAGTTAACCCATATTGGTTTTCTTTAGATAAAATTTTATATGGGGATTGGTCTACGGTTATCCTAGAATATACCCACAGTTTTTTAATTCTGCACTTCAATAAATCTCCCCAATATCTGAATTTATTATTATCTGTTGACATTTCACGTTAAATTAAAATGGTATTTAACTAATATTGGGGGATTTGTACCTACAACCATCGTACCTATAATCATTGTAAATCAATATTGATTGCAATAAAATATGCGTTTAAAATTTAAATAAGCATTCCCGAACCAACCTATCAAAAAAATTAATTGTTCAAAATAAATGAAATTTAATCCTTAGTCATTTCCAGTCAAAAAACAATAGGCAACGAGATAAATTAGGAAAATTACTTTTTCTTTGATTATCCGTTTATATTAAATCCAAAACCTCCCTCTCCAAAATTTATATTATTTTCCACAGAGGGTGAAAATGGATTTAAAAAAATTAAATTCGAATAAATTTCAATTATTTTGTTTTTTTCATATTTTCAGTTTTTTCAATCTCGATTCCTTTTAAATTGGGGAAAGTGAAAAACTGTGGATAATGATATTGGGACCATTATTTCATTGTTAGAAATTTATATTTGGTTTACCCTCTTCACATTTTGTTTTTAAACAACCAACAAAAAATTTGATTTTATATCCTTTTTTAATCTGCTAGGATTATTTATTCAGTAATTTTCTTATATATGTATATCTTATGTAACTTGGTTGTAACAAATATATATTAGAGACGATTGTATAGATCTTGTCGACAGTTTTATGATAATGGTAATGAATTGGTGGATGCCTGCTTCGAGTAGATTTCATTAAAGATTTTTCGATTGACCTAATCTAGAATGAGTCGATAAAAAGTTAACTATTTATTTAAAACATCTAGCGCAAACATAATAAACTTTATCATGATATTTTTTCATAATTAATCATAATTATTAAAATTATACGTCAACTTATTTATGTACGTTACCGTGTAACATATTTTTAAAAAATACATTTACAAACAAAATGGAACTTAAAAGGTTATCATAAAAACTAAAAGGTTTCATTTGGAAGATAAGACTTATTTCCATCACTATTTGCAAGTTTTCGCATATTTCGAATGAACATTTTAGAAACGTTCATGATGATTAAAGTTATAAAAAGAACTAATCTACAATATTAGTCCAAATTAATATCAATCCGGCATTCTGATTATCCAATTCAATACATTAGCTGAAATGAAAATCGAAACCAAAATTAAGTAAAACTTCGAGATGCAAATTTAATAATATTATACATAGATGTGGTTTTACTTCTAGATGCTCGAAACTTGTTGGTACAAGTAAAAATATTAAATTTTATACCAACAAAAAATATAATTACTCATTTCTTTACGATAAAGCGAGAAAGTTCGGATTTTTTTTATAAAAATACAAACTTTAAAATATCCATAAAATGAACACAAGACGAGGCATATATGTATAAAGATTATCTTGTTTCAAAAACTTTTCTGGTATTCAAAACAACTAAGAAAAAAAAATAGCGGAGACGTGAACAAAATGTTAATGGTAGCTTCGGATTATGTAGTAGGAACGACAAAATAAGTAGTACATTTTAAATTTCGAAGTAGGCATTGTAAGATTACACAAAACTTGTATCGGTTTATCGATAAATTATAGTTTTAAAATCGAGGAAAATGCTAGAAAAAACTAAGACGCAAGTGTTACCTCATCAATTTTATTGAAATTGCTGTACGCATTTTGTTCTTTTGCAGAATTACGAAAATTTTATCAAATTCAATTAAAATGTCTGATATTATTTTGAAGATATATGAAACTCTGATGAAAATAGAATTAGGTACATGCATACATACATAATTATATAATAAATTCATTTTTTAGGATCGCACAGTCCGAGTATATCTAAGATAAAAATGTAAAATTGATAAATTCATTTTATGTATCATTTTACCCAAATGCAATGCGCCAACTAATTAACGAACAATAAAAAGATGATATTTGAAATAAGGAAAGCAGAGGATAATTTCTCAGCCTTAATTAAACGTACAATTGCATTAACTGATAAAACGATAAAAAGTAATTTATAACAAAACCACGTAAATACCATTTGTTAGTAATAATTGACCGTTTTATTATTGCCCACAAATCGACATACCTATATGTATTAGAAAATGAAATTCTAAGAATAACATCCGATTATGACAAATACATACATATGTGTACGTTATAATATTATTATTCCATCCATATCCTTATAGTATTGTCGGTTTTATTGATATTCTGTGCTTTTATCGTTTTGTCTTATCTTCGTTTGCAAAACTTGCAGACTCAATTTGTCTTTTTTATGTGATTCAATTTATTTCCTTACGTTTTACTATTTATTAGAAATTATATATAGACATACACACATATAAGGAAATAAGGAAACTCCAATTTGATACGAAAAGGTTTGGAAACAGGATTTTATCGACATTTCCATATATATAAATATGTACGTAGAATTGAAATTTATTGGATTTATATATTTTACTTCTTAAAGGTATTGTTTCTTTTTAGCTGTACTGAAATATCATGGATGACTGATCCCAATTAGAATCGTCTTTGAAAATCGCAAATCTGTAACAAAAAATCATAATTCACAAATTTTGAATAATTTATAAAAATTTGTTTAAGTTAAAGACTAGAAATTGTTGATCAATTTTACTTTAATCGGCCTTTATCTAGTCTCTGATGCGACGTTTTGAACGCTTTAGGCACCCCAACCAAATTTGCACTTGACTTGTTTATTATTTGAACGTTAACTAGGCGTATGATGATAAATAAGCACAAAATATCGAGGCTCGATTTGCCACTTCGGCCTTTGAAATGTTCCTACATTACTAAAAAAACCGAAAACTATTAACTTAGTTCAAGATTCTCTGATAGAGAGCGGCGCCACATATTCTAAGAAATTCACACCATTCGGTTTTGCTATGTCATGCAACTTCATTTTCTAATTTATTAAAATTAGGATATTTGAGTAGAAAAAATATTTGTGCTGGTACTTTAAAAATGAATACATAAAAGATACTAACATATTTTTAATGCTGCTGCCTTATTTCTTCTAAATTAAATACATATTTAAATAATTCATTAAATAAATAGCAACACAAAAAATCACAATCTGTTCCCTTAATAAAAACGTTGGTGTAGTGTCGTAATAATGACGAAAGTTAGTTTAAGTTTTTAATAACCAAATAAGTAAAGTTAAAAGCAAACAATAAATATATATACACAAAACTTGTGATTAGAAAATACATTAATCCTTTCGCCGCTAGTTGGTGATTAATATTAATAATTTGTTTTCTTTCGTTTGCGGTATAATTACATTACAGACTACATAAAGTAAAACAGCATACGCAAAAATTATGATTAGATTATTTTTTATTACAAAAAATAACATTTTATAATCTTAACTATACGTACATATGTACACTTATGATCTGTAGAATGATAACCCTCCGGGCCATATATGGAATATTTCAATTCTCTAAAAAGTAATCGATTTGGTAGTTTTTTGTTTAGTTGAAATTCCGCGTTCAGCACAGTAAAAAGAGTAAGCTATAATCAATAAAATTGAAAACATTTAAATTGGTGTAGACATTTATGAGAAAGAGATAACCAAATCGATTACTTTTTACAGAGTTAAAATAACCAATACCCAGCCCGAGAAAATACCTGCTTACTGTTCGACAGATCTATACTATATATACTATACATATATGTGCATACTAAAATTATGTGTAGGGAGTCTGCTGATATTAAATAAACAATATACATATATTTTTGACACACCTACAACGATGATAAATTTTTAATTAAAACAGAGTTAAATTTGTTTATTCTTCAACAATTATATTACTGAGTCGTATCAACAAACCTTATTTTTAGGTTTTCTATTTATCTCGTTATATCGCGGTACAGTAGTACAGTGTCGTGACGCAACCATCAATGTGATAGGTTTTAATAAAAATCGTGCTTAGTTAAATATGTGATTTATTATATTAAACACAGAAATGTCGTAAAATTTGTTACTGTTAAATTTAAATTTCTAAACCATCGGTAATTCTCTTAAGTTGCTAAGCTTTCTATAAAATAATTTTTTTTAAATAAATTAGGTTAGGTTAGGGTGGCCGTCATAATGGACTAGCATAGACGCAAATTGGTGTGTAGCTATACCATATTTCGAGTTTTAGGTTATCCATGGAGCGTTCCCCGAAATTGTATTCTACTATGACGAGGACAAGTGTAAAACTCCTCACATAAATCTATTACACATAAATTCATCAAACAAAAAGTTGAACGGTGCATTGTGTCTAGTACTAATGCAAGATTCGTGTTCTACTATGTGAGTACTTGGAAAGGTCAATTAAAAGCAGGTATTGAAAATTATATTTTAAATTATTATTAAAAAAAAAATTAAATTTTGATACTTACGAAAATTTATCTATCACTGATACAAGGCAATTTTTCGTGTGCGGGCTTGGGAAGATTGACTAAATGTGGAATTTAGAAATTTTAAATTGTAATTTTAAAAATTTCTAAATTTAATTATTTAGAACATCTTTAAACCAAAATTTGAAAATATTTTTAAAACCTTAATTTTTACTTCTCTAATACTTGTTAAATTAAACCCCTAAATACAAAACATGTTCAAATAAATCAATTTTGAACCAAGTTTATCTCGATTTCTCACTTACAGTTGTTTACATTTTCAATTTTTTAAATAAAGTTTTATTATTTAAACTTTTAATGTGTTTCATTATGGTTAATAGTCTTCTAAGTTTCAGAATTTTTGAATTTGAATATTTAATTCGGAATTTAAAATTTAAAATCGAACTGTTTAACTTTGAATGCCGAATTTAGAAATTTTAGTGAATTTTTAATTCAAATTTTCCAATTTCTTTACGAAATTTTAAAATTTTTCCGATGTTTGAAGTTTTATGTTTATTGAATTTTACAATAACTAGAATAATCCTCAATTTTTAAATTCAATTCAAAATTTCGAATATTAAATATTTGCTATTTTGAATCAAACAATTTAGAAATATAGGAACGGTTCTAGTCCAATCTGATTTTTTCGTATAAAATAAAATTCAATCATAATCAAATTGATACAGTATAAAAGTAGATCGTTAATAGAATTGAAATTAAAAATTAAATCATTTTAAAGTTAATGCAAGAAGTCCGATAGAAGGATTTATTCGGATACAAATTACAAAGTATAAAATTTAAAAACTATTTATCCAATATTGGATGTCAAATTTCGTAAAGTAAAATCGAATTTTGGTTGTAATTCTTAATTTCAAATTTCGTGGTGAATTTTAATTATTTTGAAATGCCAAAATCCAATGTTTATTGATTTTTAAGTAAAATTATTCAAACTTTTTAATTTCACAAGAATTTGACAGTTTGCTCATAAAATTCAAGTTTTGTGTTAAAGAGTTTAAAAATTTAACAAATTTATTCAAATTAAAAGATTTTATAAACTTTAATTTTACGAGTTTCGATAATAAAAAAACTAAAATTTTCTAAATTTTAGAATCAATAAATTAAGACGGTTGATCTTATTTCTCCGTATACAATTCGGAATTTCAAATTTGGATTCGATTTATTAAATAGGTTAGGTTAGGGTGGCCGTCCTAAGGGACGCAAATTGGTCCGTACTACACCACATTCCGAGTTTCCTCCTCCTTACTCACCGAACCATTTTCAATATTCCTGACGCCGGTCTTACTATAAGATCCGCCAAGTCATCCAGATGGGGTGTTACCATAAATTCCATTCTGTTGTGCACAAGATGAGCACAAGTGCATGACAGGCGGATTACTGTTTCTTCCTCCTCCTCATCTTCTTTTGTTTCTCTCATAGTTTCCTTCTAAAGTAGCAGGTTACATTAAATAAGCGGTATTTTGACATCCAATCTACTTTGTGAGTTGAGACGTGCTATGCCTTGACGATCAAACTCATCTGCCTTTATACATTTACTACAATATTGAAATACCCTGTCATCCACGTCAAGCGAGTTTTTCAAAGTTCGTTAGTTAAATTCCACCATTTTCCAAGTGAACACAAATTTAAAAAAAATGGATCATAAGTTTGAGAACTGGAAAGACGCCATCAAACTGATCTCAAGTTTGTAGCGCTCATTTTAAAGAGGTGTTTTACCAAGATCAAAATTAATGTATTCTGAAAACTCCGAATGAATAAAAGAACAGACAAAAAAACGAATGGAATACATGAATTGAGTAAAAGACCGATTAATGTAATTTTCGGAATGTTCGGAATATTCGGAATGAATTAACAACAACACTCGAAATGTGTAGAAATAATTGAACCATCCAAATGTATCCTGGCACATTATTTACAGGCTCCGAGACCTTTTAATAGAGGTATATACCATCGTATTCAAAATTCCCGATGATAGTTGAAGTGATTTTGAATAAATTTCATTTATATATAAAAAAGTTCTTTTAAAATTATTATATTTCTGTATTCAAATTGTAAGTATTCAAGATGAGTGTAACAAAAAACAGCATTCGGCGGTGGTTAAGTGGTTAGAGTGATGGACTTTGCATTAGTGGACCTGAGTTCAAACCTCGGTTGGGGCCAAAAGTTTTTTAGTTTAATTTCTTCTTCCAAAATAAAATTTTCTAATTTCTCCATTCAAATGTCAAGTATTAAAGAAAGATATAACCTGGATTTGTATATACGGCGATGGTGTAGTGGTTAGAGTGATGAGCTGTGGTTTCGTAGACAAGTCAAATTTTTTAAATTAATTTCTTCTTCCAAATTAGTTCATTTCATATTCTGTTAAAATTTTTATATTTCCCTATTCAAATTGTAGGTATAAAAGTTAGATATGGCAAGGCAATATCATGAGACGGTTGTTCAGTGGATAGAGTTATGGACTTTGGTTTCGTGGGCTTAAGTTCAAAACTCTGTCGTGGGCGAAGCATTTTTTAATTTAATATCTTCTGTCAAAATATAATTTTCTAATTTCTCTATTCAAATGTTAAGTATTAAAGAACGATATAACCTGGATTATAATATACGGCGGTGGTTTAGTGGTTAGATTGATGGACTATAGTTTCGTAAACTTAAGTTCAAGTCTCGGTTGGAGCAAAATTTTTTAAATAATTTGCTCTTCCAAATTGGGACTTAGTTTCTGTTAAAATTTTCAAATGCAAGTACTTAATACAAAAAAAAAATTGTTACATGTAGAAATTGAACGACGGTGGTCAAGAAATAGATTCATTGACTGGTGTCGTCGGCCTGAGCCAAGCCTCGGTTAAGGCCCAACAATTTTTTTTAATTCAATTTCTTCTTATTGTATAAATTGGTTCAACACAGCTATTGTTACCATTTTCAATTTTCTCTATTATGAAAATAAAATAAAAATTTTAACAGAAGCTAAGATGAACCAAATTAGAAAGAGAAATTAAATTAAAAAGATTTGGATCGAACCGAGACTTGAACTTGGATCTACGTTATTTTCGTCCATCGCTCTAACCACTAAACCAACACGATTCTGAAATGTTGCGTTAAAAAATTCCTGATGATTAGTTCAGGCGATTTTGTATTAATTACCGGGTTCGAATCATCGGTTTCGATTCTGGGCTTGGTCTTTATTCTGCCCTAGATAATCTAAAGAAGCCAAGTCGTTCTCTTCACCGTGGAACCCTCGTCCCCTACAACGAAGTCTGCGCCTACCATATGGTAACTCTTCTTTCAGAGATCGCTCCGGATTCGCATGGAGAACGTGAAGCCAGCGTACTCGCTGGGATCTTACTTCATGTACAATATCAGGGATTTTCATCAGATCTTTGATCTCGACATTGTACAGAGCTCAGTATGAATCATCTATTTCGCGTTTTGGGCTGTAAATTACACGTATGATTCTTCTCCCAAATGTAAGGAGCCATCACTCGTACTCGTCCGTGATCAAGGCTTTGTAAAATTTCAGCTTCACTGCACTTGATAGGTGTTTAGATTTTAGCTAAATAAGTATTTTTAAATTATTAAAACTAAACTGTTATACGATAAACTGTACATACGGTAAATTGTGTCTACGATAAATTGGTTACGATAAACTGATAGTAAATCATCAGAAATATCATGATGGAAATCTAAGTAATTTTTAATTTTAGCTCATTAATAATATTTTTATACATATATTATTGTGTACCGAATTTTAATAAAACCTAAGATTGTAAAGAAAATTCAAAATTTTTGTAGAAATTTTATAATTAATCATCCTAAAGTATGTAAACATTGTTGTGACATTCATCCATATTTTCGCAACTGTTACATTTTTTGAAGCAAATAAAAGTTACAACAATATCAATTACATATTCAAGAATGCGGAATGACCTTCAAATATTTAATAAATATGTACTACCCAACATGAGCCAATTTGTGTATAATTTAGATTAAAAAGCTATCTAAATAATTGATATATAGCCCAAATACATAACATTCTATATTTATGATAAACATAGCATCACGTGGATTAAAATCACCTTGAGTAATCAAATACATAAACTCTGATAAAAATAAATATGCATGTACATATAACAAAAAAAATCTATAATTGAAATAACGAAAAAATTATCTTACCTTATCCCACTTCAGCCATTCGATTAACTTTTCGTTTAATTCAATATTTCCAGATTCCAATCCCTCAACGAATTCAGCCATTTTACTAGCGCGCACTGCTCGATTATATTATCTTCTATTTAACTTTCACTTGTTCTAAGAATGGAATTTGTTTGTCCTCACAATTGTATTTTATGTCCTCACAAAAAATTTTATTGTGATTAAAATAAAAATAAATAAGTTAAAAAAAAGAACGCTATACGAATCGTTGATTGTTCTATTCGCACAACAACTGATTAAATTGTACTGATGTTGTGTGTCTAAAAAAAAAAAAATTAAAAAAATTATTCAAAATAATTGTTATGAACCAAAATTTCATTATCAAATTTTAAATACATATGTGCAATTAGCTGATAAAGAATGGCAAATCCATATACATGTTTTAATAAATAAATAAAAGTGTATTAGGCGGATTACCTATAACTAAAACCTATACCAGATTTTATGAATTTAATGTGAATGAATTTATTTAGCGTTGAATATAAAAAACCATACAAACTTGTTGGATTACCAGAACAAAACAAAATATAAATATACAACGTACTAATGCTTATTTACTTTTTAATCAGACAAACGAGAATAAAAATTGAAATTATAGTTCGCTTCGTAGTACGTCAACATTATAATAGACGTTAAAAAAATAACAATCGCTTCGTCATAGGCATTATCAGTAACGATATGAAAACTTTGTTAGCTTCATTATACGAGAACACGAGCAAAACAATTTTTTTTTAACATTTTCAGATCAAAATTTAGGCTGGCTAACACATTTTATATTAAACCAAATTAATTCAGGCGTAAACTCAAAGTACTTGTACGTATGTATAAATATTGTACAAAATATCGTGCGATTTTTATTTTTTTTGTATCGTTCGCAAATAAAATTATAATAACTGTGGAATACGGAACAACTACTAGAATGTAAAATATACCTACTGTTTAATAATATTATTAATTTTAATTAAACAAACAAAAATAGTTTTATGTTAGTATAAATTTCATTGTTCAATCGATTACAACACTTTTTGGTAAAATCGCCTAAGATATAAAAACAAATATGATCGACTTGAAAAACGCAATGCAAAATGGTCCAACAAAATTAAAAAATAATTAAATACTTAATTTACAACAAAACATCGATTATCTTAACCACGATTAGTGTTTGGAGATTGTATATGGCAAGTACTATAATTGTTTTAGTCTACCCTGGTTTAAAACAACCTAATTTCTATAATTTTGTACCAGAAAAGTTTTTCGACAAATTCGTAGTGGTGATACAGGACAAAAAAAACGTTCCGCTGTTAAGCAATCTATGTTGCTTGGGAGATCAAATCTTGAAATTACTCACTACTTACCAAATTAAAAAAGAACAACTGACATCAAATTGTAAAATTGTATTTCCACAAAACTGGCTCGATATGATTCTTCTGAGATTCTGTAAGTCGTTTCTTTATTTAATTTTAATAGGAGATAAGTTTACTCTCTATATAACTTGAAAAATGATACATATTAAGAAAGTTATAAATATACAAAGACATAATACATTTAATTTACTAGATCCCACTATGGATGGTGCGTCGATATGGTAAACTAAGAATTTGTCAATAAATACACTTTTCAGAAGTCACATCCAGCTAACTATGATGGTAGCCGTTTCGCAATTAGAATATAGGATTTCTCGTGATCGTACGTCCAATCGCCTTTCCAGATTATGTATCGTATATAAGTCATTACTGGAACTCCAAACATTGACTGCATTTTCCAACTTGAGATCTGACATAAGCAAAATATAGGATTTTAATTGTTTCTATATCATCAATATCACAGGTCCATTGTTTAATAAAACCGAAGATGGAATTACCTCTGGCAACGCACTGTTCGATGTGTTTTGTGCAGCATATATTTCCAACAAAAGTAACCCCATTTATATGGTACTGTTGTTCAACAGGATTTACTTTTCGATGGAATCGTATGGTCTTACATTTGTTGACATTCAGATAAAGCAGGTTGAATGTCGATATTTTTCACGGTTTGCGAACATTAAGCCCGTGGAGTTCTGTACAACATCAATTACTCCATTGATGAAAATTATGAAGATCCAAGTGCCAATTTGGGAACCTTGTGGTACGGCAGAACAAACTTCAATAAATTTGGATCTTTTATTTCCAAATTCAACTGGAAAAGCCAAATTTAAACAAAAATTGTAAAATTTTGCAATGACTGATCGAATCAACCACATCTTTGGCAAAGTCTGTATACACCACATCCACCTGCTTGTGATTTTCAATAAGGTTGGTTGTTGAACTCAATATGGTTGGTTGTAGTAGATGTTTTTGACATAGTTATATGTATGTATCTAGGGACTATCGCTTTGAATGAAGTGCATATTGTCCGTTAAAATAATTTGGGGATTGATGAAATTGACGTTATACATCTATAACATAAAATATCATTCCTTGCTCCAGTTTTAAATATTGGCGTCTCTCTGGTTATTTTCCACTTCACGAGAAATTCTTCTAAGTTCAATGATTAATTGAAAGGTATGCATAAAAACGCTGACGACCCGCATCCGTAAAAAAAATTAACTGTTTATAAAATCAACAAAACGAAAAATGGATACCGCCAAAACAACACCGGACCCCCGCTCAAGTACCCGGATACGAGATTTAGGATCGGCACGTGGAACGTGCAATCACTTAGAAAACCAGGAGCGTTGGAGGGTCTAATCACGTGCATGAAAGAGTATCGGCTGGAACTCGTTGCTCTTCAAGAAACTCGCTGGCCTCAAAGTGGAGACCATGTGTCCCAGGGCTATACGTTGTTCTACAGTGGAGATGACCTCGGAAATCTTGGAGCTGGATTTCTTCTTGGGCCGCAGGTAAAGAAGGCTGTTTTGGATTTTCAAGCAGTCAATAACCGATTGTGTATGCTTCGCCTGCGCATGAAGTTAGCCAACCTGTCGATAATTTGTGTACATGCGCCCACAGAAGTCAGCCAGCCCCAAGATAAAGACTCATTTTACAATGACTTGGACGATCTGATGGGATCTATACCCGAACACGATGTTAGAATGGTAATTGGGGACTTTAATGCTAGAGCTGGCAGAAATCAGGCCGACTTGTGTGAAAACATAGGTCCGTACTCCCGACACGAAACTGCGACCGATAATGGTGAGAGAATGATGTACTTTGCAATTGCTCATGATCTTAGAGTAGCAAGCACATTCTTCCCTCACAAACAGATACACCTAGAGACATGGACACATCCTCGCAAAACATCCCGGAGCCAAATTGACCACGTGTTAATTTCAAAAGGGCGAGCTCGGGTTGTGCAGGATGTGAGAACTTATCGGTCAGCAACCAAATACGTAGGCAGCGATCATTATTTGGTCGCTGCAAAGCTACGGTGGAAGTTTTCGTACAGGTCGGGGAACACAGCGAAACGGATGGAACGTTTCGACTGTGAAGGTCTGATAAATGAAGATCAAAAGAAACGATATCAGGATCTTGTCAGCGACAACATTGAGGGAGCTAATTACCAGTCTGACTGCGTGAACTCTGTCTGGGAGGTACTGAAAACTTCGGTTGTCAGTGCTGCTCAACAGACTTTAGGTATAGTGAAAGTCAGACCCAAGAATGATTGGTTTGATGACGAGTGTCGCCTTGCAGTTGAGCAACAAAATATAGCCCATAATGAAGTGCAACAACGTCTCACAATCGCAAGGAAAAACAAGGCAGCTCTTGCAAGAAGGGCAGCTAAGCGGATTTGTAGACGGAAGAAGCGAGAATGGTGGAAGGCCGAGGTTCTGAAAGTACAACAACTCAGCAATGAGCGTAGTTCACGTAATTTCTTTAAAGGAATTACTGGATTGCACCATACTTTCAGGCCTTCGTCAACCGCCATTCGGGACCGGGATGGAAACCTCTGTGTCAACATCGACGCAGTACTTGACGCATGGAGTGGACACTTTACTGAGCTGCTTGATGTTCATCATGCGTCACAGACTGTTGTTGAGCCACCTCTAAAACAGTCTGCGGAGATTTGCACTGAGGAGCCATCCCATGAGGAATTCACTAAGGCCATGCAGAGAATGAAACGAAACCGCTCACCTGGAGTGGACTGCATTAATTCGGAGCTCTTGATATTCGGAGGGGATACTTTGTGGAACTGTCTTTTCGACCTTATTCGATTAGTATGGCGAACCGAAGTTATGCCTGATGAATGGAAAGTGGCCGCGATATGCCCCATCTTCAAGAAGGGAGACAGCTTGAAGTGTGAGAATTATCGCGGTATAGCTCTCCTTTGCACAGCATACAAGTTACTGTCATACATTTTATTGGATAGAATCACTCCTGTGGCGGAGGGCTTGGTTGGTGACTATCAGGGAGGGTTTCGTCCGAATCGATCAGTCACTGATCAGGTCTTTTCGCTGCGGATGATTCTATCTAAATATTATGAGACATCCATCTCGGTACATCAGGTTTTCCTGGATTTCCGGCAGGCCTACGACTCGATCAATCGAGAGAGTTTGTGGTCTGCCCTGGAATACCTAGGAATGCCAACAAAATTGGTACGACTGTGTAGGATGACAGTGACGCAGTCTCAATGCTGTGTTAAAGTTGAGAACAGGCTATCGACAATTTTTGCAGTTAACTCGGGTGTTCGGCAGGGAGATGCTCTGTCCCCGATACTCTTTAATCTCATGTTGGAGTACATCTTTCGTAAAACTCAAACACCTCAGCGCAACATCTTATATCGCCAGTCCAATCAAGTGCTTGCATATGCAGATGACATATGCGTGATTGGACTGAATAGCAACGGAGTGAAAGAAATACTTGATCCGCTTGTAGAGTTTTCAGCTTCTGTTGGACTCCAGATCAATGAGTCCAAAACGAAATACCTGATCTCTGGTTTTAGAGACAATGGCACACCAGATTTTAGTAGTGGCCACCACACGTTTGAGGGAGTGAGGAGGTTCAAATTGGGCTCTCTTATCACTCACGATAACAGTGTGGGTGAGGATATTAAAGTGCGGCTGGCAGCTGGCAGTCGTTCTTTGTATCCTCTAAGGCCACTGCTAAAATCTAAACACTTATCAAGTGCCGTGAAGCTGAAGCTTTACAAAGCGTTGATCAGGCCCGTTGTTATGTTTGGATGTGAAAGTTGGGCGCTGACGGATGAGTACGAGAGATGGCTCCTTACATTTGAGAGAAGAATCATGCGTGTGATTTACGGCCCTAAACGCGAAATAGATGGTACATACCGAGCTCTGTACAATTTCGAGATCAGAGATCTGATGAAGATCCCCGATATTGTACATGAAGTTAGATCTCAGCGAGTACGCTGGCTCGGTCACGTTCTGCGTGCTGATCCGGAACGAATTGTGCAGCGATCTCTGAAAGGAGAGCCACCATATGGTAGGCGCAGAGGTCGTTGCAGGCGACGATGGCTCCACGATGTAGAGAACGACTTGGCCTCTTCAGATTGTCTAAGACAGTATGAAGACCAAGCTCAGGATCGAAACCGTTGAAGCCAGATTGTTGATTCAGTAAGGGGCCAGTAATGGCCTTTAACACTGTTTATTATTATTATTATGCATAAAAAAATTTCCAAATTTCTATAGTCTGTTAGTAAAGAAACTGATATTGTATATATTTGTATCGAGACGTTGTAATCAATCTCTTAGTTTAGTTGAAAAAATTCTGCAAACATGTTTGATATAATTTGTGAATTACAGGATTCGTGGCCATTGTTTGCCATATAAGTGGGGTTACAGTTAATGCTATATAGTCAATGCTTTACAAATTACATCTAAACTGAAGTCAGTCAAGTCAAATTTTTTTAGATTTATATGGATAATTTATGAAACAATTAAATTAGACACAATTTTTTTTTAGTTGGAATAAACAACAAATATAATCATATTAAAATATGATAACGTAACCCTCTTTTTGTGTTGTTAATTTAAATTTAAATTTTGAAGTTTGGGGTAATATTAGTAATAGCGATCGATTTCAAAACTGTCAAAATCTGTGATTTTCTAGAATTGAATATTGTGTGTCAAAATTATAATTTGATTTCATCATTATCCAATTTTAAACTAATTTAAAACAAATATTCTTGAGGGAGAATTGAATTTTAGTGTTTAGTATTTTAATTCATTTGAAATTAATCTCGAATAAATTCTAATCTTGAACGAATGAATTTTTACTAGGCCTTTGTCTCGAAACTTATAAGGGTATGAGTAAAAAAACTTTACCAATCAAATAAATAACATGTGAAGATGCGCATCTAAAATATAAGATGTATAAACCACAATTGGTTATCATCCGAATTCGTTTTATTTATTTATTTATTTTATCAATTATTTATCAGTATTGACATTTCTATATTTTTGTTATGAATTAATTAACTATAATTTTACATTTTGATAAACCGAGTGTACTCTAAGATCGTCCAGCTTGCACAGATTATACAATGAATTATATAATTTCACCCCATTATATCCTAACGATCATTGTGAAAATGATTTGCTGTACTTTGCTAATCTAAAATGTGTATTTCTAATATTTTAATTATGAATTTTATTATTGATAGACAACAGATTATCTAAATATTTTGGCAACGTTCCTTTATCAATTTTAAATAACAATTTGAGCACATTAAATTGTATTATTAGAGGTCAATGCTAAAATTTCCAAATACAAAATTTAATTTACAATATGATTGATAATTATTCAAGCCATTCTTCTAGATTATTTCAAAATACTGCGTTTGTTGTGATCTACATATATACTACTCCAAATATTCCATATTCCATGTTATACTTTTATGATCTGAATCGATAAAAACCAAGTGAGGTCCCGTTCATATTTAGAAATAATTTTGAAACTTATGTTTTAATGTATTTATATATAAAACACCTCCAGTCGACTATTCGAGTCGCATCGTAAACATTTCTAATTTGCAATATAAAATTCTGAGTATATATCGACGGTTGTTCGTGCTTCACTGACAAGTACCATTGCTGGTTCATAGCCTTTAAACATTAATAGTAAATCCAGGAAATTTGATGGTAAACTTCTAATATTTGTACACAACAAGTCTTTTTTTAATGAATTGCTACTTGGAACTGATTTGATTTTTTTCATGTTTTCGCATCTTCCGTACTCGGATAATTCGAGTAATTAACAATTTTAATAATCAATTTTACAGCAATACCATTGCTGCACTTTACCTCCTGCCAACTACATTCATTTATTTTATAATTCTTACTACACTTTGGACAACAACGTTTACTTGTACATCTGCTACTGTGATGAAATCCATTACAATTATAACATCTTGATTGATCCTACTAATTGATATCTGTTAAAATAAATATTTAACTTCTCAGCTTGTCTAATTTTTCTAAAATTTGCTTCATTAAGTGTGTTTGTATTTCGACAATTTCGTCTAACATAAGTAGTCACAACCTTAATTTTACTGTTTGCCAGGAAAGGATTTTGTTGTTTTATTGCCTATTGTTGGGTTACGCTCCATTGGAAGTTATATTTCATCTTCTCTGTAAAAATCATCTCTTCTTGGCATCATTAGTTTCGCACTGTAGAATAATTCCTCCGTTGGAAATGTTTCTGCAGCCCATTAGTAGTACGCGTTTCGAGTCGATTTCATCTTTAGTTTTGTTATTTTAATGAGGTTACTTCAGTTGTAGTAAAACCAACTTAGTGGAATTGGACTACTGCTCCAAAAGATGTTGGTCGCCCCATTAGTTGATTTTTGATTTCTCCTAATTGTTGATTTAGTTTTTGGTGGTTAACTGTCAAGTTTCGTTTCAACTCAGATATAGATTAGTTAATTTTGCTGAACTCCTCTTCTTCTAAACCTTGGCAGTCTAGATACACAAATCTTACATAGGGAAATTCTTGATATGCACGCATATAAAATTTGTATGCCTCACTGAACCATATCTATTCAACAAATGGATTAAAGAAATTCTAAAATTGCCTTTAATCGTAATATATATTGATAATAGCTGGATTAGAGATTTAGTTTCGTATAGTCGATAATAGTCTAAATCATATTAATATATATTATCTGTTTATTATAAATCAATGAATGATTTCTTCTACAAGTTTTTCTGCTTTCCATGATTAAATTTGGGAACATGATAATAGAGACAGAATAAAAAAAAAGTCGAATCGATTATCTCCTAAAAAAAATTGTAGGAGTTGGGTCAAAATTATATTTTTTATTATTTGACAAACCGCATAAACAAAGGTTTAGAGAAAATTATAAGCCCAAATGTCCAAATTAGTGTCTTATTATTATAAGAACCATAATGAATATGCAATAAAAAATTTGCATAACAATAAAAATATAAACATGTGGACAGGAAACAAATGTTCTTAACTACCAGCGTGAATTAAAAAAACATTAAAAACTATATTATTCGCATAAAACTTAACGAGCACTATAATACACGTTTGCAGCAAACTATATTTTATTATCACTAGTTACAAAAATAAACTTACGAGAACTGAATCAAAACTATATGCGCCACCAAAAAACCTCTCCAACTCGAATTACAAACATACTAAATTATATTTCATTTCCTGCCAACACTATATCGCGTTTATTCAAAATGTTCGGTCTATAGTACCTCCTTGCCTTCTTATACATTTTCTCAAATTTTCTTTGGATACGTTCACTACCATAGTATTAGGTTCTAGACATGCGCGATGCTTTTCCAGCCACATTAGTATTTACAAAAAAAACTGACGTTTTATGTTTAATATACGGTGGTTATATATTAGTATAATATATACAGTCACGCATTTCTCTACATATACATACATAGCTACGTATTATAGCATGAATTTTCCCCCATTTCCATAACATATCGATTCAATCCTCTTGTTTTTTAACACTGCATAATATAACTCTCGCGTTCTCTTTATTTCCCTTCAAACTGAAAAACATATTCAGTTCTAAAGCAAATTTGCAAATAGCAGGACAGTTATTCAAGTTTCTTCACCCAAATTTTCTTTTTCTAAATTACAAATAAATTTTTGTTAAGTTAAAAGTTTAAATTATTTTATAGTGTTAAAGTGAATTTATTAAAGTAACGAATTTAATATATGTGAGTGAGAATTACAAATGTTGTATATATTGATTTGACTGCAATATAGGAAAAAAAACTATCATGTACTATAATAGTGTTTCAAAATAGTTAAAATAATTCTTGGAATATAACCAAATCATGATACAACTACAATAACAAAATAGCAACGAAGCGCTCGACCTGTATCGCAATATTTAAAGCAAAGGTATAGAAATGAATGCATGCGGTTATATTTTCTGAATTTACCTGAAACTAGCTTAATTAAATAGTTTAGCAAGCATTTGAAATTGTTCGAGTTTAGTTATAAAGTTACAAATTTAAAAACTTTAGTGATGCTAAACACAAAATACAAAATAAATTTGTGAAGTGCCAACATGCATATTGGATAACAAACATGTGTTTTTTGCAGCTAATTTTAATACATAAACTATATGTTTAGTTAGTGAGACAACAAATAAAATATAGATTACATTTGGGATTAATTAGATAAATTTACTATTTACACGTACACATTTAAAGACCTTATCGAGAGTTTTATTTATCGAAGCTCACATACATTTTTACGACAATTTTGGGTACAATATTTGTATTTTATATCGTTTTCTATACCCATTAATATGTTCAGACGAAGTTCAGAATACTCCAGAAAGATAAAAGTTTCGATTATATAATTTATAGCGACCATCGTGTTTAAAAAGTTATAAAATTCTTTCAACCAATTTTTTTTTGTGTTGTGTCGTTCGGATTAAGAAACTTTATTTGATTTTACTCTACCAATTTATGGTTTTGCGAGTTTGTACCATCGACCGATTATGTGCAACAAGTATTCTTTGGGAAGGTTAGACGCCCAAACGGCATATTATTCTTTGCCAATTTCAAAATTAATGTTTAACTAACTTTATAAGCGACCAAGCGCGGTATAGCTCTCCTTTGCACAGCATACAAGTTACTGTCATACATTTTATTGGATAGAATCACTCCTCTGGCGGAGGGCTTGGTTGGTGACTATCAGGGAGGATTTCGTCCGAATCGATCAGTCACTGATCAGGTCTTTTCGCTGCGGATGATTCTATCTAAATATTATGAGACATCCATCTCCGTACATCAGGTTTTCCTGGATTTCCGGCAGGCCTACGACTCGATCAATCGAGAGAGTTTGTGGTCTGCCCTGGAATACCTAGGAATGCCAACAAAATTGGTACGACTGTGTAGGATGACAGTGACGCAGTCTCAATGCTGTGTTAAAGTTGAGAACAGGCTATCGACAATTTTTGCAGTTAACTCGGGTGTTCGGCAGGGAGATGCTCTGTCCCCGATACTCTTTAATCTCATGTTGGAGTACATCTTTCGTAAAACTGAAACACCTCAGCGCAACATCTTATATCGCCAGTCCAATCAAGTGCTTGCATATGCAGATGACATATGCGTGATTGGACTGAATAGCAACGGAGTGAAAGAAATACTTGATCCGCTTGTAGAGTTTTCAGCTTCTGTTGGACTCCAGATCAATGAGTCCAAAACGAAATACCTGATCTCTGGTTTTAGAGACAATGGCACACCAGATTTTAGTAGTGGCCACCACACGTTTGAGGGAGTGAGGAGGTTCAAATATTTGGGCTCTCTTATCACTCACGATAACAGTGTGGGTGAGGATATTAAAGTGCGGCTGGCAGCTGGCAGTCGTTCTTTATATCCTCTAAGGCCACTACTAAAATCTAAACACTTATCAAGTGCCGTGAAGCTGAAGCTTTACAAAGCGTTGATCAGGCCCGTTGTTATGTTTGGATGTGAAAGTTGGGCGCTGACGGATGAGTACGAGAGATGGCTCCTTACATTTGAGAGAAGAATCATGCGTGTGATTTACGGCCCTAAACGCGAAATAGATGGTACATACCGAGCTCTGTACAATTTCGAGATCAGAGATCTGATGAAGATCCCCGATATTGTACATGAAGTTAGATCTCAGCGAGTACGCTGGCTCGGTCACGTTCTGCGTGCTGATCCGGAACGAATTGTGCAGCGATCTCTGAAAGGAGAGCCACCATATGGTAGGCGCAGAGGTCGTTGCAGGCGACGATGGCTCCACGATGTAGAGAACGACTTGGCCTCTTCAGATTGTCTAAGACAGTATGAAGACCAAGCTCAGGATCGAAACCGTTGGAGCCAGATTGTTGATTCAGTAAGGGGCCAGTAATGGCCTTTAACACTGTTATTATTATTATTATTATAAGCGACCAAATTCACTTATAAATAAGTTAACATTTAACAATAATTAACGTAATTCAAAAAACATTGTAACCAAAACTAATAATAAACTTTAATATTTATTTGAATGAATAAAATAATCCTTACATACGAAGATATCAACATGACGCAAAATTTTAAATTAACAATGAATTCGAAACCAGCATGACGCATGGTCCCATTGAGAAGAAAATGATTTTTTAAAAAACTGGAAAGTAATCAGATAAAGCTTTAAATATTATAGTATTATATCGAATATTTCAGTATTCATAAAAATTCATATCTATTCACGTTCTGTCGTAAGAAAACGTGACGAAAATTTCCATTTGTCTCTTATCAAGAAAAAACCATGACTTGAAAATATATTTAGTATTTTGTGAAGTATTTTTTAACCCACTCCTGATTAGCATTACACGAACGAATTGTTTAGTATATTTATTTAATTGTTTGAATAGTCGAAATTCTTTAAATTCCAAGAACAAAAACATATTAATCGACTCATGGATGAAATTTTAACCAATAAACTTTAATAATTTTGTGAACAAAATTAATTTCCAGAGGGGCCCAAATAAATTGAGTAGTAATCGAAACATTATTAAACGTCGCGATGCAAGTACAAACAATAATCAGATGAATTGTGTAAGTGAGTAAGAAGTCTTGAATTAATTAAACAAATTTAGCGACGAGAATCGAACTCGATGTCGGTGATAAGTAAATAACAGGGTCTATTCAAGGAATATAAATTGATAACGATTTTTATTAAATAATTAAAAATATGTATATACCTTACCATATGGCAAATAAATTAATTAACAAAAATCCATATAGAAAAATATCACATAAACTTGTGAAAATGTACTAAATTAATTAGGTATATTATGTACGTCAACCAAAAAAAAAAATGAAAATTGATTTTTTCTCAAATTTTCCACTACACTTATCGTATCTTATCTATGTATATCGATAGTACCTAATTATTATATTCTTCTACTATTGATGTGCGCAGTTTAATATTTACATTATAAGAAAATTTAACAAAAATTAAAGGAATATGGAAGAAGGAAACTGTTTTGGAAGAAACGGAATCTTATCTTTGTACATGTGTACGTGGGACCGGAAATAATAGATTTTCTGTTTTGATTTGTTTGAAATTCAATTAAAACTTATTATGCGAAATTAGGAAACAATATAAAATTAATGATATTAAATCAGTGTATGCAAAGATAAAAACCGCGAGCCAGATATAAGTCGGTGAAGTAGAACAAAGCGAAACATTAATCATTTTTTAATTATTTAGAGCATAACATTATCGTTACGATTTATATTGATATAGTTTTATTATTTTAAAACTCATTTTAAGACCAACCATAGATTAAAGTTGAAGTCGTGTATATTGGAGACTAAAACTGATCTTGCAATTCAACATTTAATTTTTCCACGGCAAGGCCAAACACAAAAATATATGTATATGTACTAGAATAGATATATGTACATATTAGGCTAGTATTCAACTTTACATTAAAAAATTAATATACAAAAAAATTATTAATCGTGCACAATAGTTTTCCGTTCAGTAAAATACTTTGTACCTAAAAATAATAAATTGTGCATTAACTTTCAAAATCCATATTTTAACTCACGGACAGGAAAAACCATATTTCTAAATATTTCAAAATCAATGTTTTAATTTATATGAACAGTTGCTTTACCATCAGATCGAGGAGAATGAGCCAAAGGCATATGTACAATACTAATGGCTCGTTCCTATATGCCCGACATGTTTACTGAACTCGGCTCCTTCGTCTCCCGGACTTTTTTTTACTTTATCACACTTAAGGGTTTTTAGTATTGTAATCAAAAATAAATTTTTTCCTCTGTGACCTCTGAATCCAAATTGACCACTTATGATAAATGTCTGTATGTGTGATTGATTTTTCTGTCAGCGAAAACTTAAAATCTACTTTAGATGTTTGAAATAATTTTTATTTATATCCTTAAAATGCAGGGCTCATAGGCTTTTGGTAGAAATTACCCAAGAAAATTCGAGATATTCATATATAAACATAAATCCTACAAACAAACAAAAATTTTAAATGAAATTTTATTTCACAAATATTCGTGTAGTTTTGTAGATATGGATTAGAGGATAGAATGTTTTGTAAAAAATCGCCTGAACCACGGATTCTAGATCATATGGGTCAATATTTATATTGATGATTGGGTTATCTCATGTGATATATCAAATGAAACATATTTTCAGTAGCAATCTAGTGGTACACGTTTTTTTAAATTTACATAACGTTTTTATATTAATTTAAATTATTCTCAATTATTTGTTTTGACGACTCTAAAAAATTCGCATTTGACAGAGATTAATTGTCTCCTGATAATTCTGAGATATTTGGTGAGCAACGAAAAATTAACCTTCTTGTAGACACGTTTGTGTGATAAAGTCATGCCATGCACACATCAGATTTTTATTCTTTTAAGGAATTCGGCGAATTGAATATAATTATAAATATAATTTCAACCAATTATGTAAAAAAATTATTATACATTCAGTAGATTAGGTTTTGATAGTAAAATTTTGTAGACCTTTTATTTATTTTATGTACAATTAATATTATCCCGATATATTATATCGAAATTAAATTTTATAGTTGTTGGGTTCGAAATTCTGTATGTATTATACAAAATAGAAAGTTCTGCATCACAGAATGTGAAAATAAATTCTGTAATTAATATGTTACCCGCAAGCAAAATAATAATTCTCAAGCAAATATACCCTAATCAAAGAAAAAATGTTTACTAAGATAATTTCCGTTTATAATTATTAAATTGTTTAACAACTTATTTTAATTATTCATCTGATTAGAAAGAATAAAAGTTAGTGAAAAGTTTGACTTCCAGAACCTAAAATACTTTTATGAACGTACGTACTATGCACTTAGTATAACTAACCAATTATATTACAGCTAGGATACAGTCTAGAATAAAATTACAGTTTCCCCTTCCATCAAGCCCGATTCCTGTTACCGTCACTTTTAATTTAATACATAAAAATGTAGTTGAATCTTGGATAAAGGAAATTCTCTCCAAATTAAACGGAAATAATTCTTGGAAATTTGAAATAATCGATCACATTGCTATTCCACGTCTAAGTCGTAGTTCAGCTTTGATAAATCTCATCTTATTTTCTGCCATATTACTATCCTAATAATAAATAAATTAGTAATTATTATTTACCTCCAGTCAAACTAATGTTCTAGTTTCATTGGCAAAAACGTGCTCTTGTTCTCACAAAAAGGATATCATCACTTCATCAATTCTAAAACAGTTCGACAAAATCTAGATAATCTTCAAAAAAAAATATATAAATTTTCAAACATCAATACTATATTTTTCATCTCTTGACTAAAACTTAGAAACTGATAATGATTCCTATAACTAGAACTTTAAATTTCATCACAAACACGTTGTTTCACCGATGGATTAATATTGGCAATATGTCCGGTATTCCATCAGAATATCTGTCATTCGTGTATCGTAAAGAGACAAAATTATGAAATATCTGTTAATTGAAAAATAAATCGAATTGCAGAGAAAATATTTTGATAAATTTACGGATTAAAAAGAGGCTGCAGAACGTTCAATTAATTTGAAAAAAACATTTAGTATAAAATAACATAGTTAACCGAGTTTATTCAAAAAAAATATTAACGTCTTGATATTCTAAAAGTCACGTAATTTGTATTTATTTATTATTCTGTTAAATTTCAAATCTAACATATACCATTTTGTAAAACTAAATTTTAATAAATTCTAAAAATCATGTAATGTGAACCGAAGGTGACGAAAGCAAAGCACTTTTCTTCACAAATAAATGAAAACATACATTTTTTGACATTTGTGGTTTCCGTTCTTATCGTATCGCACACTGGGCAAAGATTATTTTCAGTTTCAGTAAACAAATTTTGAGTCAAATAGAATTTATTTAGTTTCTAAATTTATTTTCATTACTATAGTTCGTTATATTATTTTATCTGTTACAGTTATCATAATTACAACAAGTATATTTATATGGCTAGAATAGCTGAGGACAGAGATTTTGAAGGTTTGAAACATTTAATAGATGACAACGATGGATGGATATTGGAATTGTCAAAACCAGATGCAAAAGTATGGACACGACCTGTTGAAGGATGTAGCTTTAATATGGTTAAAATTTATTCATTTTTCAATGATGTCACAGCTGAATTATTATTCGATGTACTACTAGATCCAGATTATCGAAAAGAATGGGATACACATATGTTAGCTAGCAGAGAAATTGGTTGTTTTAATGTGAATAATGATGTTGGTTATTATGCAAGTAAGTACAAAACCTCTATTTAATTATTGAAATTTAACTTATGGATTAAATAAAAGGGATTATGTATTATTTAATTATAATAGAATAATGATGTGGATATCATTATTATCATTTAATTAAAAAAAAACTTAATGGATTTTTACTCCATTGAGACGAAAACCAAAGTGAATAGGATAATTTATCTAATCTTCGGGATATTTTTATCACTCCCCAAATAATATTTAAGAATTTTACGTATAAGGGTTTTGTAATTTTTTAGGTACGTACGTAAATAATTATGTATTTCATTATAATTTTTACTTGTAGTGTCTTGCCCACCGCCACTAAAACCTCGTGACTTCGTATTGTTACGATCATGGCTGGATACCGGACCTAATGGTGAACAAATGCTATTATCGCGATCAGTTCCTCATAAGGATTATCCACCTAAAAAGGGATATGTACGAGCTGTTTCATATATAACTGGATTTATTGTTCGGTCTAATGGACGAGTCCGTGGTTGTGAATTAGGATATGTAGCACATTGTGATCCACAAGGGACATTACCACCGTGGCTAGTAAATAAAGTAACACATTCACTAGGGCCGAGAATGTTAAAAGATTTACGAAAAGCTGCATTACATTATGAAAATTGGAAGAATTCACAGTTACATCATCGAAAACCTTGGCGATATCCCGAAGAAATCACATGCCCTAGAATATCACTGGATGAGGTAAATAAAATGCACATAGTATTTTTAAAAACATATCACTAATCACAATTAAATTATTATTTTAGTGTATAATTCTACCCGATCCATTCGATAGTTCAACGGATAGTGCTACAATACTTGTTCCATCAACTTCCAGACCAATAAGGCAGCTCCCTCAAATCAAATCACAACAAAATGGACCAAAAATTGTAGAAGGCAAAGATAAGAAGAAAACAAAGGAAAAAAAGAAATTTTTCGGAAAATAAATAAAAATTTAAAATTCTCATTTAAGATATATAATTTTTACAATCATGATGGTGATATTTTATTGTAGTTTTAATCCTAATCCTTATCTCGAAAAATTAGTTTTAAGTAAGTCTTCCCTCCCCATTTTTCAAACTATCTCTAACTTATCTGCATAAATGGAAACGTTGTAATGATTGCGTCTACATATTATGTATATACATATATATATATATATCAGTTTTATGACAAATAATTGTTTAATTGGCCAAATTGTTAATCTAAAATATTTAAATTATAAAAATTGACTAAATGCATGTACATATGTATTCGTTAATTTATTTGTTGATCATTACCAAAAATAAAAATAATTGTTACTTTATATAAGTTACTAAACAAACAATTGTAAGTTAAATGGTTGTTCAAATATTATAAAAATATATATATTTTAAAAATATTTACAAAACTAGTTTTTTTGAGGATTCACGATTACGATGCCAACTTTAATAAATTATTGGAAGACTCTAGATCCAATTTTATTATAACTGCTCCCAGATTAAAATATAAAATTATATTTTCTTCATTTGAGAAATGGCGGATACTCAGAAAATTTTCATAAACACGTTGTATACGTTATGTATAATATGTATAAGAGAATCCTATATAATATAGAATAATTCGCAGGCACTTTTCATTTCCCATCTAATTTCTTAATGGTTTTAATAAGAATACGAGAAATAACAACGAGGCTCTATAAATTAACATTATACTTTTATTTAAAATTCATAAAGATATATGTAAATGGAAAATTGTTGAATTTTCATTAAAAACAGAAAGAGCAAAACTAAGAAAATACGATACAAAACGAAAACCAAAAAAGTAAAATTGAATTTTTCATTTGGCTGGAAGGAAAACATAATAATATTCTATAAGCGTTTTCTTTGTTTTTCCATTTATGTATTTTACATAGCGAAAAATAAAAATGTATCTGTTATTAATCGTTAATTCAGCCCAATTTGTTTTAACAGACGGTGCAAAACTTCTTTATGAAAACGATCGAATCGTTTCAAATTCATACATTATGGTAATTTTAATATTTGGACACATGCACTGGATTATTGATACAAAACTTACTTAACTTATGTTTAGGTGTGTATAAAACTTTTAGATAAGATTTATTGTGTGAATTCAATTTATACGTGATTAAGTCGAAAAAACCATCGAGGAACACGGCACAAGAATAATAAATATCAAAATATGTATAAATTACCAGTGAAATCATACCTTTAGAAATAAATATAAACATTTTTTATTTAAATAAATAAAATAACAAAAAGTTGTTTTTCTTAATATTTGTTCTTAGCGTTGGCAAATAAATCATAAACAATGGGTTTTATAAATGACACAATTATGTAGATAAAAAATTATTATACCCTGTAAAAATGTTGATACGCTTATATTGTCGATATAATAATCGCTTTGAACAAATACAATTGTGCAGATAGGTCATTGGCTGGCCTAAATATAATAGTGCGTGTGAGTAGTTTTAGATACAGTTAATTATATAAATCCTGATCCGATCAGGCGTAGCGAGAGTCAAAACTACAAATATTGTTAGATTTAAATAAAAATTAAATTACTATTGTTTAAAGTTGTATTTCTGAAATGCCTTACGGTGGTTGTGAATGATATTTATTAAAATACTTCTTTAAGGTAATAATCATCTTTAGGCACTCTGAGGGGGTTCTGTTTCTTATAATATATTTGAATACCATATAATGTGATAGCATACATCATGTACCTCGTCGATTTACATACTATTTTTAACTAAAAGAGATTTATTTGTTGAGCTGCAAAAATTCACATTCATCACATTACTATTTACGAATTTAATTAATATTCTTGATAAAAATATATTGATTTAAAAAATAAACATGCCAATATTAATGACAATAAGCAAACCAACTTAATAAAATGCAGAAGTGTATCAATACTGCACATTAAAAGATGAACTAAAAAATCTCGTATTTTTCTTGCAAAATGTATAAAAGGTTTTTGCGATGCGACTAATTGGTTCTAGAAATTCAGTTCATAATAATTGACAGTCTAAACCAATTAGTCGCAGATGATAAACTACAAATTGTTCTGTCTTGTCTAAAAGTCTCTAAATTACTTTTCAGATTACATATAAATACATCGTGTTGGGTAATTTTCTATCACAAAATCTTGAACTACAAAACCTTCTAATTACAAAATCAGGCCAGAAAATATCCTATCAAATTACAAAATAATTTAATTAAATAAATAATTGTAGACACTCCATCTTTATCTGATATTTGGCCAATCATTTCATTCATCACCAATTTATACAATGTGTGCTGTATAATTTTAAATAAATTTAAATTTTTGTATCATAACTTTAAAATTAATGTTCTAAATCTAAAACTTCAGAAATTCAAAATTCTTAAAATTTCAACAACGGTAAATTTTGAAAATCAAAGACACTGGTCACCATAATTTATAAAGTATGTATTACACTAAATTATGGAATATAAATTTTAATATTTCTGGTTATTCTAGGTTTCAAATTTTCAATTCTAAAACGTTCTAATTAACATATGTATTATTCTAAAAATTCGTAATTTTAAAAATCATATTATCATATATACGAATTGAGAATATTTAATATGAGATTGGAAATTTTTAAGACCAGTAATTTTTAAAATTAAGTTTAATTAAGTGATTCCAAAACATAAAAATAAAAAAATATTAATTCTAATTTTTAAATAATAAATTATTAAATTTCCAGATTACTAATTTTACCCTAATGTTTCTAAACTTGTTATCTATACTCGCAAAAATTCTCAAATTTTTAATTCTTTGAATTATTTATATATCTGAATCATAATAAAAATTCTTTAATTTAAACTAAATGTAACTTCAATAAATGCATTCCAATTCCAACTAGAGTTATTCAATAAAAAAAATTCCATAATCGAAATTTAAAATTTAAATTCTTATAATTTAAAGGATCTAGACATAAACTTAAAAATTCAAGGAACACAAACTCATAAAATCAAACATCAAATATTCTTAATTTTATCATTCAGGATCGAAACCGTTTGTTGATTCAGTAAGGGGCCAGTAATGGCCTTTAACACTGTTATTATTATTATTATTCTTAATTTTAAAATTGTTGTAGATGCAGAATTAATAGTTTTTAATTCCAGAAAACCCTAGATAATAAAATTTTAAACTAATTTATATTTTTTCTAAATATGGGAATTATTCAGGAATTATTTATTGATAGGTTGGGTTCCACCTAGCATGTATAACTAAAAAATCATACATCTTGGAACATAGGTACAGCCAACAGAAGAAATGTTTAACATGTAATAGTTAAATCATCATCCGTGCATGCCCATTCTCCTATAATGAATGAAACCTCTGTTTCTGTAAATAATAATACTTTAAAAGCGTTAGCTAAAAATTGTGACCTTAAGCACCATATCGTATTATAACTGAGACAATTGTGAATATACGAAGCGATTTTACCTATCAAGATCAATCGTGCGCGTGCTGACAGAGCATGAGCCTAACAGTTTGGAGGAAATCAATATACCCCAAGAAATACGCTACATCGAAAGAAAGTTCTTCGTTCTGTCCGAAGATTTTTGCGAGCTGTTGGATTATGGATGACACTGTACAATGAGTAAAAATCCAGGAAGGATTCCCTTCAATACTATTTAAATCTTAAAATATCGTGTGATTATGACAAGCCTATTGTTTCATCGGCCAAAGTATTTTTTCCTCAAACTTCGTTCAAAGGCTCATTTTGGGTAAATTATTTGGCGGAAGATCCAAAAAAGTAAAATAGCAGTATAGCAAATATGATAATTCAGAATTATTTTCTTTAAAAACCTGGATGGTTAAAAGTCTCTCAATTACACCATCAAACACAGTCGTCAGTTACTGCTCGAGCTTAAGCAGCATATGTGAGGACAGAGATTTTTTAAAAAAAGCCTAGTAAAGATTAGATGGTGTAGATTGTGTATTGCAAAATTTTGTAATGCAAGATTCTGATGTTGCAAAATTAATAAATAAAAAGCAAGATTTTGTAAAGCAAAATTTTATACCCATCCCAAATATCATGTGTTAAATTACACGAACTTAACTAAATCAAAATCTTAACTAAATCAATAAAATGAAGGTAAGTAATGTAATTCAACATAAGTGTAATACATAAAACACACATAACCGTATTTACAAATTAGTAGGAGTATAACATACATATTATTTACCAGATGATAACAAGAACTATGATGATAACAAGTCGAATTTTATAAAATTATCGAAAATTAGCTAATTGTTCGTATCATAAAATATTATCAGACTATTTCCTAAAAATATTAAAACTCTATTATAAGACAAAATAGTAAGTACTCGAGTTCCGTTTAGATTTTATGAAAAGTGGTATAATAATATTCAGCCAACCCTTATAATCCCTTTTCACCACTTCGCCATTAATTTCATTACGCACAGTTAAGTGTTTTCACATATCACAGTTTTATAGTGCGTAATAAAAAGTGTTTTAAATTGAAATCAATGTACACACAAGAAAAAAACAAAAAACAGAAAGCTTATAATAAATGTAATTCATATGGATTAACATAAAAAAGGAACCATCGTATGTTATAATCCTTAAAAAAGATTTACGGATAATAAATCCAGATAATATATGTAGAATAATTTACGTTGACAAAATAATATGGGACGTCACATAAAGAAACCTAATTTTTATGCTTTTCAAAAGCAGAAAATTGTTTATTTTTTTGTTTTATTGATTTTTCAAGACACGATTTTTTGGTGTAATTTTGATTGAAAATTAACTAGCATGTTTCGGTTAATGGAAAATATTATTATCACAATTTTTATTTTAACAAAAAATATGTGACAATTAAATATTAGTCACGATAATCTCTCAACAAGGCTGGTGCTTCGATAGGTGCAGATAGAACAATTAGGTGCCATTATACTGTTAATTCATAAAAATTATCCAATAAAAAAATTTGTAAGGTATGCCACCGACTCTAACTCTAGAGTCAATCAACCAGATTAAGGTGTTATTCAATTTTTTATCGTATGTATATGTACCCAAATAATTTCCACATAATTATATCGTCCATGACAGACATTACATATTTGTACAAAAAATTATATCCATGTTTTATTTATTTATATACTTAACCGATACAAAATCTAGTTCTATCAATTGCAGAAATTTTTTTCTCACTATGTGCAGTGGTGTGCAATGAACTCTGCAGCTTAAAGCGTATTGATTTTAATAAATTAAAAAATAATTTATTTATATAAGTTTGAAAAGTTTTTTAATTTCAAATTTTGATTTTATACTTAATTCTAAATATATAATATTTTGTATGACCACCATTTGCTCTAATCATTGCTGCACATCTCTTATTCATTGAGCCAATGAAATTTTCAATGACATTATCATTAATACTATTACAAGCCAGCCGAAGTTGCACGTTTAATTCATGTAGTGTTCCAGAATTGTTTTGACGAACTTGCTTCTTCATAATACCACAAAAATTTCCAATAGGATTCATATTTGGGTTATACGGGGGTTGTTGGATTGTATTATCGGGTATCGAGTAACCGGAAATTATCGTTTAAGTTTCAAAATAAAATATAAAACCAAATACGAAATACATAAATGAAAACATAGCTTAAGTACTAAAACCAAATACAAAAATCAGAAATCAAATACGAAAAAAGGGAATCCCATTTTTCCAAAATTGCCTCTAAAAATTAATAATATTTTGTAGTATCTGGAGTATAAGGCGAATTCCTATTTACAAATTTGTTTTATGGATTTTAAGGGTGGTATATACGGTATGTTCCGTATTTTCGCTAAAATTGATCTGATTGATCGAAAATGCTATTCCATATTCCCGCTCAGATGGATATGGGCCGTTTTTTACTATTATTTTTTCCTTCAGATTGATTAGATTTAATTTTCGTTTTGCAAAAATATACCAATGTATTGGTTTTAGTTTCACTAACTCATTGTAATATTACACGCAAACGCAAAGATAACTTCTCCACGATTTCAATCATATAATTAATTCGTGTTCGTACTCGTGCGTGATAAGGGCGAAATGTGATAAATACATTTAATATTCTAGTTTTGATCCGAAAAATCTGAAACCTATTCCATCATTTGGACCGAATCAAATCGAATATAAACAGTTTTTATAAACTAACTCGATTTACGGAGTTAAGGAATATAACACTTTTGTTGAAATTATGTTCATATTGAAATAATTAAATAGCAAGTGTTAAATAAAATATTTCAAAAACATTCAACTAGATAACTACCCGATCGGGAACTAATTTGTTCGTGTATTTACGAGCCCTAATTGCATTGTGTAAATGCTTATGTTATTTAAGAAAGTCACCTATAAAGATAAATAAAATCTAAGTTAGCAACCTTTGTCAACATGAACAGTCTGGTACACTTCTGGATTGTCAGTTCTCTCAAGCCACCATTACTAAAGCAGCCTAAAACCATTAATCCATCAGATTTTTTGGACACTTGTTGAATGCAATCATGGCTAAGGCGTTCTTTTGGTTTTCAGCGCACAATTAGCCTCCCGTCTTCAACATGGAGCTTTAATTTGCTTTCGTCCGTATACATAGCACTGTCCTACATTTCTCTGGACCATGTAAAATGTTCTTCTGCCCACCGTCGCCGAGTAATTTTTGATGAAACACTTAAAAGTGGCTTTTACAGTGAGCGATGCCCTCTCATATTAGTCTCTATTAACCTTCTCCGCACAGTACAGATAGAGGTTACGATTGCCAGGTCCGCTTGTAGTTTTGTAGACATTCTGAATCGGTTCGCTTGTACCGAAGAACCATAGGAGCTTGTCATCCACTAGAGTGGTCTCCCGCTTTTTTCCAGAACCTTTGGACCGCTCTGTAGATTCAGTCAACTTAAATTTGTTATGACAGTCGCTACTGAAGATTTGGCACGTCCTAGCTTTCCACTGATCACATAAGGACATCCCGTTTTCTATAGCTCGATTTTCACATTTTAAAAGTGTTTTGCACTTACCATCCTTATACAATAATCACAGTGTTTTCGTGAATTATATGCAGTTAAGGAAACATTAACTAGAAATTCAAACAAAGAAATGACTAGAAATTCAAACTGTTCCGATTTCATTGCACAGCACTGTATGAACACTACAGGCCATTAAGTTTTTGGTCGATAAATTTGTTTTCAATTAAAATTACCTCTCAACATGGCTGGTATGAATTATCTCTATTTTAATATTTAAATATCTCAACATTTTTGGTTATGCTACTGAATTACGTACTCATATGAATAAATTGCGAAGAATTTCAAAATTTCTAAGTCTGCCGTACAATACACACTACAGCGATTTAATCAAACTGAATAGAACAAAATCAAACTTCGACGTGGGCGAGTTCAAATCACCACCGCGAAAGAGGATAACAGTAGAAAGGATCGAAAGTAAAAAATAAATTATCATTGATTACGGCGAAGAATCAGCCTATGTCATTCCTACAGTTAGACACGGAGGTAGTTCTGTGATGATATGGGGTAACTTTGGTGAAAACACGGTAGACAATTTGGTAGAAATGACGGATCGAATGGATAGCTTCGATTATCTCTCGATATTGGAGAAATAATTCTGTACCACCTAGCCTAAGATTAATAGGTCAAAGATTTATTTATCAGTACGATAAGATTCAAAATACTCATCTATAACCGCCACACTAGCCTGATCTTAACCCGATCGAGCTGTTGTAGGATCAGTTAGATCGGGATCTTCGGGAAACATGCCCACCATCTAAATGTGTAACATAAACTAAGATATGAATGGGATAATATATCTTCTGAAAAATTGAACAAATTACTAGAGATAGTGCCAAGACTCTGTCGCGCAGTTATTCAAGCAAAGGAAAGCCATATCGATTAGCGCTCAATTTATTCCATTTTTTTTTGTTGTCGTATATGATGTTTGCTCAAATTTTGTCTATTTTGTTTGACATTAGACTTGTCAAATCTTTTATTTTCAATTTGCAATTACCTTTGTTGTAACCAAATTGTTATTATTGTGTCTTTTGAGATTTGTCGCACTTTTATCGCACGATCTTAAACAAAGATATATTTTAGAATTTTAAATTCAGTAATTACCATCGAATGAATTCAAAAACATTCGATGAGTTACTAGCAATGGTTACATTATTTATTATTAGACAAATATGGCCATATGGTGGGACTGATTTACTGATTAAGCTATATAACACAATTCCCAAATAAACGGAGACATTTTGAAAATGTAGTGTACTTTAAACTAAGAAGAATATCAATATTAATCAATTGACGAAAGCTTCCGTGATTTAACGTAGATCGATATATTGTCGAACAAAACGATTCTAATCTCTCTGACCGAATCCTTTCTCACATATTATTCCATATTCAACTGCATTCACAAAATCACAATACCTACTGAAAATCATTTATCACCCCATTGGTATAATAATAATTATAATTTAAAAAAATCAAATTTTATTATAATACATATAACATAATTTTATAATAAACTTTAATAGTTATACGAAATAATATAATTAAAACCATACACAAATTTTATCGGGGACAAGGAATCGGAAAATCAAATTAAACGTTAAAATTCAAACAAGAAACGTCAAAAGAAAATATGTTTTAGTTGGTAACCCTGCGATACATTTTGGTCAAAGTAAGGATTTGTTTAACTCGAGTATGGCAAAAGTAGGATGGTCTTATATCATTATAAATGATTTGTTTGGTCGAGACCGGGAATAAATACAATGGAAAATTCTCGCTGCTTTAGTTACAAAAATGACATGAACTAAAAACTTTTGGCCTGTAGTGTATATATCTAGTCATAATATTTTCCCATAAAACATTTACAGATTTTATAGTATTTACATACTAATGTCGTAGGAATAACATACTAATATGTATAGAAATGGTTTAGACAGAAAGAAATTTTACCTTTTCCTTAAATTGTTTGCCTCTTTTAAACAGTACATAAATGATTTCAATAATACTCCAAACCAACATTTCTCCCCAATGCACTCCCAATACAAACCAAGGAGTGCCGCAATAAAAAAAACGAAAAATTTATTATTAGCCTTATAATAATAAATCAATAAAATTAATTATAATAATTATTACTTGATTGATATATACATATTTAAATAATAAATATACCAAGATGATCGATCACCAAACAATATTATTGTTCACTAAGAATTATTCCCAAAAAAAAATTAGCAACCCGATTTTCTTTACTAAAATATCAAAATGATTTTAATTTGGTCATCAGAAAAATTAAATGTTCACCAGAATTGTGCACAAAAAATTGCATATGTGTGTAAAGGTAATGTACTTGCCTTAAAAATAGAAATAGACTTGAAAACTTTACTATCGATTAATCATATTCATAATAGATTTGAAAATATATAAAATTAATTATGTATAACTTTCTTAAAAGCATTTACATATAATAGTACGTGTTATATGGATCTAGATGTATTACTCATATGCAGTTCATCAATGAAAATAAAAGTGAAAAAGGTGAACTTCGATATACAAATAATTAGAACACAAAAATATTAATTAATACAAAAATGACAGAATCCAGTCAAATTTATAAGATAAACAACAATAGCTGTCTGTATACTATCACCAAAATTTAAGTAAATGGGTTGATAAAACTTATACATATTTTGATAAGCCAAATTATTTGTTCAATTAGTCTATATTTCATACACATTAACATATTTACATTTATTTGCGACATTTCGAGTAAATATAGTTTAAAGTTCGTTGGTGTGGAAACTTCTTAAATTTTATCGTGCACTATGTGAAAATCAGCCTTTATAAGTAAATGAAATTAGTTAGCTTTCGTCTAAATACATAAATAAATAACTTTTTTTGTTTTTTTTTTTTGTTTATGATAGCGTTTATGATGATTGGCAAACAAAACGTTAAAAATGAAAATAAAATAAAAATATTCTTTCAATAATATTATCTTTTCCTTATTCAATCGCAAGCCACGCACCGTGAAAAAGCTCGCAAAAACTTTTTCTATATATACTTACTAGTGAAATAATTAAGTGTGTGTATGATGGAAAAAATTGAAGTGGCTGATAGTTCAAAAACTATTGTCTATCACATAATTGAAAGTGATCCTCCAAGTCGATGGTTTAAACGATTATTAAACGCAGGCGATTCATTTATGTCGATATTCGTGATCACACCATTAGTCGTTACACATTGGCGTGGTACTTGGGTCTTTATGGATAATCATGCAGAATATTTTCCACCTTGGAATTGTTTTATACTCGGGATAGTAGTTCATGTAACGTTCACATTATTGCGTGAATTACTTATTGAAAATTTTGCAACAAACAAGAAACGTAAAAAGGACTTTAAGGAAAAAGTGTTTGTGTATATTTTGTCACGAATTTATTGTTACTTATTTAGTATAAGTTGTAATATGCAATGGCGAGGCGGTTGGGGTGTTATGGAATTGTATTTAGGTAAGTTAAATTATTTTGTTTTTTAAATAAAACCAGTTGTTTGTTAAACGAAAATCAGTGAACTCGTGGTATACGGTTCGAAACTGCTGAATGCTAAATTTCAAGGGATTATTACACGCATCTGTCGAATTAACTAAAAAGTCGAAGAAATTCTAAAATTTAAATTCTTTAAAATTTATTATAAATGGATATATTTTTCGAAAATATTTTGGTGAAGTTAGTGATTTTTTAATTGTATTTTATAAACAGTCACTCAAGTGTGTTACATTAATTGTGTACTAATATTGTTACTCCAAAAACTATTTTGAATTATATTCAACCGATTTAGATATTTAAATTATTCGAATGGCCAAAGTTCATTTATAGTAGAAATTAATTTTTTTCAACTAGAAGCACTGCAGTTTTAATAATTATGCTCTACCTACGCTTGAAACAAAGTAATTCACGATTTAACCAATTTTATGGAACTTTTTTTGGATAGTGAATCCAGAACGTTCGGCATTTTTTTAAAATTTTCAATAGCCGATAATAGTTTTTTTCGAGAAAGCAGAAACGATAGTGAAGCTAAAGTGTCTTAAAAAATTTAGTAGTTTATTTATTTTAACCGAACATCATCCAAAACAAATATTACGTATAATATGGATGGATAAATTGTCTATTCTTCAATTAAAATAAACATTTTAAATACCAAATTATAGTTTTAAAAGTTTCAAATTGAGATTATTCAAAGTTTTAAGAATATTGAATAGAATCTCTAGGGAAAACTAGAAATTATTAAATTCGCAGTTTAAAAAGATTTCAAGTCTAAATATTACACAGTTTACTAAATTAAAGATATTTAATTAATTTAATTTTAATTAAAGAGCGGCTGTTAATGAATATTTGTCCTTCTGTTATACTATTTGATATACTAATGTAAAATACGATGAACACTAAATATTTTTTATGCAATTGGATAAATTTCAAATTCGAATTAATTCAGATCAAATTAAACAAAATTAAATTCAAGTCGTCTAGTTTCATTTAATTAACACCTAAATTGTTAAGATAAAAATTCATAATTCACAACACATCCCTTATCAATTTCATATATGTATGTAATTTTGAATAAATAATTGATATAAGTTTTTTGATCCATCATTTATACCCCGTGATAGATAATCTATTGACCAGTAAAAAATTAAACTTATGTTATGGCGCAATCATTGGATTAACTATATACCCTGCGCGTCATTTGAATAAGGTCAACTATTTTTTTTACATTTTTGCTCATTTCAGTTTTTGTTGTTGTAAATTATATATTTTTTCTGAAAAAAATTCAAAATGGACGGCCCTGGCGGCTATATTTTTTATTTTCACGATCTACAGATAGATGAGCGTTTTTTGGGCAGACACCATAGCAAAGAACGCGGAATAATGGTCTGGGTGCTATTCGAAAGTTCAAAAATGTTTGTGGGTGAATTGAATCATATAAAAATATTCTGGAAAATGCTTTCTCACAATTCAAAAATAGTTTTAAACCAGTGGATTTATCAGTATGATAATGCCCAGATTCACACCGCAAAAATAGTAACATCCTGTGAAATATGTCAAATAAAAACTACAAAACATAATTTTTTCTTTTATTTTTTTCAATTTTTTAACTAAATGACACATTACAAAACACTATTTTTTTCCACGTAACGAAAACATCGAACTACTCTAACAATACTTCCCGAAACTTTTGTTTTGTCTCAGTCACCTCGTTACAAACCATCTCACTGATTTTGAGAAAAAAAACTATATAAATTACAACAAAAACTGAAATGAGCGAAAATGTAAAAAAAAATATCTGGCCTTATTCAATTTTGCCAAAGAAACATTTCAAGAATGGTTTCTCTACGATAATATAAATATTAAATTTGGCCTGATAGATTAAATACGCAGTGTTCCAGAATGTCACATCCAGACTGCTGATCCTGATTTAGAAGATAATTATGAACAACAACTACTATTTATCCATATTAACATAATCGAGGTTTTACTGTAGAAATGAAGTATTTTGAATTTCGCACATAATTTAAAAACTATTATCTTTTAATTAATCAAACGTCCACTAATCATAAATTGATTACTTTCACAAAGAATCTATCATGTGATTTATCAACTTTTGGGTTATCACATATTATGCTCAAAGTTTAAACGATACACATTCAGTATAGCTCACATATACTTCAGTTCTTTTATTTTTCACCTAATAGTGGAGTAAATTCCGATACACCGTAGAAATTTAACGCATCACAAAAGGCAGCACCGTCCTTGAATGAACAGTACTAAAAGCGTTCCCGTAGTTTCGGCGCAAATATACAAATAGAAATTGTTTTTTTTTTTTAATTTTTTTAGTGTTTAGTGTAAAAATTAGTGAAACTGAAAATGTTGTAATCTACGGAAACTATATGTAACCTTTTAGTCTTGTAGTAAATTTTCTAAAGTTTCAGTGTAATTATCTATAAAGTTAATGACAATTCATTCGTTTCCAAATGTAATCAAATTATGATCAATAAGTTATCGTTTGTTTCAGTTTTTTTTGTTATATACTTGAAGACTAATTTTTAAGTTCTGAGTAAAATTCTAAATATATACGTACTAAATAAAGTAATCAGTCAAGGAATGGCCCAGTTCCGTTCTTGTGGACCATATGCCAGAACTTAATCCAAAAATTATTTTTTAATCCTATTTCCATTCACCATGCCGGGTTAAATATCGGTCATAAAATTGCCCAATAGTTGATTCTATTGATATACGTGAAATATTATTCTGAGCCTTTAAAGTCCCGCAGATGGCATTAGTAATTCATACGAGCCGAAGGCGGCCAAAAGAGGGTAATATTATGTACTCGTATTATTTTATACTGTATCCCGTATTTAAATATTCTGTTTTTTTCAAAACCTGTTTCTATATATGGTATTGCAAATGCTGTATAAGATAACAGAAAATTCTCAGCAGAAATAATGTATTTTTCTACTCACCACCAGGAGCAGCACTATACATAAAGAGATATTTTACTGCTGTAATTTTATTAATTAGAAAAAAAAATAATGAATTTGTGCATTTTTTAATACTCTCTCTAACCAGTATGCCATGTTGTTTTTCTGGTAGCTTGAATCATAACACACCTACAGGAGCAGTTCAAGAAAACTCCATCGGGTCAGAAGAGCCCCAGAATTTTGTGAAATTTCGCCCATATCAAATTTGTCAGTTTTTTGACCATAATTTATGGAAATACCCCCTGTAACCAATATGCCATGTTGTTTTTCTGGTAGCTGGGATTGAACTGAAAAATTTCATATAGCCGAGATTTTAAAAAATTCTAGAGCTCTTCTGACCCGATCGATTTTTCTTAAACTGCTCTTGTAGGTGCTTTATGATTCCAGCTACCAGAAAAACAGCACGGCATATTGGTTACATACTGATTTAAGAGAAATTATTAATATAATAATTGGCATGTAATTCAAAATATAAAATATTTTGTTTGGTACGAATAATTTATTGAAAGTTTACAAATTTTCTGTTAACGTGTATTGGTTGTTATAGAAAAATTCTTATAAAAAAATGCACAAATTCATTATTTTTCTACTAGTTAATAAAATTACAGGAGAAAAAATTCTCTTTATCTATAGTGCTATGTGGATGCCTGCTCATTGTGGCGTTGAGGGAAATGAGGTTGCTGACTTTTTAGCGAAATCTGGTTCACGTAGTAAATTTGTTGGCCCCGAACCAGCAATTCCTCTATCCTTAGTAAAGACGATATTAAGAAGTTCGCTCTACTTGAACTGGGAGTGAAGTGGCATTCTACTCCTAGCTGTCGAAAGGCGAAACATTTCATTATTGAACCCAACCTGAGGTTCACTAATTATGTATTATCCCTAAAAAAGAACCAACTCAGAATTCTGGTCGCACTTATCACCGGCCATGGACGTTTCAAGGTTAATCTCCAACGGATGGGACTAGCACAGGATGCTCTTTGTGACGACTGCCTAGAGAAAATGGACGACAGCTTACACTACCTCTGCAGCTGTCCGGCCTTTGTCGGAGCTAGATCTCAAGTGTTCTCTTCCGGATCTTTGAAAGTAGATCAGTTAGTATTCATTCCTTGATTCAAACTTTTACAGTTTGCTAAGATTGCAGTACGCTCCTGCGAATTAGGATAGATCCTTTTGGTTTGCACCGTGGGCCTATTGTGGCATTGAGTGCGGAACCTCGGTAGGTTCCAACCGTTTTAATAAAAAAAAATAGTGCTGCTCGTGGTGGTGTGTAGAAAATTTTTTTTTAATACATTGAAAATTTTTTGCTATTTTATACAGCATGTATTCCCTCAAACATACACCAAAAACCATTTTAGAATAAAATTTCCAACAAACAAATCGAATCGGAAATGAAACTGACTAATAACGAATCAGTTTTTCAATACTACAAGCCAGGTATAGTTTTAATTCATCAACAAGTGCAAGAACTGGCGGAGCACTGCATGATGGATGGATCGGTATATCGTGACAGTAGTTATTTTTCTCTAATATACTTTTTATCTACATATGTACAATAAAAATTAGAAATTTCAAAATTTATACATATATGTATCTTTATTTCAATTGCTATCATTCATTTCTTTCACTATCATGCAAGTGAATCTTGTATGCAAATATAATTAAGATAATTATTTTTTATTGCACATGACACTGTTTAATAATTCTTCGTCTGAAAAATAAATACGTACATCAAACAACAGAAAAATGGATAATGTAGGGCTGCCCAATAAATTTTCTTCAGGAAATGTTATACACACATAGTTTTTACAATACAATTGAAAAAGTTCTAGGCATTGGTACATTTTGGTTGCTATTCTCCATGATTTTTATTTATGAATATTATTATTTTTCTTCAATTTATATTAACCGTAAATTATTGGTAACACTAAATGAACACTAATGAACACTAAAAATTCCAGTCTACATTTCAGTAGATTTTTTTGGTTTGACGCTTCACTTGAATTTACTCTTGAAATTGTATTCGAGCGTTTCAATTTATTACTCGATTTCCTATTTACCGGTTCTATGAAAGTGTTTGGAGCTTGAATATCTCCCCTTATTAAAGACAAAAATAACAATCTGGAATAATCCAGTGATGATTGAACGCTTTCTAATTTTAATTTTTATTGTTTAGTATTTTCTATAAGACTAGAATTTGTAAGGATAAACATTCAATTTCAGATGACAATAAAACGAAGTTGTTTTTGACAAAGATAAAAACATGAATTGTTTGAAATTTGTTGGATTTCAGAGGGATAAATATTGTTTCTGTATAAAATAATAAGATTAAAATTAAAATAAGAACATTATTCTAAACGACGCGATTCATATTGTACGGTTTTCAGTCTGTTGATTTTTAACCTGATTCACACAGCAAAATTAATTTTTGTTGTTAAAACATTTTACCTTGATAATTTTTTCCACCTAATTTTTAACATATTCACACACGTTTTAAAAAAACTTATTATTATTACCTGGGCCCTTATTATGAAATGTTTCGATTTCGGATTTTGCCGATATCTAAAAAATTTGCCCCATTATGAAACTAAAAAAAAAAATTCGACGCGTATTTTTCCGAACGCAAATGTTATCGAAAAAATCCGCGATATTATGACTATAAAAAAAAACATCAAATCGAATTTTTCCAGTAGCACATGGCAAAATTCAACTGCTATTCAATAGTTGACGAATTTCAAATTCGATCGTTGTTTAGTTAATGCTACCGTGAAATAAAAACATAAAAAAATTTACAATGTAAGTTTTATTATAAATATATTTATATATTTAAACATCTTTGCAATTTTTAAAATCAAAATAAAATTAAAATAAAAATTAAATTGTTTTAATAAATTATTTTCATGAAAATAACGCTTTCTTATGGTCATCGGTGTCACTTCATCTTGAGAATCCTCATCACTCGAATGGGCAAAAAAAACCAATACTGGCCATTTAAAGACGAATATTTTAAATTTATTTTTATTTAAAATTATTAATGTTATACGTATATTTATTATAAAATAATTTTTAATCCACACGAGACGCTTTAAGCAACGTATAATACTAACCCATCGGTAAATAAAAAACATCTGCCCTGGAACAAATAGAATTTATGACCTAATCATAAAAAACAACTAACCCATCAAAATAGTATAAAAAGCCAAGTAATTTTAAGAAAACAATTAGTATATCCGAATATATCCGAAATCGATATTAACAAAAATAAATATCAAAAGACAAATTATCACCAAAAAGGAAGAAAATAAAAAAAAAATAATAAAAATAAAAATAAACCTACAAAATAGTTTTATTTATATAAAATTAAAAATAAAAAAAAGTGATAAAAGTTCACAAAAAATATAAAAATGGATATCCATAACTCAAATAAAACAGTGTTTAAAGGCCATTACTAGCCTCTTACTGCGTCAACAATCTGGCTCCAACGGTTTCGATTCTGGGCTTGGTCTTCAGACTGGCCTAAACAACCAGAAGAAGACAAGTCATTCTCTACACCGCGGAGCCATAGTCGTGAACATGTACGTTCACATACTTAATTTCTACAGTAAAACCACGATTATCTCAATTATGGTCTCATACTTATTTTAGTCTTTGTATCTTTACATAAAACTATTTTGCTACTGTTGAATGATGTGCTGCTTAGCTATTATAGCCATCTAACCCTTCCTATCCATTATTCACTTAATCTATGTTTTACTGTCAGTATCATCTACCAGACATCATTTCGTTTGTTCTAGGGGTGATGAATATATTGTATACCATGCGAGTAGAACAAGTTAAACTTGCTTTCATCGCTCCATAGAACCATAGACCATGCCTTCGAAGTTCCTGAAATGTGGTTCTTGGCAAATTCGAGTTTTTCCGTCTGGTTCTTTGGATATATGTAAGCCTATAGGTTTAACCATCGAATATTCAAATTTAACTTATGTGGTAAGTTAAGTTAAGTTCGGGAGTCCCGTAGGTTTGATATTTCTATATGACATACTATATCTTCCCATCTTTTAATTTTTCGAGGACGTCCGGATCTTTGAGAGATTTGCAAACCTTCCCGCATCTTCAAAAACTCTAACCCAATACCGTACTAGCTGTATTGACATTTTAAATTAATGTGAGGTTTCAACTTTACTTAAACCGTCTGTAAAGCATCCTCAACTATTTTACTGAATTTTTCCTGGATTTATTTAGGGAAACTGTATAATAATTAATAAAACTCATACAATAATACTTTCAATTAAGTAAGAGTAAAAATACTTTTGGACTAAAAATGCCTGAAAATTGGAGATTAATTATAATTTTAATATTTTTTCTACTCGAATGAAATGAAGACGTCAAACCACGTATAAAACAAAATAGACTTAGTTTTGAAAACATGTATGATGGAATTATTTTCAAAAATAATTTAGTAAAAATACTTTAGAAGGACATTCACATTGAAAAACTGAATTCAAAAATGTTTAACATTTACAACTTTTTCTAATGATGATTTGAACTTATGTCAAGCCTATATGCTCTATTTATTTATTTGTTTCCTTATATTCCTTGCAATTGATCCATATTTAGTTGATATATTTATATTGTATTGAATATATTGTTCTAAAGAAGCGTAAGAAGATGCAATAGTATTGTTGTTTATCATATTGAATGACTGTATCTTCCGTTCTATCGAGATGCCAACTGGCTTCCACAAAAGTAGTTTAAGTTCGGCTCTAAAAAACAATGTGACCAGAGATAATCAGATTTATTAAGTCTATTATAATATTAACATACGTGGCTCGATATGATCAGGAGTGATATTTTCAAACGTCGTGCACCAGTTAATTATTGTGAACGCGACAGGGAAAATCATGGATATGTGCAAGATGTGTCAGATGTTGCTCCACCAATTTATAACAATGGTGATACAAGATTCAACTCTCAATATTAAACAAGATTGTGTATAATAGAAAGGAACGTCGAACCAGAAAAAACATTTAAGTATTTACAAAATCCCGCATTTATTGACAAAAAAATGTTTATTTTTTCTAAACCGGTATTGAATTGAATAAACATCAAAATAATAGTTTTCATTTTAAATTTCGATATCATAAATATTTTATTCATTACAGGTCCCGATTATAAACCAGCATTATGGGTTTCATTTGGCTGCTTGATTGGACTAATCGCATTTGTTAGCGTTCGAAACTTAATAGCTCCACCGTACATATTGGTTACAGATAGAAAGGATATTTCATTTATGTTTCCTACAAGATACAGGGTTGAGGTAAGTCGATCAAAAAAATATAACTAAAAAAAGTGATAACTTGATTTGTTTTCGTTGAATTCTAATGTGCCAAAAAGTTCTATATCACAATCGAATATATATACCCTAAACCTACAACCTAAAATCTAATATCACCCCGCGTATACTCTTATCACACTATAACTAGAATACAATAACCACAAAAGATATACAAAGAAGGTAATTTTCCAATTATCCATATTCAACCATCTTTATTACAAATACAAACCTACAATCCGACGCACATCTCTAATACAGTTTTAGTTACGTCAATTCGTAATGTATTAAAACTATTTTATGAGATTCAATTGAAATACGTATTTCAGGCATTAGTTTAAGTATTCAGTCTAATACAACAATATTACCATATGATTATTTTTTGTGTTAGATTGTGCTACCTAAAGTATGCGGACTAAAAATGTATTGAACATATTTCAAAATATTATGCGGCCCAATAAAATTATTGCTCAACACTTTTAATTTGCATTATACTGGGAGAATAAAGTATTAATCAAATAATTCGACGAATTTTATCAAAAACTTATATCCTTTATTTGTGTACCTATATATACATAATATAATACTTTGGGAGGTTTATAAATGGTCAAAGAATTTTGAAGATGTTTGCAAATACTTATATCTAAAGAGGTAAATAATATTAAGGGATTGCTTCAATTGATATATCACTCTGTTCGATATAATATTTAGTCATTTTGGAGCGATAATATATTTACTAAGAATCCAACAGTTTGCTTGTCTTCTGTCAACAATAATAATATTTGAACTAATTACTTTTCTTGGTAAAATATTAACACTTACTGCGCTTTACAAGACGAGTATATTAAAGCACTTATCTAAAAATGCACGCTCAACATTTGCAACTAAACATACTACTAACATTAGTATAACATTTTATAAACTCTGATAATCATCAAAAATCATCAAGACAGATATTATCAAATTCAAACAACAGAAACAATCACAAACCCTATAAACTTACATTACACTGATAATAAAAGTTTAAAATATAAAATTAGTATTCAACATCACTTCATATACTTCATATCTAATCAAAAACGAACCGTAGTAGCAAATACAGAAGTAGTATTACTCTTTGGATAGTGTGTAGTAGACAACAAAAAATAATAATTTATATACATTATATACATATATATATATATATATATATATATATATATATATATATATATATATATATATATATATATATATATATATATATATATATATATATATATATACATATATATAGTTTAATCTACGGGAATAAAACTCGATTCCATGTCAATTGCATTGTTTAATTTTTACTTTTCTCGATGATGCATGGTGTAAACCGTATCTACGTTTTTCATTAAACAAACTATTTATTTATCATAAGATAGTTTTTTCCCCCAAGGTATTTCCTATATACAATTTTCCATATCGTTATGCAATTTTAGTGAACAAACTAATAGTGATTTTTGTGAATTTTGTTGTTTGATAAGAAAATGGAAAGTTGAAAAGTTTGAAAATTCAGTGGTAGTGACATTTTATTTTTTTTTTTGTTGTATTTAGTTTGATATTTCGAACGGATGTTATAAATTTGTGCGCGAAACAAAAAAAAATTATTTAAATTAAATACAAGTTTAATTATTGAAAAAGTTGCTTAGAATTTTTTGGTAATAGCAGTTTTAAATGATTGGTAAAAAAGATTCAAGTAACATAAAATATTGAATGTGTGAGAGATGTGCGTATAGATAGATGTGGATATTCGAATAGCAATTTTTATTGTTGCGAATACAATTTAAAATAATTATCGTATTACAGGATTAAATTCAATAAATACATCATTTCTTGAGATGTCTGCGGGTATTGCCCTATAATTAATACAAAGTGACAATATTAATGATCAATTGGTAATTATAAGAATTTGGTGGACCTTATAAAATTGACACGAACATATGGTTTCAATATCTATTACTATCTATGATTTACAGGACAGTATTAAACTAATTACCTAGTCGATGGTACAATCAAGCGTTATCAATTAAAGCAGTCCAACAATTTAACTAGCAATATCTAGTAAATCCTAGTTAACTATGATCTCACTCAAACAGACTACTATTTACAAATTATTTAACATCTTTCATTGTGGCGCCCCCGCAATTTTTGAGTAATATATACATTTTACAAGTCCATGTATTAATTCAATGTATGTACATACAAATAATATTCTACACCATTTTAATTTACCCTGATATTGACATTGAAACTAAGAATAAAAAGTAGTTTATATTCATATTCATTCTAGTTCTATAATATTATAAAATGTAATATAGCGTTACGACATATTCACACATTCAATATAATTTCGATATATGTACATATTAACGTATATGGTTTAACCGATAAATTACCTGTTTCAGCCGTCACAATACTATAAACAAATCAATGTTTTGGTCTTTTTAGGCAATGATACGCTTTATATATAAATTACTTAAGCATTTAACGAAACACATGATAACATAATTTGTATTCGACGAAAAATATTCACTTTATCCTTGAATTGTAAAAAAATGCTAACTAAATGATTTTATAATAATTAATAATAAATATAAAGTTACTCTTAAAACAAAGATTCATTAATTTAATAAAATTACAAATAATCTATAAATATATTTAAAATATCTATATATATATATATATATATATATATATATAAAATGAGAGGAAGTACAGCAGGACTGGCCGACTCTATAATACTACATTCGAGGACGTCACACGCTATATTATTAGAAATTATTGATACAGCCATATCTGCGTTTATAATTTGTCCTGTTATCGCGGGATACTGGCGAGGGACATGGAATTTAATGGCATTCCTATTATATCCGGATGATCTGAATTCAAGTTCTTATGCATCACTGGTGATTGGTGTGATAGGACATTTAATTTTTACAATATTTCAAAATAATTTTAGTAGAATATTAAATCCAAATTTGCATAGATTAACGTATTACATAGGTTCACGAATTTATACGTATTTATTTGGTGTGGTTTGTATAAATGGATGGCGAGGATTATGGCAATTAATCGATTTGAATACAGAACATGATATTTATTCGGTTACAATAATAACTGGTTCATCGGTATTAATTTTAGCTGCGTTTCGAGGATTACGAAATATATCAGCGTCACCATTCTTTTTAGCACAAGATAAGCCTGACGATTATTTTTTAATTCCAACAATGTTCAAAACATCGGTTAGTTATTTATAGTTTTATATTATTTATTCTATATGTACGTATATGTAGCTACAACTGACAACGACATTTTGACAACATAAAATTATTAATATATTGTTATTTCAATTATTATGTGTTCTATTTTTTAGGGATCACGAGAACCACTGCTTTACATTCTGGATTGTTTATTTTCGGTAATATTTATTGGATCGCTTGTGGTATTTGTGTGGCGTGGTGCATGGGTTTTACTAGATCTTACATTATTCACGGAACATAAAGGATTATCAGCATTAGGATCCCTCGTAAGTATTTATATACGATTGGTTTATTTAATTTAAGAAATATAAATTTATTTGGACAAATATAAAACCTAATAATTTGTATATATCTAAGATTATTATCGTATATTTATTATTCAATTTAAATATTTGAACGTACTATTGTTTAATTTTTGTTCCGGCAAAAATATAAGATAATATTCTTCTTATGTAATATTTTGCTATTTTCTAATCTTGATACGAGAATTTTTTATTTATATATTCTTCTTACGCGGAAAGTTTTATTTTTATTTTATCACGATATCAAAATTAATATTTGACCTTAATGTAAATATGTTGGCATTTCTATCTATCTATCTATCTTACAGTTCTATATTAATTATTATTGTTATAAAATATAATATTATAACAGGTATAAGATGTGAATAAAATTCTAACAAGAATCTAAAAATTAATTTACCATATACAAGCAAATTAAAATTGTTTATACATCATACAATAAATCATAATCAAAAGAATCACCTACATATATGGTTCTAACGAAACATTGTCAAATAAAAATAAGTAATATATATATAGTTTCTTTAATCTGACCTTAGATTTTTATTAAATTATAAAAGGCAAATTTAATAAATATTTATTGTCATTGCCATTGTTAATCTAATACATATTCATTACCAATTGCTCTATTAAAAAATTAAGCCATAATTTGTTGTCCTTAGAATTTAGTAAAAAAAAAAAGTTTTATTTTCTTATAACTTAGCTACAATAAAATTTTCAATTTCTATTGTTACACAGGTAATTGGGTATGGCGTGGTTGGAATAACGTTTGCACTTCAACCTATAATGAGATGGGCTTGTGATCGATTAGAAGGATTATGGAGAATTGCGGTGGCTGATATATTTTTGTTTATTAGTTTTATAGGAACCATTAATGTATGGCGAGGGGTGTGGCAATTGCTAGATATATATTTCATTCCAGGTACTTTTGCAGTTTACAAACAAAACACATATTATATTTATTAACTGATTCTATTTTCTAGAAAATAAACTTCTCAGCGATTTAATAACGCATTTTGTGTCAATAATCCTACTGGCGTTACTAAACTGTTCAAATTCTGTGCTAGTTCGTGGCGTTTATATTGATGCAGAAGAACCAGCCGGCCAATGTGTTGTATTTCCGGTATATTATATAAGGCTATTTTTCCAAAAAGAACGAACTAAAAAACAAAAACGATTACTCGTTGAAGCTTTGGATAGTCAACAGGAGCAACATAACAGTTTATTATTGGAAAAGCGTCCAGCAAATCATGTCACTATCGTAAAAAATAACACAAATCATATAAAATCAGAGAAAAATCAATCTGATTCAAATTAAAAACGCTCGTCATTACGAATAAAACTGTCGCCTTAAAGTATTATATAACATAAATATATATATATATATATATATATATATATATATATATATATATATATATATATATATATATATATATATATATATATACATATATTAAATATAAATTAAGTTACACATTAATTTTTTATTGTACATTTTATTTTATTTCCACCAATTATTAATTTAAATAAAAATTTGTGTAAATAATTAAAATTAATTTTAACATTGGCTGTGTGCAACATACTAAAAGTACCAACAATATTGCATTGAAAGTAATAGTAGTAGAATTATAGCTTTTGAAATTATTTGATGTAGTTATCAATTAAATAAAAACCATAAAAATAAAATTATAAAATAGTTAAAAATGTATCTAGTAATTTATTAATTTATTACGAGTTCATATTTTAATAAAAATTATGTTAAGTTTTGTTTTTTGTTAAGTATGTATATGTATATGTAAAAAAATGTATATGTATAGTATTTTACTGAAATTTAATGGGTTTCTCCTTTTTGTGAAACTATATGAATTTCTAAATATAAATAAAAAATAATACAAATTAGAAAATAAAGATAGTAACTTTCATTTAAAAGATAAAACAACAGTATTTTATTATTGATGAAAAATCAAAATCCAGTTTAATAACAAATATAACAAATAATAACAAATTTGGTAAGAGATGTACACATTTATTATCATTGGATAATAACAATCTAAAAAGCATCATTTATGTATAATTAATTGCTACAGAGTACATTACATACAGAGAATGTCCTAATTAAATGCATGTCGATTTATTTTTTATGTGCAACCTTGCTTGATACGTAATGAGAACAAACATCCCCACGTAAAAATGCATTTTTATTATCATAATATATACATAACTGCATATAGTCAGTATTGTTGCAACCATATGTATATACATATATACGCAGAGGAAAAAATATTTAATGGAAATTGAATGCAATATTGACGTGTATTTGGATTGCGGCTGATTTTCATTGGATGTAATTTTGTGATTTAACTACGAATTTTTAATTTTATTTGAAACAAAACGTTATCAAACATGATAATACGGATGAGTTAATTCATTATTTTTCATTTTATAAATTAATTTAAGTACATACATACATAGAAAATAAGAAAAATAAATAAATATATTTCCCAAACTTTAATTGGTAATTAAAATAATTGCTTTTCATTAAATTTTTATTTATATTACATATATACATTGATAAAATACAATTCTTATTTGAGTTGTGATTGAATCATTCGGAAGTAGTGGCGATAAATGCGAGTTACAGGTGTTGAATATAGCCAGCAAAGGTATAAATAATTTAATTAACAACACAAACAAGTCAGATAATTTGATTTTCTATTCTTATTTACTTTCAACTACACATTTACATCATATCCAACAACCAATATTACACACTACTCATTATGTTATTAACTCCAATTAAATATCGAATTATAATGATTCCCGATTGTTATTTAATGGTATTCATAAAATAATTACTTATACATAAATATAATTTGTTTTTGTATATTCTATTTAATGTTGCATAGATACAAGACTAAGAGTGATTTTAATTTTATTCGTGACTACCGTCTACCAAGTCCCTCGCTTTACTAATTATTGGTGGTTAAATAATGTATTTTCCATAGAACGTAATAATTAATATTGATTGTTATCGTTACATTATTACATAAGTAATATTCTATGGCTTTACTACAATGTAATAACTTTTCGCTGGTTACTGTTATCTCGAAAAATGATTAAAACCAAAATTCATAGTTACCCATTTCTAAAAATTGTCGAACTTTTTATGCGAAAAACGTATACCATGTACAAAATGTCGAGAAAATTTTTTAGATTGATTTACTCAGCCACTCGACAGCAAATAAAATAAAATAAACTGTGGGATTGAGGTATCAAATAACTACCAGGCAGTTAGTGTATAAAAAAACACAATTGTTATATCATTATATTTACTTCATTTACTAAGAGCTAAACACAACGATGAAAGTGAAAAGTTTCATGACATTCATTACTTAACGTATAATAATTAATGACAAAGAATGTTAGCAATTTGCAATAGAACCAGATTTGCAATAGGCCAAAAATACCTGTTGTTAATGCGAGATTGACAATTGCAGCAAATGGTGTAATCGACTTACGTCTGCCGTGCGTAATAAACATATCTAAATTAAACTGACAGCAATATTTACGCGACATGCTTCAATAACCCATCAATCACCTATAATGTTTTCTATAAGATCAACAATTTTTTTTTTTTTTTATTTTTTTTTTTTCGATAAGAAGAAAAAGTCTATTTCAACCTGGCAAAAATAACGCGACAAACAGTACAAGAAGAAAATCAGAGTTAATAAGATATAATTAAAAACAAATTTATTTTCTTTTCTTACTTTTATTTATAAGTATTTTTTTTTTTGTATTTTCAATTTAGTAGTTCAATTTTCTTTGATTACGAGAGTTTTCCTTTCTAAAGTGGAAATAAAGTGTATTTTATTAGACGGTACAATACAGTTCATATATATTTTTTGTTTGGAACTCTACTAGATAAGGATTAATCAGTAAGAAAATATCCATTATGGGTGTTCAAAATATTGACATGCTGGTACAATGTGACTTTGAAGTTTTTGGACAAGTTCAAGGTAAATAATTAAACTGTAATTAATTTGATAAACTAGCTTATAAATTAAAAAAAAAAGATAATTAAATTGCATCAAGTTGATGAAAGGTTATTTTAATGAGTTTGAATGACATTTATATCGAATGAGTAAAAATTACAAAAATATTCTCGAATACATTCTACAAAGTACATACAGTGTGAGCCAAATCTATATGTCTGATTCTGTTTTTATTATAGGTTGCTACTTTACAAAATTCTGTCGAGATACATCGAAAGAACTAGGCATTTGTGGTTGGGTAAAAAACTCAAAACGAGGTACTATTTTGGGTAAAATGCAGGGACCAAAAGCACAAGTTGATAAACTGTAAGTAAATAATTTCTCCTTTTATTTTAAATACATTGATAATAATATATTAGTATCGGTTGAAGTAAAAAAGTTGCAATGAGAATAAATAATAATTGACATAATAATTAATTAAAGAAAGGTCGATCAGATTTGTCTAAACTTTTTTGAAATTAATGTAAATAAGGTCAATGATTTTAAAAATATACAAATTGGGTCCTTAGTATTAGAGAAAAAAAATTTACTTTTCCAGGATAAGGAAATTTTATAATAAAATCACAACCATATTACCTAATTTTCGAAGCGCTTCATTAAATGAAAAATTGAAAATCTTAAATAATCACCGATAAAATTAAATAATTCACATTGCCAAAATGCTTAATTTATTTTGTGTAATTTTAGGAATTTTAAAAGGTTGTTGTTTTTATTGTAGAAAATTAGGGAATACAATTTAAATTAATAAATACGAATTAAACTTGTTTACATATTCATTTAATTATATTACTTATTTTTGAGTGAAAATGAGATGAAAATTAACTTTTATAATCGTTAATAGGTGAAGGTCCCATATATTTTATTCGTAATTGACTTGTTGCAAAATTTAAAAAAAAAAAAAAAATACTGGCATTCTATTATTTTTAATTTCAATTGTTAATTTGTCTGTTTCAGGGTGGAATGGTTATCCCATGAAGGATCACCAGGCTGCAAAATTGAACGATGTGAATTTAGTAACTGGGGTACATCAGCACGATGGGATTACAAAGATTTTTCAATAAGATTTTAAAATTTTATTTAATGCATGGATTTGTTATTTAAATTTTATATTACTTTTTGCATAATAATTTAATTTTATAGTTTTAAAATATATTAATAAAAATAAATATTTGGTTTTGTATTTTAAATAAGTTTATGTATTGAAATTGACTATAAGGAAATATAAAAATTTTATAATTAAAATCTAAAATTAAATACTTATTGGAAAGAACTGAGTGTTATATCTATCAAATCAGTTGCGAACATTTTAAATCTTTCGCAACTATTTTATTTATCATATTTTGAAACCACGTAAGAACACTTGCTTAATTTTTTTATATTTCAACATTGCTATACGTATTGTTTAAAAAAACTTTTTATCAACAGACAAATATATATGTAAGTGTCCAATACTATAACAAACAAGTCCCATTTTAATAAACTTGAAATTAATGTAAACATTGATTTGAATTTATTCTGGTAATGGCTTCTGAAGGATTTTGTTAAACTACTAAAACTATCTATTATATTAATTATTATGTTAGTTGATTTGAATAAAAAAAACTGTGATAATAATCTATAGTTTAAATTAAGTTCGATTTTATACACAACTAAACGTTTACATTTGAATAGTTGAATAGTTATTAATCAAAATAAAATGTTTTGATATAGTCAATAAAACAGTGTTTAACGGCCATTACTGGCCCCTTACTGTGTCAACAATCTGGCTCCAACGGTTTCGATCCTGGGTTTGATCTTCGTACTGTCTTAGACAACCTGAAGAAGCCAAGTCGTTTTCTACACCGTGGAGCAATCGTCGCCTGCAACGACCTCTGCGCCTACCATATGGTGGCTCTTCTTTCAGCACGCAGAACGTGACCGAGCCAGCGTATTCGCTGAGATCTTATTTTATGCACGATATCCGGGATCTTCATTAGATCTCTGCCGGAAATCCAGTAACACCTGATGTACGGGGATGGATGTCTCATAATATTTAGATAGAGTCATCCGCAGCGAAAAGATGATTTAATTTAGTTAGTATAGTTAAATTTTGATTAACAAAATTAAAAACAAATTATGTAGTTATGAAAAATTGTTCTCTTTTTTACAACATTATATGATCATCTGGCCATACTTGGTAACGTCTGTTAACTTTAACTGATATCTTTCAGTGAGTCAGAATCGTTAAATCTAATGAGAACAATATTTATATCCATTTCTAAAAAAATTAAATAACCAAAAAATTAATTTCACATTCAAAACCAGATTAACTGTACCTACTTACAAATAGGTTTTTGAAAAATAAATTCGGAAAATTTTGCAAAACTTACTTACTGATTAAAATGCTAATATTCAATTTCAAAACAATTTAAAATTAAACCCATTGTTTAGTTATAGTGTAACATTATTTTGCAATATTGGTTTAACGCAACGAACGACGGTTTCCTCTTAGTTCATATAGATTTGGATTCAAGGATCAATTCTACGTTAGTTTGAACCGAGTTTAGCGTTTTTTACATCAAGCCGAAATTGTAGAGAAAGGAAATGAGGACTGTTTTCATGATTTGCTATATGTAGTTTTAAAACTATACATCGCTTTTTTATTTTTATTTTATTTTTTATTATTTATTTATTTACATTATTACATTGTGATAAGAAAAAAGTGTGACTGATAGCTAGTGGATTATTTGTCCTTTGAAAGCTGGTCAGACGCACTTAGAAAACTTAAAATTAAGTAAAATATAAATATATAAGCTTGTCTACTTATTCAAATCAATACTATGTATAATAACAGCACAAAGTAATTTTTTTAATTTTTTAAATTTGAAAACATGTTCAAAAGATTTTATTTCGGTTGGTAGTTTATTATAGACATGGGGTCCAATGAAAGTTATTGATTTCTTACCAAAATCCGTTTTTATTTTGTTGATCATTAGAAAATTCGTTCTACGAGTAGTGTATCTATGACTTACAAACTGAAATTCAATATTAGATAGTGTAGATGTTACGTTCAGACACTTGTACATGTGTAAAGATACGTGAAGTTCAAATAATGTTTTTATTGGAAGAATACCAACGGCAACATTCCTATATAACTCAACGGAAGGAAATAAATGTGGAAGTTTAAAAATAGCTTTGCAACTTTTATTTTGCATAATTTGCAATTTGTTTAATTTGGATTTTGCTGCGGTTCCAAAAGTTGAGATGGCATAGAAGAAACGTGAATGAATAAATTAAAAGTAAATCGTTTTTAAGACATGCGTTGGAACAAAGGGAACGAGTTTTCTAATCAAAACGATAAACGGACATATTTTCATGCTCAACATACATAGTCCCAAGACATGTGCTTATCAAGCATTATTCCAAGATACTTGAACTCGTTCACACGTTCAATGACAACATTATAAACCTGCAAAATTGGTAGATCACAATGTGGTAGAAATGGGGAGTGAAATATAATAAATTTTGTTTTACTTAGATTAACTGCTATTTTGTTGTAATTAAAATACTCCAAGAGTGTCTGAAAATCATTTTGCATATTAGTTAACGCCTGCGAACAATCATTGGAGTTATAAAAAATTGTAGTATCATCAGCAAACATTCTGATTTGACCAACCAGCGGTAATTGGGCTAAATCATTTAGGAAAATTAAAAATAATAAAGGAGCAAGAACCCTGCCTTGCGGTACACCACAGTTGATGGTTAAGATACTGCTTGTGACACCAATCATTACCACAAATTGAGTGCGGTTCTGAAGATAATTAGCTAGAAGTTTATACGACATTCCCCTAAAACCATAACAATATAGCTTATCTAGAAGCAATCGATGATCAATAGAGTCAAATGCTTTATGTAGGTCCAAGAATAGACTACACATATATTCCTGATTGTCAAAAGCCCTATAGATTATATCGGTAATTTCAACTAATGCAGTGCCTGTCTAAAACCATATTGATGACAAAAAAAAATTGAAAAAATTTATTATTAAGATATTCTATCATGCGATTTGCTATTAATTTTTTGTCAAACACGGATAAGACAGAGATTGGGCGATAGTTGTTGATAGCATTTGAGTTTCCAGATTTAAAAATTGGTGATACTTTTGCAATTTTCAGGCAATTAGGATAAATCCCGGTTACGAACACTACATTGAATATATCAGCCAATATGTGTGAAAAACTACCAGCATTACGCTTCACAACGATGTTAGTAATCTTATCATACCCACAGCCTGTATTATTATCTAAATTACTAGTAATATTGAGAACTTCAGTGTCCTGAACTGGAGACAAGAAAATGGAATTCAAGTCAGTGTTTAGTTTGCAAGAATTATTCAAGTTATTGTTCATTATCACAGAGGTCGAAGATGTACCAACATTTACAAAGAATTTATTGAATGCATCAACAATACTACTCGGCTCTTTATATTCAATATCATTAAATAGAATAGACTGGACATGAGCACTGCTATCACACTTCATAAACTGATTAATTATCTTCCTGACTTCTTTTTGGTTTAACTTATTTCATAAATTGCGAAATAATTTTTTTTGGCATGATATTTGAACGATTTAATTTTTTTGTTAAGGAATTCCAACCTGCCTTTTAACACATGATTGTTTGTTTTAAGCTTAATTCGTTTAAGAATGCGATTTTTTGTTTGATTAGATTCCAGAGATCTATACTCATCCATGGGCAATTGTTAGAATTTTTTATTTTCACCTTAATCTGTTTGGTTTTGGAATATTTATCAATCAGTTCATTATATTTTTTAATGATCATTAGTCAAGTCGCATCTGGATTCCAAATATCAAATGAAGTATTTTTAAGAAATTCATCAAAAAGCCGATTAACTTTACTAAAATTGATGATTTTCTTTTCTAAATTTCTAGTTACGTACTTCGATTTATATATGAATTTAGAGAAAACAAAACTATGATCACTGATGTTTGATTCAATTGTTGAGTTCAAGACACGGTCAATGTTATGGAAACTGCAAATAGCGTGATCTAAAATATTCCCACTCGCAGGTCGAGTAGCAAAAGTATTCGTAACAATCATGCCATGGCTGAATAACGTGGAACTAAATGTAGAGACTTGACTTGAGTCCTTGTTTACGGGGATATCCAAATCACCAACTATAATGAAATCCGATGTGGCCATGTTGCCACAAAGCAAATTTTCTAAAAAATCATAAAAACAGTCAGTGTCAGAGTTAGGTGGTCTATAAATCCCACATACACTAGTTCGATTAAACTCCGATAGTTGAATATAAATGTATTGAAAAGGCAAAGTGCGATCATCAATATTTTTTAAGTTGTAATGAATATCGTTTCTGATGAACATCACAATTCCCCCTCCAGATCTGTCGGATCTACAGGAAAAGAGATTTGGATAGTTTGCTATGTTGAAGGAAAGTATATTTGAACTAGTGAGAAATGTTTCTGTTAGAGTTGGACGCTAACGGATCGGTATCAATACTTCAGATCCCTGAATCCTAATATAATTCGAGAGAAATCATGAGTGAAATATGACTAAAAACAAGACGATAATAGCTTAAGTAATCGAGTTCAATATGAATTCCTAATGATGCACATAAATTAAAAGGACAACGAATAAAATGCCTGTACCCTTCTTCGTACTGATTCGGAAAGAATGGTGCACTGATACCTGAGAACGATTTTTTACCAAACAACTGTAATCCTGGATGTAAGATGAGGTTGTCTAACTATTAAGCACCCAATGGATCTCGAAATGTACGATGGTGATACTAACTAATTTATTTTTCGATGGGCATGGCTTGATCAATGATTAAGATTTGAGGCAAATAATAAGTTGCACAATATTATTGAAGTTATCTAATGGGATAGTTAATCGTAATCAACAGTAATCAACATCATAATAATATGTACTACATATTATATTGTTATTATTTTATCATGATACTAACCTTTTAAATAAACTTATAATTGAATGGAACACAACTACGGAAAGCCGGAATTTGTAGAAGCCGGCTAATATTGCAATTCACTTTATTTTTAGCGCACTGTCATTTACAAATGTTATAAACTTTCTAATCAACAAATTCTTAACAGAATTTTTAATACACATATGATTGATTTATTAAATAAATAGATATGTATAATATAAATTAGATACAAAAATCTGTTTAATTGTGTATAGCATTTAATATTGATTAGAAAACAGAGAGGAGATGAAATGAAAACTAATGTCAAAATAATTATTTTGCATAACCAAAACAAATGTAATACCTAACACGAGATGGCAGCAATTATAATAGTTTACTGTGAATACTGCGAGAGCGAACATATTATACCAAATCGGATATCGGCAAAATTCACATACACATATTATTTTAATTTACCTTAAGGACATCTCGAAATTACTGATTGGAAAAATTAGAAATTCACCAATACCATAACACTGTAAATGTACTATTGTTTCCAGTAGACCAAAATGTATACAAAACTAAATTTCTTTTTCTACTAAAATTTGTTTATTAAATTTCAAATTTAATGGTACTTTAATAAAAAAAAAACATTATCTTTCACAGACATCGTTGAATCTTAATTACAAAATTGTTTCCTCATTTCTAAATTAGTTTGTTTTGAATTTTTAATAAAAAATAATAAAATTGTATAAATTAACTCTTTATTATTTATTTAAAAAAAAATGAATTCTTAGTTTAGAAATTTCAAAATATAATTTATTTATATAAAAAATAAAATAATAAATCTGATGAAAAAAGCATAACAATACATTTTGTATGTAAGGTAGGTATATTAAAGGTAAAAGTTTCTTATTTTTTATTATTTTACTCCAATTTATTGAATTACCATCTTTACTTCTTCATCTTCATATTGATTTTTATGTAATTTGTATAAACAAATAATTAGCAACATACATCAAATTTTTTCAATAGTTTTTTTTAATAACAAATAATTACCTTATTAACAATCTATATAATAATTATAATTAATATTTGAATTTAATATTGTTTTGATGTTTTTATTTAAACTTTATTTTATTTTTTATATTATGTTCCTCGTACTCATTCATACTTCAAATGTTCTCAGCTAGATTTTAATCAAATATAACAAACAAAATAATAATTTAAAAAAATATGTATAATAGTAATATAGTCAAAAAATTTCAAGAGACAATCAAATCTCACATAAAAATTTGGAACAATTTTTCTGAAAATAGAAACAAAACCATAATAAACACCAAAATTATTCATATATTTTCCACACATTCACTATATAAATTTAATTATGTAAATCTAAAAACTATAGTTAATTGTAATAAAGGTTTAAAAATAATAATTAGAAAAATAAAATTATTATATTTTATAACTAATAAAAAATAATAATTAATAGTTAAACACACTTACACACATACAATTAAATTTTTAGTTCCCTTAAATTAAATGTTTTGTTTGTAGTTTATTAAATCTTTTTTCCATTTTGTTAATTTTATTAATTTTCAAATTTACAAAGAGTACAAACTTAAATGATTTTTAGTTTTAATTTAAATTTCCATTTCATTCGAAAAGAAAAATAGATAATTTAATGTTTCTGTTAAACAGGCCACGAACGAACAATAAGATGAATACAACAAAAAGAATTTGTTTTCGACTTAGAGAAACTAATATAATAATGTATGTATTGATGTTGAAAATAAATTTTCTAAGTTAATTTTAAAAAAAAATCTATTTGTAATTGTTTAATTACTTTTTCAACGGTATGTTTCTTTCTTAATGAAATTATAGCTAAAAATATTATTCATCTATCATATCCTCGGGCATTTCATGTGGATTCAGCATGCCTGGGATTTGAATTTGAAGTTTACGTTTCTCTTCTTGTGCTTGCCGTAGTGCAGCTTCACGTTCTTCCAGATATAAGTCAGAATCATCATCACCAGTGATTTCCTAAAATATATTCCAAATTTTACCAACTTTGCTTTGCATATAAAATTAATTTAACAAAAACTTACTCGGATTTGTATAAGAAAATCTCTCAAATGTTCTTTAAATGCGGCTGCATCATGATTTAAATTAAACAATCCAGTTACAAATACTTTAATTTGATTATCATTTAAATGACTAAATGCTGATTTCAATAGTGATGCAACATATTCCTGCACAAATAATACATTTTCTTGTATTGGCCCAAGATTGACAGTTATACGATTATCCTCAACCATTGCAAACATGTATGATAAAATTTGAGCATGTAATGCCAAACTGGCTGTGTGTGATGTGTCCGTCACAACAGAGAATATCTGTGTTAATATGTCAGTGAAATAGGTTTGATAAAAACTCTGCGCCGCTTCTGGAAATTGTTCTAGATTTTTTAACATCTAAAATACAAAAATATTATTAATAATTTTTTAAATCAAATACTCAAATACAATAAACATAAATGAGCAAAATAAAATATTACTTCATGCATTATTTGTAAGCCCAATTCAGCAACATTTCTCATTGTATGTTTAAAAGCCCAGACTATTGAGTCAAATACAAGTTTAAATTGTGCTGGTGGTATATTTAAAAATGCTTTAAAACAAAACAGATTAACCGCTTGCAATAACTCATAAAAGCTTGTTCGATGCTGTGGATAATCTTCGAAATTTTTATTAATCATATCTAATGTACATTCGAATACAGCATCAAAAATTTTTGGAACTTCATTTGTTATATGATGTTGTACTGCATTTACAATTGCTGCCATTGTACTTAAAACTTTTGGTTCACGAGCAGCAGGTACTTTCGTTCTCTAAAAAAATAAAAAATAAAAAAAAATGTGAATCATAAGGTAAATAAATCTTCAGTAGTATACCTGATAATCCAGAAGAACAGCTTCTAGTAGTGGTGGTATGAAATTCTCCATAACCATTTTATGGTCAATCGATTTTGATACATATTCGGAAATAAGTGTTAAAGTTTCCTTCTTAACCACACGCATTGCCTTTATTAGCGGTTGATTTGTTATACTAACACCATTTAATGTTATCGCTTGACTAATATTCTCAGACATAATTTTATAAACGTTTAACATATCCAAGTAAATGCGTCCTAATTGCATTACATATGCATGTCCCAGTGCTTTGCAAGCACGAACATTTGTTTTAAGAATACTACCCAATTGTTTTACAGCTGCCATGTCTTTTAGAAAATCTACATTTTTCGATGCTTGTGAAATTATCTCATCCCAAACCTAAAATAATAAACCATAAAACATTTATATATACATTTGTCTGATTTTGACCACGCAAAACAAAAACACATATAGCTAAATAAATTCGCACATATAAAATGACGTAAGCAAATTTTTAAATTAAACAAAATTTGAAACCATTTTACAAATGATATTCGTACGAATTTATTTAGACTAAATAAAATATTTTAAAACTAAACTATTTGCCATTTTACAAATGATATTCGTACGAATTTATTTAGACTAAATAAAATATTTTAAAACTAAAGCATCTAATGAAATTAGGAGTATTGCTTGACTCACTTGATTGGGCAGCACCATATATTTTTCAATTAATATATCTTGCGCAATTGTATCCTGTTGAGCTGAAATCATATAACCTACAGCCTCGTAAAATATGTGAACCTAAAATGTGGACAACAATTAACAAATTAATTTCAAAATAATATATATAATAAATGATTTAATTAAATATACCTGTTGTGGTTGTAAGTCACAAATGATCGAACTCATGGTGCCTAATATTTCTTCAATAAAAATACACGCTTCATTTGGTTGTAGTGTAACAAAGTGTCTTCTACATTTAATAGCAATTTTAATAAATGTGTCACACGCCATATCTTGAACGCCATCATGTGTTTCATGCATAAATTCAAATAATTTATTCACAACTGTTTTTAAGAATTTCCAATGAGCCCGCAGAAATCTTGGATATTGACCAACCACGTACATAATATTTGCCGCAATTATCGCTTTATTATCTTTTCCTTTCTTTTGCTCGCACAATCCCAACAAATCTTTAATTACGGTTACTAAAAATCTTTTTTCATCTTCTTCGTGAAATGCACCAGAGATAGAACCAATAGCCCAGCATAGGGTATTTAAATTTTTCCACGAATATTCAGTTCCATTAACTTGTCGCGTTAATTTCTCCGTCATAATTCTTTCGGTATCCACGCAATCCAAATGTGTTAGAAATACTAGGGTTTCACGCATACTTTTATACAAATTGATAGCATTTGTATCTCTCATAAACTCTCGGACTACTTCACCGTTTTCATTTTCAACAATCAATACTTCTTCTGGTTTTGCCATTCGAGAAATCATAATTAATCTAACTTCAGAAAGCACATTATGATAATAGGTAAGGCGTGTTAAATTTGTTGGCCGACGCATAATTCCAGTATTCTGATATGGTGAATCCTTATACAAATCTCCAGCTAAGAAATTCCAGTATTCTAGACAAATTTTAAATATTTCGACGTCATCTACCTCGGATATTAAAATTAAATAACGTAACGCTTGTTCTCGTATTCCCGAATTTTCACGCCGCTCTAATAATTTGCCATGTTCCTTGAGGAAAGTGCTCAAAAACATTGCTAAATTTTGTACAAAATTCTGTTCAGCATCCGTGCCAGTTGCATAAATTTCGTTCATTTTTGTATCACGCTTTATTGTGTGTTCAAATTGATTCATAATTTCTTTAAACATGTTTAAAAATATTGCATCATAACGTGCTATGGTTAATCCAGCAATTTCAGTTAGACATTTTAATGTTATGTTCCGAAACATTGAAACATGTAAAAATTTATAGACTAAAGTAAATATGAGTTTAGTTTCGAAAATATAACCCACGGGAATCCAATTTAAAAATCGTAATAAAGTTTCTAATGTGGTGACAATCAAAGGAGCATTTAATGAATTTTCCAATACAAATGAACATAATTGGAAAATTTGTGCAAATTCTGAGCACATTGTATCTTTTAAATGTTTCGTTTTTAATTGCGTTATTTGGCCAGAACTAAAATCAAAAACTTCTTCACTCAGCAATTTTAATATAGTCATGTTATTTTGACATAAAGTTTCGTTCGTTTTTGATGCACCAACAATATCTGTTATAAATGATTCCCAATTTTTAGGCCATTCGCGCTTTAATATTTGAACTAAAATAACATTTAATTTATTTAAATACACTTTATTTTCTTCCATAACACTTGGATCCGATGATGTTTTTATTATTAATCCGACCACATACTTTTTTATACCTTCACATTGATTTCGTGGTAATACCTTCCATCGAGTTTTTATCACTTCCTCTAATATTTGTAATGCATAGTATTTTGTTTGTAAATTTTGTGAAAATTCTAATATACTATCAACTCGTGTCCAAGCATCTGGATGCTCTTTTAAAGTTGTTAGTACTTCTTGTGCTAACCGCAATTGTTCACCTTTACTTGCATACAAACAACTAACAATATTATCCAATAATCCAATATCCAATTTTTGATTAAAATCTAATAATCTACTCGCTTCTTCCATACTTAACATTTTCACGGGATTTATCTTTTTGATTAAATTTTTTCAATTTTGAATTTTAAGAAAATTCCCTCAATTCAATCAAATAATAATGTAATATATTATTTATATATGCAACCAAATGTAAAAACTTTAAGTAAATTTTAATAAACGATTTCACAGAATTCCTTTATTTAAAATTATTGTATTCTTTATAGTTTCTACTTCGATGATAAAATTATCTCAATCGCATCATTCATAAACCTAAAATAGAAAAAAAAAAAAAAAAAACAAGAATTATGTTATTTCCTTAAATGTGGATTAGTAGGTACTACAAACGCATAGTAAAATTATTTTAGAGGGTCATATTATAAGTGTTCCACGAATAAATGAATCTTGGTGAAATAAAAATCAGATGTGACATTGGGATAAAGTTTCTGAGACAGATAGGATAATGGAATGATATTAACAGCATCTTACTTAGCTTTGTAAGTAAATAACCTGAGACCACAATATTGGAATCTAATAAAAGGAAAATACAATAGATAAAATAATTCAACCAGTTGTACGTGCATATCTATTATCAACTATCAATATTACGCTCCCTAACAATGTCAAAGGTATACTATGTCAATCCTCTAAAAGATAAGTTAAATTGGTTGTAACATGACATACTAGAAACAAATGTTGAACGAGTTATTTCTGTAAAGCCTATTATTTGTATAAACCATATGAGAAAAATCACCCTGGTTCAACATTATAATGATCTCGTATATTTAAAGGTTCTTTGCAAGCTTGATTTATAATTAATCTGAGTTTAAGAAGCTTATCTGGATATTAAAGAAATTAAAATTAAATCTATTTGCATAAAATATACTCCCGAAACGGATATCCACGTGTTTGAAAATTGATAAACATATTATTAAATATACGGAATGAGTTATCATCATGGTACATTTGCCACCTACGTCATACGTGAATTACCTCATACATAAACATACAATTCGTAGTTTGCAACATTCAATTTTATATCAACTATTGCAAAAAATCATAATAAAGCGAATAAATAATTCATTTCACACCAATCAATCAATTATTTTTTTGTATATTATACAAAAACAAACGATTACTATTGTTAATGCACTTCACAAATAATAAAATTCTAACCTAAAAAATATATTATTTGTGTTAACTAAAAAATAATGAAAATAGTTCGCACGTTTTAATTTTTCTCAATTTAAGATATTTAATGCAAAACTAAAAACTTTAATCACTAAATTTTTCATTTGATTTACTCAAAATACTTTTAATTTATTTTAAAAATTCTGAATTTACTTGAAGTCAAATATTATGCGCGCGGAATTCATTTTCTATTATAATCCTAACTATAAAAAAAATAACAAAATTACTATTTAGTGCGTCAAACACAAATACACAGTAACAATTTTTTTTCCACTTACAAAAATAGTAAACAAATTCACCTATAGATGTCTCATTCCATTTTTTTTCTCTAAATTTTTTTAGTAATGGATGAATAAAGGACGCAAATACGAAATTTTATAGTATCCCAATTAAATTTGTCTATCTAATTATAACATTTGTATAGTTTAATTATTAAATAAGTTAAAAAAAAACAAGGATATAATAAATATTGTTTTTTTTTTAGTTATAATTCTAAATAAACCCACGCCCGGAATGACATTTAATCGAGAAAAAAATTGGTAAAAAGGGAACACATTATATACCCAAAAAATGTTGATAATTTTACTACAAAATTAAATTGCAAAACATTATGAATTTTATACACATTGTGAATTTAACTATTCATAGCACTTTTTAATAACTTTTTAACACTTTTTACGAAGTTTATTTGTTAAAAAATAATAAAAATTAAATTACTTTTTCAATCGCAGCGAAGTCAGACAGAACGCATTCACTCACACATGTAATAATAATGAGAATGAAGTCATTCATGATTACAAAAACATTTTATTTTATAAAATTATGTGTTCGGTAAGTATAAAAGATCAGATAATTGGTAAACTTTCATAAAATTCACTCGAAGTAAAATAATGAATAGAATATTATTAGAATTATTTAAGCCAATTAAACTTATTAATAATTCAAATTACAAGTTTAATTTACAAGAAATAAAATCGCCCAACCTGTGATTAGCTTATTTATCAAGAGTACGAATGATGGTAAATGACGATTGAAGCGAAAATATGTGTTTCAATACAAACGTTTGAATATTTTAAGATATATACTCGGATTAATCACAGTTTATCCATAGTCGCGTCTTTACTTGGAAAACAATGAAGTTGGCTTAAGTTTAAGATTTATGTTCTCAAAAAACACGATTATTTTTGTAACAAATTTTTGTTCGTTTTGGGGTAAAATACTATGGATTCTGGTGTCAAATACGATAACTAAATTCCGAAAAAAATATTAATTTTGATTAAAACATTTGTTTAATTAAAACATTTAGAACTGTAAATGTCCTAATAATGTATAACTATTATCTCAGCGATTAATCCAGTACATTGAAAAATTTATTTCAGAAAGAAACAATTAAACTGTGAATTAAAAACTCACAAACATAAACAAAATTTTAAAATGATGGTAATAATAGTTCGCCAGTCTGCAGAAAAAACGTTCATAGTTTTGTTGATGTTGTTTTTCGACTCGATTCCGTTTAAGTGCACTTGTTAGAGTTCACTACAAACTTGTTAAGTCGAGTTTGAAGGACCCAAACCGGAAGGTTATTATGGTCAAAATAGGTTGCGTTAAGGTAGAATTTCCTTCACTTTACATCGAACTAAATCTTTATAAATTTTGTATAATTAACAAATTTATTCTATTTATATATTTAATATATAATTTTAAAATGCGTAATTTTAATCCTCGTGGCATTTTAATGTTGTGCTATTTTGTGCCTTATTTGTGCAAGTAGTCTCATTTCGAACGATACCCGTTGTTTTTTTATCCCTGATCGAAATCAGAGGATGAATAACCTTTCCATCCGGTTTCTATTCTCCCGATCCAATATCACTATACGTTCTGCTCAGTATCTATAAACTTAATTCATGTATAGACCACAAACTCTCTCGGTTGATTGTTCTCGGTTTCAAGTTCGCTTCTCGATACCAATCGAATAGGTAGAAAAGACAGTCCTACATAGCATCCCAACCGAATATCAAGAGCCCCGAATTAATGCAGAACAGGGGGTCGATTATGTATCTTACGAGTTACGAGAACTCGTAATCCATAAAGTCGTAAATACGACCAAAATATATTTTGATAAAACGTGTTGCACGATTGCTTCATTTTCGTACGCGTATTTTGTTATTGTTTTTATTTTGTTTACAACAATTTTGTTGTATTTTGTATTGCAATTTCAAAATTATAGCGTTCGACAGAATTATTTTTGTGTTTTAATTCGAAACTGTTTGTACTTTAAACAAATAGAATTAAATTTCAAATAAAATCCAAAAAATAAAATTAGAATAATTTTATTTTATTATTTAATTGCAATACTAAATATATAAATTAATCTCGCAATTAATCGTATACGGTATACAAATTTAATTATTAATAATTTATATTAAAAAAGGCAAAAGTATTATAATATACTATATTAATATTTCCACCACCCTAACAAGTGTCGCTGTTTTATCAAAATGGAATGAACATACTAACAGATTAAACTATTAAATTTTTAATAATTCATAAATGAATCCTATATTAGCCGTGTTTCTTGACGTTTGATCTGATCCGGATCAGATCATATCTCCTTTCCTTTCATTTGTATAGCTGCGTTTCATGTAATAAACATAAAAAAATTTTGTTTTTTTGTTTATCATATCTGCTTTCCTTTCATTTGTATAGCTGCGTTTCATGAAATAAACATAAAAAAAATTTGTTTTTTTGTTTTTCTATCTACGTTTTGAACCAAAATGCTAATAGGATCAATATAATAACCTAAAAACAAAAAATAATACAATTTTTGTGTTGATTTCATGAAACGCAGCTATACAAATGAAAGGAAAGCATATATGATCTGATCCGGATCAGATCAAACGTCAAGAAACACGGCTTATTGCTACTAAAAATCCTTAAAATCGATACAAAACTTATTTGGTAGTTAATTTTGACAAATTTTCCATAAAAACAATCATTTCAACCATTACGAGTTGCTTGTCGTACTCAAAAACTTGTACGAGTAAAACAACAACATGTCGCAATTACGAGAACTCGAAATGTCTTACATAATCGCGTTTGGTCGTAATTTCGAGAAACTCGTAACTCGTAATGCTTACATAATCGACTCCCAGTCCACGTGAACGATTCGTTTTGATCTCTGCATGGCTTTAGTGAATTCGTCATTGAATGAATCCTTCATACAAATCTCCTATATCATAATATATTCACCTGTTTTACAGCAGATGTTCCATTTGATCTCTTTCCTACTACAAATTTATATTATTTACAATTAATAATATCTAACTGCGATACTATATTTACACTCGTGCTATTATAACATTTCGTATTTCTAATTGATGCAAGCTTAGAGTTATTTATATTCAAGCTTTTTATTATATATAATATCTGGAGGGATACTAATTAACATACATAATTATAAATAAAACAATAAAATATTCGATGTTCAATTTTATTTATTTATTTGTGGTTTTTAATTAATATTATATTTGGTAATTTCATACTTAACAAAAGAAAACAAAAAATTTAACTTAATATAAATGTAAATGAATTCATTCGTAACAAAATTATTTTTGTTTTTTTTTAAAATTGTATAAATTAATTATCTATATCTGTTTACTAGGTTAACAAAACAAACATAAAACGAACAAAAATCTTCTGTGTATAAATACGACATAGTTTGAGATGATCAGTTTTACTAACGAATTTAATTTTTGTGCGTGTTTTTTTAATAACACGTATCATTTACATGAACAACCATTTGACTAGTAGGACTATCCTAAAAATATTCTCACTGATTTAAAAGCATCATAGCTCGCCCGATAGGTTTCTCATATATTTAAATTTATGATTTCGGTGACGTAGCACTTTTTTCATGTCGAGTTTTTCCAATAATAAAATATTATGATAGGTAATTGCAAATTATTTAAATAATCATACTAAAACTAAAATTTGCCTTTGTCACCCGTCTTTATTCTAAAATAACGTCGAAATACTAAATAAATTATAATCAATTTTAATAATAAGCCGCCTTCGTTGGGAAAGTCAGTAAAAGTCAGCATTTCCAATGGGAAGGCGTAGGTTTAATTGTATGCTACCTACTTCAAATTAAAACTTATTGATAACTGCCCGGTAAATAAACTGTTTGATTCTATTACTGTTATGATTAATATAATATTATTATTTCTATTATGATAAAACTTATTGTGCGTTATCATTTCAACTTCAAGTAGTATGTAGTTATAATTATATTCCTAGTCATTCAATATTATTTGATTGAAAATATGAAATTGATAAATATGTATATTTATTGTGTGGGCCATATATAGATTAAATGGAATGTAATATTTAAGATTAAAATAATTTTTATTGGTAATAGAGTTATTTTATAGCTACCAAAATTCACAGCTTGTGGTATATATCCATAGAAAATTGTCGCATAAAACAATTAAACTTAACAAAACGATTCATCAGAATTTATAGTGCGCTTACAGATTTGAAAGGGAATTATTATAGTTTGTTGGTCTGATTTAGGGTTTGGTATCTTATAAAACTTTAAATTTGAATGTTTCTAATTCTGAAAGTCATTAGATTTTTTGCGCAATTTTCTTCGTAGCAGTTTATTATGACTGGTACATACTTTTATTGAGTATTACATATTTTTTAAATTTGTATATAGCTCTCTTCTCATGCAAAGATTGTTGGCAGCATTATTGGACTGTCAACTGTCGAAAACAACTTTTTATTTAAATTTTTTAATACTCCTTTTAAAAATGATAAAAGAATATATCGAAAGCTTAAATAAACTTTTTATGTTAGAAAAATAACCCGATCATTAAAAAAATTATTTTAACCGTTATATTGGCGCAATATTTTGTAATATTTAATATTTTCAACCAAGTTGCCGGAATAATACGGGACGAATTGTAAGTGGGTGCTAAAATGTAAATTAAATCAAACCAGTTCTTTGATTATTAATAATGGGCCGCATAACCACGTGTCTGGAGTTTCATTATTTTAAGGAGATACTAGATGGCTAATCACTTTATATTAAATTTAGTCTCATCAAAAAATGTAGACTATCTCAATAATAAAATTCAAAATACATTTTATTTCATGTAAGCTCCGATTTCAAATGTATATCATGCGCTGTGTAAATTGTGTTCGCGAGACAATACGTAATTTAGGGTCAAAAATTAAAACTTATAACTATTATTTGGCTTGTTTCTTTGGTAAGAGTATTGTATTTTCTAATTTGTATTGTATTTCCTATTCTATATTATGCCAAAGCAGCCGCACAACGAAATAATAACGATAATTAAAATTTCGAATAAAATATACATTTTAAACATATACAATTAATTATCGATGGTTTTAGCAAACACAAAATAACTATTATTTCTGATTTTCGCAAATTAATAGTTGATACCAAGTGAATACGTAAATTAAATTAATGTACGAGCATATATTTCAATAATTCACGATATAAATATATGTATTAGGTATTACATTCCATTAATTCGTTGGTTATTCTATCGCTTCTTTCAAAGTATTATAGTATTATCGTATTTTCAAATTTACAATAACATTAATAATATACTATGTATATAAATATCTATAAAAATAAAATAATTAAATATAAAAACTAATCACTTATCGAATTACTATGCCTTGATGGTGGTATATTAGAACTATGTCTAGTCTTTCTTGATCCTTCACTATCTAATTCCGATGACGGTGTAGTCGAGTTAGACAATGCAACAGTTTTATTAAAATCAATTGTTGCATATCCCAATGACGCATTCTTTGGACTCTCTGGTGGTAATAATAATAATGAATTTGTGATATTACTCGATGTAGTTGAAACTATCATTCCAGTCGAAGTTATCAACGTTGTTGGCACTATTATTGGATTACAATTATTCTCACTTGTACTACTATTATTATTACAATTTTCATTATTATTTATTATATTATTATTACTATTGGTTAATTGTGATAATATTGTTTTATCATTTAAATCTAAAATTATATAATTCACTTTTCTATCTGGTTGATGTGTTAGGTTTCCTATAGTTGGAGTGCATGGCTCTGATTTGTCTTGGTTGTTTAAGTTCAACGGAAGGTCAATTTTTGAAAATATATCTGGTTTGGAGTAACGACCTTTTAGGATTGGCTCTAAATTTTCATAACACCGGTTACTATCGGTTATTGTTGTTTGCGCAGTTGGATAAAATCCAAATATTTTTGTATTATTTGTGATAGATGTTGGAGTTGAAGATGATATTGTAGACGATGTGTGAGGAGAATCATTCCCAATATTTATGTTCATATACGAATGGATTGAATCCTGATGTTGGTTTATGAATTGATGGTGGTGACTTAAAGGTGATATTGTTGCGGATTGTGTGTTATATTTTATGGGCGAATGCTTTTGATCTGTTGTATTTGAAGCTATCGATGAATGCGCCGGGATTGTAGACGGTGCTTGCTCTTGTGGTGGTATATCCAACGATAACTTTTTATTGTTTAATAAATTATTATTGTTGACAATATTGTTATTATTATTTATAGGAAACTCCTGGTATAAATTACTAACGCCATGGTGATTTGGGTTATTATTTGGCAATGGGGTAACCTCTAAAATATTTGTAATACTATTTGGTGAACCAGGAGATGCTAAATCAGGACTCAGTGGACCACTACTTATCGAATTTAAGCGAATACCATTCTGAAATCGATGTTGTTGAGTCATTGTCATATTAGTTGTGATTGGCTCTAAATAGTGTCCTTCCGTTGTTAATAAATCTCTATTTTGATTTAAATGTTGATTTACAGTACCATTCGGACTAAGCGATTGAACACTAGTACCACCAGCATTAATCCTCGTATTATTACTTTGTTGATGCGTTGTTAATCTTGGAATAGAGTTCAAACCCCGTGTTGTTAACTGGTTACTGCTAGTATTATTAGATTGTTGATGTTGCGCGGTAGATATTGAAAAAACAATCGGATCGCTGGAATTCGTTATATTTTCATCTGTACTATAGGCACGTCCTTGAATATAGCTTTGCAACATGTGAAATAAATTTTCCGCCCTTCTACAACGAAAAGCATATATACCAGGTCCTGTATCACATCTCCTTCCTGCTTCAAAACTAAACAAATCAGCATCATATCCATACCGTCTTAAACATTGTAATGGCCACTGTGTCGGTTTTTTCCCTTTTCGATAAAGTGTCAGTTCAGTTCGTGATATTTCTAATTGGCCACTCCATAGCACCGTACCCTCGCCATCAATATTACTTACACGAAAAATATTTGGATTTATATCAGTCATATCGTTTTTACTATGAATACAACCCATTTTGTGAATTTGCTTTTCGTCCGTCTAAAATATACAAGAATATTTGGTTTTGGTTAATTTAAATTTGTATTGTATTATTATGTTTTGCCATTTTATATTCTATTTTTAATAAATATTTTAATAAATAAAATTAATTTTTTCAAGGCCACTAAAGGCCTTACTTTTATTTGTAATTGATTAAATAAATTTAAATAATTACATACTTTATACTATATCTAATTTATATCACTTTCAATCTCTTATATATTGGTTATATGTATTAAATTCATTTTAGCAAAATATTATAATTAAAATTAATTATAAATTTTAACATTTTATAGAAAAATTAATTCATTATTCGCTTTTTTATTTTTGCACAAAAACAAAATAAAATGATAGCACAAAATACAAACCGACCCTATGCGTAATAAACAGTTATGACAATTTCCTCAGAGAATATATTTAAGTTCATGTTTTCTGGGTGGTCTTAAATAACGGGACGGGACCATTTATTAAATTAGAAGCTGTTTATTAAGTATAGTTCTTTAATTCCATTGCAAATTATTTGATAAATAATGATATAATATGGCTGGTAGTATCTGAAAAATTTGATATTTGAGTGAAATCTAAATTTATTTGAAACATCTATGAGAAGATCATGCAAAAGTAATTTAAAAATAAAAACTGACAATAAGCAAAAACATGCACTTGACTAATGAAATCTGACTGACAAATGACAGAGTGATGATACAAATGATACATATTATTGTTAGGTTAGGTTAGAAAGCTGATGGTATGGAAAACGCTAAACTATTGGGTAAATCTTAATTTTACTTATTTTTACTTATAACAGAAATAATTACTTAGCTTAAGTTTTTATTTGTGCTTATAACATAAAGTGATCTAAATAAAAATCTATATCCTATATTCTTTTATCAAATTATGAATAATATATCAAACCACATAATTGAAACTTATGTTTCTGGCATTCACAAAAATGATGAATCGTCTGAAGACTAAGTAGGTAGTACTCTGTTTCGAATAATACACCAATTGATATAAATATTTATCAGATTGTAGGCAGAATTTACAATTGTCGATTTCGAATTATAGATTATGTTGTAATTATGTTATACTGTTTCTATTGTATTACACCATTTTATGTAGATATTATTATGTATATTAAGATATTTCTTTTATTGTTCCTGGAAGTGCCTAATATAAGTGGATAATATAATACATATTTACTCCTATATATCCTCCTATTTCATGCCGCCAACAAACAATCTTAGAAAATCATTTATTTTGTGTTTATTTATTGTATTCAGCAATATAGTGGCTTTTCCTAAATTACGACAAACCAAATCAAACTTTATATAATATGTATGTATAAGGTTGGAAATAGGCATGATACAATTAAAAAATTAAAAAAAACACATAAATTATTCAGTGAAACCAAAATTTTTTTTTATTCGAAAGGTTACATATGAAATTATGTATGGAAAATAACATCATTCAAATGACCATGACTTCTCCGTACGTGCTGCATTCTGTGAGCCCAAGATATCATCACTTTCACATAAATTTGGCTGTATTTCTTCAATAGCACGTTCAATGTTGATTTTTAATTGCTTTGTTGTTGCTTGAATCTCAGCATAAACTTGTTATTTAACATATCACCAACGAAAGAAATCAGAAGATGTTAAATCACACGGCCTAGGAGGGTAATTAACTGGGCCAAATCTTGAGATAATTTCATCACCAAATTTTGTTTTCAATAAATCGATTGTTAAGGTGGCTGTGTGGCAAGTGGCACCGTCTTGTTGAAACCACATATCTTCCAGATTATTTTCAACAAATAAATTGCACAATTGCACATCACACCGTGACTTTATCTGAATGTAATGGTATCTGAACAGTTTCGTGTGGATTTTCATCACTCAAAATTCTGCAATTCTGTTTGTTTACATAATCATTTAACCAAAAATGAGCTATTTTTCGATAAAAATGTTCATCATTTTCAAGTTGTTCAAGAGCAAAACCAGAAAATAAACGACGTTTATGGTGGTCTAATGGCTTCTGTGCTGGGATGTTCTATCATCACTTCGATTCGCTTCGATAGCCATTTGTGTCTCTTTTTTTACGAACAAAATTGTATTCTATTTCGCAATTTATATTGTGATCATAGCCTACTCGATTCTATTTCTATAAATTCATTCGATAAAATATCACCAATATTTTTATTTTCGATGGCAAGTGAAAAGAGGAAAAAGAGATAGTTTGCAAATTTATTCTAACAGGCTGAGATCGCAATAGACAAAACGTAATTCAAAAACCGCAATGGAGCACAATTTTGTTCGTAAAAAAAGAGACACAAATGTCTATCGAAGCGAATCGAAGTGATGATAGAACATCCCAGCACTGTTCTTGAACCAGTTGAATTTTGTCTTTTCTTTTATCTTTTCTTAAAATTATCCATGTTGTTGTTTGAGAAAGATTTAATTGTTGAGAACAACGTGGAACCGATAAATTTGGATTTTCTCTCACTCTTGCTGCTACCAAATCAATATTCTCTTGGGTGCGTGCATTTCTTTGTCGTATTGGTACTCTTGTATCGTAAAGAAAATTCACTTTCAAATTTGTCTACAATACGACGAATAGTGACGAATAAATGACTTCTGTACCTCGATTTTGTTGCCTTTTTGAGACTATGGGACTAGGAGAGTAAAAATTACCGGAAAATAGTAATATTAGTGAGCATGTGTGTATTTGTGCGCATGCGCTGTTCAATTTGTTTATATTTTATTTTGACAAAAATTCAAAAGCTTTCGGATGCAAAAATATCATAATAGGATAATAAGTAAACATAATAATTTATGTACTATACTAATGACATAAACGTCAATTCTCCGTCGCAATAGCAGGTACACTCTTAAAACAAATACACATACAAAAAATGACAACACACAACAACAATATTTAATAGCCTACACAGTGTATGTATACAAAATATTTGGCAGTCTCATAGTCTCAAAAAGGCAACAAAATCGAGGTACTGATTTTGATAAAACAATTTAACAATTTCTAAACGTTGCTGAAGCATGTATCTTTCCATATAAGCAATATGAAATATTTGGAAAGGAAATTTATGCGTAAATTATGTTGAGATACATATCCACATTGCACCATTCCCCGATAGAATTTATCTTGTAATTAATATGTTGTACATATAAGTGTTTACCATTTTATTTTAAAATCGATTGTTGCGCCATTGGCAGCGCTAACGCCTTACAAAATTCGATTTGCGGCTTGTAGGTCTAAAAATTAGTGAAATTTCCCGTACACTGTTTACTTGTGTGTGTTGGTGAACCTTTTTTATGACATCATCTCTGACAACATTCATTTTCGTCTATCTTTCTAAACGTCAATTTTATTGTTTTGACATTACAACAATATAAATTTTCCTTTTGGGAATGCGAAAATTAAATAATAAATTGTGCTCAAGAAACGATAATTTAATTGAAAATATACTAAAAATTATTTAATTAATGTAACTTTAACAAAATAACAATAATTAAATAATTAGTGTGCTGTAAAATAGAAAAATAACAAGTTATAAAATGGATTCATCATATAAAAAAGATAATGAATTGAAGGATCTCATTTTTGACAATGAAGAAAGTAATCCTTACGCCAATGATGAAATATTATTTGAAAATCATAATGTAACAGATAATATCATTGATGATAATATAATAATTAGTGATGATGATAACAAAAATTTGTTAATTTCAACGAAAAATGGTGATTGTAATGTTTGTAAAAAAACATCACAGAACAATAATACAAAAAGGTCTGATGAACCAACTGAGTTGTGTTTCGAAAAATGTAAGGATTTTTTGAAATAATATTTAAATTGGGGAAAATATAAATTATCTTTTTGTTTAATTAAATAGTTCCTGAAAGTGAAGAGGAGCAACTCAAACGAATGGAGATCGAGAAAGCATTTACACTGACAACTACAACAGTAGAGACATGGAAACATTTTGCTTTATCAGAGTACGGGCTTATTAATGGTAAAACTGATGCTTATTAATTTATAAATATTTTCTATAAACTAAGATGTATGTATGTATTTAGATATGAAAATAATATTTACTTAATCCGTTATACTTATAACTTATTCTTAGAAATTTCTTAAATCGGAAAATCGTCTTCCTCAATTTTGTTGTGGGCCATAGAAAATATAATGCGCATAAAAATGCGTCTTTAAATAAGAAACAATAAAAGTGTTGGTGATTATTTTAGAATTTTGTTTAGATAGCATAAAAATGTTTCTTTGTAAAAACAATAATAAGGTAACTTCAAATTTGAAGTTGAAGCAACTTCAAACAACACTACATCGTATATGTTTATATATATGTACATATGTATGTAGTATACCATATTATGATAGTTTGTTGAAAATAAACTTTAATAAAGTCAACTTTAGCTTTACCACATTTTATCTAGGTGCAAAGGATTTGGAGAAAACGGTCGTTTAATATGCTGAGCTCATCAAAAGATCCATAGTTAAAAAAGAAGTAATATTTGATTATGATTAGTCTGTAAAATCGCTTCTTTCAGAGATTAATTTTTTCTCATTAGTATTTGAACCCTTGCCAATAAAAAACAAAAAGTTGTAACCTTTATTCAACTGTTATTATATTCTGAAAACCTATGGTCTTACTTTCCATTTAATACCATTCTTGGACAGCTTTTGTAAGCGAACTAATCAATACTTATAAGTCATAACAAAACTAGCAACCCGTTCGTTTTGATTGGAATTATGGTCTTCTCTATAAAGTAACTGAAACATATTTTTATATTCATTAGAATTTTACAAGTATTGTTTGGGCTAGGTTAGTATCACTCCATACCACATTATTGGCGCCATTTATATAGTGATAATTTCGTAGACAAAACATTGCTCTACTTTTTTCAGATTGATTTTTATTAACTTTTCCGCTGTATATTAAGAAGAACAGTTCGACCTTTTATGATTGGATGTGATTTCAAACGTATTTTTCATTATAGAAAAGTGTACTCAAGAGCCTATGTAGAAAATATATAGTAAAACTAAAAAAATCAATTAAGAAAACTGATAAAATATTAAGACTTAAGAGTCCGACCAATCAAATTATGGTAAACAATACCACTATGATTTTAATATATTTCCGCGGTAAAGTGTTATTTAAGCTGTTCCTTTAAAAAAATGTATTTCTATTAGAATTGGTTTTATTTATTATAAAATAATTTTTCAAGAAGCTCATAACTATAATTTTGTATTTCAGATGACTTACGAAAACGGGTGTGGCCACTTCTTGTCGGCATTGATCCAAAAAATTTGGAAAAATCACCAACATTAGAAGAATTAAGAATTCATCCAGAATATAATCAAGTGGTATTGGATGTAAATCGATCATTAAAACGTTTTCCACCAGGCATACCATACGAACAACGTGTTGCCTTACAAGATCAATTAACAGTTTTAATACTTCGAGTAATTATGAAACATCCACATTTAAAATACTATCAGGGCTATCACGATGTTGCTGTTACATTTTTATTAGTAGTTGGCGAAGAGATTGCATTCCATGTAATGGAAATTTTATCAACAAATCATTTAGTTGAATGCATGCAGGAAACAATGGAACCTACACAAAAACGGTTACTATATATGTATCCAATTATTAAATACGAACATCCAACGCTTTGCGAATATCTTGAGAAATCAACAGTTGGTACATTATTCGCTTTGCCATGGTATCTTACGTGGTTTGGCCATAGTTTAAATCAGTATCGATCTGTAGTACGACTTTACGATTACTTTTTAGCATCACCATTTATGTTGCCATTATACGTGACTGCTGCAATTGTATTATATCGTGAATGTGATATATTTAAAGAAGATTGTGATATGGCCAGTATACATTGTTTGCTATCCCAGCTCCCAGATGACTTACCGTTCGAATATTTATTAAAAAATGCAAGCGAATTGTTCGAAAAATATCCACCAGAAAAACTGGAACAAGATGTTGAAGAAATGATAATTCGCGAAAAAATTCAACGTCAAAAGGATGAAGATAAAATGGCAGAAAGACGTCGATTGTTGAAATTAAAAAAAGCAAAAGGACAGCAATCACCGTATTTAACACGGATATTTTCAAGTTTAATAGTATCCCGGCGTTCAGTTTTTGTTACAACCGCCTTCTCTATATTTGTTGGAATCTGTGCATACTACTACAAAGCCCACCTATTAAATGTGGGTATCAGATAGGGAAAAGTTTTCTTCGGTTATACGTATCCGAGGATTGAACATGGAAAATTATAAAAAATCTAATTTTAAAAATCAAAACACCAATATTAGAATCCATCTTATAAAGATATATACATAAATAATTTTTAAGAAATGTATACCCATTTGTATTGCCGGGTAATACAATGGAGTATCTCACGTTTATGCTGATCCAAATCTATACCGCTTCTATTTAATCATATATTTAAAATTAAACCAAACGAAAAATTAATTTATTTAAAAGCTATCGCATGCTTTTATTGTTCAATATCAGGTCAAAATTTAGGAGTGGAAAATTTATTTCCTGTAAATATATTATAAGTGTAGATAACATCCCAAGTGAATCATTCTCACAAGGGAATCCATATAAATATAACTTTGTCATAATTTAAAAATTATCGTATTAAAGATAAATATGTATATAGGCTTAATTAGGTTATTATAATTTTATTAATTATGGTTTTTATTTCTGTCGATATTTTTTCTAGTTTTAATTACAATGTATACATATAATATTATAATTTATAAAAAAAATAGGTAAATACATTAAAATAAATTGTTAGTCATTTATTTATAAAGTTTTTTCGTCATTATATATGACCAAATTACTGAAATTCCCTGTTAGAATATTGACGAATTGTATCGTGCGCTCTAGCGAAAAAATGTACAAGTTAATCATTACGGCTTTCTGAAATTAACAAAATATTAACTTTCTTAAGCATAATTAAAAAATATTAATTGCTTACGCAATTAAAGAAATTTCATGTATATAGCTCTATATTAAATTCCCAATTAATTTAAGCTATGGAATTGTACTTTACACAATTGGCGGTGGGGAGCATCAACGACTCTACGTAGCGGAAAATTTATGAAGCCGTTTTATCAAAGCGCGTGTTTTGTATTGCAATTTAAATCTGATTATGTATAATTTTGCATCACAGACTAACGCTTTGCATCACAAACTAACGCCGCCCTCGTTGGCACAGTTAGTAGCGTGTTTGCTGTGGTATTCGAGGGTCTCGGGTTCGATTCCCGATGGTGACCAAAAATTACGATGGGTGTTTTTAATGTGTAAGTATGTGTGTTTGTCCGGGTATTTAATTTAAAAAAAAACAAAACGCTTTGAAACAATAACAGTGTTATTAAACGTTAAAAGTGTACAGTTTGTTTAATTTCAATTTTTCTACTATACAGTTAGAATCCTTAATGTTTTAATCATCAAAAACCGTTTAGGTATAGTTATTAAAATAATTATTATATGATGTTTGTCTTAATCCTTTAAAAACATTAGGTAACAGGCAATGTGTACAGTATGCTTTATGTTACAAAATTGCTACTAGAGGCGCTTTTTATTTTAAAATAGAATCCAGTTATTTGGGTGTGTTGGGCATAATTTTGTATAAAATTGTACTAGAATTAATTTTATACACTTCCACATATTATTTTCATTTTTTTTAAATGTCAAAGTTTTGATTGCTTGCGATTTAATTTTATCTGTTCAAAACAACACGTAATGTGATTATTTATTATAAATTTAAGAATTATATTTTAATAAATCGAAATAAAATATTCTACAAAAAAAATGGAAGAAATTATAAATGAAGTAGTTTCAACTGAAGATTTAAAAGTAAGTGCTCTAACAAAGTGTTTTTAATGTACAGATGATTCATTCGCCAGATCTTCATTATTTCGCAATTTCTATTCCTTCCAGAAATTTGAAAAAATATACCACAGCGAATTAGATTCCGGGAATATAACATATAAATCACAATTTGAATATGCATGGTGTTTAGTTAGAAGTAAATACCCATCTGATATAAAGAAAGTAAGTATAATTCATTTTCACTTATATTCATTAATCTTAAATATAATTTAATTAATCAAATACATAATTTAACCTTTGCACTTACATTATTTTATTATTTACCCAGGGTATTATTCTATTGGAAGATTTGTCTACACGACATAGTGAAGGAAAACGAGAATACATATTTTATTTGGCAATTGCACACACAAGAATAAAAGAGTTTGTAATAGCTCATAAATACACAAAAGCATTCCTACAGATCGAGCCTAATAATCAACAAGTAATTGAATTAGAGGTATGTATGGCCAATTAAATGTCTATTCATAATTTGTGTTGTCTTCGTAGTCTATTACCATACCAGCCATCTATTTGTATCTGATGTTGGAAATGACAGAAATTATTTTTGATTTTAATTTTTAAATTCTAGGGTTATATTAAAGAAAAACTAGATAGCGAAAAGAAAACTGGTATGGCAATCGCTGGTGGTGCTGCTCTAGTGTTAGGCGGTATAGCTACAATTGGATTAGCTCTATTGAAAAAATAATACACACGATCCATTAAACAACATAGTCATAGGCATCATATTTTATTCCAAATTCAGAATTAATTTTATATACTTATATTTAAATAATTAGTGTAAACGGGATGAATGAACACAGCTGAGAAGTGTTGACCATTTATAGCTTTAAGTTAGCAATTTTTTGATGTTACGAATGGTTTTCTAATCGGACATTTCAAGTAATGCTACTAATATATATCAAAGAAACGAACCATTAGCTACTAACTTTTTGTATCGATTGGAAAACCATTACTACATATAATAATTATTCCTAATAGTTTTATGGCATTAAATAATTTTTATATCTGCAGGCCTATGTAAAAGACAAACTGGATAAAGAGAAAATGACAGGATTGGCTGTAGCTGGTGGAGCTGCACTCGTTTTAGGTGGCCTTGTTGGCATGGGATTTGCATTATCAAAGAAATAAATGTTGAAATGAGTTATAAATGGTTGATATAAGCTTTGTTATTATTTTGTATTGTATTTAATATTTAAACTTTAAAATCACATTGTGTATGTTTTAGGCAGATACATCCAATAAATTATAATTTCTAAAATGTAACTTTTTGATGTTATTTATCAATTTATCAGAGATAAGGAATTACGTCTATTGTTTAATGAAACATAATTACGTGCTCGATTGTTATCAATTAAATTAAATTATTTTTCAAGCTCGTGAAATTTCAATCAATTAATCATCCCAATAATTGATAGTTACAATATGATTAATAATCCAAGATTGTTATCAATCTGCTAGATCTCTCTGTATATAAACCAACAACTACGATAAAATCCAAATTGTTGAATTTTTTTTGTTAAAACGTCGGTCGACCAAAATGAAATTATTCAATAAAATTATTCTATTCTATCAGGCTGTCGGGTTACTTCCTGTGAACTTAATTAAACCTAACTATTTGAGTCGGATTAATTTATATATTTTCGTGTTTTATCTGTTGATAATTTTAACGATTTTAATTTTGTGTGTTTTGTATTATCCAGATATTTTTTATTCCAATGATGTACTTGGGGGCGCCTCGGATTTATTACAATCTATGGGTCCAATCACGACTCACTTAACAATTTTAATTGTAAATTACCGACATCGTAAAATATTTGTAAGCATTATTAAGCGGTTAAATTTTATTGATAAAATGTTTTTTGAAATTAATCCAAATCTAAATATGGAAATTATCAATGAAAAAGTATATTCTACTAATACGGTAGTTACATTAATTGCTCAATTTATTACAAGCGCTATTGAAATTCGTATTATGTATGGTATTCGAAAAAATTTTCAATGGTCACACCATTGGTACGTTACAATCTTATCATTTTTTGTCACACGTTGCTTCTATTTCTTACATTTATTTTTTATTGAAATAATCCGAGGCCGGGTGGAAACATTAAACAATGAACTAGTGCATATGAAAATTAGCATTACAGATTTGAAAAAATTAAAACGAATTAATTTAATGCTATGGAAAATTATTAACGATATGTTCAAAATATTTGGATGGACACAATTGATGAATATTATGGTTCACTTTTTCACCTTAATATGCGATTATTATTGGAACATAGTTTCACTAACGTTTGGAAATGTATTTACAACTGAATCACTACTATGCTCAATTTCACCGTTTATTACAGTTTTTGTGTTTTTGTTGAGATGTGAAAATTTTGTAAACACTACTAGTGAAATTGGTTCGAGCTTGCATAAATTTCAATACAATTATCAAAATACGATTATCAGTCAAAATATGCCAAAATTGTGGAAATTTAATAATTTAATTCAGAGATTTTCGTATCAAGCTTTATTTCTGAAATTGGAATTAGACGTTAATGGATTTTTTAAAATGAATTTGGATTTATTTAAAGGGGTATGTGGTAGGTGCACACTGTTCGATTTATTTTCTATTATCTAATTTTATTACAGGTTATTGTATCAATCGCCACATACATGATGATATTCGTCCAGTTTATGCCTCAAACCAATGTATTTCCAAATGCCACTGATTATGGTGTATAAATATTATAATACATATTATTTAGAAAAAGGTGTTTATATTAGTAATGTTAAACAAACTAAAAATAATATTTAAATCAATTTTAAGAACAATTTATTGGGTGAAGCTGTAAAAGTATTATTTTCAATGCCTACGTTATCATACCAGTTAAATATTAAAAGTTTAATTTTAATTAATTTAATTATTTAATAATTTAATTATGCTCTTTGTTACCATTTTCATCCAACTGAATGTATAAAAAATTCATTCATTGCCTTATCAATACCATAATACTCATATTGGTTGGAAAATATAACAAATAAATTATGTTTTCGGACGAGAAGCAACTGTTTTGTAAGAATTATAATTCGAAGAAAGATCGACTGATTTTAGACCATTGCTTAAGTAATGGTTTGAGGAGCTATTAGATCAAACAAAGAATAATATATTCTATGGACTATTTTGAAAAATCATTTACATACTGGAAAATGCTTCAACTTACTTGGGAAACATTGTTACACTTTATAACAGAATTATAAACTAGCTCATAAGATAATTATTGCGCTAACGTGATGCAAAATTTGCTTCCATCGAACCCGGATTTAAATCCACTAGATTTTTCCGTCTCAAGAATACAATTGGTGGTCCTACCTTTCAAACTTTGGCTAAATATTTTGGATGACCGAATAAAGGCTTTTAATTAAAAATACCACATAAGTAAATTACATACAAAATAAAAATACTGTGCAAGTCTTGTTATTTTCATTATTTTATGTTATTTAACAGTTGTATGGTTCCACCAAGTACATGTAAAATTACTTATTTACAGATTACTGTACTGAGTTAAAAAATCGTTAATTTTTAAAATATCCAATTCATTTTCACAATGTAACAATTATTAGTTCGTTGTAAACATTTAAAAGGAATATATGTCACAATTAATCAATTATAATTATGTATCAATTATATAAATTACAGATTAAACTTACAAGACAATCAATAATAAAATAATTTATAAACAATTTATCACATTTCATTTAATTTATCATTTATCAAATTTGTAAATAAAGTCGCGGTAAATGAACAAACTGAAAGTTGGGATATCTAGGCCGGTCGATGTGAATTCTCCCACGAAGTGATGATAGACTTACTTCGGTAACTAAAGGACAAGCCCGAACCATCAAGGATTCTAGTTTTCGGCAGTTTTTTGATATTGATCTGTAAATCAAATATAATATAGGTACATAAGCACATAATATTGTATTTTCATAATTTTATGTAATAATTATATAAAATATAAATAAATAACGGATTTTAATTAATAATCCCAAGCTTCTGTATTATCTTCCAGATGCACGGATTTATGTTTTTAAGCAGTTTTTACTGCAGAGACAATCCTTTGTTTTAGTAGCCTGACCAATATAGGATTATGTTATTGTTATAGTATACGGTCCCCGTTCTTTATAATTGAGGTAAGTCCACCCTATTTTTCAAATTATGTAGTTAATTATGTAGTGAAGATAACTGATTTTTAATTTTAAAAAATGAATCCTTTACCTAACTTATCTAATTATTTTATCCTAACTTGGATAAAATTAATAAATTCTGGCATAAATATCATGGTCGGCTGATCTTCAAACAGAATATAAAGTTGAGTAAGCACAAGCAGATGTTCTTGGATCTTGAAGCATCTTACTATTTTATCAATACGATTTAGTTATTTTTTCATCCGAAAAACAAATCAATGGAGACTAAAATGGGTGAAACATACACTACTACTAAATTAGGATCATTAATTGTAGTCTGCCTCTGCACCCTGCATTGTTTCATGCTTGTCTGTAGTGACATGGAGAATGGGTCGCCCCATGAATTTCTACATTTTAATAGGTCAGATATGTTTTTAATTTAATAACTGTGATTAAACTGAATTCGATCTCCCGTTCCAAACGTCATAGCTCTAACTATTTACTCGACTATTTTATATAAATGTTAAGGTATTCAATGAATTATACAATGCGCTATCTAATTACTTATTTGTATCACCAACATCCACTGCAATACTTACTCAATCCCACAATCAGTAATTCTGCTACATCCAACCAAACACAAGTGTTTAATTTTTTGACAATTGTTGGCGATTGCAATCAGTACATTATCATTAACACAATTTAAATAAGCCATAGATAAAATCTTTAAATTAATAAATTTATGTAGAAATAAAATTAAAGTTCTAGTCTCGATGGTATTGCAATGTGATATATTAACTTCTTGTAAATCGCTGTGATGCAAAATTAGAGCATCGACGGCTCCGATTGTTAACCAATAGCATTTAGACAGATTGAGTATTTTTAAATGTTTACAATTTATAATGATTGGTTGTAACGATGGGGCTGTTATATTATTACATTCACTCAAGTTTATTGCAAATAGATTTTTATTATTTTTTAATATAGCCGACAGTAATGAACTGGTTAACCAACCACATTTTGTTAAGTTCAACTCCTTAATATTATAACAGCTTTTTGTTAACACATTAAATGCTAAATTTACATTTTTACTATTATTATTGCACAAATTTATCTTTTGCAAATGATTAAAACAATAATCGACAAATTGTTCACTTAACTTTGAACAGCACCGTAGATTAAACAAATCTTTCAGTGATAAATATGGCAGTAAATTTTCTATTAATATATCATCCCATATTAAATCGTAAATGGACAAAGAATTTGTATTGCATTGAGTAGTTATTTCCATAGTACATATGTATAAATATGAGTATACTATCTAGATATAAAATATTATGTTACGTTAAATACACCATTGCTTTTTTATTATTGTGATTTGGCAAGGTTATTTAGCACTTTAAGAAAATAAATCGAATTTATTATTTAATCAATCTTATCTATTAAATTTGAAGGTACATATAATTTATTGTAATGTATGAAATGTCAAAATATGGTTGGAAGAAATATTACTGTCAAATTTGTTTGTAATTAGTTCGTTCATGTTACGGTTACGAGTTTTCCCTCTAGATTGTTTTCGATTTCAACCAAGGTTCGACTCGACTACCACTTGACTCTGCAGTTTACTACCAAAGTTAACTCGGATTTAATTCAAAATAACTACAAAACGACTCGATCCTGCCTATAAACGTACTCAATTTTGTAAGGTATAATATATTACAAATAATTAATAATAATAAATAAGTATTTTTTTGGTTGACGATTGCAGTAGCAAAAGCAAATACTAAAACGGTGGTCTAATTTTTTGTTCGTGTGTTAGGAATCAAGGTGTGTACCAAAACCGTCTATAGACGGTTTTGTATGTACATATTACTACCCTTGTGGTAGGTATTAAAACTAAAATTTTGGTTAATATGTATTTTGTTAACCACCGAAATTTAAAAATACTTACTTATGTATTAATAATTATTTGATTATAGCAGTAATCGTTGGTTTTAAAATATATCAACTAATTAATACTGAATTTGTTAAAACATAGTATATATTATGTTCATCGCTTCTTTCCCGTCAGTTGTAAATGCTGCTTGACCCCGCTTGCAGACTCTTTTAGATACATCAAATTGTATGATGAGCATCCATGAGGGTGTTTCGGTTCACCAATTTTGAGAAAACTTTAATTTGTTGTAAATTATACTCCACTTTTATTTGTTCTAGACTTTTACTCCTAGATTCTCTATGTGAATTATTTTCATGAACTGTTTTTTAATAGGTCCACCTTTGGACCCTTATTGCTGTGTTGGCCCCATGGAGATTATTATTCTGGTATGGTTGCTTTTATTTCCGTTGACGAGTTGTTTAATTTTGCATCACCGTCTAAATACTTTGTCTTTGATAAGTTCGTTGCTGCTACTATCAACGTTTCTAGAGGTATAGGATCTGTTGGCATCTGCGATTTTGACGTGGTTGCCGCAATTTTAAGTCACTTGTTGATCTCAGACAGTAAGTATATTATCAGTCATTTTCTTTGTATTTACTGTAAGCATGATTTCTCATTTTTTGTTTTCCAGATAGGTTTTGGTTCTTCTCTTTCTAGTCTGCGAGTCTTTCTTATATGTAGTTTATTTGTAATTTTTGAAACATATTTTTTATTAGCTACACAATTTTTTCAGTTACTAATAAATAAATATTAAATTAAAAAATAAAGAAAATATAATGTAGAACAGCTGGGTTTACTGTTTAATGAAAGGCCTGAAACACTAATATTATATAATAAATAAGTGCATTCACTTAATCTCAGGTTTTTCAAATGAGGGCAGAATACTAGCTACATTTTATAGTTATTCCTTTCTAGCAAAAATTCTGAATAGTTTTAAATTATAATTGCTTCAATAGTCTAACCACAATTAAAATTTTGAAACAATTATTTATGTTTAATAATTGAGTAGTTAAGTCGTGTTTACTTATAATAGAATATTTGTCTATTAAACGAAATTTATTTATAGTAATTTGCTTTATAAATCGGGATATTAATACCTTGCCACAATTTGACATTTGCCAATGTAGGATAATCGCCTTTAGCGGTTAAAAATGCATTCGCACATACAAAAATTAACGACGTGCCATATAAGAATCGAGAGGGCAGGTTAGTTTCTTAACTAAAAATAACTTAATTGTGCCTTCATAAAATGCAAATATGTATATAAACCACCAAACCAATAAAATATAGAAAAACCATACATACATTTATGTACATACAAATTAATATACATTCGTTTTCAAATTACTATGAATATAACTAATCATACTCAAACTATTTTTATAAAAAGATAATACATATGGTGAAAAATACGTGAAATCACAAATTTTTGTAAGTCATATTTGAATTTTATGATTTTTATGTTTTCAATGCATAGCCTTGATTAAAAAAAAAATTTAAGAATACTTAATTTTTTTTTATTGTTGTTGTTGTTAAAAATACAGGGTGTCAAATTTTGAGAAAAATGATAATTATGATGTTGTATTTATGGCAATAAAAAGAAAACTAATTGTCCGATAATTATGATTTTGGACTCACTTTAAAGATAAGTTAATAGCAATTAACAAAAAAATATAAAATTAGTATGTTGTTTAATTTCTTCTTCTTTAAATTTCCCGCCAAAATGTTCTTTTTCAATTTTCTCAAAAACCTATTTTTTTTTTTTTTTTTTTTTTTTTTTTTAAATTTGGCAACTATTATTTTACAACATATTAAAACACTGGACCACCGTTATTTTTTATATTCTTGCAAAATCTGTTTTAGTAAGAGCATTATTTCATTTTTATATGGAGAAACTATATTTGAATAGATATTTCAGTGTTTTGCTACTGTTTAATTTTTTTGTTTTGTTTATTAATAATATTCAATTTAGCGTCACATTTAAGTATGAGTCACCGAATTGGAAGGTGCCACCCCCTGGTTTATATCGTTTGAAAATTGGTTAACCATAGTACCATAAATCCCTTTTGTTTCTTAGATTATTTTATAAGACTAAATAAAATGTTTTTTTTCCTTTTTTATTAGGGGGTTTGATTATTTTTACTTGACAGGTGTACCTGTTAAACGATGAGTAATTCTTTTGAAAACCAAAAAAAAATATTGTCGATATAAATAACAGTTAAAATTTAAAATTTTGATTAGTTGACATTGTGATTATTTGTAAACAACATTTAAATAAGGAGCAACATTTTTTAAAATTTGTAAAAAAAACAGTGTGTTAAAGTGACTGATAAATAAGTACTAGTGCATTAAATTTGATAATGGATAAATTTCGAAAGTGTTGTAAACCATTTCGCGACTCAAAGTGTTCGAGTAAACTAAAACCAGTTACGGATTATGTTACGCAATTAATGCCACAATCGGTTGAGAATCAAGATAAATTGTATCTCTGTTCGACGTGCTATATAAATCTAACCTGCAAACGACGAAAAATAGAACCAGAATTGTCACCAGTTGCGGGACCATCAGCAACATCACCTATAACACCGCAAATAGCCGATGACGATGATAGTAGTGATAGTGAAGCGTGTTATTTCAAAAATATAGCTGTTTTGTAAAAAATAAATGAGGTGTTACCCGTTATTGGGAAGTCTCCTATATATCCGAGTACATTGGAAGTCAGGCCAAAACAGCAGCAGCAAAAATTAATCGGTTTAACTTCAATGACATTATCAACATCTTTGGTTTCGGGAATCGTGCCGCTTTTTAATCAGTCAACCGATGACCAAAGGAAGATTAAACTATATGATGAATTGATTGGTGCCCTAAAAACCAAATTCCAAGAACTGGAGAAACCCAGTGATAAGATTCAGTTACTTACTATATTGCCAAAATCATTAACCATGCAAGAAATTCAGAGCGAGTTCAACGCAACGCAACATATGGTCCGAACAGCTAAAGATCTACGGGACAAGAACGGTCCACTAAGTCGTCCAGCAACTAAAGTAGGAAAGCGAATCAGTGATGAGCTGAAGCAAGCAGTATTATCTTATTACACTGATGATGATGTTAGTCGGATAATGCCCGGTAAAAACGATTGTTTAACTATCGATAAGGCTAAAGTTCAAAAGCGGCTAATGATGTGTACACTGAAAGAATGCTACGAGGGATATAAGTCGTTGCATCAGGGCGATGAGTCAAAAAAAATTGGATTTTCCAAATTTTCACTACTTCGTCCTAAATACTGTGTACAACCAGGTAGTAGTGGAACGCATACAGTCTGCGTGTGTACCATACATCAAAATGTCAAATTAATTATTTATGGTACCAAAATGGAAACTTTTACCAACGGAAAGATAGCAGACTACCGGGATTGTATTTCATCTATATTATGTGTTGAGCCTACACCAACATGTTACCTTCTAGAATGCGAAAGCTGCCCAGGACTGGATAACTTTAAACAATATTTGAAAAATGCATTTCTGGAGCATGGCTGCGAGGATGCTGAGTTAAAGTTTAATCAGTGGGTTTCTACCGACAGATGCAATTTGGAAACTTTTTCACAACCGTTAGATGTATTTCTGGATTATTTCATAAATAAGATGAAGAATCTGTTGCCTCATTACTTCATTTCACTTCAGCAGTCCAGTTTCTTAAAAAATAAAAAATTGGCGCTGTCTACCAAGGTGATAGTTTTATGTGATTTTGCAGAAAATTATGCATTTATAATGCAAAATGCCGCACAAGGTTTTCATTGGAATAATAAACAAGCGACTATTCATCCATTTGTAATTTACCAAAATTTAGAAGGCAAATTACATCACCACACCTTCGTTATAATATCGGATTGTCTTCACCACGATACTGCAGCGGTTCACTTATTTATTGAGAAATTAATGCAGTTTTTGAAAACTAAAATATCCAGTTTATCTAAAATTTATTATATTACCGATGGTGCAGTCACGCATTATAAAAATAAGAAAAATTTTAAGAACATCCTAAAACACAAAGAGGATTTTGGAGTTGACTGCGAATGGCATTTTCATGCAGCAGCTCATGGAAAAGGTCCATGTGATGGAGTAGGGGGTACCATCAAAAGAATGGCATCCAGAGCTAGTCTCACAATGGAATACGGCAGTACAATAACCAATGCAGATGAATTATTTAAATGGGCTAAAACGTTGAAAACAGATATCAATTTTGGATTTTGTTCAGACGCAGAACATAAATCAAAGCAAATAAAACTTGCAACTAGGTTTGAAAATTTAAAAACAGTAAAAGGAACTCACGGTTTTCACGCATTCATTCCAACAGAGGATGGCTATTTGAATTGTAAAAAATATTCTAATTCTGATAATAATAACAGTGTTAAAGGCCATTACTGGCCCCTTACTGAATCAACAATCTGGCTCCAACGGTTTCGATCCTGAGCTTGGTCTCCATACTGTCTTAGACAATCTGAAGAGGCCAAGTCGTTCTCTACATCGTGGAGCCATCGTCGCCTGCAACGACCTCTGCGCCTACCATATGGTGGCTCTCCTTTCTAATTCTGATGATTATCTTAAATTTAAATTGTGATTTTTAATTAGAGTACTGTGGGTTTCCATTAGCCATCGCTTTGCGAATAATCGCAATCTGTTTTAAAATTGTTCACACGGATAGTATACATTTAAAAAAAATCATATCTATATACAAAAATTTTCACTCACACATACAAAAATTTACAACGCGATTCGCAATAGAAAGTAGTCGTGCATACATCTTTTTCCATTGCAAATTTATAATTTACCAAAAATATGAATAATTTCCCTTATTTTGGTTAACCCTGCATCGAGCACAAGCTAAAATCTGTCAAAAAAATTACTTTGTTTTCATGAAATAAACTTCAAAGTGAGTACAACATATTTTATTATTTTATTTAAATAAATAATTTGGTTAATAATGAATTAATAATAAAATATATAAATATAAAAATAAAGAAAATATGTATAATGTATGTATGTATATTGATTTTAAAAAATATTTACAGGATTTCAAAATGAGTTACGAGTATTTCGATTATGTAGAGTTAGAAGTTCTCGGAGATAAGTGCGATGGCACAAATGAGTGTGAGATTGTGGAGGCGGTAGAGTTCGGTGGGATTGTAGGCCCTGAAGGGTAAAGAGTAAACTCACTTTATATTCAATAAATAATATTCAATAACTATATATTTTGATTTATAGAATTAGATCTAACAGAGGCTTCGCAGCACTCATCCCCATTTCCAGAAAATAATGATAGTGAAAATTTAGGTAAGAAATTCAAATTAATTAATTGATTTTTCCATATTAAACAAATATATTCATTTTTAAGATGAAAGCAACGTACCGAGAAAAAGAACACGGACATTAAGTTCAAATAAATCTATAACGCCAGCCCCATCCCCATCTGCTGCAGATTTTCTAGAGCCGCTACAACGGCTAGTCGCCAATGTCACCAATAAAGGTAAAGTTGACATGGCGCAGTTATTGGGGAATCAGGTTACCCTTTTTATGAGGGAATTGAATATAGAAGAACAGTACGAGGCCCAATTATATTTTACTACGTATATGAATAATATAATAAAAAATAAAACAAATAAATACATTTTCAATCATTTTTTATTTTGAAAAATTTAAACACGATTCCACTGCCATGGTACTGATCCGTCGGTCATGAAATGTTCCGCTAATACATTGCGCACTTTCGCCGCGGCTAAAGAACAATTGTAACTTCCCTGTTTCGAAATTTGTGGTAAAATTTCGGTATTATTCCGCCAATCACCAGGAATAGTTTGGCTATGATCAGCATTGTCTCGATCCACGAATCGTGTTGGACAATACTTCCTTTGATGAGGAAGATTTTTCTCATCTTGCATGAGACAAAAGTTGTGGAGACATACGGTTGCCTGCACAATTTTGTCTGCTGTATTGACGGACGTTTCCAAGCGTGACCTTAGTATCCTCCATCTGGCCGTGTATATCCCGAATGTATTTTCAATTACGAGGCGAGCTCGTGATTGTCTATAATTGAAAATGTTTTTTTCGAAATCCAATTTTCCACTGGATTTACCAGGGTACGGTGTGATTAGCCACGTTTTTAATCCAAATGCCTCATCACCAACCAGGTAGTATGGCAAAATTGGCCCACCTTCAAAAATTTCAGCATCTTCCGGTATATTCATGGTCTTATTCATAAATCTTTTACCGATTACCGAATTTTGAAAAACCCCTCCGTCACTCTGGCGGCCTTGCGCTCCTATATCGATGGCTATAAATCGATACCTGTAATCACATATCGCCATCAGGATTATCGAAAAATAATTTTTATAATTATAAAAATCAGAACCGGAATCGGGTGGCGCCTGCAAAAGAAAATTAATATATAGCATAAATTATTTATATACATATTCAATTAAATTGACATACAATAATCCGGATGTGTTTTCCATCTACAGATCCTACGCAGTTTGGAAAATTCCATCTTTGCTGGAATCCTTCTGCAACTGCTAGCCAATCTTGTGATTGTAATTCAGGTAGCACTTTCTGCTTCAGTTCATGATAAATTGCATCCAAAGTTTCGGAAATTATATGGCAAGCTGTGCTTTTGCCAATGCGGAAATTATAAGAAATTGAGCGTTGACTATCGCCACTAGCCAAGTATCTAAAATGAAATTATTTTTCTTGAAATTATGTTTCATTTGATTGTTATAATATAATTAATTACCTTAAAGTAAGTGCCAACCTAGTGGATGGGTTTATGGACATTCTGAATTTTGTGTCTACTTTTACAATCTGTGGACCTACTATTTCCAATAATTTTTTGAAAGTTACTGGACTCATCCCGGTGTAATTAAAAAACGACTCATGGTCATTCAATCGCATTTCAGCCAATAAATTTTGCTGCCCATACTGTGCCCTTTCAGCTTCAGTAAATATTGGGCGCACCCACATTTCATGAACTCTTTTTTTTTTTCTGTGGTTGTAATATTTTAGCAACGTTGCTACAAATTACTATAGCCACAGCAGCTGCGCTAACATTTACAACGTATTCGTCATCCATTATTTTATTTTTATAAAATCTTAGAAAATTATTTTATTTATTCGTAAAACACTCGAAAGAACTTCAAAGTAAACCAAACAAACGATTTGAATTGTTTTTCAAGAAACGTCAAAATTCTTTACTAATACTATAGACCAAGTCACACATACATCAACAAAACCAAAAAATTTCCCTTTGCGAATATTCGCAATCCATCCAAGTGGAAACCATAGGTAAAGATTGAATTTTAAACAATAAAGTAAAATTATCTTTGGGTTTGAAAATAAATAAATACTAATAATTTAACTGAACTGTCTTTTTTGTAAATATGTATATCCAAAACAATGAGATATACATATCTATTCAAATATAGTTTTTCCATATAAAAATGAAATAATGCTCTTACTAAAACAGATTTTGCAAGAATATAAAAAATAACGGTGGTCCAGTGTTTTAATATGTTGTAAAATAATAGTTGCCAAATTTAAAAAAAAAAAAAAAAAAATAGGTTTTTGAGAAAATTGAAAAAGAACATTTTGGCGGGAAATTTAAAGAAGAAGAAATTAAACAACATACTAATTTTATATTTTTTTGTTAATTGCTATTAACTTATCTTTAAAGTGAGTCCAAAATCATAATTATCGGACAATTAGTTTTCTTTTTATTGCCATAAATACAACATCATAATTATCATTTTTCTCAAAATTTGACACCCTGTATTTTTAACAACAACAACAATAAAAAAAAATTAAGTATTCTTAAATTTTTTTTTTAATCAAGACTATGCATTGAAAACATAAAAACCATAAAATTAAAACATGACTTACGGCTCCATATAGTGAATTTGTGAGTTCACGTATTTTTCACCATATACATATTTGCAGCAACCTCCTTATCGATACCGAACAATAAAATGGGTTGATTCAGAACAGAATGAACTCAAAATACGAATAAAGAATATTTTTACTGTATTAAAATTATATGTATGAATATTTAATATACATATATCATTATTTATTTAATTTTACTTTTTCTTTTAATATAATATTACAATAAATCAGCTGATTCATTATTTCATAATCCTATAAAATTTTACCTAATATTGATGAATGGTTTTTATCTTTTTTGTTAAAAGTTAAATGATCTCATTGTACTATACATAGTATTCCAAAATTAAATTTTCAACTGAACTTAAAATACAAATAATAATATAAATTTAAAATATATAAATATCATTTGCCTGGAACATAAAACAAATTGTCTTATTATCTAACTACACTTAGTTTAAAAATAAAATTTTTCAAGATTTTTAATTAGTAGAATTTTTTATATGTAGTACTAAAATGTATTGTGATTTTGTAGTCTGGGTTTTGTAGGTTTCTTTCATGATACGGTTAGTAATAATACAAATATCGCTCAAACATCTCGTCTCAGTAAGGAGCATAACGATGTGTTGGTGACGGACCTCTCATTCCAGGTCTTCGATCATCGAATGAATCTCTACTGAAATCTTCATACACTCTGCAAATAAAATAAAATTAGAACTTTATATTTGTTACTTACTATAAGACATGATAGAAATTTAATCGATCCAGAGCATGTTAGACTACTTTTGACTTGTATTCTATTTAATTAGCTTAAATAAAATATAGATTACTTTACATTACATAGTTAAAAAACAAGATTTATTTTAATAGGTAAGCAATAATCTCGAACAGAACTTACGAAATTACAATTATTTTTTTAATTTCATAATGATGAAACAATGAGTTTCGAGATTTATAAATCATTTTCGCTCTCGCAGTTCTATGGCAACTATCCACCTGGTTGCTAGACCCTGAAAAACCAAAGACACATCAATCAATTGGGTTGATACAAAAGGCCGCTTTATCAGATGTCAACCTCCATTCGGGACCGGGATGGAAACCTCTGTGTCAACATCGACGCAGTACTTGACGCATGGAGTGGACACTTTACTGACCTGCTTGATGTCCATCATGCGTCACAGACTGTTGTTGAGCCACCTCTAACACAGACTGCGGAGATTTGCACTGAGGAGCCATCCCATGAGGAATTCACTAAAGCCATGCAGAGATTGAAACGAAACCGGGCACCTGGAGTGGACTGCATTAATTCGGAGCTCTTGATATTCGGAGGGGATACTTTGTTGAACTGTCTTTTCGACCTTATTCGATTAGTATGGCGAACCGAAGTAATGCCTGACTAATGGAAAGTGGCCGCGATATGCCCCATCTTCAAGAAGGGAGACCGCTTGAAGTGTGAGAATTATCGCGGTATAGCTCTCCTTTGCACAGCGTACAAGTTACTGTCATACATTGTATTGGATAGAATCACTCCTCTAGCGGAGGGTTTGGTTGGTGACTATCAAGGAGGATTTCGTCCGAATCGATCAGGTCTTTTCGCTGCGGATTATTCTATCTAAATATTATGAGACATCCATCCCCGTACATCAGGTGTTCCTGGATTTCCGGCAGGCCTATGACTCGATCAATCGAGAGAGTTTGTGGTCTGCCCTGGAATACCTAGGAATGCCAACAAAACTGGTACGATTATGTAGGATGACAGTGACGCAGTCCCAATGCTGTGTTAAAGTTGAGAACAGGCTATCGACAAGTTTTGTAGTTAACTCGGGTGTTCGGCAGGGAGATGCTCTGTCCCCGATACTCTTTAATCTCATGTTGGAGTACATCTTTCGTAAAACTGAAACACCGCAGCGTAACATGTTATATCGCCAGTCCAATCAGGTGCTTGCATATGCAGATGACATATGCGTGATTGGACTGAATAGCAACGGAGTGAAAAAAATACTTGATCCGCTTGTAGAGTTTTCAGCTTCAGTTGGACTTCAGATCAATGAATCCAAAACGAAGACCACACGTTTGAGGGAGTGAGGAGGTTCAAATATTTGGGTTCTCTTATCACTCACGATAACAGTGTGGGTGAGGATATTAAAGTGCGGCTGGCAGCTGGCAGTCGTTCTTTGTATCCTCTAAGGCCACTGCTAAAATCTAAACACTTATCAAGTGCCGTGAAGCTGAAGCTTTACAAAGCGTTGATCAGGCCCGTTGTTATGTTTGGATGTGAAAGTTGGGCGCTGACGGATGAGTACGAGAGATGGCTCCTAACATTTGAGAGAAGAGTCATGCGTGTGATTTACGGCCCAAAACGCGAAATAGATGGTACCTACCGAGCTCTGTACAATATCGAGATCAGAGATCTGATGAAGATCCCCGATATTGTACATGAAATAAGATCTCAGCGAGTACGCTGGCTCGGGCACGTTCTGCGTGCTGATCCGGAACGAATTGTGCAGCGATCTCTGAAAGGAGAGCCACCATATGGTAGGCGCAGAGGTCGTTGCAGGTGACGATGGCTCCACGGTGTAGAGAACGACTTGGCCTCTTCAAATTGTCTTAGACAGTATGAAGACCATGCTCGGGATCGAAACCGCTGGAGCCGAATTGTTGACTCAGTAAGGGGCCAGTAATGGCCTTTAAAACTGTTTTAATTAATCAGATGTCAAAAAGATTAATTAATAAATTGAAGTAAGATTGACCATATTTTACAGAACTATCCCACGCCGCGCTGTCCAGGTTGGTTTGTCGTACGGAACTGCTGAAGATAAATCTATTCTAGCAAAAAAATATACGAGCTAGAATCGAATTTACGAAACTACATATTTGGGCAATGGAGTAAAATTGAAATCGTTCTAATTTTGGATAAGAGCAAATTTAATTCGAGAGATTCAAACGGATTAAAACGTGGCGTCCAACAGGAGAGAATTCGTACTAAACAACGTGCTCGGTAAAATATGGAGGAAGGAATGTGATGGTTCGGGAAATTGCCTGCCAAAGAAATCGACCCAACACACATGATAAATGGAATAAAGAACCTATTTTTAATAGATCTATAAATATATCAAGATGTTATGCTGAATCATGCGGATCAATAAAAATACCATAACAAACAAAAAAATTGGGTGTATTGCCCGGAGAGATGCGGCTAAATGCTAACAGAAGATATGCAGCAAGCCTTTATTAATTATTTAAAAATGGATGAGCCTGTTCAAGGTGTATGGCTTCAATTTCATTGCTCGAACAATTTCAGATTTTACGTTTCATTAGTTATGTTTCAGCAGCTGCAAGCAAATAAAATACTATTATGTATATTTTGCTTCGTGAATTTAAATTTAATTATACAATTATATTTATACTCACGAAGAAGCACGACGACTAGAAAAGGATTACCGTATACCATAAATTCAAAAACGACCCATTAACACTATCTCAGCATAATCCTCTTCTACAAAAAAATACAAGTTAATGCTTTACATTTTTAAGAAATAATCTAGTAAAACGCATCATCCGTGACTAAGAAAGATTTAATGAAAGTTAACCAGTCAGATTTTAGTAAAGAAATTCACAATAACCTGTCACTGTCAAATTATAGAATAAATAATCGAGACTGTTTGCAATCCAATATGGTGTTTAACAAGGAAATATGTACATGTCCGATTTTCTTTAAGCTCATGTTGAAATAAATCTTTTTTTAAAATGAGTAAAAACATGTAACTCATATTCAAATAGTTTAGCAATGTATTATATTTATATGTAATTGCACTATAATATGGAATGAATCAATATTATGAATTAGTTTGATATGTAAAATTCATTCGTAGTTTTGTTCGAAACAGCACTTTCCAAAATTCACCACAATTTCTGGGATTTATAGACTTGCAAGTTAAATTTGAGTAATATTAAAAAAAATAATAATAATAATAAATACTTTTAAATCTAAATACATATAACAGTAATTAAATGTTTAAAAACTTACCCAAACCGATTCATTCCGAGATTATTTCTAGGTGGACTTCTTCTGCTAAACATGGTATCATATCCAGCACGCATGGAACTTCCATTTGCTGTCGCTAATCCACGCATACCTAACGGTGGCAAAGGCGGTAAGGGATCACGTCGTCCAAGTGGAGGTGGAAGAAAATCTCTTCCGCGCATACTCATCCCAGTTCCAAATCTACGCTCAAATAAATCACGTCCATCATCAAATCGTCTATCATAAAAATCATAGGAATCCTAAAAACACAAATAGCATTAATAAAGGCTGCCGTTCTCAACGATGTCGATGAATATGTGTTCTGCTTGCCTCCTTTAAAATAATAAGTTTTTACATAAAATTAAAAAAATAATACATTTTGTGGGTCTTGGATTTGTTTTAATTAAATTTTACAAAAAGAAGCATTTTCATATACATATTTAAGTTTCAAAATTTAAATTAAATTCCGAATTAAACATAAGTTTTCAAACTTAAATATTTTTTTAATTTTATTTATTGGCTGATTATAGAAAAAAAATCGCGTTTATTTATATTATGAGTATTTTGTTTTTACCCTAAATCCGTCCATCATCCTGTCTCGAAGGAAAGGTGGTGGTGGAGGTGGAGGATACGGATCACGCCCGTACATCCTATCCCGATAACGACGATCGCTAAACATCAAACGTGGACATTCCTTCGACCAATGACCCGAACGTCCGCAACGATAACATTGTTCGGGATCTCCCATTCCCGGTTTTGGACGTACCCGACTTGTTGATACTTGCACCTTCAAAGGTTGACCGTCTACCATTTTTCCGTTTAATTCTCGTATTACTTCGTTTACATCACCCGCACAATCCAAATGTACAAATCCATAGTTTCGTACAATATCACATTCGACAACTGTACCGTATTTTGTAAATAATTCGCGAACTTCAGGAGCGCGTGTTTTATCTGTTAGATTTCCAACAAAAATTTTTGTTGTTGTAGAATTTGGTGCTCGACGACTTCTCGCGGCTTCGACTTTTATTGGATTTCCATTAACCACGTAACCGTTTAAATTTTGAATTGCATCGCGTCCTTGCTGTTCGTTTTCCATGTGAACAAATCCGTAATTTTTCACAACGTCACATTCGACAACTGTACCGTATTTTTCAAAAAGTGGTCGCAATTCAGTTGGCTGAGTCTTTTCATCGAGATTTCCAATAAAAAGTTTAAATGTTCCGGCACCCGGCATTTTATTATTAAAATATTTTTTTAAATTCGATAAATCTTGCGTTGACGAACTATATGGAAAACAGCAACACACGCCGGTTTATTTAATTTCGGAATTGAGTCGGCCGCGATTTCTAATTAGGTAATTTTTAGTTTTCTGTACGAATACAATTTTATTGTTTTAATTAAACGATAATTTAAACATAAAAAACAAACATAATTAATATGTATATAAGCATAAAATAAGTCATCTACGTATAACAAAACTTAAGAGAATTAAAATCATAAAATATAGAATCCATATTTGATATCTACATATTATCATAGAACTGTAGGGTATATTTTATCTAAACGTCATCAAATTTGGATATGCCAATATTTATATACATAGTTTGATAAATTTATAATCACCAAATAATTTGAAGCCTATTTAAATTTTTGTTATTAGAACTTATATTGAAAATTCTATTCTTAAGATAGAATATACTTAAATCATATAGTTGAGAAAATGAAATTGACAAAAATGACGCCATATTGATTTAAGAGATGTAATGCGGACAAGTTATTTTCTAGCTACAAATATAAATGTTTACCACCAAATAAATGATTTATAGTTACCTTTTTATACCACTTATACAATTAATTCAATATAAAATCATATAAACATGATTTTACTTTGTTATTTTATATTTAATGACGCATGCAGTTCCAGTTTTAATTTAGCTTGACCACAATTTTTGATTGATAGTTTATAGTGAACTTAGTAATAATTGCCGGCATTTGCACGGATGGATACCCCACGCGGTAAATATATGATCACCGCACGCAGTTTCAAATACGCAAACGCCGTAAAAAATGTACTAAAATAATGCAACGCTTTGGATTTACTTCGTTTGTGCTGGATGTCAAAATAGAATCGAGTTAGCGTGAAGTCATGCAGTTAACTTTGAAGTATGATTTACAGTCAATTCAGAATGGAGTTAAGTTAGGGAACAAAAGGTGTATTTTGTTGAGATTATTACAACAACAATTGCACTGATTAACTTCTGACATGAGTTACATAACTCCAAAATATTTCTTGAGTTATTTAATACCGGGTTTCCATCGTCAATAGTATAATAGTATAATAGTATTATAATATTATACTATCATTCATAGTCGGGTTTCCATCATATAGTGTGAAGATAATTATGTTTGAATATTGAAATTTGTATTTTAATGTTTTATACAAATTTCATTACAATAATCAAATCATAATAACTATGTATGTAAATCAAAAACGTATAATTATATCAAAATACCACAAAAAAAACTTCGAACGAATCGAAATTGTAATAAAAAAATACACTGTCATGAAATATATTGTTAAAAATATAATTTGATACCTACTTTATTTTTGATAGCTAGTATACAGAAATATTATAATAAAGTATTATACTACCAACTTCGCGTTTCCATCGTCGTAGTATAATATTATAATACTATTAAACTATTATACTATCACTATGGAAACCCGGTATTACTCTATTCAGATTTTAATTATGACACCTGACACCAGGATGTACATTTTTAATTTTTTTTTCAATTTTACTCTCGAAGGTTGTTATTTTGGTAATTAAATGACATTTCGCAAGCGTGAATTTATATAAAATTTTAATTATTTTTATTTCATCAAATTTTTTATTTTCCATTATATTATGACAACCAATTTTTTCAATTAACAACCGCTAAATATTTATTTGAATTTGTTTTCAAGACTACGACCAACTCCTACCAACTCATAAAAAAAATTAACTCAAAAAAAGTGAGAAAAAGTAACTCAAAACGGATTAGAGTTAAATTGTTCTCAACAAAATACACCTAAAGCGAGATATAAATACGTGTTTGAAATTCATTCCGTAATCATGACTCCCGATGGAGTTTAGCAGAACTTAGACTACTTATTAACCAAGTCCGATAAAATTTAGCATAAAATGGAATTTTAAAGTGGGTTTTGAATAAGTTCTGGAATATACAGAATTTCCTGATAAATTATACGACTTTTTGTTATACTGGTTAAGACGGTAGAAATTCAGTTGGGTCCGTTAATTTTCCCTTTATTCATTATGTTTATATCGCTGCTTATTTAGTAATATTTGACATTTGTAAATATTATCTTTCAGAAAGAAATCTTACAGAAATGTGAAAAAAACGAAAAACCAACTAAAAGAAAGATGACGGATTTTAGTGTCTGCATGAAATGTAAATATTAAGGTAAATAACTGGTAAAACATGCGTATTTAGTGAATTCTCTAGTAATATTTTCAATTTCACAATGATGCTCTGCTTGTACAATAATCAAAAACGTCAACATATTTAAACAATTCAATGAGCGAAACACATAAACATACAAAAGAGCTGATATTTATGACAAGATCAGCTCAAACTATTTAGTATAACTTATTATCACGCATAATTATGATAAAAGCGATCATATTACGACATATTTTTGTTTAGAAACATTTCTTATCATTTAATAGGTTTGTCGTAAGGTATAGTAGTACTCGCTGGAATTTTGACAGTTATCGCGCAGAAAAAATGTGGCGGATACTCAGTGATATATTAAGTATAATAATTCATGTTTATTGTTTAAATTTTTTTGTTGTATTTGTATTTAAATGGAATAGGGACGTTTTTAATCACAAATTTTTTTTATAATTTAACTTATAATCACTGACAATTTTGAAATTAATATTTAATTCGATAAACTAAGAGTTAAATTGAAAACTGATTTCGCTTTTTATGTTGTTGTGTATTTTCCCTAGTCCGTACCAAAATTAAATGTTGACATTGTATACAAAAGGCGTGCAATTTTTTTAATGACCTATTCATTTTTACTTGAAATATGATATGTAATAACACAAATAGATAATCATTTTGAATGTTTTGTGTATTAAAACTGAAATATAATTCTTTTTATTGGTTATTTATTATTTTATTTAGGTTTACTATCGAAGATAAATGCGACCCATCAAAATTTTTATAGTTTTTTTTTCTACATCACTGAAAGCTACGCAGAGCAAATTTTTTTTAAGATTTGAATAGGACTATAGGCAAAATCGCCATTATATATTTCTAAAGTACGATATAATTATATTGTAGCTTATAAAATCCTTCATATAGTTCAGACATGCGCTGAGATTAGTAAGGCAAAAGAAAATTCTTTGATTGGCGATTGACATACTATGGAGTGAAGTTATTAATAAATTATATATTTAAATTGTCGGTGATACGGTCGGCACTCGGCAGGCACAAACTATAATTAGGTTTTCAAAACACGATAATTAGAATCGGATTGTAAAAATACACTAACATTTAATAGCGATTTTAAATTGCACCTATGGAACTACGCAGTTGTAATAATGTGATAGATTTGATTGGGTTAAAAAGTAGTTCAACTTTGAATTCAAACGCATCGCAGTCACCATTTCAACATTTTTGCAGTGTACGTTGCAAATGATTTCTTTCTACATCTGAATTGAATTTTTTATATACATAAACTTTTATATTTTTGTTGTGTTGTGTCATTTTTTAATTTTCATTATCATTCGAGGTAAATGGGAGGCAGTGCATCAAGAACCGTCAACATGAGTGGGCCAGTAGGAGAATTTGTCAAAGGGGTTATCGCATCAGATAAAGTGGTTATTTTTTCGAAAAGTTATTGTCCCTATTGCACAATGGCCAAAGAGGTAACGTTCATCATTTATACATACATAATTATGTTTATGATCATAATAAAAATATATAACCTTCAATAAATTATATCTATGCAATCTTTATAATTTCAGCAATTTCAGAAGCTTAATTATAAATTTATCGCAATTGAATTAGATCAAAGAGATGATAGTGATGAAGTTCAAGATGTTTTGGGTCAAATTACAGGAGGACGTACAGTAAGTTAAAGTTTCATTAGTCATCATTTCACAATATGGCAAAATGTATATTTTTAAATGCTTACAAACAGGTTCCAAGGGTATTTGTGAATGGAAATTTTATTGGAGGTGGAACAGACGTAAAGAAAATGTACGAGAATGGAAGTCTACAAGAATTGTTGGCAAAATAACTCAATAAAATCAAATTTGATGTTCCCTTTGAAATGATTCAGAATCAAAAATACAATATTTAAAAATAATTTTTGTTTATAAGAAAGAGAAATCAAAACAAAAATATACAAAATAATTTAAAATATTAAATCTGCGAAGTCTTCATCATCATCTAATAACGATTGATACTCATTGGAAGCACCAGCTGCTATTTCAGGCACATCGGTTGTCTTATTGTTCATTTCACAATCCGTAGAACTAATCTCTTTTTCCTGGTAGTAATTATCAATGTGGTTTTCCTGTATGAGTATGGTTTTTACAATAATTACGTAATTTTGTGATAAATTAAAATTGTAATAGACTTACCGAGGTTGTTTGAACCGTATGCTTGGCATTTCCGAAATCTTCATTACAAAGTCCGGCTCCTTTTAATGTAATTTGCTTCTGTTGTAGCATATTCCATATAATATCATCAGCTGTATTTTTGGCTAATAAATATCGACATAAAACAATACCGGATTGCCCAATTCGATGTGCTCGACTTTCTGCTTGTGTCAATGTCTAAAATAGTTTAATAAAATTATTTTTGAATATTTTTAGGTAAGTTTAAATTAGTATTACGCTAGGATTCCAGTCTAATTCTGCAAACAAAACTAATTGTGCGGCAGTCAAAGTAATGCCAGTATTACAAGCTTTCAAAGATAATACAGCCGCACGACAACTATCATCAGTTTGAAAATGTTTAACATTCGCCGTTCGAATATCATTTCTAGTTGAACCATCAATTCGTACATAGCCGACTTGAAGTTTATCCAAACATTCCGAAATGGCATTTAACATTACTATATGATGGCCAAAGATTAAAAATTTTGGATTTTCTTTTCTGATCAATTGTTTAACGTAGTTACAAACTGCTTTGGCCTTATAAATGGCAGTGGCACTATAAAATTTAAGTAATAAATCTTCGTGCTCCCTTCCTGTACTTTGGCTAAACTGTTCCGCTATCAAATTTAAATTTTCTTGGGCTTCTAAATGATCTTTACCTTCACGAATTAGCGACGGATCTAGTATCACAGTTTCACGAGATTTCTCGGCCAAATCGGTTAAAACCTTATCTTTTGTACGACGTATCATAAATTTTTTATTCAGCAACACATTTAATTCGGAAAGGTTTGATTGGCCTGATGCATCCCAACCAAATTTGTTTTGCTTCCCTTCGCAATATCGAATCGTATAATCTTTGTAACTGAAAAAATATGGATCAAGTATCTGAAGTTGAGTAAATAACTCGACTGGTCGGGAAAGAGCGGGGGTGCCAGTTAAAAGTACAATCCGTTTTGCAATTTTACTTAATTGTATTGCGGCACTTGTACACTTTGCTTTGAAGTTTTTCAAAATGTGTGACTCATCCATTATTACCATCCCAAATTTTTTTTGTAAAATTTTATCAATATTCTTCTCTAGTAATGCATAGCTTACAATTAGCACCCGCGCTTCTCCAAAATAATCGTTTGTTGATTGAAGACATACCACGTACTGGCATGGTATATAAGGCAGCAAAGCACAAACCTTTTGTAACCAAACATTCCTTGTTGTGGCTGTGGTGCAAATTAAAAGTGGAAAATCATTTCTATAAAAATCTGCAATGGCCAAGGCTTGGTATGTCTTCCCCAAACCCATTTCATCGGCAATAAGGCAACGACCATTTTTCTGAATTCCAAATCTGGAAAATTTGAATAATTTATAAAAATAATGTTAAATATTTTATAGTTTAGCTTACAATACTCCCTGCTTTTGAAATGGCATTAGAGTTTCAAGAAACTCGGGCTGTAGTGCATTTAGACATCCAATTCGAAGATCGTACGGTTTCTCATGCAGGATTTTAAATACTTGCTTTGGAATTGCTCCTATAGTCACATCAGGTCTTAGACTATTGACTCGCTCTATAACCAGTTCATAATCATGTATGTGAAAGGTCCATAATCTGGTTTCGGGATCTAGTGATTTAATTTGTTTTTTTTGTATAGTTGCCGTTTATGCCTACAAATTCAACTTACCATATGTCTTCGAAGGTATTGATTTGAACACCTCAATCAATTTATTGTGATAGCCGGCTGGGTTTACTACAAACCGCGTTTCAGATACCAAGTAACAAACACAAGCTACCACTTTACGAAATATTGATGCAGTATTGTCACTATTTGTTTTGTCCGGAATATCATTGTTATACGGCTGAGAAAACACGCGACTGTTCTGATAAGGATTCACTGATTTGATTTTATTCTCATGTGAAATATTTAAAAATGCATTAGCACTATCATGATTGATTTTATTAATTAGTCCTGCAGCAGATGACTCCCCTATGGATTTGCCATAAAACGACAAAGTCGACTTTACAGGAGATAATTTCTGTTGTTTACTTTTATTACGTCGTGCTAATGCTTCTTTCCGTCTCGCTTCTATTTCGTCACGCAGCATTGCCGACATCTTTTAAATTTTATCTAATTTACTGCTAAAATTAATTAAAAAAATAAACTGCAATTACAATCTTTTGAAGTGTTAATGCGAATTAATGATAAATGTGTACTGTACTGTCTATGACGGTTGTCAAAAATTAAACATATGTAGTAATTACATTATTTAGATATAGTGGCATTATAGCTTGAGAGTTACCCCTATAAACAAATTTGTTGTTTCAAATTTAGCTTCCAATTTGTTCCGGTGGTAGCGTGACTGTAGCACTGGGGAATATTCTGTAACGTGATAACAAAATTATTTTTTTCTCTTTGATGCATCCTAACAGAATTGATACTAAAAGAAATACTACCAATATCTATAGTATAATTGTAGTTTTGTCGTCAGGAGATAATTTATTTAATTTTTTTTAAAAGACTAACCAGTGAATGTGTAAGAAAGTTCAGTAACAAATCGACATCTGTAAAGTAATATGAATCTTAAATGACATTAATGACTAGCGAAAACTTAAAAATTTTTCGATCAGTTTCGTTAAATTGAATTATCACTTTAACAAAACTTAACAGAGCGAAAAATTTGACAAGTCGCATTATGGTGTTCGCTAGCCGAACTATCTATTTCTGTAGGAGAAAACTTTCGTCAAATTCCGCAATTCTTACTGATTTGTTGCAGACTTGCTTGTTAGGCAATAAATCTATAAAATTGTACGAAGCGTGATCAACTCATTTCATACATTTCTTGATCAGCCCTGCATATAGAAAAAACGAATGTATTATAATATGTAAAAATAAATAAATTATATGTATGATCGATTAATTAACTTTAACCCATCGATTAATCTTTCCATTCATCGGTAGTAATTCAATTCAATTCAAACTAAGATTAATCATAATAGTTAATCCGTGTTCATACAAACTGGCCTATATCTCAGTAAAAAATGTAGTCTCAACGAAGACGGATGATTCTAAAGGATTAAACATTCCTCAGTTATATCTCATAAATAAATAAAAATACCTTGAAAATGTAAAAATCATTAAAAAGTGTTTACTTCGCCTAAATGTCATTTATTTACTACTGTTAATAGCATGATCTTTTACCGAGCAAATAGCTCGGAGGTTAAAGCTGCGCCGTTTGGATCGTTAGATACAAGGTACTCGAATCCCAGCAATTTTATATGGAGCTTAATAGGTTGCCAGTTAAAAAACGGACAAATAAATCCACTAAGCAGTATCTAATTAATGTATGTTTTGGTAATTTAATTTAATTTAAGAAAAAGTTAATTCGCCTAAATGTCATTTATATGTTTAGATTAACTTTCCATTTAAAAAATGAATTAATAATAATAAATTTTACACATATTTTCACATTTTCTTCGAAAATATTTTAATTAGGGTAGTTTACAGAAATTGTTGTATAATGTTTTTATAAAATACCAATATCAAGAGAGTAAAATTCATTTCTAATGTTATAAAATATATTTTTGTTGGATTATTTTTTGTAAATAAATTATCAAACTAGTACAAACATAATTAATACATATTTATATGTAATATCTAAAATTTTATTATAAAGCTAAGGTTATGATCATTGTTTTTTTATTTTGTACATTATAATTGGGGCTGCCATCATTTATATATTATGTTAATGAAAGAGCTGATCTATATCTGATCTATACCACCTGGTCCGTTTGTATTATCTTCTAGTTTCCGCCAAACAACATTACACATTTCACGAACTAATGCTTTTTCGCCATCATCCATAATTAATTCTGTGGATTGAGTCTGCATACCACCAATCCTATCACGTTCCAATTGTTCACGTACTTCAAGTACTTGAAGTGCACGAACAACAGCTTCTGGTCTTCCAGATATCGGGTCATTTGTATTATTATGTTGATGAGATGAATTTGGCATACTACCACTAGTCATTTGTTCTTCTTCCAGTTGATGAATTCTTTGTTCTAATGAACGAACATATTGTATTGTTTGATCACTCAATGTTGGTCTAAGATTGGGATCCTTCAATAAAGAATTCAATCACGAATTTGGAATAGAATAGTATTAAATTTTAATTACTTACAGTAACACTTCGTTCAAACTGCCTTATGTTAGGCATAGGTTCATCAGCATTTGTGCTTGAGCTACTTCCATCTCCATCGTCCCTTAAATGAGATGCAGCAGTTGCAACAGATATAGTAGTACCACATGCCTGACATGTATTATTTGAAGATAATGCATTGGCACGTTCTTCATCCAAATATAAACATAATTCTTTCAATTCTAGATTATCACGTATAAGTTCTTGTTGCTTATCATCTAGTTGACGCAGTTTACTCTGAAAATAGTTTTAAAATATATTATAAAAATAAGGATTTGATATACGTATCAATAAATGTAGAAATATCTTTCTACTGGAATGGTAGACAAACACTTGACAAACCGGTAGTGAGCGCAGAGCGCATTAACTAAATATAGATAAAGTGGTTCACTTAAAACGTGTTTTATTCTATTAGTTTGACTAACCTGATAAGCCGAAACTTCTTGTCGCATAACGCTTGCTGTATATCTTCCAAATCGTTGCCACTCTCTAGCAAGCTTTCGCCCTTTTTGCCTGTCGTCATCTAAAAAACAGCACAAATCTCGTAATTCTTGGTTATCATCGCTCAGTCTCGAATTAGCTTCTTTCAAAGCCCGTAATTCGCCAATTAAACTCTTTATACATGAAACATAAACATAATATGTATGTAAATCATATATCCAAATGATTTAGAATTGCATTATTAATTACCTGAAAATGCCTATTTTGCTCAGCTGTCAACCGTCCAATGGGTATACCAATATTATTTTGGGTGTTTTGTGGTGCCGCTGTGCCGGTCTGTGTCGATTCTGAATCACATTTTCGCACAAATTTTAACATTTCTTGACTAGTTTGTGGTTGTCTTTGGACAAATTCTGTTTCTTCGCTTTGAATTCGTTGCGATTGTTGGTGGATTTGAACAGTTTGCTGCTGCTGATTTACTCTCGAAGGTGGATGAATTCCAGAAGATGACAATCTGAGATTATTATTTGCGTTATTTAATCCACTTAAGTTACCACCTGCTCGAGGTGGTATCAATCGTGACTGATTATTATTGTTGGTTCCTCCTCCACCGTTAGAATTTTTTAAACTATCCGGTAGATAAATATTTGTTAATTTTGGTATTTCTGGAGGATACTTTAAATTTAAATGGTTCCCTGTCGCTGGATGGTTCAAATCACTTGACTGATGATAATATGATACTGGCTGTTTCAATCCAAAATTTTTTAGTATACCACCACTTATTTGGCCACTATTATTTGGTGCATTCCCACCTGATGGTTGTGGCGGAGGCTGATATCTTGGTGGAGGTATCGGATGTGATTGAATATTTGAATTTATTAATCCACTTGTATGGTTTAAGTTCGCAAGTAATTGATTTTTTGAATTATTTGTTAAGTTAATTATACTTGTTGGTAATTTTGAATTTGTTGTAGCTGATGAATGAATATTACTATTTGTTAACATGATTCTTAGTGTATGTTAAATCTTTCCTTCGATATTTTTATTTAAGAAGGTAGTATATATTTCACTTTCTGGTCGAACGATTTTATTTTGTATTAAATTTTAGAATAATTTCATGTTGCATATTTAATTTTCGGTTCTAGATCTTTGGTGCTTTTTCTACGAATGTTTATATTTTTTTAGAAAATATTACTCCTGATTTATGCAATTATTAAAAAAATATTTTCCAGTTCATTAATCTCTATTAATTTAGTAATAAAACGTGTATTTTTAATATTAGCATGTATGTAATTGTGAAAATTTTAATGGGTAATTAATTCTAAAAGCAAATAGTTTATTTATTTAAGTATAGCTTAATAGTTTCTAATTCTAAATACTTGTGGAAGATTTTTGAATGTTTAGTTATTTTAGTTTTAATACATAACCTGGTACAAAAGTAACGGTTTATTCAGGGAGACTAGGTTAGAAGTTTGGGTTAGTTATATTCCATTCCTATTGATTATGATAAGTAAATAGTTTCTTCACCTCTAGAGGTGAAATAGAAGATAATCGTCTTATTAAACTACAAAATATAACTTGAAAGAATTTCAACAAAAAAACATAAAAAAATACACGTAGATTGAGGTCACTACAAATTAAGACCATTTATCTCAGAATATTAAGTAGTACGTATACTGTATCATCGGTCATCAAATACAACTTACAAGAACTTTCTTACTTTTACTTCAAAAAACCTAAATAACTTTAATCAATATGCACATAATTGAATAACATAAATTCATTCTTATTTAATTCTTGGACACTTGTAACACATTTAAAAATAAACAGTCTATTTATTATTTTAGTCATATTCTTTCTAACATCTATTTATGATGTTAAATTATGTATTAGTTTTGTTGTGTTGTAGATCTAAATAACTATTAATATTTCCAATTTCGTCACACATAAATCTGTTCCAATTTAGTAATACAAAGTGTGTACTTTAAAATAATATTTAACATTAGCGCTATATAATTAACAATTGCAACTACATATTTAATTAATTTTATAGCTTTCTTATATCGTAGAATGTAATGCAAATCCAGTAAATACGATTAATTTCAATATAAATATTAATAATATGATCTCAAATGCGACCCCACTTTTATATTATAGTGATCTTCAACTAAACTATACTTGTGTAAAAAACTTAAATTAGTTTTATTGCTGTATGTGATGAATACGACATCCAAAACTTTAACTATCATTAGATTATTTTATTAAAACTAAACAATACATTGTATTTTATGTTTTATTTAGTTAACATTTTCTTTGTACTCTAATATGGCTGCTTTCTTTTTCAATAGACTTTACACTTATTACAATTATGCACAGCTTATTATAAGAAACTGACAAATATACTGAATGGAATGGTAGGTAGAGAAGAGATTCTGGAAAACTATACATTTTTTAAAAAAAACTACACAAATACAAGCAAAACTATCGCTCATTTAGCTATATGTATAAACTATAAAGTATACTGTATACATATATTCATTTATTTCGTGCTCTCTTTTAAAATTTTTATAGTTTTGTATTTAATATTTTTACTTCATTCAAACTTAATTTATTTATTAGCTAATTCTCTAAACAGTTTGCAAATTTAAATTTATAATGCAAATGTTTTGATTGTATGTTGAACACACTGTTGCATAGTATTATTAATATAATAAAAAAATTAAAATTATTAGTAAAGAGATAATTTTGCATTTATACATGTATGTTTGTATGTTCTACTTAGTCTTAGTAACAGCTTAGATAAACCGACTCTTCCTTTTAACACAATGATTGAAATTTCATTGGTCTTTTGTGGTTGAAATCTCCACTATATTTTAATTATTTCAATTCATAGCATACATTTCCTACTGAGACAATTAATGTTACAATAATAATTTGTAATACAAAATATCTTCAAATAAAATTAAAAGATTACAATATAATCTCATAAAAGTTGTAATAAAAAACTAATCATTTTTTGTATGGTTTGTTTCTTAGTTAATTAACTTTATTTATACATATAATGTTTTCTTTTTTAAAATTTAGGCCATCTAACATCGTCGATTTTCATTCAATGGTTTCAATGTTGATTTCTTCTAAATCTGTTTCTTCCTCATCACCGTCTTTTTGCGATTTACTAGATGTTTCAAACGACGTAGATTCTTTTAATGATTTAGGCTCATCATAATGTGGCATTGTTTTCTCATATATTGGATTTTTAAACGCCGAAGGTGCAGCCAAATCCATTACGCTAGGCGCTGCTTCCATACCCACAGTAATATTTTCATATTCGCTCTCATTGCCACGATTTTCAAAACGAGCAAATACAAAGGGACGATTAAATAATCCATAGTCGTTTAATCTGAAAGATGGTAGCCAGTTTGCGAAAAAAGTTTGACCGGATTTTTCATAGTACATGTATAGGGCAACATAGATAATTGCGATTAAGGAAAAACTTCCAAATACAATAGACCATACATTATAATTTCCCGGATTATATGGAGCTCCCGATGCATGTACAGACACTATTTCAGCTATAAAAAAATCAATTTTAAAACAATAAAATTACACTTAAAACGCCCATTTAACTTACATTCATAAACCGATTGTAAAATTGACGTAAATTTGTTTATAAAATTCACACTGGCTGCCTGATATTCATTACGATCTAGTGCGATAACTTGCACCACGGGGTTATTGTTTTCCTTCGTTCCATTATTTACTATACTTACGTATGTATATACTTGATTCCCAGCTTCAATATTCATTTTCTCAATCATATCCCGAATAGGTTTAGATAGTCGTTGGTTCTTTATTAGAGCAGTTGATCCGCAGATTTCACAACAATGGCCAATCGGTTTAATTGGATTTAAGCAAAGTGGGTGTTCACAATATTGCTTCTCATTTCGACACAAAATTCCCATTAAATCATATTGTTCGACAGACTGATGGCAAGCACATTGATCGCGATCACCGAAGCAGCGGCGCATGTTTACAGTCGTGTGATCGGAATTTTTTAACATCACACGACCCAATTCAGTAGTGGAAAATTGAACAAACTTGAAAAGTTGTACATTATTTTTGAATCGTACACTATTTAATAAAACATTTGGAGCATCATCAAAATCAACTAAAACATTATTTTCATTTGGAAATACGACTTGATCGTTGTCACACGGAATTAACTCTTGGTGCGGCACAGCTGGGTTATTATTCGTATCCAATCGATCAAAATATGTATTGTTCCAGTTTCGTGAAAGAAACCATTTATCAGCCACTGGATTTAAATATACATTATCTTTGGAATATTTATCACATTTTTTTACACTCCCATCGGTTGCATCTGGTTCTTCACTTATAAGAACATTTGCGCGTAAATTAAACACGAAATATCCATTTTCAGGTAAAATTATATTATTCACTTTAAGATCTCTAGGTAGTTCAACAACTGCTTCTAAATTTGGTACAAAAATTATATTTTCAAAGTCACATGGTGTTTGATTATTTTTCCACATTTTTGGATTATCCCAATTTATGTTAGGTAGCCATTCCTTAATCTTGGATTCAATATGAATTCCATTAAATAGAATCACAACTAACATTAAAGCACAATTTGATTTAAACATTTTGAAGATTCACACTAGACTGAATGATTTATTGCATTAGCAATATCATGCTATAGCGTGGGCGTAATTTTTGAATGATGTAGTGATCATCTTAAATAGTAGATCTGTTATACATTCAAATATTTAATTTATCAGTATTATTAAATTACATTGATAATTTGAATAAAATAATTTAATAATTATTCTCATACTTTTCAATAATATATTTTGTATTTCATCACAATCATGTTTGATTAAATTTGTATACAACAATTTTTATATGTTTAGTTTATAATTAAATAAGAATTGTTTTACTGTTTTTATATTTGCATAATTTTATGTTTTTATTTTTAGTATTTGTTTTAGTTTGAATTGAACGAGGTATTTAATCCATATTCAACATAAATGTTTTTGAATTTACATCACAATATATTATTTTATATAATATGTAGTAGTAAGAACTAATAAGAACTAAAAATATTTACTGTAACAACCGTAGGCATTCGTAAATTTATATTATATTTATTTATATTAAATTAGTTAAGAAAATTAATTATTATTAAATTAAAATGTAATTTAATTAAAAATAGAAATATGTACAAAAAATTGACTTGGCAATATATGTTAAATTTAACAAAATTAAATTACAATTAAAATATCAAACGGGGCGAGAAGGAGTTTTACGCGCTGGAGGTGGTGGGGGAGGCGCCTGCCTCATACGAGAAGGAATGGGAGTTTCTAATGACATAACATCATCGTCGTCCGTATCCGAGGATACCGATGCAACATCTGACGGTGTTGGTGATGGAGATGGCGGCGACAAGGTTTCTTGTTCCTGTAACATTGAACGAAAATCCTGAATTGATTCGTTTAACGCCCATAGTTGAGAAAGCAACGATAAATCCAGCTGCCGTAATCCAAACTAAAATAATAAAAAACAAATTGAGAGATTAATTTTAATATCTTATTTACGAAAATTCCAAGTTAGTTCTATTTAATATTTAGAAATGGCACCTGGAAGATATTCAGTACATTTACTTGTACTTCTGAATAATTATTTTGTTTTTATTAAATATCATCTAACTACTATAATTCAGCACAACAAAACGAAATAAATAAATTTAAAAATAAATCATTGAAAAGGTTACTGACATTATATAGTAAATTATCGAATTATTTATTCTTTTTGATGATGATGATGTGAAATTTGAAAGTTGAAAAGATTATACATTAATTTTTTCCACAATAAATATGTATTATTAAAGAAATTACAAAAATCTCATTGTGTTTAGATAGGGTTATTCGAATTGAGAATCTTCAGACGCAATGTGGGTAAAGTATGTATGTATTTAATATTTTAAATATTAATCTACTTCATTATTAAATTAAATTATTATTCGTATGTTTTGTCAAATAATAATTGAAATTATAATTTTAATCTTAATTAATATTTTATAAAAGATAGAAAATGATTAAAATACTGAACAGTTTATCTCCAGTGAGTTCAGGATTCCTGTATTCGAGAATATAATATATCACTGATTGTTATAAGAGGCTACTCAAACGGTGTATTGGTTATGTATTCCATTATTTATGTTTAGTTTATTGGTTTCGTTTGTTTAAATTTTCTCATTTACAGATTATTTTAATTTTGTTTTCATTAGTTGGGCAAGTGGTGGTGATACGGGAGCAGGATATCAGCTCATATGTTATCTATAAAAAATTAGTAAATAAAGCATTTCATGTACAACTGTCGTAAGTTATTATCATTAATACTCATAACAAAACAATTCAGTTTATTTAATTTTCTCTATTCGTAATACATACATATGTTTTATATGTGCATCAATCAATATAATATACGAGTATGTACAAATATTTGTACACATGTGCATGGAAACAACCTTGGCAGTAATAAAAATTCCATTATTATTACTAATTTGTGCACACAGTTTTTGTAAATGTACTTGCAGAGAAATGTTAAATTGAAAATGTACATAGCATATTCGGAGGGGAGGAAAATAAATTCACAAGTCACATCCTCTAATTAATTGCGGATTTTAGATCGGAATCTATAAAATTACATTAAAATTTATATTTACTTTTACTTTTAATTGTAATTTCGTGAAAGAACAATAGATAATTAAAAATAATTTATTTAAAATATATGTATTAGGTATATTAATATTTAATCTAAAATAGTATGTATAATCGGTTTTGTAATTAATTTAACTTTCGTTAGTTTCCTAGGTAAAAAATGTATGTTTATAACATTTTCGTAGTTTTAAGAAGATATATATATGTACGAGTATGTATATGAAAGTGATAAATATTTATGCTTTTCTTAACTGAACCTGAATTTAAAGATGTTTTACACATAAATCACTATATAAGTGGTTCACCATTTAGAAATATTTATACTTATTAAAAAATATTTAAAATGAAATTAATTAATTACATATAAAATAACATTTGAATTATCTTAATTTCTTTGATACAGCAAATTTTAATTTTACGTAAGTGCTTATTCTAATTATGCAAATCAAAGTATACACATATTTTCACTTATTAGTTGCTTTCCAATCGACCACCGCAAGTACTTAGGTTTGTGCCCATGCTTAAACAAAATACTGGTAGTTGCTTTTGATAAAATTTAAGAGCAGCTACGAGTAATTTATTTTAAGGAAAGAAACAAATTTAAGTACTTGCGGTAGTCCGATTGGAAAGCCACTAATAATAGTCTTGATATGGTGTCAATAATTTCTTTGTAAATGGCACAGTTATTATTGAAAATATTAAAAGTTATATGAACCAATTATTTGATCTATTCAAACTGTATTTTTTTCACTTAAATTAAAAAAATATTTACTCAGATAAAAGTGCAATTGAATCTCATCTCAAACAAATTTGTTAGGGGACACCAAGAATTGGGATTGTGTTTAGGATTGTGTTTAGGTATAAGATCTTTAAAAATATAAAATTAGTTTTTTTTATATTGCCTTAGATTTGTAGTAATTTTATACTGCTTCCTAGTGTTATAACAGAAGAATTTTCACTTTATTACAAATAATTGACCGCATACTCTCTAAAAAATTATTACCATTGTTTCCAGATAATAGCAGAATTTAAAATTGAATTAGTTTTCTATTCATTTTTATAATTTTATTTTATTAAAATTCAGCTGTCCACTAAAATCTTTACAATGCTTCATGTTAAGACTAGAGTACCACCAATTAAAATAGAACTGTCCCTCAATCTTCTTTACAGACAGACGGCCAATCAAGCAAAAATTTGACGTATATTTAGGATGTGCTAATTTGGCTTTCACATGTCACTAGCAGAAGGAGATGTCATTAACATTAAAACATGCGAACACAAAATTTCAATCTATTCTACATGGCTCAAAATATTTGAATGTATAAAGCATAATTTACCGAGTTTTTAATTAGTAGCAAACCATATAAAATTCAAATTATACACTTGTTACATCAACCAGGATTTTAGATGAAATAAACAATTTTAATAGAACAACTATGAGTTGTACATAAGAGAAATATTCAATTCTCGTATATACATTTCTTGTCTCGAGTGTATACAATGTTGTTAGCTTAAATTGATAAACAGCTAAACGTATATGCTAGGTATTGCCAAATAATAACAAGACCATTAATATAAGCAAAAAATGTTTCCTTAATAAGCATAACCGTACTATGTTGAATTGCCAATAATCTGAAATCATTGATATATGTAAACTTGTGTGTCTTAATTCGACCCGGTTCATTTATAACTTTAAATAAAATACATCAATACAACCACCAAAAACTAAATATAATAGATTTAATTGTTTATTTTTGATTATGAATCTGGAATGAGCTCGATTTCGCATTATGTAGTATTATTCAAAACATTTCAAAATTATAAATAATCTATACATGCAACTCTCGTCTCATCTGCAGAACTTTCACAATTCAATTCATGATTTCGCATTTCAATAATTTTATAGTAAGTTAAATTTGTATTTTTTTATATTAAATGAATAAAAATAAGTTTAAAATTGAATAAAATATGTAAGAGGTGGAGAGGATACTTGATGGACTTAGAATTTTATAAATGTATCATATTAACATTTTTTATCGCCATTTATGGGTTTTTAAATCAATTTGTGACTTTGGTACACATGTAATACATACTACAATAACATAATTTATTTAAATTAACTTTAATTTTATAATTCTAGATTATTGTGAGATTTAAATTTATACATGGCCATGGGATGTTTTCTCTTTGTTTACTTATATTTGGATGTTATGAAATTGCATTTAGGTGAATTGTTCATGAATTTATAATATGGGAATTTTGTATACATAATTTAATATTGATGTATAATTTAAGATAAAATTACGATCTATTTTTATTTAGGTATTTTATTTAATACAATTCCATTCATAAGTTATGATAACAATATTTTATTTCAAACGATACGAATAATATTAAATGCATTTACTTTAATTGGTGTTTTAAAATGCAGAAACATCAACGACAATGTTGATTTTATGTATGTCTATTTTTCTTCTTCAGAGAGCTAAACGCTAAATTGCGTGACTTGATTTTAGAATGGTTTACTTGTATTTGGAATAAATTTTAAGGCGGTTTTTTAATGTAAATTAAATATAAAGTTTTTGTTAAATGTTAAAATATCTCACAGAACTGAATTGAAATAGAAATAAATATTTCTTAATAATTTATTATACAAGGACATCTTAGTAATGTTCAAGTGAATGTTACTTTTATTTAAATATAATAATTGTAAGTAATTTAAATGATTTAATGCTTGCATTATAGGTAAGCAGTGTAAGGTAAATAAATAAACTGTGGCGTAATTCAGTCATTTGAAATAAATTAGAGTAACATCTTTCTTAATAAATTGAATGTGTATTAATTTACCCATTACTCGAAGTTTTCAATAATAAATTAATCACGTAGAATTTTATTTTAAGTATAAAATAAAACAACAGCAACTGATACTTTTAAGGTCAACTTTTATAGATGAAGGTGTTTATCACAATTTTTTGAGTTATATACATATAAAGGTATAGGAATTAGCCAACCAAGAGAAGAAATGGTGATTTTTGAGTATTGTTATTTTGGAACTCATTTGTAAATTTAAAAAAAAAAAATTAATAATATATTACATATACATACATATGTACATCGTATATATACAGGTGGTAATTAATTATATCTTACTTCTTATCATTCGGATTACAAACTCTTTTAAAATAACTAAAACCAGATGGCTATGATCTTAGTTCACGTCGCAAGAACATTTTTGCCGTACCTATCATATCCAAATTGATACATACAAATTTTATCAACTATTAAGACTAAATCAAAAATGTTTCCATTTTTTTTTTAAGTTCATAAGTGAATAAAAACCTATAAACAAACAATATTAAGAAACGTGATGAAGTTACGAAATCAATAGGATTGGTAATATAAACACGCTAAACTACAAGGCATGTATTTTATGAATTTGCATAGTTATTTTGTATGGCCTGATTTCAATTCAATATAATGAATATAATACACCTAATACATAAAAATGATCAGTAAAATTATAATATTATATACACACATATACCTCATATTACAATTGGTGTTTTAATTTTTTATTTTATATATTCATAGCTCAAGCGCACAGGAGAAAAATACTAATATATTCAATATGTATCAGAATATTGATTATATATGTACATACATACATAATTTCAATGCCATAGTCAACTTTCTCCTATATAATTATCTTCTATATTCCATCAGAACAGAGTCAAATATAAATAAATAATTAGGTATTTGTACTTATTATTGGTATGATTATATTTAGAAAGTCGAAAAATGTATTTACTATTTTTATTATATTAATCTAATAATAGAGGTTTTCTTTTGAAAGGAAATCTATAAAAAATTGCAAAACACAAAAATATTGAAACATACAATCGCGAAACATTTTTTTAAATTGATCGGCCACAATTGACGATTGGAGCATCACGGATTCCACGTAGCGGAATTTTTCTAAAATAAAACTATCTATCCATTGACGTTTAAAATAAAAATAAAATTTGCCCTTTAAAAACACACAGCCACCTAATGTCGAATACAAAAACAACAACACAAACTTCAAATGGATCGTTCTTTTTAATAATCATTTTTTCCGCGAGAGGAGCTTAGCCTACTTTTACAATCGTCAATAAAATGGGAAAACATGACACCAAATATTCGGCCACACCTGTTTAAAAACAAAAATGTAGTTTCAATTAATTCTTAAACTATGTTTACTTTTTACTTCGGATTGTAAAAAAATTGTCTTCTCGTGCAAAGAAAGGTAATGACATTTAAATTACAAATCAAAACACTTGTGAAGAACACGTTGGATTTTATTGAAACTCCATAAGCGAACAGTTAAATGACTGATCCATCGCTTTAACTTATGAAAAAAAATATAAAATACACATTTTTAAATAAACAGGAAGTACAACCTAGCGCTAATTTAAAGATTTTTCAACTTTGATTTACCACAGCTGAACAACTTTTCTTCTTTTTGTTTTGTATTAATATATAAATCCGAATAATAAAATAATTTTAATTTAATAATTAAAACTATAAATCATTAAATATAAAACACACGATGTTACAGATCGGTGGTGCAAATCTTTTTATTTATAGCATAATCAGAAAATATGCTTCCTATTTGATTATGTAACTCAAATAAGAATTTAGTTGCACCTTTTAGTAAAATAACAACAGAATCTATTAATAACACTTTCACACCATGTAATGAATAAAATATGTTGATCACTGCTCAATCTACAATAACTAGATTTTTAATTCCTATTGTTGTATAGAGAAGCAATTATCCATTATTTCGACTATCCATATGCAAATTTCAAATGAACTACAAAATATAATACGTCATTACCGCAAAGATCTTTTAGTTGGAGCCCCAAGTTATAAGACCTTATAATTTTCATATATTATCTTACTAAATGTTCCACTAAAATTCTAATAAAATAAATTTAACACTACAGTGGAAAATCCACCCAAAAGTGGATTAAACGAAAGAAGGTGATAGGGCATGCCATTTCCAGTTGAAATTACCATCCAAGTGGTTACCTATAGTTGATGGTTAAAAGTTATCTCAATTTTTGTGTTTTTAGCTGATATCGCCTAGTGTCTTCACTAAAACGTCGTGTACTTTTGGGATACTCTGTATTTAGAATCCACACAGTATTTTAACTATTCAAGCGAGCTAAAAATAGGTTGCAAACTCGAGTTTTGAATGGGATGCAATTCAATACTTAACTGCTAATCTTACAACTGGCAATATTTTTTATACATAAATTACAGCAGCCATTACTATTTTTCAAATTCAGGATAATATCATATTTAATATATAACTCACACAAACTACGAACCATTTAAGTTTTTATATTTCTAAATCAGTAACAGGAAATATGTTGTATAAAACTCATATGTAGGTAATTTATAATAGACTTTTGTTTGAATATACACTTTAATAGATCAATTTGTAACGGACGAGTACATTTATTATACAAGCATTTGAATTTGAATAAAAATTGGCTAAAATTGAAGTAAAGATGTATGCAAGTTTGGCCATTGCACTTACATGTCTCGTAAACCTAAATTGCACGAACATATTTTTCCAAAAATACCACCACAGTACCCTTAGCTTATCGTAGGAAAGATAAACGGTTAGATCGGTGGGCTGGCGACCCGCATCCGTAAACAAATAATCTGGGATAAAAATAAAAAGGGATACTGCCAAAACAACACCGGACCACTGCTCAAGTACCCGGACACGTGATATAGAATCGGCACGTAGAACTTGCAGTCACTTAGGACTTAACAAGGTGTTAGAATGGTAACTGAGCACTTTAATGCTAGAGCTGGCAGAAACCAGGCCGACTTGTGTGAAAATATAGGTCCATACTCTCGACACTAAAATGTGGCCGATAGTGGTGAGAGAATGATGTAAGGCTTGTTGTAGAGAACGACTTGGCTTCTTCAGGTTATGTAGGACAGTATGAAGACCAAGCTCAGGATCGAAACAGCTGGAGCCACATTGTTGACACAATAAAAGGCCAGTAAAAAGCCTTAGATTTATGTTAGATGTAATATTTTCTGAACGCGATATAGTGATTTGATTTTTGAGTATATTAGATATACTATATAATTCACATTTTTTATTTAAGGTTTCATAGTTTTTATGTTTGGGGAATTAGTTACAAAAAATTGTTGTAGTGGAACGAAAAATTAATGTTCTGGAAATGTGCGTTTTTATTTGTATATACGAGTACATATACAATACCATCGCATGGTATAAATTACATAATAATTGTGATAATACAATTCTCTAGTTGGAAGTTATACTGTATAATTAATTCTTCATTTCATAACTGAAAGGTGGTTTAGTTGTTCAAAGGTCATTAAAACAAATTTTAATGATACTATCATCACAAGCATCATTATTCATTATTCTAAATTGTCTAACCTTCGATTATTTGATAAAACGAATTTAAAGCTTTGTTTTTTTAAACTTATCATTTTCAAAGTCATATATTAGTATAAAGTATCAAGTTTATCAAAAATAAATTTGTTATTTTTCAGAGAAATCCCCAGTGTGATTCATTAAATATTAAATTAGTATAATTTTCATTCAAATAACCAGTTTAAAAATTGTATTACAACAATATTGTTGTAATATTTTTTCAATATTAACAACAATTCAGTTCGATTTCAACATCAAACAATAATATTTTTTGATAGTCTTGTGTCAGAAATACATTTTAATTTGTTTGCCCTTGGCAACAACTTTAATAAATTTAAACAAACAATTTGAAGCTGTACACTATATAAACTTGACTATATAAAGTGAGGAATCTAGGTAATTCTTGATTTGCAAAAACAATTAAGGTAACCTTATCAAACATAGTTTTATTGAACTTAAATAATAAAACATGAATTTATGAAAATTTGCATGCTAAACTAAATTCTACATAATAAATAACCCTTGACCAATTTTAAAATTAAATGCAACACTTGTGACGAGCACAATTACATATACTTGTCATTAGCATTTAGTTTTTACCTATGAATAAAATTATTTTGCTAAAATATTGAATCATCAATAAATCCATATTGTTAAACCTGTTATATGTCATGATGCAATTATTGTTATAATTAATTAAACTTAAGAATTTATACATAGTAGAGATACGTAGGCGTATCGCAGTACATATTATGTAATTAAATTTTTATAGATACATATTTAAAAATTTACTAAAATACTTTAGAAATTCGCATTTCAGATGCGCCCATACTTTCTTAATTACCTTAATTGACAGAGAAAGTTTATAACATTATTAATGCAGGAGATTATTAAGTGTAGGTGTGTTTATAAGAATTTTCTCTTTAAATATTAAGATATAATAGTATATTGGAAGAAATAAAATATATTATTATTTTTATACGAACAAGTGTAACGATTATAACATTCATGTATTTGTTAAAGATTTTAATTAATATTATCATTTCATCTATGGAATAATTGATTTAATAGTTAAATCTATAAAATTGCCTTAAGCAAGAGTAAGCTTTTATAAAATATACATACTTTTATTTTATAAAAGCATACTTGCCACCAAGGTCATAATATTTACCCTATTGTACTAAACTAACACTTATGTATTTTATTATTATTGTATTTGTAATACGCTAGCATGTACATACATTACTATTCGGAACCGGTTTTTAGTTATACATATTTAAAGTGTAAGAGAGGGTGTAAGTGAAAAAAATAGTCATCAAAATTTACATATACATACAATATTTATATATGTATTTTCATAATTTCGATTCTTTTTTGGTATTATTTCAGTTAATGATGTTAGTTATTGAGGTTGCCACAAGCGTCACTTTTATAATAAATAATTAAGAATTTATTACAAAATTACACGAACTTGTATAAAAGTTATACCTACAAAACAATTATTTGAGTTTTTTTTACTAATAATTTTAAAATTTCTTAATTAAATTAAATGTAACGTTATATTACATAATATGTATTTACAATTCTACAAACATTTTAATTGATTTTCTAAGCTTAGCGTTACTAAACACGAATTCCACTAATAGATGAGACATAAATTAGTTAGTAAGGAATAATTTAATATTATGTATATATATTATGTTTGCGTTCTAACGCGAATTTTGTAATTGAGGAAACTATTTTGACAGTCAGTGAACCTAAAATAGTTAATAGCGTAACAAATTCGAGCCGCTAAGTTTCCGAAATTTTTTCACAACAATAAAACTTAAATTATAAACTAAAGCATAATAAGAATAGTGTAATATTTCCTTCATGCTTCTTTAGATAACCATCGGTTGACCGAAAACACAAAAGTAATTATGGTATAAAAAAATTCGTTGAACATATATTTTTATAATAGGTACTACAGTTATTAAAACGTTTATTTATAACACAGCAGATTTTCAATGAAAGATCACATTCATCATAATCTCAATATGATGTTCAATCTACTATAAATGCACCAAAACGAGAAAAAAAGATAAACTATATGAAGAACACTATAATTCATCAAATCAAACATTTTTCTAGTTGTTGTATCTTTCTTTCTATCTTGTCTTTAGGTCAGATAACCGTTAATGGTTTGTGTTAATTAATTTATTTTAAACATTTAATTTTTCTTTTTTGTTATATATGTAATACATACTATTACAAAAATTAATTTTAATAATTATTTATTTTTGCCGAAATATTTAAAATTATTTAGCCCTATTTGAGTTATTCTCAATAAATTACCGAGAATACATTGAAGGTTCTCACATAAATAAGCTAAATGATGATTCACATGTTTTTGTGGTCAAGTGATGACTCACATGTTGAAATGTGCGATGAATTCATTAACATTTAATTGTTTTGATTTAAAAAAAATTTAACCAATAAACCAGTATTTCTAAGTATCCCACATAAATGAACACGGCAAAATCTAGATACGACTATAAAATTGTGTTGTAGGAATAAGAATATGCTATCCATTACATATATATCTACATATTGAACATAGTAATGTTTAATAATTGATAATGAAAATAAATATTTTCTAGGAAATGATGTGTTACTTTAACCTAAAGCTTAAGTTCGAATTTAAAAAAAAAATCAGTTCACACTGATACTTACCATCTCGCGGCGTAATATTGCTAATTGTGTATCCAATGTTGTAGGCATACGCTGCGGAATTGGTGATAGTCCACGTATTGATTCATTTGATGAACCAAACGTAGGTGTACTATTTTGAAGATGTTGTAGTCCGGCTAATTCGATTCCACTTAGACTCTTTGGCAATGGAGGTAATCCTGGTAGTGACATTCTGGAACTTGAGAAAATATAATTTATGTCAGTATAATTAATATAAATTGTAAATATATAAATGTTCATTTTATATTACTGAATAAAACTAAACTTAAATTGCTAAAATCGACAATATATATTGATGATTTAATCAATTATAATCACATTATTAATTAGATTTCGATTTGTAATTAGCCGTTTTACATGTTTATAAAATGTAATTAAAAGATGTACGAGTACATACTGGTTTTATAATTCTATGTACCTACATATTATTATGTATGTACATAATTTTACATGATTGTATATACCTATAATTTTAATTTAATAGTTACCGTTAGATCTATCTACTTAATATGCGTTACAATTGATAATTAATTTACTTTGCTGCTACACCTTACGTTATTTAGAAAAATAATTAGGTTAAATGAATTATTCAGCCATTCTGAATTAGTTTATTTTCTACATACTACGCAATTAGTTTATTTTCCACATACTACGCACCATTTCAGAGATATATCCTAATCCTATATAAGTAACGTATCCACGTGTAATTTATTTTTATTAGTAGAACAAAAATGTGAAAACTTATTTTTAAACATTGACGGATTTACGGTTGAGTTAAAAAAGTAGGTATTTCGAAAGTTCAATGAACCCAAAAGAAAATTCAATTTTTTTAAACTATATAAAATAAACCTACCGTTCTTCTGTATCCTTAATACTATCCCATGAATCACCGACCCCACTAGAGGCATCATCAATCCGTTCTTCATCTTCTAATCCAGAATCCTCTAAACTGATTTGGCAGCTAGATAGTATAACTTCTTTCCCATTATCACCCATTTCCACCCAATCCGATGTCCTTATTCTCGTGCGCTGTGTCCCGTTCGGCGACGTTTCAATTGAATTTGATAATTTTACAAAATTCCTATGGTTTTTCTCATCTTTTTTCTCATTCTTCCGCATTTCAGTCAACTCCGATATCAATAATTCATGAAATGCTACTTTCTTATCACTAATCCCGGGTATAGAAGACATTGACTTGGAAGTTTTTAAAATAGAACTATTATTATTCAATAATATACTATTATTGATCAGTTCATTAATCAATATTTCACCACCCTCTGGTTCGGGTCGTTGTGATAAGTGGATTGGAGTAGAAATACTATTATATGAACTTTCTGGCTCTATCATATGGTGGTTATTTATAATTATCTCGGTTGTCATACTGTTTAGTTTATTGTTTTTTATCTCAATTTGAGGGGATTGGGAAGCTGAATTTATTATAACTATATCATTATTATTTGTATTTTTATCACCACTACTATTACTAATTTCAATAACATTTTGATGTAGTGATGTATTAAGATTATTTTTTATTACTATCGAGGATGTCGATAAAGTGGGTGATTTTGGTAGCATTGTTGTTTGTCTAGGGTATGCAATTGGTGTGTTATTATTTGGATGGTTACTATTATTATTATTTACTATAACTATTTCATTTTTCTTGGTTTCAATATCGGAATTCTTATAATTTTCGACTTGATTAGAATTATTCATCATCATCATCAGAAATTTTTGTTGCGACGTTGTTGTAGATGACGAAGTTTTATATTTAAGTGAATCATCTCTATTTACAATATTATCATATGATGGTGATTTATAAATTACGGTTCGTCCATTTACTATCGGCGGTGTTGGTGAACTATTGTCCCCATCATTTGGTGGTTTATTATTCAGTATAAGGGGACGTGGTGGTACTGGTGGTCCTTGTTTTCGAGATATCATAGCGCTCAATAATATATATATATATATATATATATATATATATATATATATATAATTCACTGGAATATAACACAATTTCGTATCCACATATTATTAATATAACACTGAAATAACATAAATGCTTAACATTTTTTTTTTATTCAACAATTCGAACTTTTTTTTTGTTCACTTATCTGCTCTCTTTTACAAAATGCAAAAAATAACAACACAGCTAAATAAACACACAGTATTCCACTAAACAGGTGACCCGATTTCTTATATTTTTTATATAATACAACTTCTTGAAACAGCAATAAAGCAACACTGAATTATTATATCTTATATCTAGTTCAACTTCAAATGAAAAATGTATATATTCACATAAATTCAACCACAGATCATTTTCTTTTTTACGTTTTACGATTTTAAAATTAATTTGTGATATAAGCAAAATCTTAGAAAATAAGAAAAAATGTTCACACGAATGCTATTCAAAGATATCCAAGTACAAACTAAAACACGAATTATTTAGTTTTTTAAACGAACCGAAGAAGAAAAGTTTGTTGTGTACTTTTTCGCTGTTTTTTATTATTATTAAATGACTGGAATGGAAAAAGTAAGCAAAGAACTCAAACACATAAATGACGCGGGTTTAATACATTGATCATAATCAGAATAGTTATTGATTATTGAATTGAATCGGTCTGTCATAATATTTATTTATTGAATCATTTATCATGAGTAGTTGACTATTCAAACCTAAGTACTATCTCTAGGTAATTTTAAACATTACAAATATGATTCTTATCATTGACTTCAACAGTTATATCGGCTCCACTAGAAATCACCTTAATATGATATGGAATATTTTAGTATACATGTACGTACATACATACATATGTATAAAAATATATAGTTGAAATGTACTAATAATTTTATATAAAATATCGTGAATTTAATAATAATTACAACAAAAATAACACAATCAACCACCTTACAATAAAATACAAGTATTTGTATTTAATAAGAAAAAATAAAAGACAGAGTTGGTGTTACATTTGGTTTCTTTTATTTTTATTAATTTGTGTTTTTACGTTATCGATAGCTTATGTATGTATATTTATCGCACATTCGAAAGTGATTTCTGTAACATAGTATGGACAAGTATAAAAACTTTATACCTGTACATAAAGTTATTAGTTGCTTATAATCAAAACAAATGCGTCCGAAACCATATAATAAACGAGTTTCGCCATTTACATGCTTCCTATATATGAATGTATTTTAAAAACTATTATGTTATATAACTAGATTTTTATTTAAAAGCCATGTGTAAATGTTTCGATGTAACGTAAAAAATCGTTTACTTCGTAATTAAGTAATATTCATTGATTGTATGTATTACAATAAGTAACCATATAGAGTGAGGTGTTTATCTTATATATGTTATAGGAAATTCAAATATCGCATTCTCGTGTATTTCCTACTACATATTATATACATTCACATTCATATGCATGTATATGTGTTTTTAAAATCAATTAGGAAAATTGATTATTCATACACTAATTATATTTAACACCAATTTCTTATTTACCAATGAAAATGATTAATATACATATTTCTGTAATCATGACCATCAAAATTATTTCAAGAATATATATATCATATAACTTAGGTATTATAAAGTGACTATATAATTTCAGCATATGTATAACAATATGACAATATGACTACATTTATTTGAATATATGTATATTACATATGTATTTCTCATATTACTATTGTTTAAAATAGATTTCTCTAACAAGTTTCATCGTTTTCTTGACAATTTTATACTATTTCCTTAAATTTGTCTAAATTATACAAGAAAATTGTGAATGAAAGTTGAAATTTACGAAAATATTTATGAAGTTTGATTATTGGATAAAATATGTAGGTATATAGAAAAACGTAGATAAAAGGTGAAATAATTATACATACATACATATATGAGATATAACTTATACGTGTTTGTAATATTCATAACTGTGCTAATAAATAACGAACACATTTTAGTAATTCTCGTAAATATATTCATTAAGAAAAACGCGCCATCCTTTTCTTGATAATATGTTATCAACATAGTTCTTATACCGTATACTTTGAATACAGTTTTAAGATTTTTTACGATGAAAAATAGTAACAGGATTTAGGTAGAAATATTAATGGAAGCCTGCAACGCATGTGTTAATAATTCTCGTAAATATATTCATTAAGAAAAACGCGCCATCCTTTTCTTGATAATATGTTATCAACATAGTTCTTATACCGTATACTTTGAATACAGTTTTAAGATTTTTTACGATGAAAAATAGTAACAGGATTTAGGTAGAAATATTAATGGAAGCCTGCAACGCATGTGTTATTGTTAAAAAGAACACAATAAATTAGGTTTCTTTAGTAAAAGATAATTTCGAGCACCATTATATCCAACCAACGAGAACTGATCTAATAAACAATTGAATGAATTGAAATCTTCACAAGAAGAACTTTTAATATGTATGTAAGAATCTTAGAGAGCAATGGCTCTGACAAACTCCCTGTTCTATGTAAATCATAATTTTATTGCATATGCCTGTTTATCAAATAATTAAAGAAGAATAAGTATACACACATGCGCAATATTAGTTTGCATGGAAAAATGCAGAATCGTCAATCTAGTATAGATTGCGACAAGCTAAATAAACAATACAACGAGCACGGAATGATAGTCATTTACCGCGAGTATGAAAGAGCCTTAGCTAAATCAAAATGGCATTGCAAACACTGTACTACGTTGAAAAACGGAATTTCATGAAAACGGCGATCCATACCAATGTGAAACGTAGTCTCGTACATCGAATAAAATTAGTTTTAGTTGTAACTTTTACAAATATTATAATTCAACAGATCGACACCACAGCCAGATTGCTTTAATTTCTTCAAGATTTAAGGGTTTAAAAAATTATTTTCGCATGGAATGGAATCGTTTGCCACTATCGCCGACAAAACCCTTTTTTATGCTGATCAGCAACGGTTTTTGATGTTCCACTTTCGTTTGTGATAGACGCTGTTTATTATATTGTTAAATAGCCCATTAATATAATACACAAAAATTTACATTACAAAATTCAAAACTGGCAATCTATTACATAAAACAACATTACTTTTGCCCGCACATAACTCAAAACATATGAAAATCATAAAAAACATAAGTTCAGTACATATTCTTAAAATTTTTTAAAAGTAAATCTTAAAAACATTTTTAGATTAATCTTTCGTTTCGTATAAAATAATAAATATATAAATCCAAATAAATTATATTATTTAATTATAATACGTTTTTTTTAGCTCCCAGTATTTTTCCTAATGATTAATTATCTAGAACTTCTGTTAATAAAAAAACATAGCTTATATACGAGTAAGAAAAGTATAAGTTTTTCTAACAAATTATAAGAAATCATGTTAATCTTTTTTATCACTAAAATTTGCGCTTGGTTTCTACTCTGCATTCGAAAGGACTTATTTGTTGTAACCTAAATTTGCTAAAATACCAATGTTTTTTATTTATTGAATAAAAATTTAAATCATATTTAATTAACTAAGCTAAGATATAATAATAAATTTATCATATTTTAATTTATGTATTAATAAACTAAAAAGAGAAAATGAATACAAGACACATCATTTTTTTTTTTTTTTTTGATAATTCGACAACTAATATTTATTGATAGATTGTATAAAAATCTGTATCAAAGAAACAAAAAGAGAAGAAAGAAACTACATAATAGATTTTATAACGGCCAATAGCCTCGTATCCAAGACATTCATTCATTATGAATATTCAATTTTTTTTTAAATTTAGCAACTTTTTTAATATTATAATAAATTAAACCAAAGGCTATAATTTTAAATGTGAATGAATCACAAGACTTTAAATTTTAATGTTATGTAATTTTCAATGAAATTATCGGACGTATCAATCAAGATCTTTAAAGTTCACATCATGAATTTCAGGACCGACACTTCGGAATACGCAAATATCTGTCATTATAGTTGAATTTTCGTTTGATTGATTTAATTTAATTCAGCACTTTTAAAAATAATTTTAAAATACCCGCATTATTTATTTCTTCGCATATTTTAAATTGTATATCTTCACTATTTAAAAATCGTGAAATTGTTTAGTTTTGTGATTATAATAAAAAAACCATGAACACATTATGTATATCGATGTATATTTTTTAACTGTAGAGATGTAAGTAAAATACAGAATATAATTTGGATCAACTCTATTATTTAATTTTGAATTATTTATTATTTAAACTACTAATATATGCACGAAAGGAAACTTTTTTATTTTAACCAATATCTTAAACTTACTTCGTTAATTATCTGGACAAAAACCAACCGACTGCAACAAACAAATTGGAATTTATTTGATTGATACTAAATTGGTACGCATAACCAATTTTAATATTTTATTTATAATTTTGTTTTTTGGAGAAAGTTGAAGACTAACCCGAATCTTTATCTCTGCCCCAGCTACAGTCATTCATTCTTAGCATAGCTAGATCAGCGGCGTTTCGCTTGAAATGTGTTGGGGCGTGAAACGCATTTGGTACTATATCGAGACATAGGTTAATTCTTAGTGTTTTTAAACCAGCTGTGCCGGAAATTGACATGTTTAATGACAGGCTGTTGCCTGAATTTAACTTTTATGAATCATTCGAGGTGGTTTACCCATCGAGAGATATGTGGTTCTCACCAAACTTTCTCAAGCGAATATCTGAATCGCTATCTGCTTCCCATGGCTGGGTCTGAGAACTTCTGGCAGTTTGGGTACTTACTGTACTGTTTCTCAAGCGGAATTAATCGCTATTAATTTCGCGCTTAATGGTGAAGATATTATTTTCTGTACTGACAGTAAATCTATGTTCAACCGCCCTCGTTACCACAGTAAGTAGCACGCTTGCTCTGTTATTCGAGGGTCTCGAGTCCGATTCCCGGTGGTGACCAAAAATCACGGTTGGGTGTTTTTAATGTGTAAGTATATGTGCTTGTCCGGGTATTGCACCGTTAGTGGCATTGAGTGCTGGAATAATCCGCCCAATTTTTATTTTTAATTTTATTTTTAATGAAATCGCAAACAATTTGGCAAAAATTGGCTCACGTTCATGTTTCTTTAGACATAATCGTTCATCCATTCAGCTATTGAGAATTTAACCAACAAATTGCAACAGAAACTCCTTTTACAGATACACTTATGCCAATGCGTTATCGTAGCCGGCTGTTAATGAAAAATATTACAGCAGAGAAAATTGATAATAATTCACACACGTTGACCAAGGCAAATAAGCAAAATTATTACATTTTGGATGCAATGAATCTTTATGCGATTTAGGAACTACCGATGCTTTGTAATTTACTGATTATGGACTGATGGGAAACTGGTCCATACTTTTCGAAAATGCTAATACAAATGGTGAACGTTATCGAAACATATAAATAGGAAACATGTCATTTTGATTATTGAAATTGGCTACCAAGATCGTGATATTCGACACCATGGGATTTCTTTCTTTGAAACTATGTGAACGAAAAAGTTGTATACTAACAACCATCAAACGATTCTAGCAGTAAAGCATTTAACGCGTTATTTATGAACATGAGATACAACATTTTGTTAAAATGATGAAATCCTGTAAAATCAGCCGTGGTGGCTATTTCATGTACATACATAATTATGTTTGTTTCTGTTTCATATTTTATATGTATTAAGCATGCGTCTGAAAGATTATTGAAAGCATCGAGTTCATGAATACAATAATGATTGATCCTAACTTAAATTGTTGATACAAAAAGATGCTAAATTAGTCTCAATTGATACTAGTCCCAAATCAGATTTTGAGTCTTAGATAACCTATTATATTAGATATTTAATACTGCTAAAAAAATTAAATTTAAAGAAAAGTTCTATAATTTTAATTTAGTTATTTTATTGTTTTTAGGTTTTCTTATTATTATAAATTAAAATTAAATGGAATGAAAAATCCTTAGTGAGCTTGGATCGATGGGAAAAATTACCGCCTTTCGCTTCCTCACTCGTTCAGCCTTCATTAGTTAGTTCATTAATTATTTGTAGCCATAAATATTTGATTTTTTCACAAGATTATATGGAACATTTCAAAATGATATAAAGAATCTGTTCATTATAAGTACTTCTCATATCCACTAATTACAATTAAAAGCACCTAATTAATAAATAATTAAATTTGAAAAGATGAATGCTTTTATTACATACATATTTGAGGTCACCCATAATTCATCGAGGATTATAATAAAGTTCTGTTTATGAGTTATTATAGCATTATGAATTAGGTAGGTGTAATAGGAAATATTTAGAATAATTTTTGTATCACTTACAAGTATGGGAGTTATTTATTTATTACACGCGGCTAGTTGGTTAGTCTTTAACTAGTGATTTGCCATTGGTTACTTTTATTAAATAGGATTGAAAGTCGGGTTTATGCTGCAAACACAATACAAAATATGTTCAATCACCCCTATTAGCTTCTTCTTATATCAGCCCAACTCCGATAATAGCTAATATTTTGCCGGTTATTTTGACACATAATGGGAATGGAATAAATCGTCATTTGAATAATGAATTCTTGTAAGCGATTCATATAGAGTTCTAAAATCTACATCCTTTAATCCATCTACAATTTTTTCGAGCAATTCGAGGGTTAGTACAGTACCCTGGAGAAATCCCATTACCTGGGTTATTTATTTTTATATTTGGTATATCTGAATAAATAATATAAATGCACTCACCCTTTTCGTCGAAACGTTGGTGTAATTATGAGATTTTCTTCCAAACTCCTTTTAGTTATGTGTCTTGTAAATGTTTATAGATACACAGAAAAAAAAATTAAATCCACAAATAATTTGTTCAAGAGTCCCAGTATTGTTTTAAAAAAAACTATTTTTATTAAATTAAATTATTTATCATTAAATTTCCAATTCTGCCGACACATGGGACACTGTTGTTGAAGAGGTTGGGAATTAAGCCACTTAACAATACAATGCATATGGAAACAATGTGAACAAGCTCCCCACACTAATGGACAATCATCACCGGGCAATGAACAATCTGGACAACAATTTTCAAAAGCCATTCTACAAATGCCACAGTTTTCATCATTAGCAATCCAACGCCATGTTGCTACTGCTGTCCAACCTAATATGTATATTGATTTTTTCTTTATTATCTAATTATCAGTTTTTTATTTATTTTAAGATATTATTTTCAGTAATTCACCAATTTGTATTGTATGTAATTCAGAAGTTAATAAATAAAAATAAAATAAAAATTGATACACTATTGTATTATCGGTATGATTGTTTTATTCACTTACTTTTTATTGTAATTTTCATTATTTATTTAAATAACAATAAACCCAAATAATAAACCAAAATTTATTTAACACCATTCAATAAATTAAGTGTTTATTTCATTTAACAAAAAAATTAAAGCTCAGAATGGTAATCCTGTTTGACAGATAGTTTGCGAAATTTTGTTTAAACTCATTTTTGCTTCCACCATTTTGGTATCACTATGAAGTTAGTAACATTTCTATGGTCCAATTAACCATTTTCATGAAAATTTACACAAAATAATTACGGCCCAAATCGACAAATGAACGTCATATATTCACCACAAATAAAGTAATTATTCACCTTTTGATATACACTTCTTTATCTGTTTTGTGTTTATCTGTTATTTGGATTTTGAGTGTGTGTTTCAATCGAAGTTAAAAAGTTGAATATTTTAACTGTGGTAAAAATAAAAAAAAAATCCTCACTTTTTAACTGGTTTGCTGTGCCAAGTGGCTCCAGTTGAAATTTATGACGTTTAACAATTTTTGCTGTCGGCGCAAATTCGTGATTATATAATTTCATTTTAATATAAGATTCTTATTAATAATGGCCCCTGTGATCGGGGCACTCACATGTCTCGTAAATCAAAATGTTTCCCAAGAATACCACCACAGTATCCTTTGCTTGTCGTAGGAGACGACTAAACGGTTGGATCGCTGGGCTGACGACTCGCATCCGTAAAAAAATAAAGTGTTTATAAAGTCAACAAAAAGAAAAATGGATACCGCCAAAACAACACCGGACCCCCGCTCAAGTACCCGGACACGAGATTTAGGATCGGCACGTGGAACGTCCAATCATTAAGAAAACCAGGAGCGTTAGAGGGCCTAATCACGTGCATGGAGGAGTATCGTCTGGAACTCGTTGCTCTTCAAGAAACTCGCTGGCCTAAAAGTGGAGACCATGTGTCCCAGGGCTATACGTTGTTCTACAGTGGTGATGACCTCGGAAATCTAGGAGCTGGATTTCTTCTTGGGCCGCAGGTAAAGAACGCTGTTTTGGATTTCCAAGCAGTCAATAACCGATTGTGTAAGCTTCGCTTGCGCATGAAGTTAGCTAACCTGTCGATAATTTGTGTACATGCGCCCACAGAAGTCAGCCAGCCCCAAGATAAAGACTCATTTTACAATGACTTGGACGATCTGATGGGATCTATACTCGAACACGATGTTAGAATGGTAATTGGGGACTTTAATGCTAGAGCTGGCAGAAATCAGACCGACATGTGTGAAAACATAGGTTCGAACTCCCGACACGAAACTGCGACCGATAATGGTGAGAGAATGATGTACTTTGCGGTTGCTCATGATCTTAGAGTAGCAAGCACATTCTTCCCTCACAAACACATACATCTTCCCGCAGCCAAATTGACCATGTGTTAGTTTCTAAAGGACGGGGTCAGGTTGTGCAGGATGTGAGAACTTATCGGTCAGCAACCAAATACATAGGCAGCGATCATCATTTGGTCGCTGCAAAGCTACGATGGAAGTTTTCGTACAAGTCTGGGAACACAGCGAAACGCATGGTACGTTTCGACTGTGAAGGTCTGATAAATGAAGATCAAAAGAAACGATATCAGGATCTTGTAAGCGACAACATTAATTAAGCTAATTACCAGTCTGACTTCGTGAACTCTGTCTGGGAGGTACTGAAAACTTCGGTTGTCAGTGCTGCTCAACAGACTTTAGGTATAGTGAAAGTCAGACCCAAGAATGATTGGTTTGATGACGAGTGTCGTCTTGCAGTTGAACAACAAAATATAGCCCATAATGAAGTGCAACAACGTCTCACAATCGCGAGGAAAAACAAGGCTCTTGCAAGAAGAAACCTCTGTGTCAACATCGACGCAGTACTTGACGCATGGAGTGGACACTTTACTGACCTGCTTGATGTCCATCATGCGTCACAGACTGTTGTTGAGCCACCTCTAATACAGACTGCGGAGATTTGCACTGAGGAGCCATCCCGTGAGGAATTCACTAAAGCCATGCAGAGATTGAAACGAAACCGTGCACCTGGAGTGGATTGCATTAATTCGGAGCTCTTGATATTCGGAGGGGATACTTTTTGGAACTGTCTTTTCGACCTTATTCGATTAGTATGGCGAAGTTATGCCTGATGAATGGAAAGTGGCCGCGATATGCCCCATCTTCAAGAAGGGAGACCGCTTGAAGTGTGAGAATTATCGCGGTATAGCTCTCCTTTGCACAGCATACAAGTTACTCTCATACATTGTATTGGATAGAATCGGGGCTTGGTTGGTGACTATCAAGGAGGATTTCGTCCGAATTGATCAGTCACCGATCAGGCCTTTTCGCTGCGGATGATTCTATCTAAATATTATGAGACATCCATCCCCGTACATCAGGTGTTCCTGGATTTCCGGCAGGCCTATGACTCGATCAATCGAGAGAGTTTGTGGTCTGCCTAGGAATGCCAACAAAACTGGTACGACTATGTAGGATGAGAGTGACGCAGTCTCAATGCTTTGTTAAAGTTGAGAACAGGCTATCGACAATTTTTGTAGTTAACTCGGGTGTTCGGCAGGGAGATGCTCTGTCCCCGATACTCTTTAATCTCATGTTGCAGTACTTATTTCGTAAAACTGAAACACCGCAGCGTAACATCTTATATCGCCAGTCCAATCAGGTGCTTGCATATGTAGATGACATGCGTGATTGGACTGAATAGCCACGGAGTGAAAGAAATACTTGATCCGCTATCCGCTTGTAGAGTTTTCAGCTTCAGTTGGACTTCAGATCAATGAGTCCAAAACGAAATACCTGATCTCTGGTTTTAGGGACAATGGCACACCAGATTTTAGTAGTGGCCACCACACGTTTGAGGGAGTGAGGAGTTTCAAATTTTTGGGTTCTCTTATCACTCACGATAACAGTGTGGGTGAGGATATCAAAGTGCGGCTGGCAGCTGGCAGCTGGTTCTTTGTATCCTCTAAGGCCACTGCTAAAATCTAAACACTTATCAATTGCCGTGAAGCTGAAGCTTTACAAAGCGTTGATCAGGCCCGTTGTTATATTTAGATGTGAAAATTGGACGCTGACGGATGAGTACGAGAGATGGCTCCTAACATTTGAGAGAAGAGTCATGCGTGTGATTTGCCCAAAACGCGAAATAGATGGTACCTACCGAGCTCGGCCTCTTCAGTTTGTCTTAGACAGTATGAAGACCATGTTCGGGCCAGTAATGGCCTTTAAAACTGTTTTAATAATAATAATTAATAATGTTGAAATCTTATAAACATTAAAATGAGCAAAGGTTTTATAAACTATTTGCCTAATTTGTGCAAATTATACAAAAATTTAATTGAGATTCTGTGAAAGTCCCAAAAAATAAACTTGCATTTTATGTCGTACAAAATATTTAAAACTTGGCGTGGTTGTAACCGTGGTTGTAATCAAAACTGTTAACTGGTCCGATTCCAGTTAACTTTTTTGTGGTGTATAAATTTTTATTTTTTAACTTTTTATGCGCTTTTTATTATTATTATTTTAATAAACAGATTTGTGAGAAATGTTACCAACATTTTAATTACTGATTTTGTGTAAAATTACAATCGTCAATTGGTCATTTCATTCATACAACTTAATAAATATTAATTGTTTATTTGATTTTTACAGCCAAATCAACATTTAGGCTGTTTCCCAATCCAAAGCTTATTTGTGGAACCTGACTTATTCAAATAAGTCTCCTCACGAGGTAACTTATTTGCTATCTTTTTCATGCAAGAAAAGCTAAACTAAATGTCAATTTTTTGTTGTTCTTGTTGAATGACAACATCAAATTAAAATTACCTTTTAGTAATTTTATAATTAATTAAAGAAAATTAAAGAATATTATTATTAGTTTTTTTAACCTTTATCTCCAATTTAGGAGCATAGGGCGTCTACTAGGTGGGACCATCTAACTCTATTGGCTGCTACTGTTTTAATTTCCTTCCATGATTTGCCGAGATGTTTCGCTTCCGCTAGCACCGTTCGTTTCCACGTTACAGGTGGACGTCCAACCTTCCTTTTCCCTTGAGGGTTCCATTCTAAGGCCATGCGTGTTACGTCACTTGCTGGTTGTCTTAGTGTATGTCCGATCCATCTCCACTTACGTTTCCTTATTTCATTTTCCATATTTACCTGATTAGTTACTCTATGGAATTCCGCATTTCATATGGTATTGGGCCAGAAGCACTTTAGTATTCTTCTTAGACATTTGTTGACAAATACTTGTAGTTTGTTCGTAATCTGCCGATTTTGCATCCACGCTTCGCAGCCATATAGGAGTATTGATTTTACACACGAGTTGAACATTCGTACCTTGGTGTTACGGGAGAGGACAGATGCATTCCAGATTTTGTGTAACATGTTGTATGTCGGTCTGGCTTTGTTTATGCGCTTGTTAATGTCTTCCTCGGTCCCGCCTGTTTCTGCTAGTATACAACATAAGTATACGAATTCCTTATTTACATCTTCTATATTTTGTTGGTTGACGCTTGTTGGTGTGGTTATCGTAGTATTTATCCTCATCCGATAGCTGTTCTATTTTCTGCTGCATGTCCGTGTATTTATGTGTTAGCAGGCATATATCATCAGCGTAATCCAAATCGTTAAGTTTTCCTGTTAGTCCCGGTCTGAAGCCAGCTTGTTCTTTCCTCAATTTCGAATTGATCGTAGGTGATATTCTGTCGAGGATTATCATTGCCAACACCTTTATTGTTGTATTGAGTAGTGATATGCCTCGCCAATTTTTACATTCTCTTATGTCTCCTTTCTTTGGAATCATTATGGTATTTCCCTCTTTCCATTTATGTGGTATTTTACCCGAATTCCATATTTCCGTTATGATCGGTGTTAGAGTCTTCACAGTTGTAGGTGCGTCACCTTTGAATATTTCGGATGGTATGTTATCTATTCCAACGGCTTTGTTATTCTTCATTTTCTCAATGATACTGCTAACTTCCCGTTCCGTTGGTGGATGGATGTTGATTGTTTCGTTAAGAGCATTATTGGGTAATTCGAAGTTTTCTATGCTGTATGCGATTTCCTCTCCGAAATATTCTTTCCATCTCTTTAACTGTCCCTCATCTGTTGTTAGGATTTGACCATTCTTATCTCTTATAGGTGGTATATTGGTGTATTTTCCTGTGACCTTTCGTACGCATTGGTGTAGAGTGCGCATATTTCTGGTTGCTGCTGCCCCTTCGGCATCCTTGAGAATATTTTCAGTGTATTTTCTACGATCATTTCTTGCCATCTTTTTTACTTGTCTTGCCGCGTCTTCATATTTCCTTCTCACCAAGCTATCGACGTTCTTCAATTTTCTCCCATGTACTGTCGCTTATCTATGGTTTGCGACTGTATTCTTTGTACCCGAGTGTGTTCGCAGCAGTTTCGATATAGACTTCTTCGATTTGCTTCCATCGGTCTTCTATACTGGTGGCACTGTTGGTTGCTAGATTGCATTCGAGCGCTTTACTGAAAATCTTCCTTGTATCAGGATCGTTTAGCCTTAACAAATATAATATACGATTTGACGTTTTTGTTCGTCATAAAATTTAAAAGCAACAATTTTTTTAAATTATCTATATTGTATTAATATTTGTTCTGTTTATAATAAATAGTATAAACAAAATGTTTATCTATAGAAGCACTAAAATTTATTCTTTTCTTGTTTCTGTGGAAATAAGTAAGTGAAATCAATTCGGATGACTTTTCTTACTTATTTAAGATGGCGGCAAATAAGTAAATAAGTTTGAAATAAGTATCGGTTTCGGAAACAGCCTTAATTGGCACGGCTAAATAGCTTATGTTACTATCAAATAACTTATAATACTATTAGGGAGACTATCTGCAGATTTCCATAGTAAACTCGCGTGACATCATGTTATCGACAGAAATTAATTTACCTTCATTTTCCAGATGGCGCGCCAAACGTTTTTTAAAATAATTTTTACGTTACCTTTTATTTCCAAGTTATTTCAGCCGGGTATTGTCAATTTGGTTTTGTTTATTTAATTTTTCTTTTTGTTTTAGATTTATTTACATTATTTTTCAAAATTTCGTTAAAAAATATGATAACATGGTGTTTATTTGCCAGTAGTGCCATCTAGAAAATGAAGGTAAACTACGATAAACTGCCATATCTTGATACGCAAATCTGCAGCAATTTCCCTTATAGTATTACATATAAGTTATTTGGGTGCAGCAGTTAAGAACACATAAAAATTGTAGCGCATGTTGCATGTGGAGTCGGAGGGAGTTAATAATTTTTTGCTGGTTGGGTCCCCAATTTCGGAATCGAAAATTTGGAAGTTTTTTATTTAAATTTATTTATAGGCCGTGTAGTCAATTAGTTGATTAACACACGTCCATTAATATTTTTGATATTCGTGTCATAGCCACTCAAAATATTCGTTAGGATTTAATTGGCTTTATTTGTTCCTTTTTGCCCCTGTCGAAATTAAGTAGGTATACTGAATCATTTCTTTCTTTTTTTTAAATATATTTATTGAAAACTTTTTAAACACAACAAATAGTATGAAATAATATAATATACTGAAATAATTAATAAATCTATAGATAATTTATACGTTCGAAGCAAAAATCTTAAAAAAGCAAAAGAGCGGATTAAATTGGTTTATAAAGAAGAGTTGTAACGTATTTTTTACGGTAGCGATGCGTTGCACTAAGAACCATTACTCCATCTTTGATCGATAATGCATACAAATGGTTTAACATAACATGATTTGGTTCAGGCAATAATGTAGGTTCACACGATAACGGGGTATCCTTGTTTAATATAACTTGAAGTAGATGTGGTGGAAGAACTGGTGGTCCGGACACCTTTTCCCATGGCTTATTCGTAGGAATATCTTGTGAATACTCTTTTTGTTCGTTGTTGCCTCCTTCTTCGATATCTTTGGCTAACGCTTGGAAAACTTCAAAGTCAGATCGACGTACTGAAACTAAATTATTCTTGCTGCCATTATCGTTGTCAACATTTTTCTGAAATCAAAAATTGATTAATTTTCGATAGACCAAGATGAATGAGTGATGAAAAAATACAAGTTTTGGATCATGTCTCCACTCCCCATCAACGAAAAATTTATATTGATGATCCCCTTCTGGTAAATCAATTATGGTGACAAAATCACCATGACTGCGCACCATGGGCAGTGCTTTCCAACCAGTAAATGTTCCGCTTATATACACTTGTTTACCACCACCATCCCATTTAAAAACTGTTGGTAGAGCTGGCTTCTTCATCTCCTTCTCTTTATTACTATTTCCTTCTAGTGTATTCGATCCCGGTATAGCCTCTTGTGCAAATTCATCATGACCTGTATTCGTAAAATACGGCTCTTCACCCTCATCTGATGTCTGAAACACTAGCTTTGAGTCAGGTTTCTTTTCAAACGTAAATGCTTGACCTTCCTTAAGGGGTGATCCAGGAATTATATCAGTTGAGCTAGACTTATGTCGTTCTCGTGGAATATTACTGCCTGCGTTTCCCATTTTTAATTATGTAACACAATTAACACTAGAATCAAAACTCAATTAGTTAAAATTTTAATAGAAAATATTAATTTTATTTAATTATGTATTTCTTGAATGATTTGACAATTGACATTTGTAGAAATAAAAACATAATAAAGCTTTCTTTATTTTAAGATAGGTGTCAGTTATATTTTATATGCATTGGATGTGCGTTTCTTGCCGCGCATCAGAACTTCGCAGTACAAAGAAAATTTGAAAGTTCGTCAGTTACATTTTTTGTTTAATTAATGGCAGATGTTATGACAAATTCATCAATATAGTGCTAACCATTTCACGATGGTTCCAATATTCAATAAATTATCAATTCAAATGTGGGTATAAAATAATGTGGATTTATAATAATTCGAAATGATAATTTGCAATTGAATTCAAGTGACAATATTAGCGGAAAGACATTTTTAACTGGCTTCATATTCTAAATACATAATTATATAGGTATGTATCTAATATTTTACACGCACAAACAAAATTAAAAGGCGTTCTTAATTTTAATTCTGGTAGTAAATCAATCTCATCTTCCATTTATTCGTTTTATTTACCAAAATAAAGAAAATCAAATTTTACTTTTTACATTGAAAAATCAAATTAAATTCACTCAAATAAACCTAACATCAAAACTTAATACATTACAATTAATTACATTTGAAATATAAAATTCTATATAATTTTTCATTACGAATCAATAACATGAAAAATTTCAAGTTTCATATTCAGAATACACTTCATTGCATTTACTTGATGATATACACTTACAACTTCGACCGGATGGGGCAAAGTGATTATTTAAACATATACGATTAGGTGGACATTCACCATTATTTAGACATTGCGTATGGTAAATAGCACATTTTTCAGTTGCTGCTGTCATGCCATACATTTTGTGGCTTCCAAATAAAGGTCCTGATAATCCAGTTTTACGAGAACCATAGTGATCAACACTTTCAATTTTTTTACTGAAATAAATAAATAAATGTATATCAATTCAGCTGGATTAGACAAAATAAATTATGTTTAGAAATACGTTTGCCAATCTGTCCAATAGAAGTGATCATCGGATACTGCTAATCCAAATGGATAACTTAAATTTGCTGCAATAGTTCGAATATCCCGAGTTGGAGCATATACGCATTCAATTTTCTTCGTTCCTGCATCGGCAAAGCAAAGTTCACCAGTTTGATGTTTCACAGCTAGCGAATTCGGCAATTGAATATGTGGTGAGAGCAATAAAACATGACGATCTGTTCCATCTAGATTGGCCCATTCAATTTTTGGAGCATCTCGATTCCAATCCGACCAGTACAATTTACTGAAATACAAAAATAAATGTAATATTTATATTTTTAAATTACAAATTTATAATTTAAACTGTTACACCTTTGTACTGGGTCAACAGCTATTCCTCTGGGATTCACCAAATGTTTGTTAATTATAATAGCTCGCCTCGTTGAATTATCAATATCCGCTACTTCAATCGTATCTTTTAATGAATCGGTCCAGTATATCCTTCGTGATATCCAGTCGACTGTAATACCTTCAGGTGAATGCAAGTCCTCTGTGATGAATGGTTTCTTATCAGTTCCATCGTACTTAGCGCTCCATATACTTCTTGTAGTGATATCACTCCAATAAAATCGACCAGCTGCACAATCTTTATCAATTCCAATTGCCATTTGAGCTACTGTCAATGGTTGGCCTCGTTTTCCATTATATGGTACTTTGACAATTGCAACACCTTGGCTTATTAATAAAAAGCCGGAGTCTAGTTTTGGTATTTCCGCACAATAAGTTCCATTCCCCAAATAACCTTGATATACGGAAGAGCCATATATTAGTGCATTTTACATTTAAGTCGATTATAATGCTTTTCAATAATTTGTTTAAAATTGGAATACATATTTCTTGTTTGGTCAGGCGATGCCCATAGACCAATTGCAGAAGAGAGATACAGCAAGCCTGATGTAACAATAAGTTTTATCCCAAAAACAGTTATTTTCCCCCAGCAACGAGCAGTTTCATTTGAGAGAATACTTTCAATTAACGAGCTAAGGGTTCCATTACACTCATTAAATGATGGAGGACATTTGCATCCACAAATTGTTGTAGTGGTAGGAACAGAAGTTTCTACTTGAACACTTTGTGTTTTTGAATAAGGTGTATAGAATGATGGTAAATTAATTTCCCGTTTAATTGAAAGTTTTTTCTGGAAGGAATTATTATCTGCATTACGTGGAGTAAATAGTTTACGTGCGGCCGTGATCAATAGAGGAACTCCAATTACTTTAGACTGTTTAAAATTATCGTACAATAATGGATTTATTTTCGAAATTAATTTTAATGGAACTTTTAAATTTTGTAATAGCATCACTTTAATTAACCACTAGAAATTTTTAATGTTTTTTTGTTGAAATATAAAATTGAATTATGATAAAACAATACTGATTTAGTATATGCAATGCCTTCTACAGCCCCAACAAAATTTGAAATGTACAATTTAATGTTTTGAAATACGTACCTTCGTTACATACACATTGTAAGCCAGACACAGTTGAATGACATCTAGCATTACGATCACAAAGAGATGGAATATTCATGCAATTTTCTTCTGGTGTACAGATAAATCCATCACCATAAAATCCTGACTGACACACACATTCGAATATCAAAGGATTACTAATATAATGTAGAAAATTCGATTAAAATCACATTTTGCGTCTGACTCTACTGAGCTTACCGATAATTTTGCACGCAGTGTGCATTTAATCCACAATTGTTGCGAATATTACATTGCGGTGGAATTGATTTACAAGATGTAATACCATCTCCAATAAAACCATCTGGACAATGACAATATGACACAGCTTGTTCTTCGTCCCATTGGCATGAAGCATTTTCTACGCAAAATACCCCACCACATAGTCCAATTGGTACACAATTATCTTGAACATCTCGTTCATAACCTGCCTGACAGATACAAATACCATCATCACAATTAGAATTGAAACCACAATCATCATTAATATGACATTCTCGCGCTAAGTCGCAATGAAACCCATTTCCTTCATACCGTTCATTACATTTACAAAGTGATTTGCCCGAGGTTTCGTCATAAATGCAACTAGCATGTTCATGACAAATGTCGTCAAAAAGACACGATTTTTCTCTTTCAGCACAATTATAGCCATCCCCATCATATCCATCATTGCAAATGCATGTATACCGGGAGTCAATATAAGCACAGTCAGCGTTTGTATCACAAATATTTTCATAATAACACGATGTTTCATTGGTAAAGTTTACACTTTCATAGCCTCGTATAATACGGCACGTGCGACCGTTTGGATACTCTATTAGTTGATATCCCGTTGGGCAAGTGCATCCATTTTGAGAGCAAAATGGTGATAGTTCTTCCTCTAAAATAAACAAAAGCAGCTTCTTTACATTACAGATAATACAAACACCATATTCGACAGTTACCATCTAATTCTTCATTATAAATTAAAACACATTTGTTTCCATCCCACTCTTCATTTTGATTGCCACAATTGTAATCGCATGTTTCACCATTACCATTCCACCCATTACGACATTTGCATTCACCATCAATACAATCGGCAAAATCTGAACAACGTTTGCAATTTTCATGCTCATCTATTGGATCAAATCGATTATCTGGTACCTCGGAATGATAATACACATTATTTATATTAACATTATGAACCTTAACTCCACCTGGGTGTGGTGATTGGACAGGATTTCTTATTGGTTGTTCTGGTTCTTGGGTTGGTTGCTCAGGTTGATTACGTTCTCTTTCATGTTCAGATACTACTTGTTTGTGCTGCTGTTCATCTTCTCGATGTTCTGATTCATATTCATGGTGATAATGGTCACGTTCATCGTGGCCTGAATTTTGATTATATTCATGGTCTCGATGATCTCGTTCATCAGGCACATGCTCTGGATTTTCTGGTTGTACGTGTACGTGTTGTTCTTGTTCTGTGTGTTCCTGTGTTTGTCTTTCGTGCTCATCAGCTTCATGTGAGGCTGTATTGTGACCTGAATATTCGCCTTGCTTCGATTCTTCTCCATGTGGATTTTCTTCCACATCGGGTTCTTCATGAATTTCTCCTATATACCCATTTGATGATTGATCTAATTCGCAGGTATAACCATTGCCAATATATCCAGGACGGCATGTACAATCATAACCACCAGGGCGATTCAAACAGCTTGCTTTAGCGTGACATACATTTTGGCCATAACATTCGTCAATATCAACACAGTATTCAAGTCCATCTGCAGTCCTTTGCGCAGGTACAAATCCATGATGGCATATACATTGATATGAATCATCATACTCTTCATCGGGGACACAGATAGTATTAGGTCCACATGAATTATCTGAAGAGCATGGACTTAGCTTCTTTACGTCTCCGATTCGATTTAGCATACCAATTCTAAGAGCTTTTTCACTAGGCATATATACTAATGAAATTTTAGTAACTTTCTCTGTTAGAACTCCAAGTGCTGATAGGTCTGGGAAAGCATGAATACATGTTTCGAATTTGAACTATAGAAATAATTAAAATGTTAACATTTTACCAATAATATATTATTTATGTAAAATATAAAGAAAATACACTTACAGAATCGTTGATGGTTAATTCAAGTTTTTTTCCATCATCTAATTCTACGTGTCTGTAGGTTGTATGGTGAATTTCCTTTGATGAGTCTAAGTTGTATTCAATAAATATATTATGCATATGAACTTTTGCCCCATATGGAATTTCAGGTAAGTCTCCTTGAATTGAAACTTCTACATCTAATTGATCGTATACATTTAAGCCTGTAAAGTTTTGTACAACGTCCAATCTTTCACCAGAATCAAATGTAATAATCGAAGTTCGTACTAATGTGCCTCCAGTCAATTCGTATCCATTAATAGCATTTTCTATGGGTTTCGAGAATAGCCATCCAATAGTTTCACCCAATATTGAAAGTAGTTGACTATTGTATGAGATTGAATCGGGAAGTGATGTTATCGCCGTATATGATCTACCATCGTTTAATACCACATATGACTGAATTACTGCATTTATGTTCTCATTACCTATTCGCCCTTTTAATTTACCAGAGACACGAAGAGGATTATTTTTATGTAAACAACTAAATCCATTTCCATAATAACCATCGTTACATTTACAACAATAACCGGTTGATCGATCGAAACAATGGGCACGAGAATGGCATTTTGATCTTCCCCCGGTTGCACAAGTTAACGGTATATTTTCTTCTGTGAAATAACTAGCACTATCAGGTTCTTCAATAACACCATTAGAACCAACTAGTCCAACTCTGTATAAGTAGCTACCAGCCACTCCATGATTTGAAGAATCACTAAGATGACGTATGTTTTCTGTTCCCGATCCCTTAAGAGTAAAATATCTGCCGTCCTCTGACACAAAACCAGCTTGGGCCCGTACGTCCGGTAAACCAGATTCGCCCATATCACCTTGTATCCAATTTATTCCATTTTGGGGGTATAAAAATCGTACGTATGTCTCTTCATCGCCACAAATAACTACAACTTGAAATGTATTTAGTCGGTCATTATTATGGTTATAATGGCCAACATTACGCCATGTAGCCACAAATAATGCTTTAGCTTCAAAATCATGTGCTTCAACATAATTGTCGGTAATTAATTCGGATGCATTTGATATTAAATCTTTATCGTCGATCACCGTGTATTCAATTATTGTTGTTTCATTACTATCGGTTGTGTCAACATTACCGTAAAATGGGGCAATAGCAGGATTCTCTAGCGGGAACGGTACGTTCATATAATTTACAAATTCCGTTCGAAATGATAAAAGTCCATTCGTATTTACCTGTAATTGTAATATTAGAGAATAAACCAACAGAAATTTCTAAAATTAGAATACAGTAATAATATTGCAAATTCAAAAGTCATTTATTAAAATAATATTAACCTCTTTTCATAATTGATAAGAATATTATAAATGAGGAAGTAGTTTTTAAGTGTCTATTACGTCGAAGTCGATAATCTAAGTCCTCAGCATGTCGAATATTTGATTTACAATTACAGCTTAACGCAATAATGTGTGGCTGTATGTGTATTTATTTTTAAACTTTTTTCAAATAATTGTGTGAAAATCACAATTTGTATATATATATATATATATATATATATATATATATATATATATATATATATATATATATATATATTTATATATATATATATATATATATATATATATATATATATATATATATATATATATATATATATATATATATATATATAAAACAAAATCAAGTTTCTTATCCGTAAAAACGAAACTTTGTTGACCCTTTACCACTCATCACAAGACTTTGATAACGCTTCTCTCATTTGTATTTCATATTGTTGTTTTTCGTTAATTTTGAATGAATTCTATAATAATTAAATCTAAATCGATTTGTATCCAATCCCAAAATATCCACTAGTTAAGTGAAGCACTATATATCCTCAAGTAAGTGTTACCTAAGTTTGCGCAGAAAATCAAAATATGTTAACAGTGAACAGTATAATAGGCACGTGGCCATAATGTCTCCATAAATTAAAACGATACGTACATTAAGATTAAAGATCTTCAAAAGAAGGGATTTTATTTTTGGAACACTATACATATTGTGTTTGATATTTTTATTTAATGTAAGTGTAACGAAAGATTTATTGTACATTTTGTATATTTGTCAATATTATAATCAAGTATGCGAGAAGGACTTGATCGACTTAAATAGACCCTTTGATGTTTTAAGACTCTTTCTCTATATATACATTTATATTAGTTATTTAAGACACATTAAATAAAGTCATTTAAGATATTCAAAACATATGGATGCCACATGAATAATGTTGCAAGGTATGGTTTCAGAGTCATCAAGGTCATATTGACATTGCTTTTTTAAGATAATTATTTATTTTCAATACACTATGTTATTCGGAAAATATAACAGCAGCTGTTGCATATTAATTTCCACATTAGAAATTAGAAAAGTTTTATGTTATTTTAAAAGGAGAATGCAGTCAAAGAAATATATTTTTGATAATTTTGTATGTAACTAATAATTAGTATGTTCATTGTATTTATAGTTAACACATTTTAATGAGGTCGGTAAAAATAAATAAGATAGTATAGAACTAACTATAGATTAGGTTCAGTATCAATAAATTAAGTGATGAGTAATCAATTAATGTTATCAGTAAAGATTAATAATTTGTCAGTCTTGTTTAGATTTTCTATTGTATTAATTACAACTAAATATTTATGAAATAAATATATTGCATAACATAAAGCTATTTTATAGTAAAAAAAGAAATAAACAAATTGCAGAGTACATCTTAAAATTATGGCTTGGCACTATTATATCAGATAATTAGCTATTATAAAATAAGAACTATTATATAGAGATTGAAGACTGAAACTATTAATTCATATAACATGTTGTTGCACGTACAGGCTTAACAAAATCTGTTAAATTTTTGAGATGATCAAATTATCCTCTTATCAATTTAAACGCGTCTTATCAATTATTAAGCTTAAATGAGACAGTATACAACAATGCAAAAAATATATTGGGTAAGAGGTCAACTTACATAAACATGATCATAAGATTCACTGTACAAATGTATTGGCGTGGTTAATTTAATAAATTCATATTTTTCATCACCTATCGGCAATACCTCACTATTGCCATTATAGTATTTATATAAATCTTGTTCACTGATGCATAAACCAAAATTTATTAAATTACTTAATCCAATAATACAAAATATAAAAAAATTTCGACTAGACATTTTGATTATTTCATTTGATCTTATATATTATATTTTAAATATTCAAAAACAATTCACACACGATCGAGATTGTCTGTGATCGACTCACTTAACACACAAATATATAAGATTCACTAATAACGAATTTGTCATATAATTGAAACACAACCGATTACAACAAGCTCCCGAACTGAACTGAAATTGTTTGGTTCGTCGTATTTAAAAAAAAAGAATCTTATTATATATTTTCTTAATAATTTCAGAATCTCGAGCTACACGTTTCGGGTTATATGTCTTATTTGGTCGCTGATTTTTCTTTTACAATTTATTTTTTTGTCAACATTATAGTAAATAAATTTTAAAATATTTTTGGAACACATACATAAATTAAAAGATGAGTGCATATAGGAATCTAAAATGGTTGTCATCTTATAATAAAGTCTTAAGAATTGTGAAATGTAGTTTGTTATCAATAATATTTGTATCCTTTCTCAGTTTATTTTGAAATTTTTTGGATATGAGCAAAAAGCCCGTTTGATTACACCACTTTCATTCTTATAGAATTTTTCCCCAACGATTTATTTTGTTTTACAGATTACCTCATTTTACATTTTTTTCAATATTACAGCAATAGGACAACTATAAAATAAGATTCAGCTGGCTCTAAATAGGTGTATAATATAAATATTTTACATTTTGAATAAACAAATTTTAGTAACCAAATAAATAAAATTTTCCGGGTTTTCATAATACGGATATGATTATATCATGTATTGCTTTACTGCATTATGTTTACGATTTTCATTTCTTAAATGTGATATTTGCAAATCTAATTATAGATTGGAGAACATTAGACAATGTTTAGTATATTTTATGCAAATTAATTGCAACTAGCGCAGGATGTATAAAGATATGTTGCAGCTGGACGTACATTAATTTGTATATTTAGCCCATTGCATAATTTCAGTTTAATGTGCTTCTATTCCATGTGTAACAAAATGGAGAAAATTGGTCTTCTTATAAAGCCTATAATTAAATTCAATTTGTCTCAAAATTCTTACAAAATATCCGAAAATGATATAACAGAATAATAATGGGGTCAAAGTCACCACTGCTTTTCATCTCTATCTTACTTGAATTTTCGGGAGTTGTTCATCATTAAAATTAACAAGAATAAGAACAAAATATGCGTACAAAGATAATATAATATAAAGAAAGAACATTTGGCGATTGTATATTAACTGTTTTTTATATAAAGTTATAATGATGGAATTATTGATTAAGCAACTCGATCTTAAAAATTAATGTTTTATTGTTGCTTGTATATAGAATCAAATAATTAAGATGTGTTTATAAGATATGGAAATGTTGCAATATTATTACATATTTAAGAATATGAACTGATAATAATTATTATTAAGTATCTTAGCGTTAAAAATACATCATTTATTATTTTATCTTCAACATATCATTTAAAAATAATTTTAAGTATAATAAAGAAGAAAAATTCTTTCCCTTTAGACAACAGATTCACACACAACATACATGAAAAACAATGACTAATTGGAAACATATGTGACATAATTATTATGATCGGAAATTTTGTATTATGTATAGAATGAAAACCAGAATAATTTTCTATCACAAATTTTGATAAATGTATTGTAATATTACATACTCGTAAGCTTAAGAAATATTTATTTAGAGAGGCATATTGGTCCAAAACTTCCATGTCACCGGTTTTACATAGCTCGATTAAAATCAATAATTTCACGAAAACTATATCGATTTTTTCTAATTCAAGTTGTCGATTTTCCAAAATTTAGATGGTACCTATCGAAATCCCAGTTTTAAAAAGCCTGCCATTAGATCAAATCTGCTTTTAAAGCTCATGGTTCGTGAAAACTTGATTTTCAAAATCCCGTTTTTCAAACTTCTTAAGCCCTATTCTTGCAATCGATGGAAATTTCTCTACGTATCGTAACAATTTAAAATTTGGAAATTTCTCTCAATATGAATAGATGTTTTTCTCTAGGTGGAGTTCACGAACGAAAATGGATTTTCATGACTAATTCATGAAATATGTAAATAAATTAAAAAAAACTGAAATATATTTTTCAATCCAAAGTCTACAAGCATTCGGTTTTACATCCGGACTTATTATTTGGTTCAAATCATATCTAACAGATCGTCTGTAATATTTATCAATTGGAAATGAGAAATCAAACGTTATCAAAGGGATATCCGGTGTTCCTCAAGGATCACAATCATAATAATCAAGTTAATTAAACACTCAAATATTATAATATTTGCCGATGACGTAATAATTTTTCATATAGTGTTAAACATGAACTTGATGCTGAAAAACTGCAAGATGACCTCAATAGACTTAGTGAGTGGAGTATTCACAATTCATTCCACTTAAATAAGAGGAAATGTAAAATTATGTCGTTTCATCGTAAAAGAAACTTAATGTAAACATTAACGTTTATCATGAATTCCCTTTCTCATTAAGCACACTCCAAGTAGGTTTATGCTTATTCCTTTTTGAACAAGTATTATGTAGTATTTATATATAGGATGCTTTCGATTTATATAACCAGAATAAAAGAAACACTTTCTGTATGAGGTCACAGTTTTTTTTCTTTCATAAAGTTTTCACACTTCTTCTGAGTTGTAAATTGTTAGATCTGTGGCAAGTGAATATCATCAAGATATTCAACAGGTTATGGGCCGACTGTGTGAAAAATAAGAAATAAATTACAAAATTAAAGTAACAATACATAAGGAATAATGACGGACGTATTGCGACCAAAATTTGTTAAATTAAACGACAGCAATTATGTGAACTGGAAGTTTCGTATGGAATTGTTCTTCGAAAACAAAATTTGTGGAAAAGAGTGATTATTTGTGAAAAACCGGCAGCAAAAATGGATGCTATACCATTAATGAAATAATCAATAAAAAGGAAATCGACGATTGGGAAATATATGATGATGAGGCGAGAGGCACAATCGGTTTGTCGGTTGAAGACGATCAACTGGCACATATTCGTATGGCAGATACAGCAAGAACAACATGGGACGCGTTAAAAAATTACCATGAGAAAACTACGCTTGCTAACAAAGCTTACTTGGTGCGATCAATTTGTGCATTGAAACTCGATGAAGGTGGTGATGCGAAAGCACACATAAATTGGATGCAAGATTTATTCACGAAATTGAGCGATCTTGGTGAAGGTACATTGGCAACTTTGTTTGCAAAAATATTTTTACTCGGTAGTTTGCCAGAAAGTTACGATACAATGATTTCTGGACTTGGAGCGCGTGATGAAATAGATATCACACTTGATGTGGTGAAACAGCATGTGATTGCTGAATACGAGAGGCGTGCACAGAGAGATGGAACTTCAAGAGATTCAGTTATGAAAACAGTAGCAAAAGTTGGTGTTTGTTTTTTCTGCAAGAAACCCAATCATCAAAAGAAAGTTTGCCCAAAGTATAAGGAATGGCTTGCAAAAAGGAATAGCGGTAATACAGGCAAAAAGAACACTGATGGCAAATATGACGGATAAGCTGAATACAATTCAAAATTTGGATTTTATGTTTTCGATTGGTAAAATAAAAAGAAGGGATGGATCATCGACTCCGGAGCAACGAAACATGTTGTCAACAATAAAGATTTTTTCACTGAATTTGATGAATCTTATAAGAGTTCAGTCGAGCTGGCAAATGGTGAATCAATGAGCATTCATGGAATTGGTAGCGGAAATTTAAGTTTTTTAGACGAAAGTGGATGCATTCGTAAAGCAAAAACAACCAATGTTTTGTATGCACCAAAAATTGGTGGGGAATATACTTTCTGTCCGACGGTTGGTGGAAAATGGTCTTGAAGTTGGATTTAACGATCGAATTTGCGAAATAAGGTATAAAGGTCGACAAATCGGTGTAGCTGACACAGTTGGTGAATTGTATGTGTTGCGTCAACCAGATTCAGTTTGTGCGGTGTTAGCACACAATGACAAATGCATACATGAAAGGCATCGGAAAATGGGACATCGTGATCCAGCAGCGATTCGGAAAATGGCATTACAAGGTACAATTACTGAATTGGAAATTAATGAATGCGGAATCAAGGAAGCTTGTGATGTGTGCATGAAAAGAAAAATGACTCGGCCACCGTTTCCAAAGAAATCAGCGAATGTGTCATCAGCGGTATTGGATTTAATACATACGGACGTTTGCGGACCTATGCGTACAGCGAATCAGAGTGGAAAACGTTACTTGGTCACCTTCATTGATGATTACTCATGTTTTACATTCGTTGTTTTGTTAGCACACAAATCGGAGGTTGAAGGCACTATGAAACGATTTGTCGCATTGTGTGAAAAGAAGTTTGATCGAAAACCAAAAATAATGCGATCGGATCGGGGTGGTGAGTACACTTCAAAGGAATACACAAATTATTTAAAGTCCAAGGGTATTCAGATCCAGTTAACGGCAGCCGACTGTCCACAACAAAATGGTAAAGCTGAGCGGAAGAATCGCACTTTGATCGAAATGGCTCGTTGCTTGCTCATAGACGCGAAGTTACCAAACAGATTTTGGGGTGAGGCGATTGTAACAGCAAATTTCATTCAGAATCGAGTGATAACAAGAACAACGAACATGACACCATATGAACGGTGGAATGGCATAAAACCAGATACAAACAATTTTCACATATTTGGTTCTAAATGTTTTGACCATGTATCATCACCAAAAAGAGTAAAATTGAACCATGTGGCAAACGAAATGATTTATCTTGGACATGACGAGCATTCAAAAGCTTATCGTTGCTACAATTCTTCCACGAAGAAAGTAGTAGTCAGTCGAGATTTAAAGTATGTTTAATTTATTTCAATATCGGAGGCATCAAAAGAGATCAAATGGTTGCGGCAATTATTGGAAGAAATGCACGAACAATTTGACACACCAACATTGATATATGAGGACAACCAAGGGTGCATTGAACTGGTACGTGATCACAAATTCTCATACAAGATTAAGCACATTGACACGCGATACAAAATGATTTGTGATCTTGTGAGAAAGAGGGTCATCGAATGCGAATACTGCCCCACAGAAGAAATGGTTGCAGACTTATTGACAAAGCCATTATCTGCCATCAAACATGAGTATTTACGAAGAAAATGTAATTTGTATTAAACGAGGAGAAGGGTTGAATGTATGAACGAGACTTAAACATTAACGTTTATCATGAATTCCCTTTCTCATTAATCACACACCAAGTAGGTTTATGCTTATTCCTTTTTGAACAAGTATTCTGTAGTATTCATATATAGGATGCTTTTGATTTATATAACCAGAATAAAAGAAACACTTTCTGTATGAGGTCACTGTTTTCTTTCTTTCATAAAGTTTTCATGATCGAAATTGAAATTCGTCAACTAAATAGCAGTCGAATTTTGCCATGTGCTTTCGGAAAAATTCGATTTGATGTTTTTTTTAGTTTCATAATATGGCGGATTTTTTCGATAACATGTGCGTTCGGAAAAATACGCATCGAATTTTTTTTTTTAATTTCATAATGGGGCGAATTTTTTAGATATCGAAAAAATCCGATATCGAAAAATTTCATAATAAGGGCCAGAAGTTCCTAGAGTACGCGAGATTATTGATCTAGGAGTCACATTCGTTGAGAACGTTAGTTTCAACCGTCATATCGATAATTATATTGCTAAAGCTAATTCCATGTTTGGCTTTGTCAAGCAGTGGTCCGGGGAATTCATGGGTATACTAACTTTACGTACAGCATATTACGCTTTTGTAGGATCTCAAGTGGAATATGCGGTATCATTTGCAACTCCTTATTGTACACAAAAATATCCTAATATTCCTGTTGAACAAAACTGGCTGGAATTATGATTATAACTCGCTTATCTGCTTATTTTACAAGGTGCAAGGAATATCAAATGTGCACCCTGGAAAACTGACGTCTTCTTCTGGTTGCAGCTTTTATCGGAAACGTCCTTCTCGGCCATATTGATTCATGCTACATATTGGGAAACATCTCTATTAATGTTTCAAACAGGACTTTGCGTGAACATCAATATTTGGCGCTGGAACACCAGCCAACCAATTAATTAATAGATCAGTAAAATCATTCAATATTCGATTTTAATTTATCAAAAAACAGTTTCAAAAACTGTTGTAAATTTGTAAATAAATCTTTTGACAACTTCTAATCTGAAGAACATAACTTTTAATTTTTAAAATTTTGATTTTAAATTTAAACTAATATTTTTAATCTTGTGTAATAATCTAAATTTTGAACTGATTATTATTTTTGCATATGAAATCATATTTGTAATATAATAAAATATAAAATAAAATAATGTTTTACATCTAAATTGCAAACGATAACTACACCGTACGTCTTAATTTGTTTACACAAAATAAACATTTATGTTTTGATAAGACGAATCGTCCGTTATAGGAAGCCATACATTTATTTTAAACTATAATGGCCTTCGTGAGAAAATTCGAAAGGTTGCTCTGTGGATTAAAAATCCATTAATGAGAAATCCCTGTCACAAGAATCAAAATTTCAAATTGAATACAATTAACAAAGACTACATACCAGGACAGACAAAAGCACAGTCCTCCGTAATTATATGTAGTTTTAATTAAAGACAATTTAAAATTTTGTTTAAAAATGGTCATGAAATTCAAAAATCTTTTTCTCCGGCCAATACGAAATTATACTTAAATTTGGAGATTAATTTGAATTGTACCTAAATGTGGATTGCAATTTTTTCCTTGACTTTTAAATCAAATAATCTTTAAACATCTTTTAAGGAATGACCTTGAATGAATAAAAAACAGTTTAAAATTTAAATTATAAAAATTCTTTAGTTTATTTCCAAAGTAAAAAAATTATCGATTATATTATTCCAAATCTCAAAATTTTGTGAGGGTTTCTTGACTTCTTCTTTGTATTTAAAAGGATCGGAAATAATATATCTCATATCCATGGACTTTAAAGCTTTCTCTAAAATAAAATAATAATTTAGTTAGTTAACATTACATGTTAGTCTTAGCATTTTTATTACCGTGGGCGATTTTAAATGAAAACCAACTTTTATATTCCATCATCCAATCATAAATTAATTGCAGCCGCTGACTAATGGCAAAACCACCGACTAACATGACTTCTTTACAATAATTTAAGAAAAATATTTCATTTAACAATAATAGGCCAGATTTGACTATAAATGAGATAACACCATTTTCTATCAGTTTTGGATTATCAATCCAATGTTTTAAGCACAAATGAATTAATGTGACTGTTGCGATACAAAGACGATTATAGCAATTACATATATCATCACATTTTTCTGCTCGTCCCGTTGAGCCAATTATTTGTTGACTTGTCCAATGTAGTTTACATTGTAACGCGTACCGAAAAAATATTATGGTATTTATGGTTAATTTGATTAACGCATTAATTTGAAAATCCGGTAGAACTTCATACTGCGGAATAGCTACATCTAATAAAGCACTGTATATTTGTAAAATACACGAATCTGCTGAGAATTGTAATATTTTCAAAGTGTTATTTACAACAAAACTGCTAGATTCTCCACGATCACATAGTAATCCAAGGAATTTAGTCGACTTAATTTTTGCTAAGCTCGATGATAATTTTATTAGACTGTCAACATTGGGTCGACAGAATACAATTAATTTAAACAAATTTATAACAACATGGGTAAATTCATCATAAAATTGTTCATTATTTTCAAAGTGATCGATCAAACTATTTAAAATATATGAAATGGCTGTAATTATTCCTATGTGATCGTATAAATCACATGAGTAACTGATTTTTTCCAAAATATTATACAACATTTGTAAAATATTGGTACTTTTTAAAAAATTATATGAAAATTCTGGAGAATATTTACAAAGTATTGAAATACCAGATAAAATACGTCGGAAAATTAATTCCTTTTCATTTTCAATAAGGGCTTCGTTTGAATATATATTCAATTTTTTGTTTTGATATTTAAACTTTCTGTAGCTCTCAACCAGGAAGTTGTATTCAAATTTTGCATTATTTGAAATTTGCAGGTTATCCGTAAATTTTATAAATTTTAAATTCTTGGAATAGTTTAAGAAATATTTAAGTAATTTCGATATGATTACATCAACTTCTATGTAGTTAATTACAGCGGAATGTTCTTCGGTGGAAATTAAGAGCTTCGAAATCAGCGATTGTAAATAGTTTAAATAGTTTAAGAGAGTTATTTCTTCTTGGCTTCGCAAAACTGTCGATTCAGTTAAATTTGTTGGATTGTAGAAAAATTTTATATTTATATTAATCGGTTGTTTCTCATCTCCGGCTATGTCAATATTTGATGATCCATTCGTATAATTCGAAATCAAATCCATCAAGTGGGCATTTTCCAATTTTAATTCATTAATTTGTACATTTCCTTCATTAACTGTGGAATTTAAAATCGATTGACTTTCATTGAATTTTTTGGTTGATTTTAATGTTAAAATCTCGACACTTTTAAATTCTAATTCCGATTTTTGAGTTTTTATGATCTTTTCAAGTTCCTTATTTTTCTCGAGCCACTCTTTCTTCAAATTATCATTTTCACTCATTTTTTCCAATCGTAGCATATCATTTTGAGTTTTCAGCTGGTTTATTTCATACCGAAGTGTTGCGACCTCTCCTTCTTTAGTTTGCAATTTTTCACACAGGTCTGAACATTCTAATTTTAGCTTATCGTTATCTTTTCGTGAGTTTTCTAACGAGTTTAGTATCTTACCACTGGGTTTACTATTGTTAATATTATAATTTCTTGATGATGATGGTTCATTTACTCCTTGATATTCTGATAATAGAATATCTGAAGAGGGCATAGGCTTATTTGGAGTAAATTTCTTAAATTTCTCGGTATATTGTGGCTCGGTCGCCCAACTCGCTAATATTTTATCAACTATCGGTATATTGCGGTCCGGTTCATTATAATCCTTTTCCAGATTTTCAAGATCTGCAAATAGGTCTTCAGTTTCGAAATTGAACTGTTGTTGACGTTGTGTACTCGACTTAACATTACTAGTAGTAGCAAATCTATTATAGGTTACTTCTAAATGTGATGCATTAATTAATTTTTGTGATAAACCCTCTGCTTCAACTGCTTGTGATGCTAGCACAATGAATTCATCTCCATCGTCATCCCACATATTGTCCATCTCATTTTCACGAGATGGAGCAGCTAGCTGGACTGATGTGCTGGTTTCTAAAAATATTTATTACATTAATATTTAGAAATACAAATTATTGATGAATTCGTACTTATATTTGGTATAAATACTCCTTCATTTGTGGTTCGTGTTGAAGTTTGTAAAGTAATTTGGCAATTTCCATTTGCTGCACTAGATTCAGCTCTGGTCGTTTGACTAGACACAATATTAATATCTAACCTGGGCTTTTTAAAAACGACTGTTTGTTTAGGAACAAATGGTTTACTTGTTCGTTTAGACATTTTAACTGATCCGAATAAAAATACGCGCGACCGCGAACTACTTTTAAAATTAATCTTTGACGTTTATCCGAATACCCGAAATTAATTGTAGTAGTTTGTTTAGATTGAGTGCTTGGTGGGTCCCCCAATTCTTTTAAGTTCGTCCCTCTAAACATCAAAGATAATTCCAAAAATTATCTACATTACCGTACTATAAACGAATTCTTTTTTGTTCTTCTCTAATTGACGCTTGAAGGAGGATCACAATTGCACGTAGCGGAGCGATTTTATAAATATATACATGAATCGTAACTCGTAATTAACAAAATACACAAATCGAGTATGCTTAAGCAATATTATTATACATATATGTATATATATATATATATATATATATATATATATATATATATATATATATATATATATATATATATATATATATTTATTATACATATATGAAATCAAATTACACAACACATTTTAATGTATTTACATAACTAGTAAATCATCATGTTACTTTCATAAAAGTATGCTATACAAGTTTTATTTATTATAATTTACAAATTTGACAGTGAAATAAGTCATACGAAAAAATGCAAAATTCGTTCATGATGATTTATGTTGAAATTCCTAAATTCAGATATAAAGTTTATTTATGTAATGTAAAATTAAAGCAAGAAAACGTCATGTTGTGATTTCAAATTTGTTTTCCATATACACATGTCACAAACTTCAAATTTCCAATTCGGTTGTTATAAACATAATGTACATATATAGAACGTTATAATAATGGTGGCGTTATACGTGTTACGTGTATAATACACGTTAGTATTATATTTATGTACTAGATTTATTATTAATCAAAAGAAATCAATACCAACTTCATTTTGAAATGTCATTTGTTTGGTTTCATTTGTCATTTCATTTCTCAAACAAGGAAATATAATCACAAACGTCTTAAATTTAACTAATAGCTAATAGTTAAATAATTTTTATTTGTATGATCTATGTATGTTTTTACAAAATAATTAAACTGCATATTTATATAATTTTATTTTTTGGATGTAAATATTGATGTGCGTGTATAATTTAATTAAATTTAATAATTATTTAATAAAAAGATACAATGTTTGTAAATAAATAATATGTATAATCATTTTTATAATCGGTTAAAATCAATAATAAAATGTTTCATTTATATATAAATAATTAAGAAAAATATAAAAAATACAAATAATTTATTAATGTATAATTTTAAGTTGAGGTTATGTTTTAAAGTGAATAAATAATTTTTGGTTAAATTCTATTTTAAATTGGATGCAATATTAAAATACATTTGTTTTATAACTTTGTTAATATTCAATCACGACATTTTTGCTGAGCAAGAATACATAATTACATAAAATAATATCAAGGTAGCTATTTACATAATTACAATTTCTACTAACAAATAAACACGATAAAAATAATATTATGTTTCAATTTCTAACATATCATATTGTAAATACATAATAATAACAGTTTTTAATTTGGAAATGTTGGAATGAAAAATCGAAAGTATTTTATAATTAACATTTCAATGTCAGCTGTGTGAAGATTTGTCTGTCATTTTAATATAAAACAGGCACCTACCATTTGGACGGCTATTTACATGAGAGACTTGAATTGAAATATATATTCGTGATATATAATAATTGTTCCATATATTTATTTTCATATCAATTACAGGTTTCATCCATTTTATAAACTATAATTTACATACTTTCTTTTGTAATTTGTATAGTAAACTAGTATAAGGTTATTATATGGTGATATTTTCAAAAACAATAAACAAGGTCAACAGATGAGAAACCTAAATTTTCTAAAAGTATTCTAATGTATGTAGATAGTACACCGAAGAGTGAAATTACCTTACAAAATTCACCCAAGAAATGTACTGAAAAAGGCTCTTAAGGCTCAAAAATTGTTCAAAACTTTCAAGTGCAGTATTTTGCGCTGATAAGACTCGTAAAAAAATTAAAAATATATTTTTTAAAAATAAAGTAGGTGTGTCTGAATGGTTATTTATGTTACTGCTACTTATTATTCGTCTTATGTATTACATATATTATTCGCATATTTATTGACTTTCACACTAAATAAATTGCTTATTGGTACAGTTCAAAGTACAAAACACGAATAAGTAATATTTTCGTAGATTATTGTAAACTAGTCGAGCTTGTAGATAATTAATATTTTGGGGGACGATTAGTCAAATTTACGAAGGGCAGGCAAAATTTCCGGTAAATATATTTTATTTATTATTGTACTATTTTATCGTTGAAATTGAACCTAATTGTACTCGAAACTGATTAGAATAATTATTGAAACATTTAAGTATCTACATAAATGTATATGTATTTCAACAAACTAAATTATTCTTTTACATTTGACGTAGATATTCTATCTTAAGTAGCTATTAGTCGATTATATCATATTTTGAAAATACAGTTTTATACGAAATAAGAAGAAACAAGCCAACAAAAGCCAAGAACTTCTTCTTCTTGAAATGTATTTCTTTTTATTTTGTCAACAAGTGAAATACTTAGATCTTTTTTACTTTTCGCGTATGCGTCAAAATTTGTTTTGAATTAATAAATTATTAGTAGAGAAATTCTTATATCGATATCGTTACATATAATTTTTGTACATACTCTGTGTTTCTCACATTATATACAACCGTTTCTAATGTATACATATTATATATGTATATATATATATATATATATATATATATATATATATATATATATATATATATATATATATATATATATATATATATATATATATATATATATATATATATATATATATATATATATATATATATATATATATATATATATATATATATATATATATATATATATATATATATATATATATATATATATATATATATATATATATATATATATATATATATATATATATATATATATATATATATATATATATATATATATATATATATATGTATATATATATATATATATATATATATATATATATATATATATATATATATATATATATATATATATATATATATATATATATATATATATATATATGTATATATATATATATATATATATATATATATATATATATATATATATATATATATATATATATATATATATATATATATATATTGTGCAATGTGATTCCATTGGATTTAGAACTGACTGTGCGGCTTGTTCAAGCACTGTTAATAACAGACATTAGCATTTATTGATAGCCGCGTACATTTTTCATCTCACGTCACTGAATATTAAACTGCCACCAAACTCATTCGAACGAGTTGATTTAGTCGATTGCATGTGCATTAGTAACTAAAATGTTGGCTGGAATAAAATTTATTTTAGATAAACGCAATAATCAATTCTAATAAATAGAATTTTTTAAATATTTGAATCAATATGCAACATGATATAAAAACCTAAGACTATTTTATCTAAGTTCAATTCGTAAATCGATTAAATATTAATTTTTGGCTTAAACAGCATCGTAAAATCAGAGCCTAAACAAATGAAAATTCCAATTTATGCAAGCCTCAGGTTAATAAGCTCAATATGAAAGATATGTTTTTGGTTTATATAATTCAATAGCAACGCAAAAAGTTGGTTTTACCTTAAAATTGGATTAGGTGTACTCATAATTTAATAAAATGTTTGTTTATTTTCAGATCACACAAAATGCAGCAAACAGCAGCCACTCGTAAGGAAATGCGTCCTGTGCGCTATAACTATGCCGATTCATTTTGGTGTACATATATAATTTCAGTGTTTGCAGCTAATATAGCCGAATTAGGTACATATTGAAATAAAAATGAATTTTCCTTTTATATTTTAATAATATATCTTTTTTTAAATTAGTAGTAGTAGTTGCATAGATTTTTTTTTAAATCAAAATTCTTCTCTTTTGTAGTAACATACCCTCTTGATTTAACAAAAACACGTCTACAAATTCAAGGAGAGGCATACAATGTTAAATTAGTTGATGGGAAAGTACCATCAAAGGTACTTTACTTAACAAACAAATATCTGTATATTTATTAAATATTAAACTATTCTTAAGAAAGTTAATCATTTTTTTGTTTTGTGTATTCATAAAATTTGATCATTTTGCCGCGGAATCTATGTATTATTAAACATTTGTGGTTGGAGAATATCGTTGAAATGCTTGAAGTTTATTTGATTCGTTTGGGTACAATATTTTATGAGTACACATAATTAAGTATTTTTGTAATGAAATTCCTCTCACGGATTGATTAATAATTTAACCAACATAGCATAGATAACTGTAATATCATCAACCATGAACAAAAATGTTAGTGTTGCCAATGAAGTGACCGGTTTTTACTTATTGTTGGCTCGTCAATTCTCATTTAGCAAATGTCTCTCTCGGTGTTTTTTTTTCGGGCAATTGTTCGAGTTCCCGATAAGAATTAGTCGAATTTAGTAATAAAACTTAGTTCAAATGATGTCGAAAAGTTGATCAAAAGATTTTGAATTAGATTCGATAAATCTAAACGTCTTCTATATTTAACTTAATTTTAATTTATTTTAATGTGGTGCACTTAATCTGTACAACACTAGAACCTAGCGATTTTTTTGTGTGATCATTTTTAGTTAAATCAATTATTACCTCAGTCTGGAACAATGGTCCGTTTAAAAACACCAGTAATTTCAAGCAAATATTGAATCTATTTTCTATGGTACATAGTACGCGATATTTAAAATGAAATATTTTTAATTTTAAATATAAATAATTTAATAGTGCAGCTATTTGCCAAATCTGATGATCAATTGTTTGACCTTCAATTAAAATACAATTTTGTGTATTTGAAACGTAAATATGTATTGTTTAGTAACGCCAATCAATAAGGAATAATTTGGTTATTTTCTGACAACGCTAACAAAATCATTTCGCTTTATTGAATTTTTATGTGATTTTGAACTCCAACCTTGTAATTTAATCCATATTTTAAAATTAGTTATGTCAAATAATAACACCTTATTATTTCCAAATCATATTAATGGGGATTGATTGTGTTTTTCAATTTATTCCACTTACAATTTATTTGCAAAATAACACATTTATTCTTTTATTTTAGATACATTATCGTGGTATGTTAGCAACCGCGGCTGGAATTGTCAAAGAAGAAGGTACACTTAAATTATGGCAAGGTGTGACACCTGCATTGTATCGCCATGTGGTTTATAGGTAAGGTGGAAAAGTTCTATACACACTAGATTTTATTATACCGTAACGCATCTTTCGCATTTTAGTGGTGTACGCATTGTTGTTTATGATGGTATGAGAAAAAATTTACAAAATGGTACTGGTGTTAGTTTACCATTATATAAATCAGCTTTCTGTGGGGTTACTGCGGGCGCCCTAGCTCAGTGGATGGCATCACCAGCTGATTTAGTTAAAGTACAGGTGCAAATGGAAGGAAAAAGGCGATTAATGGGATTAAAACCAAGAGTACATAGTGCCGCTCATGCTTTACGAAAAATTGTGAGTCGCGGTGGAATTAAAGGCTTATGGAAGGGAAGTGTCCCTAATGTACAACGTGCTGCATTAGTAAATCTAGGTGATTTGACCACATATGATACCGTGAAACAGGCAATTATGCGGAAAACTGGGTTACCTGACAGCCATTTAGTTCACATTATGTCGTCTATCTGTGCTGGTTTAGTTGCTGCTACTATGGGCACTCCAGCTGATGTAATTAAAACCAGAGTAATGAATCAACCTACGGATTCAACTGGAAAGTAAGCAAATGATCTATAATATGTCCTGTAGAAAATTGATATACGACATTTTTTTTCAGAGGTGTCCTGTATAGAGGATCAGTTGATTGTCTTAGACAAACAGTAGCGAAGGAAGGATTCTTTGCTTTATATAAAGGATTTCTACCTGTCTGGATTCGAATGGCACCATGGTCATTAACATTTTGGTTATCATTTGAACATATTCGTAAATTGCTTGGAGCTTCGAACTACTAGTAATTAGGCACACTTAATTCTTTGATCGGTATACATTTTTAGGGGTAGTAATATAAAACGATTGACGATTATGAAAAACACAGAACTTGGAAAGACGTGTAAAGAAAAAATTCTTTACTACATATTTTGTAAAAACAGTTTAGCGGCAATCATACAATTCAAAATATCAACGAAAGTTTGATTTTTATGATAAGTCTGCAGTAGTAGTCTACAGTGGTGTAGAAATTCACTTGTAGTGTTTTATATATTGTAGCATAATAACCTGTTAGCTTAGTTAAAAATACAGATTGAACTGTATGAATAGTAATAATATACATATTCATGAAATGCTATAGATGTAAAAATTAAGTTTGTATGTGTATTGTGTACAAACAAAGTCGCACAAAAGATTCGCGCAACTTTCTGCAACTAAATCTGATCATGATAGAAAGGGAAATTGAAACCAATTTCAATTCTAGTATGTATATGTATTTTATTTTTAAGCAATAGTCATTAATTTAATTATTTTATAAGAAGAAATCGATAAAAAAAACTACATTTCGATTTCGGAAATGAAAGCTGTGATTTAATAAACAAACAAAACTATGGAAAAATAACGATTTTTTTTTTTATCCTGTTGTAGAGGTCGGAAGTCATTGTCTTATATGTTAAAATCAGGCCTTGTGATGGTAGCGACGCATGTATAAAAACATACAATCAAAGTTAACCATAAAAACCGGATAATGTCAAAACAATACCAAATCTTTCATTAAAGCACTCGGACATGAAACTTAGGAGCGGTACATGGAACGTGTTTATCGATGGAGCTCGTTGCTCTCTACGTAGCCCGATGAAGTAAAAGTGGAAACAATTGGTCCAACCCCATATACGTTGTCGGTAATTAATGTATATTGAAGTTAGTTAATCCCAAGGTCTTAAATACTCAATTGTACTAGATCACGAGGTTTAGTGTCGAATTGATATTTAATTTCTAGAACTGACAAAACGAAGACCGACATATCTGAAAGCAGGTCTGAACTCGCGACAGTAAATTGATTAATAATGCTGAGAATTGACTGAGAGAATCATATACTCAACCTCAACTTAGCTAGCATATTCTCCCCATACACTAAATAAGTTAAATTGAAATCATAAGAATGCACAAAACGCTTCAAGTGCAATGGTTTGTTCTTACTGCAGATTTGTAGGCTAACCGAGAGAATAGCCGATGTTTCAAAAGTACAACAATTCAGTAATGAGCGCAATACGACTGGTTTCATTAAAGAAATTAACGGGTCGCACAAAATTTTCAAACCCGAACCAACTGGCATTCGGCATGAGGTCCAGGATGCAAATCTTGGTGTTAACACCAAACATTTTAATACACTACTTAATGTTTAACCGTAGTAATTCACACAAGCTATGTAGAGAGTATAAAAAAATCTTAAACAAGGTTGGTATCGAAGCCGATGGAGTTGGATTGTTTGTATGATGTGGACAGGCAAATGGCAATGATTTTTAACGCCAGTAAATAAGTACTTTTTAACTGCTTGTTATTTGCATTCCGATCTTTTCATGTGATACATTTGATTTTATAAGTATCATGATCATTAATATTCCCTGAAGTTATATTCTTTTATAATAATAGCAATCATAATAATATGTCGAAAGCATAAACGTAAGTTTATTCTATAATATAAATTATACATAAAAGTAAAAAGATTTTTTTTTTAAATTTAAGTTTGAAAGATATAGAAAAAAATAAAAACAAAAATAGGTAAAAGCTTCTTAAATATCATAAAAAACAATATATTTTTAAAAATTTTAATTTTCTGTTAAAACATAAAAATCATTCAATTGGAAAAAGTAAATAAATAAGTAAAATTTATTATTAGTTATTCGTAAGAATTTTTGTTATCCTTTATTTACAATACATATACGGCTTATATTATGTACAACGAAAAGTTTAATCTTTTCATTAAATTTTAAACTAAAAACAAATAAATAAATAAGAAACGAAACAAACAAAAATAATAAAAAACACTTGTTGGTTTTAATTGAAAATTATTTTTTTAGGTAATACAAATATAATGTGTAGTATGTATGTACATAATTTATACAGGATATCTTCCAAATCAGCCGAGTTGAGAGGGCATCAAACTGAACAAAAAAATTATGTAGACTGTAGTTAGAGATACTGCCGTTGAGATAATCAAAGTTTTACCCAATACCTTCGCGGTAGATTTTGATTAATTATCGCTATAGTTAATTTTGTTCAATGTCTTTACACTTGTTTCATAAATTAATTCATCTAGAAACCAAACTTGAAAGAATACTTAAAGGTTAAGTGTCAAGGAACATGTTTATTTTGTTCCTAAAAACTTTACATTTGTTTGTTTTCTGTTACTCGAGACGAACTTAATTTTTTTTCACACTTAACATCAGATAAAAAAACAAAACTTTTTTTTTTGCAAACAATGAATTAAAATGTAATAACAGTTTTAAAAAACAAAACATTAGAATACAAGTAAAAAGTTTTCTATAAGCTTTTATATTATTCATTAAAAGAAATGCCTTTTTCTCTTCATTAAATGAATCACATAAAAATTGAATAAATAAATTACAAAAACTTGTTGCCTGTGTTTTAAGCTATTGTTCTTATTATAATTTATTTAAAATTATAGGAAACAAAAGAATTTTCAATAAAGTTTTAGTTTAAAAAACTTAAGTTTAATATTAAAAGCTTTGTTGTCAAAGTACAATTGTGTTCTCTGGTTTTGGTTTTTATTTGCATTGGTCCATCATACAAAGTTTTTGTTTGTAAATATTTTTGATTGTAAAGTTACTGTATATTAGAATAGTTATAGTGTTGTTGGTTCGATCCGGGCTTATATGCTCGCGTAAATTTAATAAATAAATCTTAAATCTACCGCTTATCTTCTAAGTATCAAGCTTTACTTATAACCATTAATCGATTTAATGTTAATATATAAATTAACAAATAATCCAATTTTTAACGTAAAGGTCTATGTGTTCCAAATTGTAATAATTGGCATTCTATTGCACCTACAACATTCATAAATATATACTTACCTAATTTTCTTATAAGTAACTGATATAAGAATACGTCTACTCGTTCGCACTGTATATACATAATTAACACAAACAAATTAAAATTAACTAAAAATTAGTTCCCCTCCTCCCCAAATTAATGTTCACCTAAAAAAAAAAACAAGCACATACGACTATGTTTGTACATATTATAAACATTTGTTTGTATTTCTGTATATATAAATTAGACGATACACACACCCAGAATCTAATTATTTTTATCTTCAAGTTAAAGAAATTGATAATACGAATTGTAATTCGTGTGGCGCTTATCAACGTACATAATTGATTTTTAATAAATAAATAATTTAAAAAAAATCTAAAATGGCAAAATTAATTAATAATTTTGATAATAATTTATTTGAATTAATCGATCGAAAAAAAATAATCGAGGTGATAAATTTAAACAAGTGCGGTAGTATAGAAGAACGGTCACGATTTTTGTGGGCATGGCCAACAGTGGAAGTGCTCGAATATTTAAAAAAATATTTTACACAAGTAAATATAAAAAAAATATTAAGTGTTGGCTGTGGTTCGGGTTTACTTGAATGGTTGTTACAGGAATATTGTGGTAATTTATAACAGTTCTACTATTTTATAGTGTCGTTAGTTATTGTTATAATATAAAATTATGATTGATATTTCCAGGTTTTGAGGTATATGGATTGGAATTGGATCAATCATGGTGGTCATCGCAATATGCACCTAAAAAATTCATTAATTTAAATTTTACGAATTGTGATAAATTAAACGAAAAAGTTTTAACAAATATTTGTAACGTTAAAAATTCTAATCAATTTGCTCTGCTATTTTGCTATTTCAATAGTGGAGTGGCATTTCGGAACTATATCAAAAATTATAATGGAAGTGTTGTTATTATTATCGGGCCGATAAAAGGAAGTTTTATTTATACAGATCCCGAACCTTTCCATCCATGTTTTAGCGAAAATCATCAAGAAAATGATAAATGGCAAATGATGGACGTTGTGCAAATTGATAAAAGTTGTAATTATATTTCGATATGGACGAATAAAATCGGTTGAAAATAAATAAAACAATGTGTTAATTTGTCGGCATCGGTGTACAGCAAGATTTATTATAAAATTGTCTCCTAAAAATAGTTGTACCTATGAAAATAATCGAACTTTGGCTTAAAACCAAAAAAAAAAAAAAAAATGTCTACAAGTACTTGAAAAAATTGCTGTCTCGTTTAAGATTAATGTTAGTAGATCAAATACATGTGTATATTTTTGGTGGTTAAATATTAAAATAGTTGTAATGTTTCGAATCTAAACGGAAGTTATTTTTATTCATTTTATATGGTATTTGAGGCCATAACAACTTGAGCTGCCAATGTAATTTTTATTATTAGACAAGTAGTTTCTAACAAAAATTCCTCTGCTACGCTCGACTAATGCTTTAGCTTAGAGTATATAGTATATGAAAGAATTTCAATGAAATTATTTATAAAATATTAGAAAAACCATTTTGTTATTTTGAACATATACTTATAAGATTATACTTCAGATGATTGAATTTGATGTGGCTCATCACTCATCAGTCATGTCCAAGACGATTCGAACAGCTCTAACGTATTTCAATCTAAATGCCTCAAACGATTATTTAAATAATAATTCTTGATACATAATAATCGTTATCTTCCACCAATGAATGTGAATGTTAATAGCGAAATTAAACCAATATCTTGTAGATGAAGTGAAACAAAAACATAAAAAAAAACACGTATTTGGTTTTTATTTCTTATTTGTGGTAATGTTGTTCGTTGAAGTAAAGTAAAAATAAAATGTTATTTTATAAATATTCTAATTAAAATCCATAAACAAGAAACCAACTAACTGAGCTAACATTGCAAACACTGTGTTCTACTTCCCAAAAACAAAGGCCACTAACAACAATATGTACACAAAAAAGAAAGAAACAATTATTCCATTATGTACTTAAATAAAGAGGAAACATAAAAGGAGTATGAAGAAAACAGCAAATAGGACACAGAGTATAAAAAAGCAAATATTCAAAGAATTTTCCGGATTTAATTTTCCAAAGCAAATACAATTTTTTATTTTTAATCTGAAAATTCTCGCATTTTTTTATGTTGATGCGAGGAAATACATACATACGTTAACAAAATTGTTGAAAACTAAATGAAAATTTGTATTAAGCTTGTACCAAATTCCAAATCAGAATGAACAAATACTGTCTTACATTATACAAATTACAAATGTGTAGTGATATTCTGGTTCTTGGTAGGTCTCTTTTTTCTAAACAATCTTATCTGAACAGAACAAAAGACGAAAGAGAAGTTTTCCAATTACATACTAATAGTTCCCATTTCCCATTATGATTATTTGTTTTTTTAGCAGTTTTACATACATTTACAATTAATTGGTATCTGCATAAGAAATGATAACACGGAAAGAGAAAAATCAAATGACTTAAATGTGAAACGTTAATGAAAATAATTAAAAATTATAATTATTTCACTTATGTATGTAAAATAGCGGCAGTAGTCAACTGATTGACCGAAAGCCAATGAATCGCTTAAGTAATCGATATTTCGATCGAGTTGTCTTTCAATCAGTTAGACTATGTAATCTATAATTTTTGAATAAAATATTTTCAAACATTTTATCTCATTTTCACGCTAATTTTATATGATTTAAGATTTTATTTTCAACTGCAAATGTTATCATTAATCACAAGTGTTATATAGCATTCATTACGAGATCGTAATTAGAGCCGCATTTTTCGCTAAAAGTGTTCAGTTTACAAAAAACAAAATAGAAATTATATTTTTGATGATGTGTCACGATATTTGAAAACGAGATAAAAAATAAAATTCAAGATTCTCGCATGTAGCACTAAGAGAAGCGCAGCTCAAAGCTATAATTCTTCTAGAACGTGTAACTATATGGGTGTCTCCATATTTTAGAAACAAAACTTATGATTTCCAAAAATCATTCATTGGAAAATAATAGTTTTCAATAAACACAATCGCAATGGGATAATAGATAGGAAGCGTAAGACATTTCTTAATGTTACTGTTTTAAGTAGACCAGAATTTTTAAATATGTACATTTAACTTTCATTCAATTTTCATAAAGACATAATCAAATAGAAATCAATAAATTTGTACTATAGATACTGTCTTATTTTTTGTGTAATTGTCTTTTTGATATCCCAGCGTTGTTTCTAGCTGCAATCGATATACAAAAACAATTTTCTTATTAAACTGTCTTGTCTTTTTAATTTGCAAAAAGCTCGTTTAAGAACAGAGAAATAAAAGAAAAACTCTTTTGTAGTATTTTCATTATCATTTAAAATTTTGTTTCGTTTTAATTAGGTTTTTGTCATAAGAATGTACTCATACCTTCTCGAGAGCAAAACTTAAAATGAAAATTAACGAAACTGGAAAACTTTTCATGGCAAAAATGATAGTGATAAACTCTTCTTCACATCAAACCATTATTATTAAAATTGGTTGGCACCCATGGGAATTCCGCACTCAATGCCTCAAAGGCCCATGGTGTACTTGATCTATAAGACAGAAGACTGCCATGTCCCGTAAGAATCTCTAGAAATATTCTTAACTTTTCAAAGTTAAAGCAGACTTAGTTGATCTCAAATTGGGTTCCTTAATGAAATGCTGGAGGTGTCAAGCCACTGAAACCTTAGGTGTTTCAAAGCGTAATGCTTTATAGTTTTCTTCCCGAAGTTGAAAGATGAAGGCGTCGCTGATTCATGACCAAACAAAGTTAATTGAGGAACGGCCTAATGTGACCGTTACTTTATTATTGGAACAAAGAAGATACATGAAATGTTTGCAGTCCTTGACGAGTTTGGAGCGACAGTCAAGGAATTTTTAAAAAGTTAAGTTACGGCTTTACTATCTGTACAGAGAGAGAAATGCTTTTGTCTTTAACTGCGAAATTCAAACTAACACTATCCCTCACTAACACTACGTGTCAGCGTTATTAAATCAGCCTAAAAAACAATACTACGCAAACCGAGACTACTGAACAATCTCAGATCAGACCAAAACCAGCATTGAGGTTAGAACGAGAGCCATCTGAAAAGAAGACTATGGGCTCATCTAACTTGGTGAGAAAATTCTGCTATATAGTAATTGAGGCAAGAAATAATGGTTCCCATAACAAGAAGTGTAGTCGAAAATATAGCCCCAGCAATGGCTTATCCCTTAGGAATTGGATAGATCAAATGTTTAGAGGCATGATCATGACAGCTCACCTGAGTGGGATGCGGGTAGACTGGAAGTCTTAGCTTATGATTACTGTCGTAGGAAAAAGGAAGAAGAAACAGTACTCTATACTTTCTTTTCACCTGTCCCCGTCTAAAAGTAGAATGAAGTTTATGAGAGCCCCCAATCTAGGTGACTTGATACGGATCTTGGTCAGACCAATGTCAGGGATATTCAATGCTTCGAGGAAAGCTCAGGATGGTTCGATGAATAGTGAAGAAGAAATCTTATATGTGATACAGCTACTGACCAGACTGTGACTATGCTAGTCCTTTGGGACAGTCACTCTGACCTAACGTAACCTAAGGTAACGACGTTATGAAGTCATTAAATTGATTGCAAGAATTATGTATATAAGTAATTTTTCGTTTTGTTATGTACACATATTGTTATCTTGATTGTTATCGTTGATATGTGATATTTTCACTAATTTGATTATTTCTTGGAAAAGGAAAAACTTTAGATTCTAGTTTTTCAATTGCTTCCATCTCTTTTGATACTTTATTGAAAGCTCATTCTAACAAGGATTTGTTAATTGACATGCTTTACTCGCATATAGCTTTTTTATTAAATCCACTAATCCGATTTTTTGTGCTTACATAGTATTGTGTCCTATATCAATATGACCGTGAAATACAAAATAGTTGTATCTTAATTGGAAAGGTAAAATCTATAATATATTTAATTTAAAAGTGAAAAGAATTTAATCTTAAATTTCAAAAGTCTCAATCCTTAACATACAACCTTACTACATACATATACACAATATAACAAACGAAATTATTGATTATTTTAAGGATAACAAAATATTTATTATATTATCTTGAATTTATTTAAGGAATTTAACAAACCGTTTATCTTCTATCCGTATATACTGTATATACATACTTTTGGGAAAGCAAAGCAAACAATGAGCGAAGGAAGAATGAACGACAGGGATATGTTGAATATTATATGAAAAGATGAATTAATTTTCTGTAACGAACCTTTTCCCCATTTGATGTTTGTTGTTGTTGTTGCCAAAAACGCTTTATTCTCTTATTTATCTTGACATGCCATATGGTTTGTAGTTTAATACATACTCTGTTTATCAGGTCAGATGAGTAAATGGGCTTGTTCATTCTTATAACCTTTATTGCAATTTTTTGGACATATTATTTATGGTAGGATTGTAATCTTTGGGGAATGATGAAGTTCAATGATTAGATAAGTTTATAATTAGACTTTAGGGGATGCAAATCTATATACTATTGTTAGTGTTGTGCGATATGTATCAACTACCCTTTTTCATGTATTTTCTATTTATAAAAACGTCTAACGCAGGAGGGTGAGATTGAAAATAAATCAATGTTTTTCATTTTTATTGTGACATATTTTCGTCTAATTTTTCTTTATTGTACAAAAAAATACGTGTCATAACACCGTTGAAATCTGCGTGATCTGAGACGACGAATATTCGGTATGGAATGGGAAATGTAAAGAATGACGAATGTAAAATAAATTTATTGAAAATAATTTTTAATGAATTTACCATAATTTTTCATTCAACCTGTATATAAATCTGTTTAGTTCAAATTTGATGATTTTAACACGGTTGTTGATTCCTTTATTTGCAAATCTACAGTAAATTCTGGACAATAAATCTGGTAGTTGAGAATACTATAAATAAAGATAAGAGATGCTACATCTTTCCGGTGTTCTAGACAGTCTAATCTTCTAACGGCATATTCTAAAATTAATCTCACAAAACCCATTGAAGTCTTTACAATTGCGCTTGATAAAACCAAGCATAACGCACGTAAGCCTTACTAATAATAGAATCAATTGCCACCCAAAGTTAAAGTCCGGTGTGAAGATGGCCCCAAATCAGACACCAAATAATGAAATATTGGACCGTGAATTGGAAAAAATGGTTGAATTTTATATTTATTCACGTTCAAAGATAGGTTGTTTTTAAGCCAACCATGAAGTACAATGCATTCAAGTCAATCTGAAGTCTCATACAGTCAGATAAGTTATCAATCGAAGCCATAATGTTGATGTCATCAGTATAAAACAGGCGATCAATCACGTCGTTAACATATATTGAAAAGAGTAATGGGCCAAGATGGCTACACTGGGGCATACCAGAAGTAATAAGGATTAAATTTGAAGTTGAGTCCTGAATTTTGACAAATTGCCGACGTTTGGATAAATTAGATTGTAACCAATTGATAGGTATGTGTTGACAGTTTAGTTTCTGTAATTTATTAATAAGAATTGAATGAATAGTCTATAATATACAAATGTCCATAAAATGATACCAAATTAGTAACGGTTAACCTTCTCGTACAAAATCTACGTTGCAAAGTTGAAACTACATTTTTCAGATGACAAAATAAACATTTTTTACTGCATAGCCTCAAAACGTTTACAATTGCAATCAATCTGACATCTTCTCCCAGCTTTAAAAATTGGATGGAATATAGGAAAGTTTCCATTGATCTGGAAAGACTCCTGATCGCATGTTTTCATTAAAAATGAATGTTCGTGGAACTACTAAACTATCAGCACAGTTTTTCAAAACGATAGGAGGAATACCATCAGGTTTAGCACCCTTATTAACGTCACGGCGAGATAAGTAACCGAAAACATCTTCTTTCGTAAATGAGAAATGATTAAATGGGTGACCATCAATAATTCTGAATCGAGTGTCATCTGAAATATGCGACGAGTGAAATGAATAAATTGCAAATATCATTAGGCTCACTAGCAAATTAGAATTCAAATTGTTCTCAAATTTTAGGATGTAATTATTGTAGCTTTGACTCCTTTCTATAGCTGCGTTAAAAGCAGAATAATATTGACTTCCACATAAACGAAACAGAGCGTGAAATTTATTACGGCGTTTCTCAGCTTCCGTATAATACGACGCTTATTTCTAACTAATAAAACATTCTTTGCAAGCCATTTATTGAGCCGTATAACTTTATCATTTAAAGCAGAAAAAGTTCAAGTCCGATTTGATTAACCAAGTACAATCAATACGTTTGAAATCAAAATTTCAAATATTATTTGAAAAAGCCGTCACGTGTGACACCACCAAAAAATCGATGAAGGTATAATAATGTCCATATAAAGTTCTAAATTGAAACCGAACGGTATATATACACAGCAACTAAATTTTATAGGAACAGTTCGAGATGGCACACTTTACCGCGATTAACATTCCTCTACCTTTAAGGTAGGTGTCAAAATTGTGCCTATCTTTCCTATGGACAACATTTATAGGTATCAGGAAAACATTCTTCAGAATAAAATCTGACAGTTAGCCAGGTTTCGCGGTTTTGTTGTTATACGCGGCCATCTCGTTGCCGACTGCTGTTGAACAAAGTATCACATTTTATATTATCCCTTTGAAGATGATCCAAATAATAATGCTACATAATTTAAAAATTAAATGTCACAAAGCATTAGGTTTCATTTTAAGCCAAAAAATTTTCTTTAAGTAGTCTATTGTTATGTTACCTCATTTTCCAGAATTTTTCAAGAATACATCAAAGGAAAATAAAGCAACAACATAATATTAAATGAGTAGGAAATTCGGAAAGTCAGAGAATCATTCGAAAAAGCGTATTAAAAATGTATCTTGAAATTTTCGGAGATGACTGTTAAAATTCTGGAATGTGTTTTAATGAATGAAAATGATTTTTCTAAATTATATTACAGTGATTACAATTTACAGTACTTTGTTACAATGCAAGCCATATAGCACCAAAAGGCTTGTACATATATGATTCGATAGAATTTTTGTTCGGCTTTTTTATAATGTTGTTTCTGAGTTAAGAATTTGGGAATACAGAACTGATAAATTTATCCTATAGGTAGGCTAAATCAGTTTATTTGTTCTTCTTTGTTCGCAAAATTCACGGTTTTCGTGAATATTCCGCCTTCGTTTAATAAAAGTAATGCGAGTCTCAATATCGATTACTCACTTACTATAGCGTGTAATCATAAGCCGTAATAATAACCCTAATTTATAAACCCTTCAATATTCAAAACATCATAAAAAATAGTTGAAAAACTCATTTTCTATCTCAAACCAAAATCACCACCGCCACCATCACCACCACCACCACATCTCTCGGCATATCTCGTAAACTGAAAGTTTATTCGCCAGATATATATGTATATGTATGTGCCACTTATAAAACAAAACAAAAAGGGTGAAAATTTAATAAACATTAAAATGGAAAAGGAAAATCAAAGTAGGATGGAGAACATAGAAAAGGAAAATTAAATTTTCGTTATCCCTTTTAACGTAAAAATTTAACGGAAAATCAATTTTTCATTTTCTTTCACATATTTTTAGTTGATATATTTGTTTCAGTTTAGTCCAATATTGTAAGAAAGTCCGTTATATATTGAGACTGCTCTGCCATATCATTTTCTCCGATATTGTCTTCCTTTTCATTTTGCTATAAAATTTCCCCTACTTTAACTATATCTATAGTAACATTCGTACGTTATAATACCTCAGAGGGGTATTTTTAATTTTTATATGTAATTGCAAATTATATGTCGATCATGTCGAACTAATATACGCGTTTTTAACAAGACTGGCCTGATACAACAAGATATACAGATATGGACTTTTCGCGAAGTATTTTATATAAATGCTAAGTAATTGAAAGTATCCGACAGTATATCAAAACTATAACTATACTATAATACAGCGCTGTCCAACTTCTATACGACTACAGGCCAAATTAATTTTTGGAAAATGTTCGGAGTATTAATAAACAGGTGATTGTTGCATTTTAAAAGGCTAGAATGGCTTTCACTATAATTAAATTATTTAAATATTTTATTTAAATTGCTTGTTTATTTTGTTATATATACAAACAATTTACTTCATATTGTGCTATGTAATTTAGCTAAGCGTTCATTTCGTGAGTATATTGCATATATACGTGGAATACTGTAACTCCGTTTAATCGATCAAATACATTTGTAAGTATACGGAAATAAAGGCAGCGACATCGCAGTTTTTGGCGTGCAACCAGAAAAATGTGATAGGAATGCGGACATACATATCAATGAAATTGCACAGTATCAGGCTGCGGAAGATACACAAGCAGCAATGAAACTGTATCGCGAATTCTTTCATTTCCTATGCATGAACAAAGTCCAGCTGTTGTTCACTTAGCAGTACATCTAAAAAATGGGAAAACATTGCTGTATTTAGAAGTGGAGAAAATCATTTGAACGACACAAACGAGAAGAGTGAGTCGACGGACAACTTGGAATATTCTGGGAAACTAACTGTACACGGTGCAACTTAATCAAAATGAATGCTCGTTTGATACACAATAGCGTTGTGAACCAAATTACAACACGGGTGATCTTTTGTCGTATATGTGCAATCAAATGTTCCTAAGTTAACGGTTGAGCAAAAAGGTATATTTACGATCAAATAATGTAAACTGGGAATAACGGGGAATTTTCTGATGCGCCAGGAGGAACTGTTAAAACGTTCCTAGTTAGATTAATGCTGGCGGCAATTCGATCCTTAAATGACATTACCTTAGTTTTTGCGTCGTCCGGAATAGCTGTGACATTACTACCAAATTGCCATTGAACATGCAATTCATTGAAACCCCTTTGTGCAACATTTTCAAAGCATTCGGCATGGGAAAAGTATTGCAGAAATGCAAACTTATTGTTTGAGATAGATGAACAATGGCGCACAAAAAAAACACTTGAGGCTCTCGATCGATCATTACAAGATTTGCTTGGAAACACCAGACCATTTGGGAACGCATTAATATTGCTATAGCTGGAGATTTCAGGCAAACATTACGTGTAATCTACAAATATGCGTGTCCAGCTGAATGTACAATTCGAACGGATATGACATTTCAATTTTTAAGAGATTGTCATTCCCATAAAGTTTTCTTGTTCTTCCTGGAGCTTTTAGATAAAATAATTCTGGGTTCTTGTGTATCGGTATAGGTTGGCAACTCTTCTTATTCAGCCACACTGGATGATTGAAATCTTGTACGGGAGATCTCAAATAATCAATGCTTATTACACTGAAAGAGAGACAAGTACAAGATTTAGCGAAATCTGAATTACAATTAATAATCTTTTGTGACGCACGACAAATTAAGACAATCAGACTATTTAGACTTTATCATTGTTGAATTAATGTATTGTACAGAAATTCAATTGAGGGTCAAAGATGACTTCCAAATTTCTAAATTTCGTTACTCGTGAATATCACCAATATGATATGGATGATATGATATTATAACTGTTTTTTCTGCAGAAACTTATAATCTTGCACAAAATATCTTCAAATTTATGCCGCTAATATGGCCCGCACAAATGAATTAAGCAGCTCTGATATTTTTTATAAATGCATTGATTATGTACATAGGATAGCGCATTGGTTAAAACGACATCTATGTGTGAACATACTGTGTACAAAATGTATATAAGTGATTTTCCGATTACTATTAACAACCTAGGAAACAATAGCAAAACTAAGATTGGTGTCGTCGTTATAAAGCCTTTTGGAGAGTTAATGCATTATATGGTTTTAGAACGCGATAAAATAGTTATAATGCATAATCGATTATTTTTAAATCTTGGCTAACTGTCATGAAACTTCATTATACTATCGTGCAACTATTTATTAATTTTAATGCCAACATTTTTAATTTAATTTTGATCTAATTCTGTACGACAACTACATATAAGATCTAATTTAATTAATTTAATAAAATGTCGTGTACGCATGGTCGATATTAAAACAAATTTAGTTTTGTATTCATAAAAATATATGTATTTGCCCCTCACAATAATCTACCGCCTATAAAAATTAACAAAATTTGTAAAACTTAAAACTATGTAACTAATTATAATTATGTAAATCACATCCATGTTTTAAATTTTAAAAAAATGTTTAAGAATAATTATGTATAAAATAAATCTCTTTTTATTCCTTATTCATTTCATCCACATATCCTACCGAATTTGAATCTTCAAAACGTTTATTATAATATTTCAATAGATCACCGATTAGTTTCCCTTCGATTTCGGGGGCATCTAAAGTTCCACCGAATTTCGGCCTTAAAATTGCTTTGGTCACATGTTGATGAAGTGAGTTCCAATCTTTGTTATGGAAATAGATCTGAAGACATAAAAATATGATTAATGTATTTGTGTTAAACAAGTCTACCAAAAATAAGAATACTTACTCGTTTACGTAGTTTCTCACGAATAAATGGTTTAAAAATAGTGAATAGCATATTGAACAAATATGAATTATTAACAATGTGTACAGCTTTTAAACGAAGTGCAATACAATCTTGTACCCAGTCTAAAATCATCATCGCCAACGATGGTGTGAATTGCATTATGTGTGTTAGTGATAAACCATCCATATTGAATATGACAATAACCCCGTTAATTTGAGTATTTACCTCGAGCATTGCTGCTTCCAAACACAACTGTATACTACGGAATATATCGTCGAGTGGGCATTTTGATGGTTTCCAGATTTCTATTGTACAAAATATATATATATATATAATTCATTAATGCATATAATTTTATATAATCTGTGATGACTATAAGACTTACTTCCTACATTTATTATAATTAATCGACGACCAAATTGATCACGTTCCGGTTGTAAATGCATTAATTCTTGTTCAAATACATGATAAACACTCTCAGGCATCAAATCTTTGCAAATTTTTTTGTGTTTTACACGAAATTTGTAGAAATTTTTAATCTGCAATATAAAATCGAATTCAGTTTAATGGACTGTATTGTAGGTACATGTACTAACTTTTTCAAAAGCACTTGTTGGATAAAATTTACATGGTCGCAAGAATTTTATTAAAAATTCATCATCGTTTATTGGGACGGTCAAACCAGGTTCATCTATAACAAAATAAACAATAAATAATTAATATACATAATTTATTAATGTCCTAACTATTTTAACAGAAATGCAAACTTATTGTTTGAGATAGATGAACAATGGCGCACAAAAAAAACACTTGAGGCTCTCGATCGATCATTACAAGATTTGCTTGGAAACACCAGACCATTTGGGAACGCATTAATATTGCTATAGCTGGAGATTTCAGGCAAACATTACGTGTAATCTACAAATATGCGTGTCCAGCTGAATGTACAATTCGAACGGATATGACATTTCAATTTTTAAGAGATTGTCATTCCCATAAAGTTTTCTTGTTCTTCCTGGAGCTTTTAGATAAAATAATTCTGGGTTCTTGTGTATCGGTATAGGTTGGCAACTCTTCTTATTCAGCCACACTGGATGATTGAAATCTTGTACGGGAGATCTCAAATAATCAATGCTTATTACACTGAAAGAGAGACAAGTACAAGATTTAGCGAAATCTGAATTACAATTAATAATCTTTTGTGACGCACGACAAATTAAGACAATCAGACTATTTAGACTTTATCATTGTTGAATTAATGTATTGTACAGAAATTCAATTGAGGGTCAAAGATGACTTCCAAATTTCTAAATTTCGTTACTCGTGAATATCACCAATATGATATGGATGATATGATATTATAACTGTTTTTTCTGCAGAAACTTATAATCTTGCACAAAATATCTTCAAATTTATGCCGCTAATATGGCCCGCACAAATGAATTAAGCAGCTCTGATATTTTTTATAAATGCATTGATTATGTACATAGGATAGCGCATTGGTTAAAACGACATCTATGTGTGAACATACTGTGTACAAAATGTATATAAGTGATTTTCCGATTACTATTAACAACCTAGGAAACAATAGCAAAACTAAGATTGGTGTCGTCGTTATAAAGCCTTTTGGAGAGTTAATGCATTATATGGTTTTAGAACGCGATAAAATAGTTATAATGCATAATCGATTATTTTTAAATCTTGGCTAACTGTCATGAAACTTCATTATACTATCGTGCAACTATTTATTAATTTTAATGCCAACATTTTTAATTTAATTTTGATCTAATTCTGTACGACAACTACATATAAGATCTAATTTAATTAATTTAATAAAATGTCGTGTACGCATGGTCGATATTAAAACAAATTTAGTTTTGTATTCATAAAAATATATGTATTTGCCCCTCACAATAATCTACCGCCTATAAAAATTAACAAAATTTGTAAAACTTAAAACTATGTAACTAATTATAATTATGTAAATCACATCCATGTTTTAAATTTTAAAAAAATGTTTAAGAATAATTATGTATAAAATAAATCTCTTTTTATTCCTTATTCATTTCATCCACATATCCTACCGAATTTGAATCTTCAAAACGTTTATTATAATATTTCAATAGATCACCGATTAGTTTCCCTTCGATTTCGGGGGCATCTAAAGTTCCACCGAATTTCGGCCTTAAAATTGCTTTGGTCACATGTTGATGAAGTGAGTTCCAATCTTTGTTATGGAAATAGATCTGAAGACATAAAAATATGATTAATGTATTTGTGTTAAACAAGTCTACCAAAAATAAGAATACTTACTCGTTTACGTAGTTTCTCACGAATAAATGGTTTAAAAATAGTGAATAGCATATTGAACAAATATGAATTATTAACAATGTGTACAGCTTTTAAACGAAGTGCAATACAATCTTGTACCCAGTCTAAAATCATCATCGCCAACGATGGTGTGAATTGCATTATGTGTGTTAGTGATAAACCATCCATATTGAATATGACAATAACCCCGTTAATTTGAGTATTTACCTCGAGCATTGCTGCTTCCAAACACAACTGTATACTACGGAATATATCGTCGAGTGGGCATTTTGATGGTTTCCAGATTTCTATTGTACAAAATATATATATATATATATAATTCATTAATGCATATAATTTTATATAATCTGTGATGACTATAAGACTTACTTCCTACATTTATTATAATTAATCGACGACCAAATTGATCACGTTCCGGTTGTAAATGCATTAATTCTTGTTCAAATACATGATAAACACTCTCAGGCATCAAATCTTTGCAAATTTTTTTGTGTTTTACACGAAATTTGTAGAAATTTTTAATCTGCAATATAAAATCGAATTCAGTTTAATGGACTGTATTGTAGGTACATGTACTAACTTTTTCAAAAGCACTTGTTGGATAAAATTTACATGGTCGCAAGAATTTTATTAAAAATTCATCATCGTTTATTGGGACGGTCAAACCAGGTTCATCTATAACAAAATAAACAATAAATAATTAATATACATAATTTATTAATGTCCTAACTATTTTTGTACAATGTCAAAACTGGTTTCTATATATATACTAACTAATTATTTCATTGCCATTCCATGACTAGGTAACTAGAAAATTATGGTATCATACGAGTATATAGAAATTAAAAATTACCAAACGGTACGTTTTATTGAATAACGATCGAATGATCGTTAAACTATATGCAAATTTGACCTTTACCTTTCCTATATATATCATTGAAAGAGGTAATGCATTCAAACCTATAAATAACGAATAAACGGCTTCTCTTATTTAACCTTGCCATATACAACTCGTATATGCATATATATGTGTACATATTGAGTTATGAATGAGGAAATTGTATACCAATCTGTGGAGATAAAAAACATTTTTAACAAGGTTGATTCATTACATATGTGTATTGGCATATAAATTTCCGGCAATATTTTAAGTGACATCTATTTATTTGCTGTATAGATCACGCCGCCATAATTCTGACCGCGACAATCCCACCTTGACATTAAATGACTGAATTTTTCATTTGGCGATCAAGCGAGCATGTTTCTAATTTCTTTAATTAATTATAAATATATTAATTAAGTAATGTTCAGTACTAATTATATATTAGAATGAAAATTCAATGACACAAACGCCATAACTATTTTGTGACGATTACACATTTTGAATATAATAAATTATAAAGACGCACCAAGGTAAGGAAAGTGGTTTCACTATATATTATAGTCAATTGAATTCAAATATATACTCTTTGTCCAGCGGATGTCAAATTAATAGTATGTGTGTGTGCGTGGGTATGTGCGTGTGTAATAATATAATGTAAAGCAATTACTGTAACAACATTTATAGGTTTTTTAGTTCTTAATAATATGTACAAGTTTTATTTGAGGTAAACTTGCAAAATGCGACACAAGGCCATTTTATACGCTTTGGTTTAAGTTTTAATTTCTTAGAAAAAATGGTCATTATATATTGACATAAACTAATAGTTTACGTAAGCCAAAGTTTTCATTTTGCCTATGCTTTTAAACTTTCTATTAGAGTCTAGAGTTTAGATACACTTATAAAATACCTATTATGTAAACAAAGGATTCACCAAATTTCATATAAAAGTCTATAAAAATATTTTTTTTTAATGGTTAGCACATGCATTATAATGAGTTTTAGATGAATGTCATTGTATCCATAGGTTGGACTTGAATCGTGTTTTCTGTAAAAAGCACTAGAAAAACACGAATGTGTCATTTTATTTTAACGGTCACGGCCGTACATCTCCGTTTACAAAGTCTATTTTTCAAGATCATAAATGTCTACACGTTAACGACACTAATTAAACTAAGGTAGATTAGATTTTAATTTGGAAGACTTTACATTTATTTAATAATTTCAAATTCTAGTCCCCAACATTTGAACTTTATTCAACATTCGAATTTTGAAGGTCTCATATATACAATTCAAAGTTACAAATTTGGGTTTGTTGATTAGTTTTTTGTCAACGATTTTCAAAGTATTTATTAGTGTCGCGTGATATTTTAAAGAAAATTTTTGAGACCTCTCAAGTCTAATGAATTTTTCAATTGGGAAATAGGGTCAGTTTTTAATTCAAACTTATCTGGTTGATTAGTTTCAACCTCCTAAATTTGTGTAACTTTATTTAAATTTTGGGATATGAAATTTAACCACAAGCAACTATGGGTGAGTGGCAGTATTCAAAATTCTGGAATTTTACATCGAAATGAAATTAATTAAAGTGAAATTAAATCGAAATATTTTAACTTAAGGGTTTTATGTGCGATAAAAATTGGAAGATCGTGTCGTAACGCGGTCTGTGTCAAAACTTCCCTCACCATCAGCGAATAAGATAAACTTCTGCTGAAACCACTCTATTACCGCCAGCCATCATATAGATAATATAACACCTAGCGCACATCAATATTGACGACATCAATTCCAACAACCGCAATTAACAATATCGACTTCAACAGCTTCGGGAGTTACAGATTCATCAACACTAGGAACGTTGTCAACATCAATTTCATCACCATCAACATCAGCAAAAGTAGACAACGACTATAACACCCAGAAGTTCGATATTTGTCAACAGAATTGACAAATCAGTTACTGATGAGTAATTTAAGGCTTTTGTTAGACGGAAATTTAAATTGATGAGGACGCATTTAAAATTGTAATGAAACCCGTAAACTTGCCATCTGGTTTATTCGTACAGGAATCCGAATTTAAAATAAATTCTTTTTTTACGAAATACCAAGATCACAAGACCAACTTAAATTGACCATTTCCGGGTGATATCCAATACATAGTTCATCAGTGTTATTAAACCTATTGGAAAACCATCCGGAAAGATAATCAAGAATGCTGCACTAACTAAAAAATCACGTAAGAAACCAGTTAGAGCTCAATTTATTTTCAAAATGTAAACACTACTTACAACTTTATCCTACAAACAAATTATCTAATTTAAGTAATCTATGAAAGCTCACTAATTCCGTAAAATCACCGATATAAAACCGGATGTTCTGGAGATTACTGATTTAGGCGTATTTTTCATCCAAAAACGTTAATTTCAACCGACATATTGTTATTTGTATTGTTAAAGGAAACGCTATGTTTGGCTTTATAAAACGTTATATGGACTGGGGAATTTAAGGATAAGTAAACTTTATTTTTACTGTATTTTGCTTAAGTGGGATACGGTGTGATGGTCTGGAGCCCTTACTGCGATGTGCACTTCAAAAGAAGCGAAAGAATTCAATAAAAGTTTTGATATTCCTGTTGCACAAAACTGATTAGGATTACTACCTATATCACCTCTATTTGAGACTAGATGCCAGCATTTATAGAAGCTGCATTTGTTGGTAACGTCTTTCTCGGTCTCATTGACTCAGCTTATATTTGGAAAATACATATTTCAATTCATATTCCAATGAATGGAAATATGTATTTTCGATGTTGCTTAGAAACATATCTTAATACTTTAAAATAGTCTGAGCTAGGGAAATTTGAAATTCTTCATAAAACTGATATTCTAAATTGTAGACGATTAATACACAATTGTTGTTTAATTGAAATTATATTTGTTTTCAAATGGAGTTGAATATCTTGATGATATTCACTTGCCACAGATCTAACAATTTACAACTCAGAAGAAGTGGGAAAACTTTATGAAAAGAAAAAAAACAGTGACCTCATACAGAAAGTGTTTCTTTTATTCTGGTTATATAAATCAAAAGCATCCTATATATAAATACTACAGAATACTTGTTCAAAAAAGAATAAGCATAAACCTACTTGGTGTGTGCTTAATGAGAAAGGGAATTCATGATAAACGTTAATGTTTAAGTCTCGTTCATATTACTCTAAAGCCGCCTCGGCGGCCCTCCTGCTCAAAATGGAATCTGAGTCCATTGATGTTGTTCTGGTTCAGGAACCTTGGGTCAATGGTGACCGGGTGCTGGGCCTCAGAACTTCCAAATATAAAATACTACATGCGAAGAATGAAGGTAAGATACGTTCCTGCATTCTCGCTAGAAATAATCTGAATATTTTTATACTACTTAATTACAGCAACGCTGATGTAGTGGTGGCTAGCATCGAGATGGATGGGCAAAATCTCTGGCTAATATCGGCCTACCTACCGTACGAGGAGGAAAACATACCACCAGGTAGGTTGGTTAGTGCAATAATGGAGGCTCAAAAACGAAAAGTAGGAGTCATCATGGGCAGTGATGCTAATGCGCATCACTCAATCTGGGGAAGTACAAATATCAACAGGCGAGGTGAGTTACTCCTTGATTTTATTTTAAGTACTAACCTAAATATATGTAATATCGGGTGCAAGCCAACCTTTATTACTAAAAATAGACAAGAAGTGCTCGATATCACACTTGCCTCGGATTTTATTAAGGAGAGGGTATTGAACTGGAAAGTGTCCGAAGACCATTCCTTTTCTGACCATTGTTATCTCCAATACGAAGTGGATACAAAACCCACTAGCAAACCACCCTTCAGGAATAGGAGGAAAACTGATTGGGATTGTTTCAGAACCATTCTGGGTAACTTACTACCGATATCGGTTCCAAAACCTCCTGCATCTACACAGGAGCTTGATGCTCTAGAAGCCAAGCTATCTGATGCTTTTAACAAGGCCATGTTAGGTGCATGTCCTATCAGTAGACCCTTGGGTAAATCTCGGCCACCCTGGTGGTCGAAGGAACTCCAAGGTACTCGTATGAAATGCAGGAGACTGTTCAAGAAAGCGAAGAACACAAATGCTGCTGCAGACTGGGACTGTTACAAGGAAGTCCTCAAAACCTATAAGCACGAGCTGAGAGCAGCCAAAACGAGGGCTTGGAAATTCTACTGTGGCAATATACAGGAGTCCTCGAAGGCGGCCAGGCTACGCAAAGTACTTTGTTCTAGTCCTTCCATCCCGAGTTATCTACAACGACCGGATGGTTCATGGACCACATGTAGTGAGGAATCCCTGGAGCTATTACTAGAAACGTACTTCCCGGAGTGCTCGGTACTAGCTCCGGAGGGACCCATGATAAATAGGGGTGTAAACTCCGTAAGCCATATAGTAAGCAGGCGGAATATCCTATGGGCAATAAACAGCTTTAAGCCATACAAGTCGGCAGGGCCTGATAGCATTATCCCTGCGGATATCCAGCGAACTATTGACTTAACCCTGCCCTGGCTGGAAGTTATCTTCAAAGGCAGCCTGGAACTCTGTCACATTCCTAGGAAGTGGACTGAAATAAAAGTAATATTTATACCTAAGGCGGGAAAAAGCTCTCACTGCTATCCCAAAGACTTTAGGCCTATGCGCTTATCTTCTTTTCTGTTGAAAACACTGGAAAGACTAATAGAGGCTCACATTAGAGGCTCAATCAAGCCGGGCGAGCTGTCGGAATCTCAACACGCATACCGTAAGGGACGATCGGTGGAAACAGCTCTCCACTCCCTTATTGGCCCGATTGAGAAATCACTTGAATATAAAGAATATTCAATGGTAACCTTCTTGGATATAGAGGGGGCCTTTAGCAACGTCAGACCGGGGGCAATCACTGGGGCCCGTTGCGTGTCTGGGGGTAGACGGGTCACTCAGAGGCTGGATAGATCATATGCTTAGAGGCAGGATCGTGACAGCTTATCTGGGTGGGACGTCTGCCGCCAGATACGTGAGCAGAGGGACACCTCAAGGTGGGGTTTTATCCCCCCTTCTTTGGAACTTGGTCATAAATGACCTGTTACTAAACCTGGAAGGGCAAGGCTTCAAGGTGGTTGCTTACGCGGATGACGTTGCTATTGCGGTCTTCGGTAAATATCCTAGTACGCTGAGTGAGCGCATGCAGTGCGCGCTTGGCTACCTCTCTGAGTGGGCACGCGGCTGCGGACTGAACGCAAACCCACAGAAAACAGAGCTGGTCCTCTTTACCAGGAAGCACAAGCTTCCTCAGTGTGGCCCGCCAACATTAAATGGTACTCGCTTGATCTTTACGGATAGAGCAAAATACCTCGGACTTCTTTTGGATAGCAAGCTAAGCTGGAAACCAAACATCGTAGAGAGTGTAAAGAAAGCTACTATAGCGCTCTACTCCTGCAAAAATGCCATTGGAAAGAGATGGGGTATGGAGCCCCACATAGTACACTGGCTCTATGTTTCAGTGGTCAAACCTATACTGCTGTATGGGGTTGTCGTCTGGTGGCCAGCGTTAAAAATTAAGGCCAACCTTAAACTATTGATGAAAGTCCAAAGAACGGCCTGCTTGTGTATAAGTGGGGCTCTCAGGAGCACACCTACTCAAGCTCTGGAGATTCTCTTTCATCTTACTCCATTGGATATTGCGGCCGAGCAGCTTGCATCTTGCACAGCCATTCGGCTCAAATCCATATCTATGTGGACCTGTAACAATGCAGGGCACTCGTCTATCCTATAATGCAACAGGGGTATTCCGGAAGCTACCGACTACGCTATTCCCTTGCCATCTGCTGAGGTGAGATTCCAAACTGAGTTTCACACCAGAGAGGACTGGGTGAACGAAACGGTTATGGACAATGAGGCGCTAAGCTTCTTCACGGATGGCTCAAAAAGGGATAAAGGGGTTGGCTGCGGGGTACTCTGTGAGGCACTAGGGGTTAACCTCTCTTTTCGTCTTCCCGACTTTTGCAGCGGTTTTCAAGCAGAACTGATCGCGATAATGGAAGTCATGGACTGGTTGAAGTATAATGTAATATCTACGAGGGATATTCACATTTTTACGGACAGCATGGCTGCTATTAAAACGCTACAATCATACTCCGTGACGTCGAAAGTAGCCCAGAACTGTCTGGCATCTTTAAATGAGATGGCTGATCAGTTCAACATCCGCTTGACGTGGGTGCCAGGGCATTTCAATATCGCAGGGAATGTAAAGGCAGATGAGTTGGCCCGCAAGGGTACAGCACGCCTAATAACCCAAAGCAGGCGGGATATAAAGATACCGCTTGCTTCATGTAAACTGTTGCTTCTTTAAGAAGCTATAAAAGAAACGAACGTCAGATGGTCTAACGCCAGTTCGTGTGTAATAACCAGGCAGATCTGGCCTGGTCTTGACCGGTCTAGATCAGACCAACTGATATCGCTTCGACGACACCATATTGGTATGGTCGTGGGAGCTATAACGGGACATTGTCTCATTGGGATACATGCGCGCAGACTGGGTGTCCCAGCCTACGATTTCTGCCGCAGCTGTGGTGATGAGGAGGAGAAGGAAAATGTGCTCCATCTGCTCTGCACCTGTCCTGGTCTAGCGTACAGCAGAACAAAATTTATGGGGACTTCCCCTTTGAACGACCTCACGGATCTTAGTAAGATCGGGATCCGGGACTTTAAACGCTTCTTGGTAAGCTCACGATGGTTCAGCGAGTGAAGAGGAGAAAACTCGAATGTGGTACAGCTACGGACCAATTTTGTGTCTATGCTAGTCCTTTAGGACGGCCACCATAACCTAACCTAACCTAACCTAAGTCTCGTTCATACATTCAACATAATTTTTGTAAAACCAGACTTTGTAATTCTTCATAGCTATAGAAATTACAAATTTTATAAATTTTTGAAAAACCTGGAATTCCCAAATTTAAAAAAATTCCTATTGCTTTAAAATTCTTAAGGGTGATAAATTCTTATAAATTCTGATACCAAAATTTATGAATTACGCTGTTAACCACTATGCGGCTCCCAATTGGGCAACTAATTTAGCCTCCTCACGTCACGAGGTTACCTTTCGTTTAAGATTTTACATATCAAAACATAAATAATAGAATCATAATTTATTTAATCGATACTATGTAAGTATAGTGTTATCTATTAATGGCTGAATAATCTAATCAATGATTTAGTCGAAAATTTGTACACACCAGACGCGGTATGTCAAAACCCAAACAATCCACACTGCCAAAGGCACACATCCATACACATCAAGCCACACCATATAATGTCAGTATTTTTAGGTTATGTTCTGCGGTGATGGACGAATTTTTTTGGCCGCTTGGTGTGAAACATAATTTCGCGGCGATGGATTGAACTTCATTCGATATATTTTCTTATAATTGTAATTTTTCTACTAAAACTGTAAAATTTGGTAATGTTTTTAAACATAAATGCTCTATGTTTGTTCTTACTATAGATAAGTATTAACACATAAGTAAATTAATGTATATTTGACGCCCGCCATCGACACTTGGTGTGTCTATAATCCTTATACTGCTTCAATACACAATCATGTGAATCGCGTTTCCAATTAATTTAGTCTAGTTTTAAAACATAATTCTCAATTCTTATATATATACTTTGTCCGTTCCGAATTGAATTTTAAGTTCAATTTTTTATATTTCTTCAAAATGTAATTATTTTTTGTTAGCACCCAATGTTTGAAGGTCAACCATTTTAGAAATCATCCAACTGTACAACAATTTTGGACATATGGACCCAATTTAAATAGATACGTACATCGTATTGTATACATATGTAGATAGATATCATCTCTATAATTTTAATATTGTATTAGTATAATAGTTTATGTAATTTATTTACCATAAAATTAAATTGTTTTGATTTGTTTATAATTGATATTCATATACGTTATTTGTTGTGAGTTAAAAACACGTTGATTAAACCGCAAGTTCGCAAGCTTGACTCATCATCCATAATAAAATGACAGTTTTATAAATTTTTTGAAAACAAAAAATAGTAGGTAGGTAGGTAATAACAAGTACATTAATTATACATACATACATAAATGTATGTGCAATTAATATTTTATTTTATAATACTTGTCCTTGGATCAATTGTTTTATTTATTTTCACAATAATTTATTTTATTTCATTATTCGAATACGTGTTTTGTATATTATCTGTGATATTTACTTAGCCCATACTCTATATCTACTCTACTCCACTATTACATATTTATTATTAAAGCCATAATTATACATTGAATTAATATTTAATTTATTATTTTATCTAAGTCCACGTTTTGCTAAAATATAATATTTTAAGTAAGTACATTTAGTTTAGTTATCAGTAGGCCGCATAATCCGATGTTATTAACTCGAACATTGATTTTTCCCCGATATACATGCATACATACATATGTACATATATACAAACAAAATTCATCACCGCCTTCTATATGTTACAGAGAATAAGACAAAACAAAAATATAAGATGATGGATTCTTATTTTGTGTGTGTGTGTAACTGTATACCTATATAATACTGACATGTACTGTAAACTGTTCCGGTTTGTGATGTAACATATAATTTTAATATTTCCAATGATCACATTTACATATTTAAATATATAATGCATACATATTGTGTACATCACTACATACCTCAAATTGTACATAGCTAAAATAACAACCAGTCTAGTGATTTTATGCCAAGTTGAACAACACAATCGCGTGTGTAATTGATCAAATGAGAAAGATACACTTTGGAATTGACGTTATAATTGAGCATACATTACGGAATTCGTGTGTAATTTTGGTTAATATTTCATATACATATATGTGTGTGCATACATGATTTGCGTTTTGAGTACGTATAATTTATATACATATTTATACTTTATCGATGATACATACAGATATTTTCAAGATCAGATGGAAACACAGTAAAATCATTGTTATTCGAAATTCTTTTAATCTAAATATTTGTGATAATTTATTAAACTAACTGAAAATACATTTGTCAAGCCCATATTTGTACATATTTACTCGTTTTGGGAATTCCCCATATAGAATACATTTCGTTTAGTTTTGCAATAAATTTGTTTTGCATCTAATAAAATGCAGGAGATACAAAGATACTTGAAGATGAAGTTGAAGCTATTAAAACAAAGGAGAACACTATGCTACTTCTAATGAACTAACTCAAGAAACAGATACGTGGACAATACCAATTAAGTCAAGGTTATGAAAAAGATCTAAGCTTTTGCCACAATGCACATAATGTCAAGCATATGGGCACACACAAAAATACTGTGACAAGGTAGCCAGATCAGATATGATAAAGATTGGGCAAAATCTACAATCTCATCCTAAGTGTGTACACGCAGTGATCAAGGCCGGATCATATGCCCCAATAAGGAACCCAGGCTACAAAGCCTTTATTTTACTGTAGGGTCCTTGGAACAAAAATCGAATCATTTATCCAGTTTTAAATACTTTTGAATATTTTTATTTGAATACGAAACGAGCATTTACATTTTTCAAATGTGGTGCTCAAATGCTCTCTTATAGGGTATGACAAGTTCTAAATTCAAATTATCACAACTACAGTATGAAATATCATAGAGGCATTGAGAATTCAACCTACGTATTGAATTTATATATAAAGCGTTCAAAACCTCGTCAATTAAAAAAAATTTCCAAATTCCGGAAAAACTAAATAAAATCCAGCATTTTCAAAATTGATTTTCAATATATAGATTATTTTAATTTTATTGATTCAATCGATCCTTCAAGAAAAAACCGTACGCACAAAAATATTTGGTATTTTTGTAAATTTCATTTCGAATTTTGAAATTTCGAAAATACGAAATCAACTTTGACGTTTAAAATTCTGAATTTTAGTTTTTTATTTTTTGAATTTAATTTAATACGGTTTTGAAAAATTAAAAATTCTTGAGATTAAATTTTAAAATTTGTATTCAATTCTGAAGATAAAACTTAAAATTCGAATTGTTAAATTTTAAAAATTTAAATATTAAACTGCATGAAAAACTCAAAATTTTAAATTTTAAATTGAAAATTAAGTTAATTTATAGAAATTATGCTATTACTCGGATTATGCACAATTTATGTCCCGAACATCGTTCATGTCACTACAGACTACTACTAAACTATAAAATGACTAACAATCTTTGAATTATATGCTGGAATGTCAGTCAACTGTTGCAAATAGAATTGTATATGGTCCTGAGTCTTGGACAAACAATAATTATAAGTGAAAATATCATACTGAGAGAAACCAACGCATTTTTAGTAAATATTCACTCTATAATTGGGAAGGGTTTAAATAATCCTTATAGAAGGAAAATTAGCTTAATAGTTCCACTAAGGAAGATGGTTAAAAAGAGAATGGAGTGAAACAACTGCCCAAGGGAAATTAGAGAACTTCTGGCCGAAAAAACGGGCAAGAAGAATATGTATTGCACCATGGGATTATATAAATAATTTCTCTTTGGAGAGCAACCACAAGTAATAAATGACCAATATTGCAGATGACTCTCATCAGTACAGCAGGTGAAAATGGGCCAGAAATAGTGAATACAAAGCTGGAATATCTGCTGAATATTTCGCAAAAATATCCTAACCAATAACAATAGCTGACTAAATAAAGTCATAGAAACCTCTTGACCATATTGTTTGGATTTTTTTGCACTGGTTTGCACTATCTTTTAATTATCTGTAAACTGTAATTTAACTTCAAAACTTATATGAAGCAATTTAAAAATTCTTTATTCTTTATGTCCTTGAAGCAACTTAAATTTTGCGATTTCAGCAAAAAGGTTGATTTTGACCAAATCGATCCATGTTCGCGTATTGCATTGAAAAATGTAACCAAATATGCCAATAATTTATAAATGTTTCTTAACTATGGTGAGTTGGCGACATGTTCTGTTACCATATTTTCGATATCCAATGGACGTTTCTTTTTCTTTTTAATTTCTATTGTGATCAGTGATCACAGACTGCTCGATTCTAGTTATATACATTCATTCGATGAAGTATGACCAAAGAGATAGTGATATAGTATGCAAATTTGCTCTAACCGGCAATGATCACAATAGAAAAGGCGTAATTGAATAAATGCAATAGAGCACAATTTTGATCATGAAAAAACAGACATAATTTTCTATCGTTTAAGCATATTCATCGAATATATTATTTTAAAGTCATTTTAAATAAATAATTCGAGCCGTTCTAATGTACGACTGCCAAAGATGAAATTCAGTCATCCCGTGGAAAAATATTAACTGCCTTAAACGCTATGAAATTCGATCCTCAGCGCCTACTACCAGTCGTCTACTTATTTTGACAAACAGTTTATAGATTTTCATGCGACAAAGACAGAAAATAATTTTTTTTTACGCTACCAAATGTTGAACCCTGAAAGCGATGCCTCTGGCGCGTAAATGTGCCAAATAGGCTGTTTTCCAAACTAATATTTATTTGTAGAACTTAACTTATTCAAATAAGTAAGCTGGTGAGGTGACGTGTTTATAATCTTTATAAACTATATTTTTGCAGCATTTTATTGAAAATGAAATTTATTTAAGATATTTAATTTTTTCTTTGCATTTCTGCACATTCGATCTCAAAATTCACAACTCTTTGTTTGCCTTTGTTGAATTTTAACTAGATATAAATGGCGATGCCCCTCGTTTTAAAATTTGTTGCTAGTTTATCACGGTTTCTTTAATTTACTAAATTGCAAGCCAATATGCAATGATCGATAAATATTATTGGTATTGCTGCATATTGGTTTGGGGATTTACCAAATTAATGAAACAATTATTGTTATGGAGATCTGCAGCTATTCTAGATATTTTCCTAGGTTTTTTTTTCAAATGTGGGCATAGATAATTTTTTTTGTTTTGACGTGGCTGTCAGAAAAAGTAAGAGAAATCAATTGGAACGGCTTGAATTACTTATTTAGTAATTATTGGTAAAATACTTTTAAACAATCCATCTCCAGACGTAACACTGTTGAGACGAATTTTCGATCGTTTTTGTTTATTCGCATATTCCTATATATAATTTTGGAAAACCGAATTTTTCAAGTGGGATAGAACATGAAAACTCGCACAACATTTTTTCAGCCTACTTATTGAAAAGATGTTCTAACGTAGTTTATTACAACTCTCCTATTAAAAATAAAATTGAATCTACTTTATCGATGTTTTTGACTCGCATGTCAATCTCTATCTGCACTATCGATTTTTATAATTGTTATCAGTATCCGCCCAACAACGGTTTTACTGTATGTCGATAAACCGGTTTTCAATACATTTATATGCGCCTTCGGCCTTCCATTAAATATAATACTAATGGCCTTGCGACGTAAAGTACACTTAGATTGAAGTGTGGCGAGTTTTTTTTATCGTTTTGTTCATCGTCTCGGTATACATAGGTGAATAAAGTAAATGAAAATGAAAGTAGTGGGATACAAAATTTTTTCAGGACACCGTGCACCAAATCATTTTCTAAATTTTTGGGTGCCCTTAAATTTTGAATTAAAACCCGCAAAATTATGTAAGTATGTATATGTACGAGTACATACAATAAAAAATTTAATTAATTGACAGCCAATTGAACTTTTCGACACTTTTTTGGTTTTTTTTTTGGTTTTGGAATATATTTTCAATGTGTATCGTAAGTGAAATAAAAAATGCATATACTACAGTCGGTATCATGATGGTTTTGATTTTGAATTAAGCTGTTTCATGAATTAATTGGTTGTTTTGGGTTTTTGTTATTGTTATTCGTTTTGCTAAGTCAGTGAATTAAGAATAGTATTTCACTAAATAAAATAGGAAGTGAATTGAAAATATTTTAAGTATTTAATATTTCCGGTATTATACTATGTATACAGGTACGAGTATATATACCAATCCAGAAACAATATTATAAAACGTAAAATATGTTTTTCAAGTTTAACAAAATGATTATGAATCTTAAAGTTCATGTTAATGTCATAATAATACTTTATTATATTATAGGATAGAAAACCAACTGTGTAATCCGCGCAGCAAGAATACAAACAACACTGATACAGGAAACAACTTGTATTTCTTTATGTTTGTGAAATGGCGTCTCTCAAATTGCTTTTAATGATTAATAGCGTTCAAAGTACAAAACGATTTAATATCTACCGTGAGATATATCTAACTGAGGCTATTACAATGTTTGACTTAATATCTTAATATATATACATATATTCATAAATAATTTAATTGGCTGTAAAAATAACAAGAATTCAGTTAATTATTAACTGGACAAAGTATCATAATTGATTTCATGACAAATTTATAAACACGTGCTTTCGGTTGTTTATCCATTAGCATTCAAATTATAAAGAAATCGGGAGATCATTTGCATAAAATGTGATATGATACATATATATATATATATATATATATATATATATATATATATATATATATATATATATATATATATATATATATATATATATATATATATATATATATATATATATATATATATATATATAGATAATTCAAAGTACAAGTAATTATTTTTCGTCGTCGGTACACAAACAAATCACTCGACAGGTGAATATAGTGTTGTTTATCACTCTGTGGCCCCGAGTTTAAATCTCAATGCTACGAATATTTCAACTCCGTTATTAACATTGAACATTCGGTGCAAATGTTGAATTTAACTTTACCATCGTAATTTTTTCAATCGATCTACTTTTAAGATATAATTCTATAAGCGCAGAAGATCGTTTTATAATTAATTACATAACTAAATTTCTAATAAATTACATCGAAATTTTCACACTGAAATGTAATATTTGAAAATATTATGTATTTTAAATTGTTGAAACTTTAACGATTCCAATTTCTTTTAAGTATGTATACTGCATTCTTTTCTTGATTTTCGAACAACTCAAGTCTTTAAAACTTTAGAAATTTGTTAGAGAAACAGATCAACGTCCACCATGTAAATATAGCAAAACCCGTTTATTGGTGATATTTCAACTCAGAACATGACTATACCTTCCTTCCAGTTGTGTCAAAATCATTGTAAAAATAAATTGATATTATGAAATGGCAATTCACGATGATATCTAATTAAATTCGGATGGAAAATACAATCAAAGTTCGAAATTAAATTTATATTGCATTTGGGCATTTCATCTCTAACCCATTATTAATTCTGTTCGATGTGTGTGAGGCTATATACGCATATAGATTTACCAAACAAAATAAATTACTTAATAGACCATAACGAATCCAAAATAAAAAATCTAACTTTCTCATAAAACTATATTATTAAACATAACTATATTACATATTAAATCAACATTTGAAGTAAACGAAAATAAAATGAAAGAACTAACCTTTTACCAATAGCCGTAATTCCTTTAATGCTGGTTCAACGACTTCGGGCGTTTCACGTAATTCTCGCACTGCAACCTGTTTTGATGCTTCGGTCACTGGGCTAGTATCCAAATTTATTATATGTGTATCATCCAATTGGATGTATGGCGCATTATTTGAGTCAAATTTGATTGACATGATTTTAATTATCTAATTTATTATCACTTAAAAAATTGTATCACTTAAATTCATGAACACCGAACTTAACAAAACTATGTATATATATATATATATATATATGTATGTATAAGAACTAGCACTATATATATTCTAATTTACACAAATTGCTATAGGAGAAGTTCTCGTTTTAACAGCACAAAATTTTCCCCATAAATGACTTAAGTTTTGAATTTACATTTGATTTTAATTTAACATTTTGTTATAAATAAAAAATAAAATTAAAAATAAACTTTGAAACTACTGTAAGTAAATAAACAACGAAAGAGACGATTGGCAACGAAAATATGTATGTATACAGAATGAATCGAAGGTGGGGAGGTTTTTTGTTATAAGAATTATTTTGCAATTGGAGCTGAGCTGAGGGGAGTAATTTCAAATTATTATCAACAATTTATTTAGAGCACTAGGTAGAATTTCATCGTATTAAGTAAAGTCAAATTTAAACTAATCACTGAAAAATCGATTTTTGAATGTGAAATAAGTTGGGGAGTACTAAAATAGCGAAGATACAAACATTAGAACTGAAACATGTTCCAATTGTAAAAATTATCTGCTCTATTTAGCATGTTTCTAAACCGTACTAAAAACTAAATGTTGATTGTGGATTTTGTTTCTGCAGTTAATCTATTCACCGTTAGATGGCAACCTAATGATTAAACCCATTTAAAGCAAACCATCATTTCATAGTAGATAATATTAAACGTATTTTATTCGACCCCATTTACACCGAAAAATGCTATGGTTGTGAGTCATTCCGTGTGTTCGTAGTATTGAAAATTCAATACTGTTTTCTGGTTATTATGTATAACAACAGGCTTTTTGTATCTTCGCTATCAATTTTTTTATTTTTTTAAATATTGTGAAGGCGCCATTTGGACAATAAATCCAAATTAAGTTTAGCCAAATAAAATGCGCCTATGTACGAATAATTGGAGTGGCTGCACACCTATTTCTTCAGAACCATAATGTGTCAGGGCCGATTCGCAGCTAAACCAATTACTAAGGCAAAAATCGATTTTAGTATTTTGTTTTATTGAAATTCATTCGTGTTTTTGTTTATTTTCAGCTAGTACTGGGTTTACCCTACTTTTTGATAAGGTAAATAAACGTATCTAAAATAAAGTAAAAGTCGATTTTTACCCGAGTATTATTCCACAGCCTTCATACATTCGGCTATATTTTAATAACTTGTACACACGCCAATTGCATTTTTTCCGGTGTTCAAACAAAATGGGCCTATACACATATATTTGTATATGAAAATAAGCAGAATTTTTTATTATGGTAAATTATTTCGTGTTCCAATACTCTACAAATTCTAAAAATTGGCTTTAAACAATGTAATCGATTTTTGATTGTGGAACATAATTTGAAAGTCTTTTCGTATTTAGCAAAATCTCAAACCTGTACGTAAAATTCGAAATCGAGCTATTGTTAAATAGTTTATCTATCCACCGCAAGATAATTGTGTTATGTGTTACACATAACATAGATGTCATTAAACAATTTCTGCTATGTACATACATTTTTTGAATAAATTTTTTATCAACGTTTTTTCAGTTCTACTTATACTACTTATAAACTAAAGTAATAAAACAAAACTGTAAAACGGTTTCTCATATGTATAATAATATTCGATAACCCAAAATACTTAAAAACTGATAACAAAATATTATCTTACAATAAATAAATGACAGACCGTAAAATTTCGAGACATTTAATTTTCAAAATTATTTTTCGGTTGGTACACAAAAAAAGAATTATAAAATCCTTACATTAGGTATGCATATTGTTTTACAACAAACGACATAAAATTGTATCCTTTAATTACTCAAAAATTTGAAAGTTGACGAATACAGTATTAAGTCATAAAATGTCAGGTATAAAATTTATCACGTCTATTCGCACTATGTGACTGAATGATAAGACGATTTAGAAAGAAAATTTAAATTCAACAGAAAAGGACATTTCTCTTCCATTATATACATATGTACGATAATATTGTTATGGGACTCAGATAAAATTTGTAAATGAAAGGGATAGTTTTTTACGACATTCTTACTCTAATCAGTTTTATGACTGATTTTAAAGAGGATTACTGTTTATTATAGGCGAGATAGGTAGGATGGAAAGAGGATTTTTATATTTGAATGTTAATTAGGCAAAAAGAATAGTTCACGGCAATAAAAATTGCAACTTTTTGCCTGAGAATGAATACGTTGATTTTATGGTTAACAACCAAATTTCGTTATGGTTTTGAGTTCATGGGAAATTTTTGAATTTTCGATATTTCTATCTAACTATTGTATATAAAGAATTTATATGAATAGTGTTGGTGTGCAAAAATACTAAAATTTAGCGAATATGTGCGGTAACATCTATATAAGCGATATTGATTCTGTTAAGTTTGGATTCATGGGACCATATTTGGATGTAATTCTGGTTTATACCAAGAACTCTATATAAGAATATAACACATAAAAAATAAAACGAATCTTACAAATCATAACAAACAAACCCACAAAAACTATAAACTACTGGACACAAATTATAGTCCACCCACAAGCAGATGTTCATCCATTTTTAAAATTAAGATTTTCAACAGTTCTTCTTCCTTTATTTTTTTAACAATTGCACGCAAAGCAAACGTCTATATCAACAACACTGCCGTGTATTGTTGTTTAGCAAAAAACGAGTTTCTGCTTACAATTCTTGCGCATATGCTTATAAATATTTGCATCTGTTTTTTTAGATTCAAATTACGGTTTTTCTGTCACATATCATAAAAGGAAATACAACAGTATATATTCTGGAGCGACCAGGTTCGAACAATATTTATGCGCATACCGAATGATATAGACGCGATCTTCGCTTCGTATAAAAATATTAATTTATTCTTGTCACGCCAAATACTTAAATTCAGTCGCACCTTGAAATTGAAGGCGAATTATTATTTGAAGATCGCTTTCAAGTTCAACATTATTTATTAACAACTACATAATCGTATATCATTCGTTTTTTTGGTCTATATAATTTTGGTCGTTGGTTGTCATCACTCGCCTTGAAATCTATCAAGTTTCTAAAACATTTAGTTCTAATTAATTTGATTTTAGTTTTTGTACTTAAACAATAATTATGTCAACAACTTTGTTCTGTTGATATGATAGAGCGCGATAGATTATATTTAAAGACATGTTGGTTATTTTTAGACCACATCATCGTGTTGTGATGATAACACTTCGACAATATTTTATTTGGCAAATTATTGTTTATATTTGTGTATGCGACTCGCATACATATTTTTTATAGGCACGAGAAACCTGCCAACCAAACATTATTTTTTTATAAACAATACAAAAGTTAATAAACTTATTCAAATACGCAATTACGGAAGCTGATTAAGCATATAGTTATCACAATAGAGTGCGCTATCATGAAACCGTATATAAACCATTTCCCTTTCATAAAACATCAATCATGTGTACGACTGCCTATAGTTCCTATATTATACTCGTACATATGCATATACATAGTTTAATTCTCATCCAAACCAATAACAATAAATTTTATTTATTTTTCAGTCTTCCGTGTGTGGAGTAATTCCGGTCGACACACGTCACAACCACAAATATACATTTTATATATGTACATATTATGCCATTATTATGTGTATTTCTTATAAACATACAATAATATATTTAAGAATATATAAAGTAAACTCGAAAGGGTAATATGGTGAAATAATATAGAAACGTAATTGGATATAGGTGATTGTATGTAAATTTGCGTGTGCGTATATTTCCTCAATCAATGGAGTTCAGCTACCGTATAACCAGCTTCAAGATGAATCGTTTAAATGATTTGTTATTTACTTTATATTTGTCAGAACATTTTCTTTTGTGTTATTCCGGATTTTGGATTAAAAATATATATGTACATATACGTATATTGAATGGTTACGTATCGGATGTAGGATGTCAATTTTTTTTTTGTACATATTTAATGCTTTCAAATCATTTGTACGATGACCCATACGTTGATGACGATATACAATAATATTACATGTTATATATAGCTTATATATAGATAGTGTGAAGGTATTTGTGTTCTTGTTCTTCTCTACAAATCACAGAAATTAGATTATACATGCTAGGGTGGCCGTCCTAAGGGACTAGAATAGGCACAATTTGGTCCTTAGCTATACCACATTCGAGTTTCCTCCTCTTTATTCATCGAACCATCCAGAGCTTATACCAAGAAACGATCAAGAGCCCTGCAGTGGATCTTCCTAAGATACTTCAGGTCATCAAAATGGAGAGGAGTTCCCATAAATTCCATTCTGCTGTGCGTCCGACGAGGTTAGGTATACAGAGCAGTTGGGACACTGTCTCCTTCTCTTCGTCGTCACTGCAGCTGCGGCAGAAAGCATTTGTGGAAACCACCTGCGTGTTTGCCTATGAAATAATGTCCCGTTATAGCTTCCACGAACATACCAATATGGGGTCGCCGAAGTTCTGTTCAAATCTTGTTAAAAACGAGTTAATATGCAAGAAAACTGCCATTTTTCCACATAATTTGTGCGTTTTTCTGACAAAATATTGCCGAAACGGTATCAATTGGCCGGATCTGGCTCGGTCAAGTCTAGGCCAGATCTGGCTGGTTCTTTTGTTTCTTTCATAGCTTCCTCCTGAAGAAGCAGTTTACATAAAGCAAGCGGTATCTTAACATCCAGCTTGCTTTGTGAGATGAGGCGTGGTTTTCCCTGACGGGCAAGTTCATTTTCCCTTTCATTCCCTGCAATATTGAAGTGACATAGCACCCACGTTTCAAAAGCATTGATAGTTGTACCATTCGTTGCCGAAAGGAACAATACTGGATCACAGGATCGATTTCCTTGGAAATAGTTGATTGGAATCACAGAAAGATTAGCTCAGTCTTGTTCCCGACTCTCTGACATATGGATAGTCGAATTTAATCGTTTAAAGAACTTGATTTTTTAGCGAATACATCTTTTTGGGTTATAAACTCTCACGATTTTGTACATTTTTGTGCTCAGCTAACGCACTTGTATAGTGATACTTTCTGTAGTTACGTATACATATTTGCTGCGGCTCCTCGGTCTAAATCGGGCTTCTAGAGCGATTTGGTCTGTCTGAAGTGAGTGCTGAGAATGATCTGTGGAGCTGAGAAATTTGCTTCTTCAACTCTGCAATCTCATATTTATATGTTGGCAGTAATTGATTACATGATATTGAGAGGGAACCCGTTTGAGAGATATTGGGTAATTCCGTCGCTGGTGGGTTTTTCCTCAAATTCAATTAATACCACATGAATTATTTTTGGCTTCCTTCTGATCCATAATCTCCTCACGAAACCTTTGTTAATATTTTCACCCGGTATAGCCTCTTCATCACCCATTGAAATTTTGCATTACATATCAGAAACTTTAATTAATTTGGATCTTGTATTTCCAATTTCAACATATTGACGGTTGTTTAGGTAAAATTTAAACCGGTCCATTATGGCTAACACAAAGTCTATATATACACCAGATCACACTTCCTGCTTGTGATTTTCAATCTCTTTAATAGTGTTGCAATAGTGTTTTCAATCTCTTTAATAGTTGTTACTGTAAACTCAATAAGGTTGGTTGTAGTAGATCTTTTTGACTTAAATTCATGTTGGCATTAAAATAAAAATAAATTAAAGTTGGGAGGATTACTCCAGCACTCAATGCCACTAATGGGCCCACGGTGCAATACCCGGACAAACACATATACTTACACATTAAAAACACCCAACCGTGATTTTTGGTCATCACCGAGAATTGAGCCCGAGACCCTAAATAACAAAGGAAGGACGCTACTTATTGTGCCAACGGGGGTGGCGAAACACATGTTGGCATACTGATATGAGGAATATCTTGCACAAGATAGATGAGAGGCCTATATTTTTACAGGTTCACCTAGTTATGTGCAAGTTTGCTTGGCCACAACATCCAAGGGGTGAGAAGAAGGAGAATCTCCAAGGCTTGGCTCGGTGTACTCCTGAGTTTACCACTTATACACAAGCAGGCAGTTCTTTGTACTTTCATCAAAAGTTTCTGGTTAGCCATAATATTTAACGAACGCCACCAGACGACAACCCCATACACAGTTTTTACCACTGAGATATAGAACTAGTGTACAATGTAGGGCTGTCTTTCCAATAGCAATTTTACAAGAGTAGAGCGTTACAGTGGGTTTCCTTACCTTTTCTAAAATGTTTGGTTTCAGGCTTATAGCTTGGTGTCCAAAATGAGCCCGAGATATTTCGCTTTCTCCGCAAAGTACTAGCGAGTGATATTTAGTGTTGGCGGGCTACATAGAGGAAGAATGCGTTTCCTAGTAAAGAGAACCAACTTCGTTTTCTGTGGATTCACGCTCAGCCTACAGCTGTTGGCCCACTCCTAGAGACAGCCAAGTGCGCACTACATCCGATCACTCAGTGTACAAGGATATTCAAAGTAAGATCATAATAACAATATTATCCGCGTAGGCAACCACCCTGAAGCCTTGCCCAGGTTTAGTAACATGTCAATGACCACTCTAAAATAAATGTGATAAAACCTCACTTTGCGGTGTACCTCCAATTACAAACAGACGCCCCATCAGACCCGTAAGCACTCGAGTGATTGCCAACGGTCTGATATTGCTAAAGACCACCTCTATATCCAAGAAATCTACCATAAAATATTATTTATATTCAAGGGATTTTTTAATTGGACCAATAAGGGAATGGACAGCTGTTTCCACCGATCGTTCCTTACAGTTCGCGTGTTGAGATTTCGACAGCTCGTTCGGCTTGTTTGAGCTACTGATGTGAGCTTCTATTTGCCTTTCTAGTGATTTTTATAGAAATGAAGATAAGCTTATAGGCCTAAAGTCTTTGGGATAGCAATGAGAGCTCTTTCCCGCCTTAGATATAAATATTACTTTTATTTCAATTCATTTGCTAAGAATATGACCAAATTTAGTAGGGTTAAGTCAATAGTCTGCTGGACATCCACAGGAATAATGCTATCAGGCCCTGCCGACTTATATGGTTTAAGACTATTTAATGCCCACATATGATCTTCCGCCTATGTCTCGCCATAGCTAGTACAGAGCACCCCGGGAAGTGCGTTTCCAATCGTAGCTCCAGAGATACCGGCAGTGAGCTACCAAGAATGGTTCTAAACAAATCTCAGTTGGTGTTTTCTTGTTAAAGGAATGATCTGAAAAGGAATGGTCCTGGGACACTTTTCAATTCAATACCCTCTCCTTAATAAAATCTGAGACAAGTGTGATGTCTAGCACTTCTTGTCTGTTTTTAGTAATAAATTTTGGCTTACGCACGATATTACATATGTGTAGGCTAGTAATTAAAATGAAATCAAGGATACCTCACCTATCGCTATTTGTACTTCCCCAGATTGAGTATTGTCCATTAGCATCACTGTCCATAATGATTCCTACTTTTCGTGTTTCAGCATCCGTTATTGCAGTGCCCAACCTACCTATTGGTATACTTTCCTCCTCATATGGTATAGGTAGGCTGATAGCTACAACTATATCAGCGTTGCTGAAATTTAGTATAATAAAAGAATTAAAATTAGTTTACGCGAGAATTCAGGAACGAATCTTACCAAGGTTCCTGAATCAGAACCACATGAATCTCCTTAGATGCCATTTTGACCAGAGCTTCCGCCGAGGTAGCCTTACAGTGGTGGAGGTTGATCTTTAGGATCTTTATTGCAATAGGGGGTGCTTACGTCCACAACTGCTGTATCAGACTACACATCTGACAGCAAATCAGATTGGAAGTCCATCCGGAGTGCGCAATGTAACGGCGCAATGTAAGACCTTGTCATATCCGAGTCAATGGACAATGTCTCCTGACCGTCCTGAAACACAACTCTTTTGTTGAAATAATTAAATAGCAAGTTTTTGCTATGAAACAAATAAAATATTTCATAAACATTTTTTGTGTTTTTTTAAAAATATTTTTTTTTTTTGGGGGGATTCAGCTAAATAACTACCCGATAACTAATCGGGTACTAATTTTTGGGGGATTTACGAACCCTAATTGTAAGGTGTTTGACAGGGCTTATTTTTCGAAAAATTCGAAAATTTGATTTCATAGAATGTAAACTGCGTTGATTGTTCCAATCGATCCTTAGAGGGGTTGGTGTTATCTTAGAAAATGAAATCTAAATCTAATTATTCTCCTGAAAATTCACATGTATGAAATAGTTATAGCTGGATAGAAACGCCCTGTTTGAATATATATCTATACATACATATTATACATATATATATACATCCATATGTTCACATACTTGTTCTTTCCAAAACAATACTGGTAATAAATATATATTAAACGATACAGGCCTAAAATTCCATCTCACGCATATTAATTAGAATATTATTGAACCCAACCTAAAGATTAATATTCTTTGATTTATAACGATTCAATAGAATTTAACAGAAATATGTAGTTCGTTACGCTGGCAAATATACAAAATAACAAAAATTAGAATTCATTAGCTGAATTTACCAAAAACATATATCTTCTTCTTTATATTAACATATTGCTAAATTATAATGTTTTTCTACGCGCAACGTGAACAGGCCTACCTGAATAAATAAATAGAAATGGTTTTGTATTAAATTACAATAAAATAAACGCATAATGTTACTTTTACCAATATATGTACATAACAATTCGGTTCGATCGACTTTGATCTTCAATATTTACATAAGAATTTGAAATTTAATTTTTTATTTCGTCCTTTTTTAAAGCATTGTGCTTGTACATATTAGCTTGGAGGATTAACAAACTGATTGATTTTGTATATAGACGTAAACGTGATGCATATACGCACATCTGCGTGCGGCGTTCTTAATTAATCTGTTTGATGATTGATTATAAATTTTAGAAACCAATTTGTTGAAGCAATTCCTTAGTGTATTATTATTATGTGCACCATTCAAACGATTGAATTGAAATCAAATCGCGCAAAGGTCATTGATTAGGCAACAAATGTATATAATAAAATCCGGTTTATTCGCAAATCGCAACAATTTAGTTTTGCTTGTGTTGGTGCTTCGTTTGCCAGCCCAATAAAATATGTATTTTTTTTTTCTATTTTCAATTATAACATAAAATATATCAAATATATAAAATTGAAATATAAAAATGGCTGCGGTATAAATTGGGTATGTATGTATTGGTTAACCATGACTTTCTATCTATTGTGTTAATCTAATCCACCTTGGGAATAATTACTAATAAAATTAACTTTTGCGAAATTGAATAATGCAAAATAGTTGTACATACATACATACGTTACGTTCGCACTTGGAGTAGTCGTATGACAGTGTATACATGATCCCAATTTATTTATTGAAAGCAATTTGCACGTACAAATCTATATGCACATAATTCTATTTTCTTAACGCGACCAGCAACCTAAAAATAATTCTGGTATTTTGCATAAATAACAGTACATATATGTATATTTACATATGTATATGGTATCCACTTATGTATATACTCAAAGATCTTTACAAACAGAAAAGAAAGACAAAAAAAAAAAGACATTCGAAAGAGAAGCAAAAGTAAACGAAAATAACCTCTAAGTAGTAACTGGTTTCATTTTTATTTTTTATTTTTATTTTATTTAATTCAGCCTCACCTTCAAAATGTAATCATCGACACAATACTTAAGCACTCTTAAAACGAAATAGTAAAAAAAAAAAAATAGTAATAGTATTTGTTGTAGTAATAGTCATGCCATGATAGTAATTTGCAAATAGTTAATAGTTATATGAACTTGAAAAGCTTACATAATTTTGTTTTGTTCTTATTGTGTTTGCGAGTTGATGGTTATATTATAGCGAGTTCATTAAATTGTAATCTCGAGAATCGACGAACCGACGAGCAACGAACTTTAATAATATTTTAAATACATATGTACTTACGTATTTATACATTTATACTATACACAGAGCAAAAGATTAATGAATTTGCGTGATTGTTTTGTTCTATCGCAGACTTAACTTGTAGCGACATGTTTACTACAGGTTAAATTAAGGTTCGCGTACCAATCATATTGTATGTATTTTGTTTGTAATAAAACCGTTTTGTTTGATGATGTCACAATGTCGATTATATTATGTGTGATTATAGTGTTTACATTAAATCGAATATTTTTGTTACCTCGTGTTTGAGACGTGAATATACATAGTTGAGTTTGGATGATAGAGGTGAACTTAAAATATTTGTTTACTTCCAAAATTGTATTTTGTAGTTTAGCATGTAATTACTAAAAATATATAAATTATGTCATCAATTGTGCGACATGACATCTATAAATACAAGTATGTATATTTATAAGAAGACATTACGTTGGTCGTCCTCTGTATATAAATACAAATATATCATCTTTGTTTCTACAATCTGAACTGTTCGTTGCAACAAGGTTGGATAAAACATAAAACGAAACTGAGATATCATACTAGAAATCCTTGATATATTAACAGCGTGTTGTGGACTAGGAAATAGGTATGTGTCTATCTAGTAATGCTATTTGTGTATGCTACCCAAATAAGCTGGAATCATCAGATAAATTTTATACTTGCGAATTTCGGTTGTCAATTTCACAATCAATTTGAAGTTAATTCAACATTGAAAATAGGCCTACAACACACGACCCAATTTGGCCGGTTCAACCAAATTGGAAAGTCAATTCAACCAAATTAGTACTGGTTAAGTTAGTAGTACATATTAGTACATACACACGATCCATTTTGGTTGGTCTGATTTTGACGTTTATTATTTTTTTGTTGTAATTTTGTTTTGATACAATCGTCTCGCTAACAATAGAAAATAAAAAAGGAAGCTATAAGCTAAAAAAAATGAACAGGATGTGAGGACTTATCGGTCAGCAACCAAATAGGCAGCATCATCATTTGGTATAGACTGATGTTGAGCCACCTCTAATACAGACTCGAAGATTTGCACTGAGGATCCATCCCATGAGGAATTCAATAAGAGATTGAAACAAACCGGCTCACCTGGGGTGGACTGCATTAATTCGGAGCTCTTGGTATTCGGAGGGAATACTTTATGGAACTGTATTTTCGACCTTATTTGATTAGTATGGCGAACCGAAGTAATGCCTGACGAATGGAAAGTGGCCGTGATATGCCCCATCTTCAAGAAGGGAGACCACTTGAAGTGTGAGAACTATCGCGGTATAGCTCTCCTTTGTAGGGCTTCACACAATAAAGGCTTCATTGGTGACTATCAAGGAGGGTCCGAATCGATCAGTCACTGATCAGGTTTTTTCGCTGTGGATGATTTTATCTAAATATAATGGGGCATCCATCCCCATACCCTCAGGTGTTTCTGGATTTCCGGCAGGCCTATGACAGTGACGCAGTCTCAATGCAGTGTTATAGTTGATACTCTTCAATCTCGATGCAGTGTTATAGTTGATGTTCTCCAATCTCGATACTCGATACTCTTCAATCTCATGTTGGAGTATACATCTTTCCTAAAACTGAAACACCTCAGCGCAATATCTTATATCGCCAGTCCAATCAGGTGCTTGCATATGCAGATGACATATGCGTGATTGGACTGAAGAGCAACGGAGTGAAGGAAATACTTGATCCGCTTCTAGAGTTTTCAGCTTCTGTTGGATCAATGACTCCAAAAAAAAAATATGTTCTCTGCTCATAGGAACAATGGCACACCAAATTTTAGTAGTGGCCACTACACGTTTGAGGGAGTGAGGAGGTTCAAATATTTGGGCTTTCTTATCACTCACGCCCGTGAGTGATCAGGCCCGTTTTATGTTTGGATGTAAAAGTTTGGCGCTAACGGATGAGTACGAGAAATGTCTCCTTACATTTCAGAAAAGAATCATTAAGTGAAGTAGACGGTATATACCGAGCTCTGTACCATATCGAGATCAGTGATCTGATGAAGATCCCCGATATTGTACATGAAGTAAGATCTCAGCGAGCACGCTGGCTCGGTCACGTTCTACGTGCTGATCCTGAACGATTGTGCAGCGATCTCTGAAAAGAGAGCCACCATATTGTAGGCGCAGAGTCGCTGCAGAGGACGATGGCTCCACGGTGTATAGAGAACGATTTGGCTTCTTCCGATAGTCTAAGACAATATGAAGACGATGCTCAGGATGGCAACCGTTGAAAGACTTGATCAGTGACTGATCGATTCGGATGAAATCCTCCTTGATAGTTACCAACTAATGCTGTGTGCCTTAACACACTAAATATTGACTAAACTAAAATAAATTGAACTTTCACTATTGAACACCAGGTTATAGCTGAAAAGTCTCTTTCCGAGGTTACTTTTCGTCGACTTTTCATTTCAGTTGGGAAGTTAGTTGCAATTTAAGTTTGTACATGTTTCGAGAGAAACTTCATTTAATGTTGTCATTTATTTTTCGCAAGAATATATCTCATTTATCCCTGTCGAACAATTTACATGACATTTATAAATAATTATTACGTTTAAAATTGTTATAAAAATACAAAGCATATAGTATGTTTGTGAACAACTCTCCTCGGTGGCTGAATTTATTTCAATTAAGATACTTGTGTGTTCATTTAAGAGGTTGATTTTCCAGTTTTCCATTGCGTGAATCAAAAATGTATATTATGATGTAAAGAAATTTGAACATTTATCTTCGTGTCTGACTATGATTATCCCACTAATATTCGTTTATTTTAAGGTTTATTACTGGTACTCTTAAATCAGTTAAATGTGTTCCCAAATGAACTGGTTGTCATGTCATAAGAATTTTGTTTTTAAATAAATAGAGCTATTCCTATTGTGTAATGTGGATCGCGATATAATTTCAACAAAACTGGTAATACGTACATATAATATTTAACAATATTATATTACGTAAGAAATTATATGTAAATTATATTTACATGGATTACCTTAAAAATCAAAATACAAATTGTATTGTGAATTACTTTGTTCGCCGTTGCCGTTTATTTTTTATAATCCATCTTAATAAAAATATATATAAATACACAAAAAGTGTATTACACAATTATTATTGTTTATCATTATCCTTTAATAATTGTAAAAAAAAATTGTTACTCTATGTATTTTGGATGTAGTTTTTCGAATGATTCTGACATTTAATTTAGTTTAGTTAAAGTTGAGGCACATACACTGACTTTTATGCTAATGCCATCTATACATATATTGCATTAATTAACCTTACTTTAGTTTAGTTAGTCAATTTAGTCGATCGAGGCACACAGCATTAGACCTCCGAGGGAGGAGTGATTACTATGTACATAAACTTATGTACATCTAGGAGTATGAAGACAAACGAAAATGAGTGATTTCAATGAAATGGGTTCAATGGTCATTATACCGGGAATTGGTGTGACAGGTAATATGTGGGATTGAGAAGTTTCATTTGGTGATGGTGTGGTATTTGGTTGAGAATTCGTTTAGTGGTTACTGTAATCGACGAAGAAGAAATCGACTAACAAAAACAAGTTAACAATTTCAAATTGATGGTAATTTAAATAATAGAACTAAAATAGTGGTCTTCAAAGTTGAAGTTGGTAGGTTTTCAAATTACTTTTTACATTTTGTTTGACATTTTTCGATTTTTTTGGTATGTTCAGTACAGTAAGGATCCCAAACCACAACAGCATATTCCACCTGAGATCTCACATAAGCGAAATATAATGTGCATAAAGTGTGTAGATCCTTAGATCCTAATCTGCTGCCCATCATTTGACAAAGCTGGAATACGATTTAGCAATACAGCTGTCGATAGGTCTGTTAATGTTAAAAGTGGCATTTTCAACAAAGGCGACGTCTAAGTCAGTAATCTCGTTTACTCTTAGAATTTCTTTGCCATTTATTTTGCATGTGGTAACCTGAGATTATCTTGTATAGTTCGTCAACATCACACATTGGTTAAATCGTATGAAAGATTTATCATCTGTAAATATATTAGAACATTTTAGTTTTTTATTATCCTCATTATTCGGTCGACGAAAACAATAAAAATCCATGGTTCATATATGTGATCCCCGATCAGATGTCACTCTAATAACGTTGGATTTCTTATTATCAATTAACATATATTGCCGACAACATATATAAGAGGATATATCATCCAGTCCACAGCCATCTCCAAAATCCTTATTTTATCGATGTACCCCGTACTATCGTGTGGTCTAAGACAGATTGAAAAATGTCTGCAAACATGTTTTTGGCATTAAACGAGTTATATTATTGTAATTCATATTTGACGTTTCGACCTAAATTATTTCCAAAATTGTATAGAATTTTCTTTAATTTTGAATCCCGTGTCTAGATATGATTTGTACTTCAATTTTAAATGTACATCGAATTCCTCACTGAGTTCTAAAATGAACAGCTTGTGAATTCCTAAACTAGATTTCATCATTTTCGATCTTCATTTCCGATTTTTTTAGATTTATTAGTCAATCGTCGAACCATGGAGGATGAATACTTGGTGCTTTCTTCGAAATAGGCACGTAGAATTCAAAACCACACAGTATATGATCTCATAAAATTTGTAGACATTTTCATTCACATCTTTTGCAGCAAGAATTTCATCCCAATTCACAGCAATCAAGTAATCGCCCAGCCCAATGTGGTTTAAAGTTGTACTTTTCGGTATACAGTGAGTAGCGTCGAATACGATATCCAACGGTTTATGACTAACATCATTTGCGACAAATTAATCAGTGAGTCTGTTACTTTAAAAGCATCAAGTTCATTGGTACTTAGACAAGATCCAAACACCTATCCAGATTAGAGCACCGGGTGGCTCATGTTCAATTTTTAATGATTCTGGAATATCACGGAGTAGTCCATATTTTACGAATATTGAAACACAATAAATTTATAAAATCTCTACACCAGGAATTTTACCAGAACGGTTTTCAAAATTATATCGCATTTTCTCAATGGGCTATTTCAAAACTACAAAATGATGAACATTTGTTTATGCGTGTATTGTTCTCAGATGAATGACACAACCTGCATTATTGGTCTGTAGCAGTCGATAGTTGTTGTGCGAAGTGGAAACTCAAATACCGTAGAGCTTGAACTTTTGGTGTGATATCATTAGAGACAAATTGATAGCCTTTCTTCATTGACGATAATTTAAACGGAGAGAAATATATAGATGCTGAAACTGGAATTACCACTAAACAAAGGTTGTATGTATATATGTGGTTCCAGCAAGGATGTATATGTGGTTCCAGCAAGGTGGTGGTCCAGGTCATTATGCAGCAAATGCACATGCTGTATTCAACCGGGATTATCCTGGTAGATGGATTGGGCGCTGTATAGTCCAGTACACTGGCCAACAAAATCCCTTGACTTTTATTTGTGGGGATACCTGAAAGAACAAGCCTACAACCTCCGTTCTGGTTGGTCCATTTATTGCACATTGTTTAACGGTTAGTGCACATCGTATAGTGCAGATCTCGTATATAGTGATATTTGTATTTAGTGCACATTGTTTGGTGCCGTTCACATGGTTCAAAACTGATTGCTTTATAAAAAAATATGAAATTCTCATACTGTGAGCCGGATACTAATTTCTCCGACTAGTTCATTCTTTTGTTTGAAAAGATTAATTCATCACAAATTACTCGCAAGCCTGATACTGCGCCTGTTTGAAATAAATCAGAATTTTCAATAAAAGATTTTTGTTTCAGAATCATTTTTGTATTATTGTTGTCCGAATCGAACTGCTCAGTTTTTGCCAAAGCACATTTTCAACCCTGCATTAACATTTTCTCCAACAAAATCTTCTATGTTATTAAAAATTCTCTATTGGTCAATTACACTAAAACCAAATTTCCGACAAACCAGTATTTTTGGAACATAAATTTATTAGCTATAAGCACAGCCTATATGTAGTCACTCCTTCCATCCCCTACATATAGAGTTTTAAATTCCCATACATTCTATAGATTACAATAACGACTTACTAGGCTTGTCGTAGCACCCGCACCTTGTAGACTATATATATATGTATATATATATGTATATACATAGGTATTTAATTTATAGCTAACTGACGTGAGAATTATTTTTGTTTCGGGATGTTGGTTTGTCGGAATTTTTTACATACACTTATTTAAAAAGGGAGTTAAATAGAGGGAAGTATGTTATGCGGACTGTATGCGGGCAAATCCAAATTAAATACAATATTGCATTTTTAATCAAAATTGTGTATGCCAAGTGATTTAACTAATTTATTTGAGTCAGCATTTCGATTGAAACTGAATGGATTGTAAAAAATGAAATTTATTTCATTTTTTGTTGATGATAACTCGTCAGAACGATTTTGCTGCCATCTTGTTATTTTTATTAGAAGTACTCATAAATGTTTGACGTATAGTAGGCTTTGATTTATATCAGTTTGGTATAGACATGTCTCTTTTTAAATTGTATAATGTTTGATCTTTCTTGCCGTGTTCGTTCAGTCAAACAGTTACAGTAGAAGATATACCAACTTGAGATAAAAGCGCAGCAAAAAAAATTATGTCTTTCTTTCGCCATCCGAGTATCATATTACCAACGTAATTCTATGAAAATTAATAAAGCTCTAGGCCTAAATAACATCGAGGTTGAAGTATTACAAAGTGTTTGGCCTATTATAGGGCGCAGTATCACGAGCTTTATGAATAATTGTCTCATCAAGGAATTTCCTGATGAGTTTTGTCATTGTGCTATGTAACCGTTCTATTAAACTGTTTCTGGTATTTGATTGTGTTGTGGTCACGTGATGAGTAAATTTGATTTTTTTTAAACTTTGTAAAATTTGGCGAGTTAAATTCCGTAGCTCCATCTGAAATAATCTCTTGCGGAACGCCTTGTTGAGAAAAGTGTTTCTTCAGATATTTAGACATTTTATTATTCCTATAGTTTCTCTAGTTGTTAGTTCATATGCTGATGCAAATTTTGAGAATCGGAATTGTTAGATTTATTTGATTTTTTAGTGTAAATGTGTAGACATGGATTATTTGATGGGGTTTTGTATCTGTTCTTGTCAAACTATGTTCTCATCTACGTTGTCTCACATCTACGTATTCGCTGAGGTTGCGTGTGTCAATTTCGTTTTACAAAATCATTAATTTGTTCGGTCGATTGCTGGTTTTAAAACTAGGATACTTTATGCGAGTGAAGTTTTTACTATTTTTTACTAAATCACGTAATTTATCAATAGTAAAGATTTAGTAAAATCTTCACAAGCCTATATATGCGTGTTAAATTCTTACTAAAATCATACTAATCTTTTGAAAAACGTATATGTGTTAGTTTGTTATATTTCATAGTAGACCTTTAGGCGGTTTCAATTAAATTATAAATCTAGTTATGGATGTATAAATGAAATTTCAAGTACGAAATTCATCTATTATACCATAAACCATTACATACATATTTGAACAAATAAATTGCGATACACTATTTTTTGGAAAGTAGTCGGTGGTCGCTTGGACCACAAATATATTTTTGTAAATCTGGCTCATTTACCCCGAAGACTATGTGACACTAATTACCCGCTTCCCAACCAATGAATTTTAATAATATAGGGATGACCATCTAACATGGATGCAGCAGAATAAAAGAGGAGTATTTTGGAACAATAATCTATTTTGCTTGAATTGAGACACTTAACCGAATACTAAGCTATGCTATACTGTTTGCCCATTCACCAACCAATAAATTTTGATACGAGGAATGACCAACAAGAATTTCTGGGAGGTATAAGACATCCACCTTGGATTTAAAAAATTAAAAATGGGGTAGTTTGGAACAATAATCTATTTTGCTTGAATTGAGACATTTAACCGAATACTATGAATACTAATTTCGATCCTTGCAGCTCATCCTTGCAGGTATTCCAATGGTTTATGGTCGGTGTATATATATATTAAATTTTAAACCGTATAAGTATTGTCTGAAGTTAGCATCGTTTTGCAATTATTGGAACATTCCTTATAGTCGTTATTGTTAATATTTATGATACTATTGTTCTTTAGTGATTTTAACGTTGTTTAGTTTTATCTGCAAAGTTTCTAATGTATTTTCGGTAATAACCGAATAACTCCAAGAATTGCTTTATTTGCTTTATTGATTTTGGTAATTGGATGTCATTTATTGCTTTTTTTCTCTGGGTATGATGAAATAACATTTTCGCAAATTATATGTCCTTGAAATTTTAGTTATTTTTGAAAAAACTTTGATTGTTAAAAGTAGATTATTTCCCTGTCTTATAGCTGCATACTATAGGCAACACCTTCCTATCCATATGTAGAATGTTCGATTAGTTAATGGTAAAATCATGGCTGGCGCCTTTTTTAAACCAAACGGCAATTCTGGTAAGCTCGAAGTGGTTGCCCAGTGGTTGTTTTGTCTCATTATATTTATTTCTATAATATTCCGTCAACAACGTCATGTGTCTCTAATATATAAAATTTCAATTTTTCTTTCGTAAATAGTAAAGTCTCGGTAGTGTTATCATTTTGTCTGTTGTAATCTGTTTCTCAATGGTTTTTAGTTTTATTGGTTCGATGGTTGTCGTCTTTTTAAAATTAACTACTCCAGGGCTCAGATTTGAATCAGTCGCTCCCGTATCCATTAATAGGGGTACTGCTGTTTTCTTTGGGTGGATTGTTATATATGATACATAACTGGATTCCGAACTGTCCATATTTGACTCGGGATTTTTGCCTTCGCGGAAAAACTCCCTCTTTTCATTTTTGGTCTTATATGTGTTGGATTTTTCTTTTTCTTTAATCGCTTTCCATTCTTCACGTGAATTCCACTTTCCTGTTTTTACTTTTGATTTTATTGTCTGAGTCTAAATCGATTTTTTTTCAGGTACTGGTCTAACGTTCTCAAAACGAAGATACATTTCCGGGCTGAGTTTTCATACCAATCTCTGGAATAGTTTTGCTGTTCTGGTTGATTCGAGTTTTTGAGCCTAACCAAGTTTCTTATAGTGCTTATAGCTAAAATTTGGGAAATAGCTTGATTAATGTTTTAAAAATGTCTAAATATAGAAATATCTCATCATCGTGTTCTAGTTTCATAAATACATAATCATCAAACTTCGCAGTTCCGGCATATTAAAATGGTAAAATATGTTAGAATTTTAAAACTCATTTTCCACGTTATTCATCTACGATAAAGTTAATTGGATAATAAAATATTTCCTTTTCCATTTTATAAATAAATCCAAAGGTAAATTAGTAATTTCAACAAATAATTTAATTTAATTTAATTTTAACTTTTAATGGTTTCATTTTTATCGACGTCCATAACTTTGTTCGTTCAAAGCTATACATATACACATATACACATTAACATAATTTTAATTCAAAAGTGATTGAACCTTTTGATTATTTTCACTATTTAGTATAGAATAGACTCTCATATTTGGTTGTAAAGTTTATGTCGGCAGGTGCATGCAAGTACATTCCTAGAAGTGTATACATAGTTTGAATTTTCCCACAATAAAACTACAATTTATTTACATTTTACAAGATTGCGACTATAAATTTATTTGTTATGATTGCGATGTAATTTAATAATTAATTAATAATGAAAATTTCAACTCATCTAGATATAGAATTATAATAATTTATACGCATATGTATAAATATATGTTTAAATATTGAATTTATTTGTTATCAGTCCTATATATATATATATATATATATATATATATATATATATATATATATATATATATATATATATATATATATATATATATATATATATATATATATATATATATATATATATATATATATATATATATATATACAATAATAAATATTTGTAATCTTAATCGAAACCTTTCTTATCAGAAATGACGAAATTGCTGTCATAAACTAGTCAAAATATTTACAACAAATAAAGAATTATTTAATTATAATTGCTATATCGCCACGTATATATGCACTTATATACAATGTGCTTCAAAAGTGGACGATCAAACGAATAGAGGCGTTAGTGTAGAGTAGGTCATTTCTAACCCAACATTTTTGGTAAAAAAAACATTTTTTGGCCGAATCGAGCAATTGAGAATAATTTACATTTCTAAAAATCCAACTGGACGTCGTTTAAAAAAAAATAAAAAAATTTGTGTATCACTATAGATTGCTTATAAAATTACGTTTCATTTGATATATCACATGACATAACCCAAATTATAAATTTTTACCCATCAGTATATGTCCAGGCGACTTTTTTACAAAACTTTCTCCCTCCAATCAATTTCTACAAAATTCTATGAAAAAAGGTGAAATAAAATTCCGATTTAAGTTTTTTTTGTATGCAGATCTCAGTTGGTATGTGAATATCACGAGTTTTTTTGGGTAGATATCTATAATATTTTTATCAGACTTGCATTTTAACACAAGGAAGTAGATGTTAAGTTTTCGTTGACAGAAAAAATTAATAACATACACACAGGCCCACAGACACACACACAAACATTTTTCAAAAATATTCAACAATTTTTTTTCGATTACAATACTTTATCCTTACTACGTAAGTGTGATAAAAGTAAGAAATTAACAAGAGAACATTTATTTTACACACAAAAATTCAAATAACTTTTGAACCATCAACATGACTGGAAATGGCCTCCCTTAGTACATTCTTTACTTTGGAACACCCTGTATAGGTGCATATGAGTATAATGTACATCCTTCTTTTGATTCTTTATCGTATATCTATCGTAATTTGTAACAATTTCTTTTGTATGTAAATCGGTGCTTTCATGAGTTTCCTTTATTGTACTGTAGTTGTCTGTTCAAACATCAACACGTGGTAGTGAGTTAAAATTTTAAAATGTATATCTAGCAAATTTTTAGCCACATATATACTTATATAAAATTCCATAATATGCGCGTGATTATTTGGTTAATTTATCTTTTGTATTGCTCAACAAAGTAAACGACCTTTAATTGATTAGTTATATTGATATTTTTAATTTTATCAAAAATTTGCGAAATACCTAATTTTGTAAATTTCAAAGCATTTCGTAATTCTTTTGACGTTGATACAACAAAAATTTGTATATTCTTATCGTTTAGTTAAATCCCCATTTACATATATATATATATATATATATATATATATATATATATATATATATATATATATATATATATATATATATATATATATATATATATATATATATATATATATATATATATATATATATATATATATATATATATATATATATATATATATATATATATATATATATATATATATTATATGTGTGTATAACAGATAAGACGATTTTTGGGTTTTACTATCGCGGTCTATATATATATACGAACATAAAACAACTTTGGTATGTATATGTACGCATATAATTAGTACGGTTTGTGAGAAAATATTGAGACATGTAATCTTATTTTTGAAATGAAAGATTCCATTATTTATTTATTTATTTGTCATCACCATGTTACACACTAACCTAACTCAATCCTTTATTTTTGTACGATTGTTTGTAATTTTTCAAAATATGTATCAAAAGAAATTGCCGCTTTAGCCATTCTAGTTAGAAAAAAAAAATCACTTTTACGATTTCCCTTTCACCCTAAATAATTTAAAATGTAATCCTTCAAAGATACTCTTATATATACTTAACTTAAATCGAACTTGTAATACTATTTCTTATCAGAACGTTATAGTTTTCCAGACAGTTTTGGTTCCCATAGTATTTTTATCAATTAAGTACTTATATGAAATAGCAACACATGATGTGTGATATGTGACCATGCTCTTCATATTTACTTAATATAATTTTATTAATTAATAAAAATCGTGTAGATAACTAATACAGGATGTACAATATGATAATAAGTATACGTTTTATCACTAAATTATTTGATTTTCCCGCACATACTCACTACGTCGTGGGTAATTACTGAATTACTAGTATATACATACCGGAACTTTGGAAATTATTTGTCACTACCTATAAATCAAATATCAAATTTAGAAAGACATTAATTTAAATTTGAAATTAAATGATTAATTGTTTTATCCGCCTATATACGTAGAAAATATTGCGTGCACGCCAGAAGTTCCATTTTAGAAACTCCAATTTTTTATCAATCTTATACTTGGATTTGATTGTGTCATTTCGTACCTTTAGCTAAGAGATTTGTGCAAAGCATATACTTTAAGAAATACAAAGGGTTTACCGTCGTGATTATCACACCAGAAATCCCATTTAAATATTCCCTTTAAGTGGACTGATAATTTTTTTCTCTTACAATACACAATATTTATCCTGTTACTAAAACTGGAGTGGCAAGGCTTCAGGGTGGTTGCCTACGCGGATGAAATATGCTTGTACGCTGAGTGAGCACATGCAGTGCGCACTCGGTTATCTCCCTGAGTGGGCCAGCAGCTGTGGACTGAATGCAAACCAACAGAAAACGGAGCTGATCCTCTTTACTTGGAAGCACAAATTTTCTCAGTGGACAATGAAGCGCTAAGCTTCTTCACGAATGGTTCAAAAAGAGATAGAGGTGTTGGCTGTAGGGTATTCTGGGATGCACTAGGGGTCAACTACTCTTTTCGTCTTACCGCCTTTTGCAATATTTTTCAAGCTGAACTTATCGCGATAACGGAAGTCACGGGCTGGTTGAAGTTTAATGTAATATCTACAAGGGATATTCGAATTTATAAGGTAGCCCAAAACTGTCTGGCATCTTTAAATGAGATGCTGATCAGTTCAACATCAGCTTGACGTGGGTGCCAGAGCACTTTAATATCGTAGGGAATGTAAAGGCAGATGAGCTGGCTCGCAAGGGCACAGCATGCCTTATATCACAAAGCTGGCTGGATATAAAGATACCGCTCGCTTCCTGTAAACTGCTGCTTTAGAAGGAATAAACGAAACGAACGACAGATGGTCTAAAGCTAGTTCGTGTGTAATAACCAGGCAAATCTAGCCTAGACTTGACCGGTGCAGATCCGGACAACTGATATCGCTTCGACGGCACCATATTGGTATGGTCGTGCAAACTGGGTGTCCCCGCTCATGTTTTCGTCCGTAGCTATGGTGATGAGGAGGTGGAAGAAACTGTGCTCCATCTGCTCTGCACCTATCCTAGTCTAGCGTACAGCAAAATAAAATTTATGGGAACTTCCCATTTGCACGACCTGACCGGTCTTAGTAAGATCGATGTCAAGGGCCTTCAACGCTTCTTGATAAGCTCGATATGGTTCGACGAGTGAAAAGGAGGTAAGAGAAATATGGTACAGCTACAGACCAAATTGTGTCTAGGTTACTCCATTAGGATGGCCACCCTAACCTAACCTAACATATACCACAATATATTCCAACAAGCCATGTAACAAGATCAATGGAACGGATGCTATTAACAAAACGAAGTAACATTTGAAGCTAAGGGAAATTGCATACCGAAAAACATTTTTAACATACCAGCTGAATGTGAGATAATTGAGGGAAATCAGGATTACTACACTGAATTCTATAATAATAGGTACATCAGCAAACACCGCGATTAAGTTAAGTCTACGCACCACTACCCAGCTTGGAGCATATAACAAAAACGATTATAATAGCGATAATCATCTACATACAATGCTATTGTCCAACATGCACACCCTGTCAATGGTACTAAAAAATTGCAAATGCACCAGAACATCTTCCACAAAGCTGAGGATGTTCCCACTAAAAGAAATTTGAGAGTCAGCAGAAAACATATCAAAGCAACATCGATTACATTATACAAGCGATGTACTTAACCAAAATTGCTGACTGCACGAGCAATTCGGGCCAATACTTAATGATTTCTTTTGGTGAACTTGGATCGATTATAACTATAAAACCGCAATTTTCGAAATTATTTGCCATGTCCGAATTCTGGCCTATGAAACTATAGTGGTATATATTGTAAAGGTGTACACCAAACGAAATGATGAACTAAATTATTCATAACGCTTATTTTAGTTATTGCACCACATAAAAATCGCGAACAAACTAAATATACGTTAACCCTGACTACATTGAGATAAATGCCTTATTTGGATTATCTAGCCGAACTGCACAAATTATCTCATGTGCATACAAGGGATTTGTGGGCTTCTGATGGTACAGGGCAAGATGTTTACGGCTGCTATGAGATACAATAATTTGAATTTTTATTACGAAATATACGGTTTGACAACGTCGAGACCCGTATGGAACGCCGTGAATTTGACGAACTTGCACCTATTCGCGAAATTTTATTATTATTTAATTGGAAAGCTCCCGAGGAAGGCATAAAAATCTTTTCGGTAGATTCAAGTTCCTTTAATACTCTGATTATAACGAAACATTTACAAAATTTTTGTATCGTAATGCGTCTATTTTACTTTTTAATTTTAGGTTTACTAGAAAAAGCACAAGAGGTGCTTGAAACAAGAATAACTCAGGTGGGCATGATTAGAAAAAATAAACAAATACTGTCAATTATGGAAAATCATCCAATTAAGTCAACTATCTTCATTTAAAAAAATTGTACCATACGATAATACGAGTTCATTAAGTTCAGTAAATTTCTATTAAATAACGGTAAATTTTATGTAAAATTGTGCTAACTCTGCCAATAGATATATTTAATATTATACTTAATTTTGAAATGGTGATCCTGCTGTCTTCCAATATAAGATGACAAAATGACCATTTTGTGAGTAATAACGTCTGCCGTTTTTCTGCTGTTGGGGTCATCTTCCAGCAACAAATTTTTTTATTTATTTTGCATATTATTTCAGCATTCCAACAAGGCTAATTTTATTATTTTACGTGATATTTGTGATGAAGGTCTGATTTTTCCAAAAGTTTGCAGCTTTAGGTCGTTTTAGAAACGGGTTGATTTTACCCAGCGCTCGTGAAATTGTAACTTAAAATTTTGCTAGTGAGGAAGGGTTTTAATGAAGAAACCACAAAGAACAAAAAATGTGCGTTTAAATTTTATTATACAAAAATAATAATTTTAATTTATTTTTGACTTATCCTTTGTATTTAGCCTTTTTTAATTGGCATATAGCCGTCGACGAACTTTACTTCCTCGATGGATCAACGAAAAATTCAGTCGAAGGGAGTTATATGGTGTTTAAGGAAACTATACGATGCTAATTTGAATATGATCGATATACTCATAAAACATGACTGGTGCACATTGCGGTCACTGCCAGGTAACGTGTTTATAATTTAAGCGAATGAATATAGATACGGTTTGATTAATTTTTCACAACAATGCATTATGATTAACAAAAAGTTTTAAGTTATTGTGTGCGATGTTATATACGAGTATGTATATATTGGCTTATTATTTATTCGATTGAACTTGAAATTTAATAAGAAAATACATAAAACAAAATAATATTAACATAACAATTCAAGGTAAGAAAATAAAAAAAAAATAAAAATTTGTTTGGTGACAAAGAAGTATTTTTTTTTTGTTGAGTTTGTTGTTGTGGTTGTTGTTGAAATTCAATTAAATAATTTTGTAAACCAGATCCAAAAGCATCGTTTAGTGTTAAACTCGCGTTGTAATATTTAATGTACCGTAAACCACAATCAAGTTAAGAAACGTTACGTATACTAATGCATAATATGTATGTACAATAAAATTAAAGAAATAATTTCAATTCCAGTAGTCGCAGTAAACCGCGTATATAAGGAGATGAAGCAAAATACAAAACACAAACAAAATAAATAAAACCACCGCAGCCACGATCTTCGAAGATCATCAACTAAAACAACATATCGTCATGATCAAGATCAATAACAGCTACATTTGTTTTGTTTTTTTTTATCTCTATTCGTTATTTTCTTAATTATGATATAAATAATTATATAATAATTAAGTTAACACTTTTGAAAACTAAAACGATGATAGTATATCTAGCAAATATGTGACTATATAGGGTATAGTTTGCGCACAAAAATAGATTCGATAACGAATATATCGGCACGTATACGAGTACATACATAATTCCTATATTTAATGGAGTTTAACACGATTTTCTATTATTATTTCAAGGATAACTACTTTTATGTACGTACATAGTACATACATACATAGATATATTGATCATCAGATCTTGACGGTTGACATCAAATTACTAAACTTGGTCATCAGTAGCATGAGCAGCAACTTTATATAGATTTTAATGATATGCGATTTTTTCTTTTTTTTTTAAATTAAAAGGAATGTTGATGGACGACTGCAGGTTATATATATACATAGCTGTAAGTGATTTTGTGCTGATGACAAATTATGTCGTTTAATCAAAATTATGGATAGGTATATAGTCTTCGGGCGATCAGATACTCAACCCCTTTATAGCTATACAATATATTCTCCCTTATATATTTGAATAGTGCGTAATTCGCATAAAACTACCACCACGAGGAAAGGCTTTGTTCTATTGTGTGTCTTGTAGTGTATGTAAAAGTTCAGTGAACTTTGAAGATGTGTATTTGCAATTTATAGCCGTTTATCACCCCAGTATTCTTCTATAAGATATTTTATCATCAAATGTATTACCATAATCTTGCTGTATATCACGCCAGCGCATAGAAAAGTTCAAGAAACCTATATAGAACTATTGTTATAATTATTATTTATAACAGTAAAAATCATAACAATTGTTATGTACATGTATATATGTGTAACGATTTTTTTTTATTCATAAATCGTTGAATAGTTTTCTCCGATCCGCGCATACAATGCAACTTATAAAAGAAAGTATAAATAGAAATCACTTAACAATATAAATAAAGTTTTAAAGGGTTAGTTATAGTAATACAATTTCTTTAGATATATGGTACGGACATAATTCTAAACTATTGTAAATGAATAAATTATTGAGGGCATTTTAGCGAAGGGCATTGTTTTATATATACGAGTATGTACAAACTCACAATTGCGCTTTCATTATAGTTTAACAATTTTATTATTATTGTATGGCGGTTAGCATTTTTGTGGATTTGAATACCTTTAGAATTTAAGGAATGCGGCGCATATGCTAATTTGTATTTTGATTTGTTATAGTTTAGTTATAGGGTGGGAAATTTTAAATTTGGTAAATCATTGAAAAAAAATGTATCAAATTCAAATTAGTAATTGCATAACTGATACATACGTGTATATACTATAGGATATTGACATTGAAAATATCTAACATACCCCTAAACATATCTCAATTATTTTTCTATGAGAACAAAGTCTGGTGAAACAAGTAAATTTGGTGACCAAAAATTATCTCATCAAAATTAAAACAAGTTCTAGTGTATACCTTATTTATAAATTTGTATATGGGGTGCCATGTTACACCTTAAACCGGGTTTTATTTTGTAATATGATCACAGGTGGGAAATATTTGATCAACATTTTTACATAAATCTCATCTCATTCAGTTTCATCTAAATATAATGTACACTATTAAAAGGGGGCTTACACTCAAACTATAACATATGTTTGGGATTGTCTAGAGGACAGTATGAAAACCAAGCTCAGGATCGAAATCGATAAAGCACAGATTGTTGACTCAGTGACGGGCCAGTAATGGCTCTGTAATAAACAAAACTGCAATAATAATAACATATGTATGTTTATACCTAGGTTGGCCAGAAGGTCTGTTTAACAGAGAACATGTTCTCTTTTTCATCCCGGTCTCTTTTACTCTAATCCTTTTTTTAATGTTATCTTTTGTTCTCTTTTTTAATTTTCTATACTTTCTAACTTGAGAAACTATAGTTGCCCTACTATGCAATTCGCCTACTATTTCCAGGGAGCTTCGTAAAATCAGATTTTGTTTTCAATACTTGGCTAAAATTAAGCTGTCAAACGTCCCGTTTTGAAAACTGTTTTTCTTTGAAACAATATTTTCGTCCCGGAAATAGTTTTATTTTCTGTTCTTTTTTAAATCATTTAAAAATCCTCTAGCAACTATAGGGCTTTGTACTCCAGAGAATTTTCATCTTTTGAAGCAGCGTTCATATTGGAAACCCAAAAAATGAAAATTCAGAGAAATTTTATTATTTGAATCAATTTTTATTTCGTAGTCCTGAAAAGTGATGGCAACTCACGAGATGGCAACAAATAAAAGAAAATGATATTGTAGACAACGTAGAACATTAGTAGAAAATGTCGATAATGTAGGCGATTGATAGAGTGACTTAGTGAACTAGTTCTAAACTGCGGTGGCCAGATTTTTTTTCCAGTTATAATGCGATTCTGATGGTACAGTTTTAGAATCTTTTTTGCTGCATTTTAATCTCTTTTCAATTTAACTTAGGTTAGAATAGTTTGCTCACAGTGTACCGCTCATACTTTGACTAAACGAGACAAATCTAAAGGTATACGTAACAGCCGTTCAAACTAAAACCAAGATTTATCACAAAATCTTACCAACTCGAAAAAGAATCTTGCAAACTATTAGAAATCCCTTTGTTCTCGGCTCAATATCAAGCATACACATTTTGAGGAGTTCCTTAAAAAAATTTTGAGTTTGGAATAAATTAGAAATAAAATATTTTAAAAATCAAATAATAATCTTTTGAACTAGAGTTATGATCTAAACTTAAATAAAACCGAAAAAATCTAATTTTGCAAGACAATTTGGCAGATCTAGAATAAAGCTTGATGTTAGCAATACTGCTGAACTTTTAAATTTGGAAAATCAATGAGCATCCCCTAGGCAACAGCGCTAGGTACTGTGTCAAGGGCTAGATGCACATGGACGAAAAACATTGCGTGAAATTAGGGTGGGGGTAAAAATGCCTTATTTGAATTTTTAGTAAATGTTGAATTATATACTTTGAGTGGATTTTTTTAAGTGAAATTCAAGGCAGAATTGTACTAGGGAGTTGAATTAAATTTTAAAGACTTTACCGTATAGATTTCTACAAAATTTGAGTGCAATATAAATTACAAATATTTACTCATATTTGATTTTGCATAAACTTCGAATTATAAGCTTTGAGTGAATTTGCTTAAGTGAAATTCGAGGTAGAATGCTATAGTATGAATATGAACTAAAATCTATAGTTGTTTTAGATTAATTATACGAGTGACAATAAAGTAGCATTTTCAACTATATTTGAACAAAACTTGAGCGATCTTTAGATGATGGGAATGAAATTTAAATTATAATTATTTACTCATATTTGAGTTTGCATAGACTTCGAAGTATATATTTTTTGAGTGGATTTGCTTAGATGAAATTCCAGAATTGAGTTCTAGTATGAATTACAAAATACAAAAGCCAAAATCTTTAATGCTTTTTTAGATGAATTGTATGAGTGAAAATAAAGTAATATTTGACTTTGATCTATAAAATAAATAAAATAAAATTTGAGTGTTTTTTAAATTTTAAATTGAGTTAAAAATCAAACATTGAGTTGAAAAAAATATTTTGTGTTATTTTAGTTTGTGCATATAGATTTTGAATTAAAAATTAATTTATACAAATTTCAATATAATATATTAATATTTAACTAAATATGAGCAACAATTGAGTGCATTTAAAATTATGTATAATCGTATTTGTTGAGTGGATTTTCTTAAGTTAAATTCTAGCATCGGCTTGAATCAAATTTTAAATTTTAAAGAGTATTTCAATGTAATTTGTTACGAAATCTTAAGAAATTTAAGCAAAATTTGAAAAATAAAAATGATGTATGAACTTGAGCAATGAGTTGAATTTGAGTATACACTTGGATTTCTATGGCAGTGTCATCAATATTTCCCGTATGCGCATTCCCCTTAGATCTATAGTGATTATGATAGGAAATAACGTCAAAACTGGCGATGTGACACAAATCTGCATACTCTATACAATTTCGAAGAATTACCGCATCAAAATGGCTTCTCTTCGATCACCTCCTGGAACCAGGGAGATTGGTTTACATCTGTTTATTACAGGAACGAAAATCGAATGTGATTTTGCCAATGGGATCGTGAGCAATTATGATTCAACAACAATTTTTTTACGTTCTGGTGGAAGGCCGAGGTTGAATGCATTTTAATCTAACTTATCCTCTTTGCAGAAAATTAAATTAAATTAGAAAATTTTTAAATTATTATATTTCCATAATTTATCTCTAGAAATTTAGAATTTGTTTTATTATCTGTTACATACTGTTTTTCGAAGCTCTGATATTATTCCATAACTAGAGGAGATACAATTAAAACGAAAACTATATCAAATTATTATAGTTGTCAATTTATAACGCTGCTTCCAATACTTTTTGTATCATTTGGTTCATTCGAGTTCAAAACGCTAAAATATCGTAGTTCGTTGACGTTGTATTAACTGTCGACGTTGACACAAAACATTACCAAGTAAACATTCCTGATTGGACACCCTATTTATACCAGTATCAGTGGCTAATGAGAAAAGTGTTATTATAACTTTCTATAGACCATAAGCTGCTTAATATTTAAATGTAATTACATTCATGTAAACCCATTTTCTCGGTAGTCACGCGTCTTTGATTGTCCAAATAATATCATCATTCAACACTTCTCTCATAAATATTACAATATATTTACACTACGCTTAGCTGGACTTATAGTCATCTAAACACTTTTCTAATATTTTTCTTTAATTATATAGAATAGCACCTTCCTTAAATAATTCGATTCGTATATTAAGCGAACTGAACACAATGAGATATTTTGTAACCTATTTTGATATTATATGTCCAAACTTCCAAAGTATATATATATACATTGATCAATTGTAATCTCTCATCGGATTAGAATTGATCCATGTTTTAGACAAAATATCAAAATAGGTCACAAAATACTTCATTGTTTCGTCCACATATACTGGTAATGTTCTATTGTGATACGGAACCGGAACTATGATTTAACTAATTGAAAATTCGGGTTATTGTAATCGTTACAAATAGTAGGTAAATATCCTTTTCATAGATGAAAAAGAATGTATGTACATATATACATATTCAATACAATTAGTTTTGGTGTCTATACTCGTATATACAAAATAAAAATATTTTGTCGTTGTATCAAATATTTTCACACCATTTTCGGTTTGTTTGTTGAACTATTTCGTCTATATAGCTTACGATTTAAGTTTCCTGTTTATCTAATTATAGTGCAAGTGCGTGTATATACATACGTTATATTTCATTGTTCCTATTTTATTGCAACTGCATTGTCGAAGCCTATGATTTGATTGGTTAAAAGATAAATCGAATATTAGGTAAAGTAATTATACCTTTCTTAAAACCACAGTACAAAATAAGGACAAAATATATGAATTTGTTTTAATATGATTGCGCTTCTTATACCAATTAAAGTTATCGAGAAAAAAAAATAAAAATAAACCGACAGATTTTTATATTCCCCAAATGTTTAAAATTGCCAGTTGCGGTTTGGGTTATATATAAAAGGTATTTTCCGGTGGATTGATATGATGATTGATTAGTAGAGTCTATCTAAGATATACATACCTCGTAATAAATTTATATATTTATTCGTTTTGCCTGCGCAATAATTTTAAATTTAAAACTACTTTTAACTTTGGCCGACTATATACATATAAATATGTATATTCGTATCATGACACCATATAGCAACTAATCGATTTTAAAACTCCATTCAACTGAAAAATAATAATAATATTATGTACGCATATAAATTTGCAAAAAGCATAATTAATTTATGTAACGTATTAACCTTCACATTCATATGAAAAATTAACGCCAATCAAGCCCGCCGTCGTAACTCACATTTATATTGGATTGATATTAGATTTTCTACTTTCAAATTTTATTAAATCGATTGAAATTTTTAAACAGCTTAGAAAACGGGCAGTTGTAGATAACCTGCGATATTGAAAGAGTATGTTGTTGGCCTATTTACAATGCACATAGTATATGTATAAATAAAAGTTGTTCACCTCTGAAATAAAATCTAGATAATTATTTAATTATTATTTATATATAAATCAAGAATAAAGTAATTTAAAAATTAAACCTTATACACCCTATAGTTTTGCGTTTATAAATTTAATTAACTTATATAAACGGTTTTGGAAAAGCCACCCATAATATAGCGATGAGCACATGTTTTACCAAATTTTATATTTTTCATCGTATGTTGTTTAGCATGTCATGTAACATTTTTATGTCATGTCCATTTATAGCACGCATATGAGACGAAATTTGTAATTCTAGTATGGCTTTTATAGTATGATTATTTTGCACTGCAATCCGCATTTTTATAAATATGTAGATTCTTAAAAATTTAAACTCCCAGCGAGAACTTCAAGTCGCAATTTCCAGGTCCAGGGTTATGCAAAATCCAGCTGCATAGGTAATAGGCGACAACAACGAGAAGAACGCCTTCAAGATATGGAATGAGAAATAACCCGGTCCAAATGTTTTAGATACCAACAACCTGGGCACTATATCAGAGAATGTAAATAATCAGCAGCTGGCAGAACAGAGCATAAGGCGAGGATTGTCACATAATAACACATGGAATGTCCAGGAGGCCTTGTAGTATTCAATATAAGCACTGTTCCAGATGGGAACAAAGGAATCTCATCGAACATGTTACGAGGATCAGAGAATATGCAGAGGATCGCTGGACCAGATTCCATCGCTCTGATGTTCAAAGTGGATGGAGCGAGGTATCAGACCGCAGTGGCATGTAATCGCACGGAAAGTGCAACCGTGAAAAGATATTGGGCTCACTGGAAGTCCTTGAACTTCTGGAATGGGTTGCTGATTTGGGAATCGGCCGACGGCAAACACACCAAACAACAGATAGTGTTACCAGAAAACCGGATAAGAAAAGTCCTGCAGGAAATTCCCAATAGCAAATCTGGATACGTGTGAAATTTGCGCCGTTAGTAAGGAACTATACGCACAAGAACAAGATGAAAGATGAAGCAATACAAAGTCGGGACACCGTTCGACAAAACATGGAAATCGGTACATACTCGTATGCCTCGATTATTTCAATAAATGGGTAGATGCATATCGGATTATGAATCAAGCTAAGCTCGTGCAGTTCTGTATTTATTAGAAAACAATTGGGTATGCAGATTTGGAGACCTACATTTCGACCAAGGCCAAAAACTCAACTCAAGTTGTGCCAAACACTAAACTTCAAGAAAACGATAACTACGCTGGAGTAAGGGACAACATAGTGAAAGCCGCAGCGATCGAATGAAGACAAAGTATGACCATCGGTCAAACAGCACAGGATTTATGGAAGGAAATTTGATTTGCTTTTCAACCCCATACGAAGAAAAGGGAAGTAGTATCCAAAGATACAAAGTCATCAAACAGATCAACGATGTTGTGTACCGGATTCAAAACAGGACAAAAATGAAAGTGGTTCACATAGATCGGTTGACGTTGCAATGCCGGGAGCACAGATGAATCTGTTCGGGACGAACAGAATTAAAGTGAAGTAATCTGACGATTATGCCTAACGTTAAACATAATCACATCGTGTCGTCGTTAGTCTGATAACTAGAGCTGCAGCTACAGAGTATATTAAGTAAGTTTTTGTTTTCCTACGGAGGGCGCATAATTTAACATACATTTCATCTTCAACGCGTCATTTGGCACGTAGATGCTATAGATAAAGAATACATTTTTAAATTATAATGGGGGTCTTATGATATATCAAATTCGATTACAGAAAGTAGTTTCTAATAATTAATTTAACACGCGTTCGAAATGGTGTCCTTCGGTTTCGATGCACTTTTCAATACGTTATGGGAGAAAGTATGCACCGTTCGTATTAAAATTTCTCTACTAATACCTCATCAAACATGTTTTATGCGTTTCTTCATATTTGCCCGTGTGTTTGACTTGGTGTTTCAGTTATCCCCACAAATAAATTCAAGTGACGTTAAGTCGAGTAATTTTGTTGGCCAGAGTACTGGACCACGTAGATTGGGACCCCCCATCTACCAGGATAATCTCGTTCCAATACTGCACGTACATTTGCTGCATAATGTCCTGGACAACCATCTAGCTGGAACCAGATATGCATCCTTTGTTGGGTGGTTAAATTTTCTAGAAATAGTGGTAAATCCTGTTCCAAAATCTCTGTATTTGTCTCAGTTTAAATTACCATTAATTTCTCGCCAATGATCGGTTAATTGCTCCATTTGCATTAAGAGCTCCATTGCTCGTAAAACTAGATTCATCTGAGAACAATACATGTATACAAATATGTTCATCATTTTGAAGTTTTGCAATAGCCCATTGTCAAAATGCTGCGATGCCATTTTGAAAATTATTCCCGTGCAGTTCCTGGTGCAGAGATACATGGCATGGAGGAAATGAAAGCGTTTCAACATTCGTTAAAGGTTATATTTTTCATCATACCTATATATATCTTGTTAAGTATGTCATGCAACATTTTTATGTCATGTCCATTTATATCACGCATCCACTTTAAATTATAGATTCTTACAAATTGGTTTGTAAGAATAAAGTACAATCATGCCATAACACATGTCATACCATTTAAAGTTTATAACATGTAAGTTAGCAAAAATAGTATATACATATGTATAACATGCATAATAAATGTTGTAGCTGAACGTATAACGTATATTTCTATAAATAATCTCAAAAACGGACCGCAACATTTATAAAATTTGAGGTCACGTGAAATGGGAATAAATTGTAATGAGTAGTATGTACGAGTCTTTTCTTGCAGCCCTGTTTCCGATTTTCTTACCTGCGGGTTTTGTTTAAAACCTAACGCGATGTTTATATTCAACTTGCATTCTGTTCTATTGTATGTTGATCTATATACATACGAGTATATATACAATTCTTTGTATTATTTTTTGTACACATTTCACATTGGATTTATTAGTGCTGTTAAAAAATGTATATCAACCAAATGTGCTTTAGTTTTGTTACTTTTTCATTTCTCCTAATAAAGGAATATCAAAAAATTCTACATGAAATAAATGTATGTAGAGGTGGTATATTTCTTATGTAATATATACGAGCGTCAATCAAATTGGATTTTCAATTCATTTAAGCGTATATGATCAGCGACAGCAACTATATGTAAATTCAACAATCATGAACGTAAACGTTAAATAAACAAATTATATTATTCCCAAGTAAACTACTCGTACCTTTCAATGTATATACCATATCTATAACCATACAGAATTTTTAATTTTTCCAAACTAACATAATGCAAATAATAGTTTTAAACCTTTGAATGAAATCTCGTAAAAACACCTTTCAGGAAATATCTTTTTTTTCTTTTTTTTTAATTCTAAATGTCGAACATCTGCTCTGGTTTTTATCATTTTTTAATGTTTCCAGAATTTGATAAATGCATAATATCCATCATAATAATACATAACATGAATAAAATTGTCCATACTTTGTTGAGATGCAGTTCAAGGTATGGAAATAAATTTGCACAAATTTTGCGATATTCATTGTTAACACGCGCACTTTAGGATCAAATACGAAAATTATTTACAGTAGAATCAGAAATATGTGCATGTACAATGTTGTACATACGGGCAGTTAGGCCTTTATTATATCAAAATGTTTATTATCCGTCCGAATGAAGCTTGCATTGCAACATACATATTAAACTAATCTAAAAATGATGTTCGTGTAACAAAATAATGTTTGAGTTTGTACGATTTTGACGATTGCATCTGTCATATACATATATACATACTCGTATATAGAGATGAACCAAAACAGCATAAGACGAACATACATAATAATATATCGAAAGATGAAATTGGTTTTTATTTATGCTTCTCTTATACCTTTGGTTAGGTTTTATTCCTTGCATATCCATTGAAAAAACAATTATGCAGCTGCTCGATTTCAATTCAATTCATTTTTTCTTTTTGTTCCCTTTTTTGGGATAGTATAAGAAAAATAAAAAAAAGTATAAAAACGTAAGGTGTTGCATGAAAATTATTATTTTGTTGATGACATTACTCTATATTGTTTTCGATTTTCTTAAAATTGTAGGTATATAATGTATGTATAAACATTTTATGGTTTACATTGCATTTCTTATAGATATTATCTTTATTTGTCTCCATATTTGTATATACAAACTGATCAGGGGGAGTGGGTTTGGGATGGTTATTTCACAAGAACTAGAATAGAACGTTTATGCATCCACCACCAAATTTGAGTCAGCCATCATTATCTTAAATACAAAAGACAGTAATACGAAATTTAACACCTTAAAGTTATCTATTTATATAGAAGTCTAGATGACACGTGTTCGATATAAACAATTTCTTGGAATAACAGTTGGACTAGTTTTGGACATACGGTCTATACTTATGAAAAAAGGATAATTGTATTCCCCTAAATCATTCAAGTAGAATCAGAGAAATTAATAAAATCAAATTCATCCTCTTAATCTAAATACATATGTCCTTTTACATCCTTTAAAGTTTTAATTTTTTTTAATCCCATAAGGATCATAACAAAACATATTAATTTATTCCTTTATATATACAAATTTAAGATTTCCTGTTGCATATACATACAATATACATATATATATTCAATATACATAGCCTGTATTATTACAGTTATAATCTCCTGAAATCATGTCAATCATTTTATTTTATATCAGTCCCAACTCCCAACGTTCGATCCCACGATCACAATAAAATTAAAAATCCCGCGCCACAGTTTTACATCATCTGTTCATCTAGAATGAAAATAAAACTTTTCAAAAATTCTTTGATCCACAGCACATCAATAATAAATTTTAGTTTTTTTTAGCACAATATCTTTGGTGCACCTGGTAAAAATATAAGGTATACTTTATGTCTTGTAAGAACAATAATTTCCCCCTATTTTCAAATCTTATGTTATTTGCAACTTGTTGGCCAAAACATATACAATTTTGGTGTTCTGCAATATAACATTATAAGCTACAGGTCTCCTTATACATAACATGTATAACTGCAGTCTCTATAAAGTAGAAATGCCCAGTAATAAATTCGCAATAAGCTTGAACTGCCAAATAAAACGTCTAAAACGTCAGTAATTGAAAGCAAAGACGGTAATGAGCCCCATGTTGGGTTCCAGCTTACTACACAATTCACAACTAAATACCATTATAAAGGAACATATACGTAGTTGTGCGCAAATATGTACACCCTGTTTTATTCACTGAACTAAAAATCATAAGGTCATTAAAATTATTAATAAAACAAAAATTACTACCTGACATGTGGTGAAAAAGTGCACAGTATAATATAATATCTCTTACTCTCTTCTCGAATTGTATGTATCGCATTCGCATTCGCACACTCTCATCTACTCGTTTCCCTCTTACATTAGTTTTTAAATACATTTTTTCACTATTATAAAATCGGAATGAGTAAAGTATATATAAACTTTTTCATTTTATAATATTTTATTTCTTTTAAATTTTTCGATGTCACATAAAAATGTATTTAGTTTAAAAATGGCCGTCTCTGAGTGCAGAACAGTTTACTAGGTGTAGTAGTTCGCGTTAGTTTTCCAATTATTATCTACATATATAAAAATATTTATTTCTTTTCTAACTTATAAATTAAAGAAATATATTTATTTAATTTTTCATAATATATTATATAATTTTTCGTTGTAATAATACTAATAAAAACTAGTGATATTATTATTTTTTTTTTACCTAAAAAATACAAAAAAAAGGTAATTGCAAAAAAAAAATTAATATAGTTTACGCCATTTTTATTATACATATATATATATATATGTATATATATATTATACATAGATGGAAATATATACGTACATTTATATATTTGGATGACCTTATGGGATTATTTATTTTAATGTGTGTTAACAGTATATTTTGCAATAAATAAAAAAAAAAAAGATTTCAAAACGCAATTATGAAATTACTTTATTTTCAATAATTACAAAAAATAATTATATGTGTATACGCGACATGTGTGTGTGTTTGTGTGTATGTATACACATTTTGTAATTCTAGTTTTTGTATAATATTTAAATTAAAATAGAATTTTTGTGAAAAATAAAAAAATAAACGTGTGACGTAAAAAAAACCCTGAAAAATTTGTAAAACAAAAAGTTATTTTTTTCATTTATATAAAAGTATAAAACCTATTTTGCAAACGTAATTAGCTAGTTATTTAAATAATATGTAAAAATCCAGAGGCGAATAAATCTCTACACAATATCGTATTTTGTTTTTTGGAGAGTTTTGGTCATCATCATTCATAAGAAAATTACGTCATCAAATGACGTATTCAATGTTATATTATTCACCTAATGCCTATTTCACATTTTTATTTTATTTTCAGATTCATCTAAAATCTTCAACAGCTGTCTAATCTATAATAGTGTTTTCATCATTTCTAACTATTAAAATATAGGTATACATATATCCTAGTGTATTTAATTTATTTAATTTAATTATGAGTTATAATTGGTAAAAAAAAAAAAAAACAAAAGATTTTTTTTGTTCACATAGTTCAATAGTGAGTGATTTGATACAGTGAGTAATAAATTATTATATTTTGTGAAATATTACATTATTCATAAAAATGGATAATACAACATCACGCCTTGGATATCAAATTATATCGTCAGATCCAATGAATGATTCAAATTTTTTACGAAGTTTATTGGATAAAGCTGATGATTTGCTACAATTGAGCGGTATTACGAGTAATAATGTTCAATTACCAAGTGGTAGCACTAATACGATAACATTGAATCAAGTTAAAAAATGTTTTCATCATAGTTCATTATTGAATAGTCTAAATAATAATAATATTAGTGTGAATAGTAATACAAATAATAGTGGTGTAGGTGGTGCACAACATGCCCGTTATATGCGGGTTGGCCCATCGAATGCAATTAAAAGTGATACAAATATCGGTAAAATGGTATTAAATAGATTTGGACAATTTGTGCAGCCAACTAGTAACAATAATAGTAGTGTAAATAGTAATAGTAATGTTAGTGATACTAGTAATAATATTAATCAAAATAGTAATGATGATCATAATATTATGGATACGTCGTCCGCAACAATGTCCAAAGGATATGGTGGTTTACTAGCTAAACGTTTTTTAATTTTGGATTTATATGATGGCAATTCAGTTCATAAATGTTTTGATGTTAAAACACGAGAAGAGTTTGTGTGCAAGGTAAATAACTTATCAAAATATTCCTAATGTTTCCGGTTTATATTTAACTAGTTAGTTGAAGCCCCCTCATTGACCTTGTTTCGTTATATAATATTTCATAAGTTAGTTACTAACAAACACCTAAGCGAAAAAACTAAATATATATATTGCCATGCTATTCATTCTGGCAATGAAATGTTGATACAATATATGTACATATGTATATGTATCTATTTCCGTTAATATCATATTATATCTTAATATAACTATTAATAGGGATCGACTATTTTTGCAATGTGATCCACCATGAAGTCTATCCACACAAACACATATTAAATTTGGATCGAATCCAATTTAGTTTCGCGTAATATCTTCACGTTAATTATTGTAAATTTTATTGTCATAGTATGTAGTTCTGTACATCTATACAGCGAATATACTTACTCAGTAAATTTAAAGAGTTATTTAAAAAATTAAAATAGATTAGCGCAATAAACTTGTATGTGAGCGTATGTTGGAATTTATGCGTTGGTTTGTTTATGATAACGATATTCTATTTTTTTGGCAGAATGCCTCGATAATTTCAAGTGTTTTATATTGTATAGGACAGGAAACAAAACTTTGTTTTCATGTAAGATTCAGCAAAACATATAACATTTTTTCATTCATCGAACATACAAAGAAATATGTTGTTAAAAAATGTAGAATTATTAAAGGTTGATTCATTCTATGTATGACTAATATATAAAAGAAAATTCTTGGTTTGGTCACCGTAGTTGAATCAAATTAAATAATTTAGATCCACGTATTATGTTGTATAAATTATATATTTTAGTTCACATCATATTTTATATTCCTCACCTTACAAATTTCCCAGTTATGTACTTATGTATAATTCTTATCAAAATATACAAGTTTTTAGTATACAAACATTTACTGAATTCTAATAAGATACAAAAACAAAGTTAGAGGTGTGCCCGTACTATTACATTGTTAAGTAAATATGTACATACATATTCGTATACGATAAAAACATATTATGCATATTAGGTATAATATTATATAACCTTGAGAGTTATGAATAAATGCTCATTCCTAAAGTTCTGATTTTGTTTGGCCTAAACTATCTAGAAAATAACATATACTTTTTTGTCAGGTTATTGTGCTCACCGCATGAGGTAATTTTAGCTTTAAGCTCAGTCGAGGTCAAATTTAGCTAATACGCTGTCTCTATTTTTTAATTCATCAGTCATCTATCCCCTATATTAACCTTGTTACTACATACTACTCGCTAGATTAAATTATAAACCGAAACAACAATAGCATTTTGTGTGAAAAATCATCGAACCAAAACATAATTTACTAATTTACAATAATTTTTTTATTTCTATTTTATAGTCTGTCAATAATCCATGTTCAAGTTTATTAACAGCCCATTTTAGATTAGATGGGCACCAGCATATTAATCCCCTACGAAAAGTGATACAAGCAACAAAACAAACTTATTTATTATTTTCACCATCACAGGTTTGTTATTAAATTAAACCGCGATTGATTTTTAACAATTTACTTAAATATTGTATTTTGCTTCTCATAAATTACAGGGTGATTTACATTCCTATGTTAGAATAAGGAAACGCCTAAAGGAATCTGAAGCTCGTAAATTATTTAAACAAATGTGTGAAACGGTCAAAGCATGTCATGGACAAGGGATAGTGTTACGTGATCTTAAATTAAGAAAATTTATATTTGCCGATGTTGAAAAGTAAGTACATAATTATTACATAATTAAATTTTAAAATTATTACCAATTTTTATATAAAGAATATGTACAAGTATAAATACATACCAAATTTAAATAGATTGAAGTAAAACTTAAAACTTAACTTATTTGTTGGCATTGAATTAATTTTATTTAGTTCTATTGAAATTACGTATAATCTAGGTAGTTTTGTTTGGAAATTATAAATGAGTATGTATGTACTAATTTTTATTTTATAAATGTTTATGGTGATAATGTGCTGTGTCCATTATCTTTAATCGTTACAACACAGGTTCCGCTATACGGCTATTGTTAAACTGATATAAAAAATACTTGATTTGTATTATAAACCAAATTTGTTTTTTTTTGTCAATTATTTAAACATTACTACATATATGTAAATACCTACATGCATACATACATAATATATTAAAAACAATTGCATTTAATTTTGTAATTATTGTGCTCGCCACAAACAGCGTTTTTGTTTCATACTAATCAAACAATTTGTGTACCTTGAGGCAACATTTATTTAACATTTAAAAAATAATTTTTTGCAAAACTTAATCATTTTGCAAATTTTTTTTTTATATTTAACATTTAGCCTTGTATTTTTTGGCAAACTATTGACAGAAATATAAATATAAAAATCAATCAATTCAAATTGATTATCATCACGTTCTGAGCTTTAAGATCATGTAATTTTGTTCCCTCAAGGATCCTTTGGATCATGTACAGCATGCTATCATATCATTGTCTCTAAATTAAAAGGAAAATTATGCAATGGAACCATTATTATTGCAATAATTGGAGTTGCGATCTCGACTATTACCTTATTGTACTTATATTTCTATCCAAGGCCTTGTTCCAGTTTTATTATTTTATAATATATTTTTTGTAATGAATTACATTTTTTATAAGGTCATGAATAATATCTAAAATGTGTGTCATGATAATAGTAGTTTTTTGATATATTTTGCAATGTTTTTGGTGTGTTATCATCCGGTTGAAATTATTTTCTTATTCCTTATTAATAGTAAACAATAGTTTAATTTGGTACTAAATCAAGGTAATTTGTCAAATACAATTTCAAGAACAAACTATTTATTAAATCTGTATGTTAATGTATACCCATTAATATGTATCGTGAGGTGATTAGCACAATCTTGTCGCAAGACAATGTAATTTGTACAATGTACCAATATATCTATTACACAGGGTGTTACGTCATCTTATTGTATTCAAACCAGATATTGCGAAAATCGTAACACATATGTATAAGTTGGCTTTATGTGTATATATGTATGTGTGTATGTATAAAATGAGATAAAAATAAAATTAAAATTTTTGTCAAGAACACAAAATTTTTATAAAGTAAAAATATATAAAAAATTTCTGTTTGGTGGAAGGTCAGAACGAATGATTTTGCAATACACGTATTGTGTATTGATGTGTATACAGTAAGAGGTTAATAATCGTATATAGATTTGACTCAAGTTCAAATTTTAGCGAAGCGAGCGCGCAGTCAAAATTATGTCAAGGAATTTATAACGCTTTTTTGGTATAATGTAATTTTTGTCAAGGGCAAAACACACTCATTTCAATCCAATCGCGCGCTATGTAATTATATCCATTTTCAAAACAACTATTTCATCAAACTGTTAAAATATTTCAAGTTTTTTTATTTTATTTCATTTTAATGTGTTACACTTACAATTTATTTATGCAACAGTTTCTCATATTAAGATAAACGATTATAAGAAATGTATGTATTGTGTTAAGAAAGTTTTGACCTTTTTTATTATATGTACATAATAAACAAATGAAAAATGATGCAAGTAAAATTTTGTGGTATGTACTAATTAATTGGAAATTCTGGCCTTGACCCAAATTGGGACCATAGACTTATCTTTAAAATCTGTTAAAAATTTAAAAAAAAATGTATCGATCCAAAACTCGTTACCAAAAAGAGAACATCTGCCAAAAATCCAAAAAGTCCTATTACAAAACACTAAAATAAATCTGATTTACAATGTATTGTAAGATTCAAATCTGAATATACATAGTTAAAAGTTATAAAGAAAAAGTATTTCACATCTGCTCCTTTGTGTTTAAAATAAATCCTTATACAAAAAATGTTTTATCCTTTTTGTGTATTTCTCTTATCGTGTATACGCCAAGCGCGGCATTATTATATACCGCACGGTCTTATTGGGAAAATTATGTTTTAAGAATAATATTTGTTCAACATACGAGACCTGTATACAAAATAATAAATTGGTTACGTTCGTAAAAATTAAGAGGAAACAGATGATATTTGGTATAGTTTAATAGTTAAATTTCCGGGTGCATCATTAATTGCACTTCATAATAATAAAGAGATCATCTAATTAGTTATATATAACATTAAATCCGTTATGTATGTACCTAGTTTTTAAAATATGTACATAAATGTAAATAAAAAAAACTTTCTTTTTATTTGTATTTTAAATGAGAAAGTCGAGATTTTTATTTCTCGATGTATAATGCACAAACATGCGGATACGATATATTATGCATTAAAATGGCTCTGCTTATATCATGTAATTTTACAACATAAATTGTTTACCCACATTGTACACGATTAGATACATATTTTATACTGGTTTGGTTGATAACATTTGATTAATCATTTGATAACAATAAGGAAATTAATGGGACAATTAGCAAAATTTTACTCTATCTCTTTTGATAATCAAATAATTTATGGTAGTTTAATTATAATTTATTACAGCGTTGCGGTTAGATTTAATTATTTATAATTCCAATTACAATGGTGTATGTTTTAACTAGAATATGATGTAGCTTGCAGTATTCGACGCCAAGCGAAAAATGAAATATTTTAATATATAAGTTTTTAATTTAAGTTTGAATCGGGAGAAACCGAGCTCGAATGTCAATAAGCGTGGGTGATTTTTCAGCCTAAACTGTTTATTTTCAATAGGAATTTATAGTAATTCTGGAAATCAAAACTTTTATATTTGTATTCGAATTTTAAATTTTCAAACGATTTATTATTTCAATACCAGCCAATTTTAGTCAAATCTTTTAATTTTGTTTTAATTCTTTGCAAACGAAGTAGTGATTGTTTACGTGCCCGTATTCATTTTAATTCCCTCCCTACACATAGATGTCCATGTGATATAATTCCATGGTTATTTTCATAGTTAAGACATTTAATAATAAATTGAAAAATTTTGCAACTTCTCTTTTTTTAGCAATCGAAAAAAGTTTAACAAAATATTACATATTTCACTTTGTATCTTGTTTTGTTGTAGTTCAGGTTTTTTTTTAATTTTATTATTTCTTATTTATATTGAGAAATCAAATATTAACTAAGTAAAAGGTGTTTTTTAATAAAATAAAAAAAAATAAAAGAAAATATTACAAATTTGTAATTGAAACGATTACGTATCATCCAATATTGTTATTATTTTATTGTAAGAAGTCCACAACACTATATATAGATTTCTTTTGATATGCAGAGAAAGTTTTTAACTACAGTTCAATGGAATCTGCGGTAATGTTGAAGAAAACAGAAAAAAGTTGCTGAGTTTCATTCATTATTGTTTTGTACACATAAAACAATCAGTCAAGTGTATTTTCAATGTATAATATTCAAGTTTATTTTATAGCACGATTCAAAATATATGGAAAGAAAATTATTTGAGATTCTAGACGTAGAGGTTATTATACTTTATGTAAATTCCTACTGTAAATTGTTTTGCAATTTGCACTACTTTTTGTTTTAGGACTCTTTAATTAAAAATGACCTAATACAATTTTGTAAATTCCATATAACTGAAAGTATATAACTATATATGTATACATATTATCCAATCACACTATGTGTAAAATATGCAAAATTTTGTAATTTCTTTTATGCATAATATTCTTAGATTTTTAAGTAAATTGTATAATTGTTTCAAATTTCATTATTATTATTATTGTATTTATTTAGCTTTTGTGTTGTTAAATAATAATAGTAATATAATGACAACGCCCAGTTATTTTGTACACACAGAAATAAGCGCAACTATTTTAAACTGATTTCAGCATCAAAATTTTGTCCCCAGGCCATATAATTACGAAAAATATTGTCTACATATACAAATTAGTTTTTATTGTTTATTTTTTATATGATTGCGATTTAATTGTAATATAATATCACGTGTCAATTGTCCATTTGATTTTGATGCTGGAAAGGAAATACGAGTATGTGGTTTAAACATCCATCTAATCGAATGTGTACAGTATGGTGAAAGGATTTATAAATTTATTTCGTTAAAGTTTTAACTCTTGTCACCACACCCAATGTGTTCAATTAAAATAAATTAAATTCATGACATTTCCTTTCATATAAGTATAATTATACAGATTTTTGCTTTTCACCCGCATAAACTAGTATGTGGATATACACAAGCATATAGTATGTATAAAACATAAGTATTTCCTAAGTATGAAATTTCATAATTTTCGCTTATTACATTTCATTTATTGCTTGTCTTATGTTATTTCAATTTTTATTTTATTTTAAAATAATTTTTTTTTATGTTTCATCAGACTTTTATTTTATTTTAGAGAGACACAAATGTATTCTATGTGTAATTTTACTAAAAATGTTTACTGAAGCAATCGGCTCTTTCTGTGTTATTGATCAATTTTATTTATAGGAGTTATTCATACGGTATTCATGTGGTTAAGAAGATTTCGTACGCATTAAGAGTTTGATTTTTTACTAGATGTAGGTGCGGAATCCTGCTATGTATTCGTATTTAATTGTCTTTCGTAAAATTATAAAAATAAATTTACTGAGTATCCGCGTAAAATAATAAATGAAAGACGAACTTAATAAAAATAAAATTTCAACTTTCTCCATCATAATTTGGTTTCACTTCGTTGAATCTTATCCACATAATTTCTTTTTTCTTTTTCTTGTTGTGTATGAAAAATTAAAATTTTAACAGGTCTTTGAACTGTAATACCGCAAGACATGATAATTTCTTTTTTTTTTAAATTTTTTTTCGTATCACAACGACATCATTTTACGGAAGTATAGTTTTGTAATATGTAGCTTGTTTTAATTACACAATATTTGTGTCGTATGTTGCGTCGTATATAAATAAATGTGCATATTCTTTATTCTAACTCAATTGAATTGTTTATTAATCTTTAATTGATTCCAATGTATTGTATAATATTATTGCGGTGTATTCGAATCGAAATTTAATAAATTTATTTTTCTCTTACTTATAGAACACAACTAAGATTAGAGTCATTAGAAGATGCTGTAGTACTAGATAATCCAGATCAAGATTTACTACAAGATAAAAGAGGCTGTCCTGCTTATGTATCACCTGAAATTTTAAAAGTAAACGCTACATACTCTGGGAAAGCAGCTGATATGTGGTCTCTCGGTGTTATATTATATACGATGCTAGTCGGAAGGTAAGTTAATTGACAGTAGCGATTATTATTTTTATCTTTTGAATTCCTTCAGTCTTCACCTGTTTCTTAAAAAAAAATTGAAATAAAATGCAAAGCATATGGTGGATACGTTAAGATTTTTATACTAATAATAACAACAAAATAATATAATAGATCCTTTTTTAGTTCTTAATTATAAACTTATATTAAAAAGGGGAATATTTTCGACCCAATGATGTGACGGGAATTTTCCCATGAAATTGAACGTAATTTTAAAACAGGTGGCTCAAAAGTTTTGTGTGGTTTTATTGTATTTCGATTAATTATGGCAAAAAATATCTTCACCTGTAAGATTTTTATAAATTACATTTTGCATATAAACAACCCTCTAATAAGGTTTTTAAGAGATTCTGATACGTTTACAAACATATGCAACAACATAAAATATAAAATCCCTCATCTTCGCCCATTTATTTAATGAAGAACAACAAAGCAAACTTTCTTGTTGATCGCCTGATATAATTTATATAAGTATATATATATATATATATATATATATATATATATATATATATATATATATATATATATATATATATATATATATATATATATATATATATATATATATATATATATTAAATGGATATTATTTTTTTTTTTTGCTTCTTATAGATGTAAACGATAAGAATAAAAACACTCGAAGAAGAATATTACTTATAATAAAACTGATACGACCGATTGATTGTAAAAAACCATGCATTTTTTTTAGTTTAAAAGCAAGATATAAATACTTAGGCTATAAATTTTGTGCAGGTGCTATGGTCATCAGTTTCTTTATTTATTTTTAATTCTGTATGTCCTGCTATCAACCTTTACAGCAGACAAATTCTTATTTTCTGTTGTCTGTTTTACAAAATGATTAATTAATAGACAAAATGCAGAAGCGCTAATACATTTAACTTTTAAATCAACAGAAGCGTTTCATTCTTTTTTTTATTTTAAATAATATTACTAATTTTGCGTTTCGATGTGCTCAGAATTCGAAACCTGTGGTCAAAACTCTTCGTTTCATTTATAGCAAAAAATTTTATATTTCGATATTCTGAATCAGAGTAACATATTTATTTTGAGATTTTATAATGTATGTAGCCGTATCATCTTCTCGTTACCTTTTCTTACTCCGCTGAAAATATGTATTCCATGTAATTTATTAATCATATTTTTTATTTCCAGATATCCATTTAATGATTCGGAACATGCATCGCTATTTGCAAAAATTTCGAGAGGTCACTTTTTGATTCCCGACTGCTTAACATCAACTGCTCGGTGTATCATTCGATCATTATTACGACGTGATCCCGAAGAAAGAATTACATCGGATGATATATTATTCCATCCATGGTTATTGAAAGATGATCACAGTGATACCAGTCGTTCGTCTAGTGATCAATGTGTTCCCGAGATGTATATGGAGGAGGATGAAGAATAGAAATTCGCGTGATTTTTTATTTAATATTTTTATTTTTCACAACAATATATTATTGTTGCCATTTTGTGAATTAATTAACTTATTATTATTTAATCATACATATATAAAAGGGCTGGATGCATTTTATTTTTTTTTTATTTTATTTTTTTCATTCGTGTTTATATTATTTCGTATATAAAATTGTTTTGATCTTGTTGTTAAATGAAAATTGAGACAATATAATATAGTTTAATTTATGTTTGATCGTTTAAAAAGGAAAGAAATATTATTGTGATATAAAGAAAAATGTTTTGCTCAATTTATATATAGAAAAACAAATTTTGCTCAATTGTTGTAAATATTAAGATTTTTAAAATTTTTTTTTATTATTTCCGATTAAAGATCAAACAATTATATTTAAATTAAATCTGACAAATGGTGAAAACTTCGCGATTTTTTTTTTATATTTACTTGGTGGATTATGCATATATTATTTTAAAGTCGAGCTTTAAAGATATAGTTTATTGTGCAATAATTCGTCCTTCTAATTAGTATATGTACGTACAAAGGTAACACATTTTTCCATAAAAATTTACTATTTTATTATAGTTTTCCTCGCATATGTCTCAATTTTTGTTTTGTTTATACAATTAAGTTTTTTGTTGAATTTTTATTTTTACATTTTGAAGTTAATATTATTAAAAACTTATATAAATCCGCCATATTATATATCAGAATATACAAAATATATTCAATAAAGTCTACCATAATATTAAAAATATTTTTAAAATGTCCAACTTTTTTTTTCTAAGTATAAATGTATATTATATTCTATTATAAAAAAAATAATTATATATAAAAAAACATTATATATTATATAGATAGGTCGTATATTTTGGTTCCAATTAAACAGATAATTTAAAATAAAAATTATAATTTATATTAACGCATATATATTATTTTCTTCTTCATTATATAAAATATGTTATATTAGCTATTTAAACAACTAAATAAAAAAAAAAAAATTATAAAATAAATATATAGACTGAAACGTTTAATTTTCATATAATACTACTACTACTACATAAAATTACTATAAATAAAAACCTACCTTAATTATTATTATATTATTATTATAAATATAAATGTGAATTATTTATTAATTATACAACTGAAAAAATACAAAAAATTACCAGAAAATATAAAGAAAATTTTGAAAATGTAGAATTGTTTTAATTTAATTATGTGTGATCATAATAATACTAATTTTTGAATGCTTCCGGTTGTATATGCGAGATTCTCATAATTCAATAAAATCGCAATAGTATTAGCCAACCTACTCATTATGAAATTGATTTATTTTATAATTGTATTATCCAATTCCAACTACATATTTGGTTATTGTAATTTCAAATCCATTTTGAAGTGTTTAATGCGCGATTTACACGTTCCAACAATGTTGGCCAACAAAAAATGAAGAGATTAGTATATCGCGAAATTTATTTGAAAGACAAGAACAAACATATAAACAAACAAAATTTTGTTGAACTTATTTTCTTTTTTTTTTAAATTTGTTTCCATAAAAATAAAATTTGTTGCTATAAAATATACTCGACCCGAGTAAATTTTATAGCAACAAACACAATTAAAATGGCGATTTTTTTCTATTGTTAAATATTTATAGCGCAAAACCAATAAATAAACCGAAATAGCCATGAGGGGCAAGGATTTCACTGTTTATTCATTGTTTTCGTTTTAGAAAAAGAAATATAGCTACAAGAAAGAGCGTTGTGCACCAAAATTACCCGTCAAAAGTTTTATTGTAATTTGACACCGACAAAAAATTATAGCACGACGCCATTTTTGTATTATGCGTATCTCTTTTTATCGCATACACATTTTTTCTATTGCGTGTAGCTCTGAATGTCTACAAAAAATGTTGGAAAAAAATTGTTGGAACGTGTAAATCGCGCATAAGTTTTAAGGTTTTCTACATCTATCTTATTCACATTTTCATACAATAAATATTACACATTTTTCAGATTTGAACAAAACGCGATAGGTTTATATATTTTCTCAAAAATCAGTTTCATCAGTTGCTATAAAATAAATCTAGAATTGTGTGACTAAAACTGAATTTTAATTAGAAATTCAAGTTTAACAGATTATTATTTTTCAATTTCCTTTTTAATAGATTAGAAAAGATTTCTAGTAAACTGAATCTAAATTGAATGCTGTTGTCCCTTTATAAATCTAAACTGAAGACAGAATTTACCGAGGAGTTAAGTTTCTAATGTCTAAAGAATTTAGGTAACTCTATTTTCTGGCTTAATGTCTAAAGAATTTAGGTAACTCTATTTTCTGGCTATTTTCTTGGTAACTATATTTTCTGGAATTTTTACGGGTTTTAAAAAAATATCAAAGTTTTGTTGCCACGAAAGAATGCGTAAGAAATTGATGTGTGTTAGTTAGTAAAGAGGGAAAGGGAGGTAAGGAGGTCTTCCGTCGATTGTTTTTGTTTATATTTATGAAACGATATATGAACACGTCTTGGTGTTAGTTAAAATTCCAGGAAAAATTGATATTTTCAAAAAAACTTGATAAATAATTTTGATAAATATCAAGTTTTTTGATACGATTTAATTCAAAATTAATTTTATAAACACGTATTTAAAGAACAACAAGAGAAACACGAATGACTACTACAAATAACGTTTTGCTTTGTTTATATTTATATTCTCGAATTGACGCATAATTTTGTGTTGGTGTTAGTTAAAATGGAAGAAAAAATTGACATTTCCAATTTAAAATGTACATTAAATATTTTGCACCGAAAGAACAAGAAAAGTGATGTACATCAAAACGCCGGCAAAATTGTTGAAAAATACTTGTAAAATTATGTATAAGGCAAATGAGGGTACATTTCCATACTAAACAAACCGAAATAACTTAATTAATAAATATGTATAATTACACTATTATAAGTTATTTGTACATATAAAGTAACGCAAAGTTTATAGTTTCTGTAACTATGGTGTATAGGGTAAAAATTATTGATAAATATGTACGTTGGGGGCGAAAAGGATCGAGTTTTATGATGCAGGGTGAAACTCAGAATCGAGTTAAAATTGAATCACTCAGTTACTTTAATTTTTTTATAATAATTATTTTCGAGTTTTGTGTAATAAAACGAAAATTTAACCCCTTATATTTTACTGCTGTGTTGATAGGCATGAATACAAAATGTAATTGTTTTACTTCATATTTCTTGTTTTTAATTTTCAATTTTGTTGCTATTATCTTGTTTTCCGTATATAATGTGTTTTTTAGGATCGTGTGATCTCGATCCTACAATTTACTACGTTTGTACTCAGGTACCAGTCATCTTCTAGAACTTTGAATTAATGGTATAAACAGAACCAAAATTACAATAATGGCCAAATACATCGATAAAACACATTTGTGTGCCGGCAATGTCGTTTGAGTAAACTGAAGAATGAGCGAGAGAGCTAGAGCAAAAATAGAATTTTGTTTTAATTTGTGTACATATTTGCTCAAAAATGACAGCCAATTCAATGGTACCCACATAAAGAGCCAGAAAACAGGTACCACTTGAACACCGTCGACAAAATAAGAAATAAGATTCTAAAAAAAGTTCGATGATAATAGCCAACACCGACATTGGATGTGAGGCCATCGCATACTCTGTGTTTTTCAATTGCGACAGCCGTGAGGCTGGGGTGTTGACGCTTGTCGATAAATCTTTGGTTCTGTTTTTACCGTAAATCAGTCACAGTCGGGTTGAAACCGAGTTATATAAACAGCACTAATTTATATAACATATTTATTTAAAAATTAGAAATGTTACAAGTTGAATTAAAAACCACCAACAGAAAATTTAAAATGATTGTATGTTTAATGCTTCGATAATCAGTAAATAACGTACAAATTCAGTAACGTACAATTATACATTTGACTCCGCATGTGTTTTTACGTACATATATGAAAAGTGAATCCGGGATTAAGCCCTAACACAAACGTAGTAAATGTAGTATGTATATACAATCATAGATGTCCTAGCAGACAGTATCGAGAAATATAAACGTCAATTCATTTCGTGACAGCCGAGATAAAAAATGATCGAAATTTTTTTGTTTGATAAACAACAAACCAAATAAATATAAATAAATGGATAAATTTGCTACAGATGATTTAATTTACTACTTCTACATGACAATTACATTAATTCCAGTGTATCTGGCATTTAAATTAATCGAATGGATGGGCTGGGAGTTGTTTGTGAACAATTGATGATTTTTACACCAGAATTTTGAGACAAGCTGCAAACACTAAAATTGTTCGATTTGTGTGATATTTAAAATTGTAATGACTAAATAAAATTAATTTGTAGAATGAACGTTGTTGAGTAATTTCATTATTTTTAGTGACCACTCAAGGCTGTAGCTGATGGAAAGTGGGAGCGTAGCAATTGACAACGATCTCGGTCTATCATGATTGAGCGACGTTTATATAAAATTTCTTGCTCCAACTTGTATCTGGTATCGATTAGTCGACTTTTTGTGGCCTCAGCATCGTGTAAAGATGAAATTAAGTTGCTCACACCTTCTTGAATGATATGAACTTCGTCGATTAGACCAGTATGTGTAGAATCGCGACAATTTTCAACATGAGGTCGTTGATTACGATTATCGAGTCGTGTTTGCGCTACTTTCATTGGATAATCCATACTTTTGAGACCTCGGTTCAATTTATCGATTACCGTTTCAGTATCTGCCAAACAGCGTAATGTCTAAAATGTATAGTTGATAAAATATGGGTAAGACAACGAATAGTTTCATAATTTAAAATGATTTTACCGCCAAAAGATCGTTCTCCAGTCTAATTTTCATTTCTTCCATGCAACCAATACGATTCGACAATGCCTGTTCTACCTTATCCGCTTGACTTCGTAAATCTCGAGCGGCGTTTATTAAAATTGCGTCTAAAGTTCCACGCAATGTAACCGATTTCTGTCTCGCAGCTTCACACTCCTCTAAAGTTTCTTTTGAAAAATGCTCCCAATATTCTTCAGATGATTGTTCCGCTGCACATCGAGTTGCACCCGGTTTAAATAATATTGTTGTAGACCGATTATTAAGTGCGCAATTAGTCTGTTCCAGTTGTAATGTTATTTTTTTATCGCTCCAATCATATTCTAAACGTTGACGAGCGGTACGATTCTCAATCTGCTGCTGTTCAATATCATTCAAAGTTCGAATTAATGTATCGCGGATCTCGGCAATTAAGGCTATCTCGCGCACAATTTCCTCTTCAGGAATATCACGGATCTGCTCTGTATCTGAACGACCACAACGGCGCTCCAAACACTCGCTTGCTAAAATACAAATGATGAAATAAATATATGTTTTATTCTGGAACACTACTAATATTATAACCTACCAATCGCTTCTGGCATTCTTAGTACTGCTAACGATTGTTTTAATCTTTGTCTTTGCTCTTCTAAAGTGCTTATTTCTTCCGCTTGTGCATTAATTGCGCGCTCAATAGTATTTTTCCATTTCTCTACCAATTTAGATCGAGCGATCAACTTTTTCGTAGAATCATTTTGCACCTGGTCTGCCAAAGCGAATGTTCTAACCAATGAATTTTTTGAATCATTCTCACATTTAAGACTTTTATGAACCGACTGTTGGCAATTGCTTAAAACTTCTCGATTTCTTTCTTTCCATTCGTTTACGCTGTACCGTGTAATTGAATATCGATCAACGACTGGGCGTGTTCCAGTTAAGCCAGCCAATGGACTCCAATCTACTCGGCCAGTGGCCCACGGGCCAATTGGCCCCATTGGCTGAGGAATCTCACTTATTAAAGGCTCCTGATCGTTAGGTAAATAACATTTTGGATATTCACGCTTAACATCTGAATTATCAATTGGTTTTGATAGAAAATCCTCATTTTCTAGGGTATCAGTTAATTTAGTTTTTGCATGTTTTATGGGATGCTGATCCCCACAATGCTGCATTAAAAACAATATTATTTTATTCTGTAATTATATATATTTATATTTTTAAACGTATACCTTCTCAATATCTTCAACAGTATTCATACACTGTCCGGACATGTTTTATAGAAAATTACAAAAATAAAGTCTTCAAAATTTATTAAACATTCAAAAATGATGATTTTATTTTCGGGTGATTCGACGCCAACTAAAAGTATTGATGTAATATCTGGGTAACTAGAAAAATTTATTTATTTACATTTCCCAGCAACGGGAATTATGATGTAATAGAATATATAGGAACAATTATTAAAATTATTGATTATCCGGATTCATCAGAAAACTTCATAATGTTTCATGAAATATACCACCATTGTAATTTAGTTGGTGTGGTCGCCACGAGTTTCGTAATTAATTTCAATTTTAATAATTTAGAAGAAAATTAGAAAAAATGTAAAATTTATCATTTGTTTTAATTAAATTAACTAATTTATTTATTATATATTTATAGAAAATCAAATTTTAATATTTCAATTCAGTAAAATTATAAAAATCAAGGTAAAATTTTATTAGGTTCGTTTCTTGGATAGTCTAAAGATCTGATTCATTGTTGTAACAAATGTAACATGGACTTTCAATTTTTCAATGGACATGCACTTTTTTGTAACTGGTATTGGTATTCTTTAAATTAAATTTTCTTTAAATTAATTGAGAATTAATAGTACGAAATAAAACGTTATAAACTAAAATGAATCAAATTTACCTGTTCAATGACAAACAGGAGGTGTTAATCTTATCCAAGAAACAAACCGAATACCTAATTTTAATTAATTTTTTGATGAAATAAAATAATATAAGTTTTAAGATATTATGTATTATCATATGTTATATTCAAAATACATACAATAAAGTGAATAATTGAATTTCATACTAAATTTTAAATTGAATATTATTACAAAAAATTGTTTTCTGATTTATCAATATCATCTTTATCATGTTCATCATGTTCATCTAATTGTTCCTCATCATCGTCACTACCTGAATCAATATTCGATAAAAAGCTGTCACTTTCCGTCTCTTCGTCTGATTCTTCTGTTACGTTTTGAACATCACCATTTAAATTCATAAAATATTCCATCGTAAGTCCCAAAATATTTACAGGTTTTAATTGTAACAAAAGCGTTATATAATCTTTAATCATGCACCGCACTTCCGGTTTATCATTTAAATAAGTTTTAAGTTTTAATTGTGCGTTATCTTTATAATCTAGATAATTTGAAACTAAATCAATGTGATGCTTCCATGTTTCATATGAATTTAGTATAAAACCGGACGGCGGTATCGAAGCCAATGGATTTAAATGGATAATAAATGGATAATATTCCCATGCATGCCGAATCATATGTCCAGTTGGTAAAAAAAACATTTTTATAATTTCCGGTTCATCATTTTGGCTTGTAATATTTCGTATAACTGAAATTACTCCAGTATTCTTCGAATTAATTTTCATCATTTTGATTGGTTTAAATATATATTCTGAACGGCAAATATTACCTTTAATATTTACACTCCACGTATCAAATGTACCAACAAACTTAAGAATTATAAGATGACGTATTAGAACAAAATTCAAGCCATCGGGAATTAATGCGCCTGTAACATTGATTTTAATTTTGCTATAAAATTTCGAAATCATTTTATTATCATTTTCTGTACGAAATGCAACTACACGTTTATTTTCGGTGCTCCCATCGATCGATTCTTTTATCAAATGTATACTCCTTTCCTAAACATAGAAATAGTCGTACTATAATATAAAGATATGTTTTAATATATGTACGTGCTCCTACCTGTTTTTCACCATTTTCATCGAAATACACTTCAGTTCGTTTTTCTTCGATCAGATTAAGAGATTTATCGCATAAGCTATAAATACTACCTCGAGTCGCTTTCCCATTACATGTGAATTCCGATGCCGAGTAAAGAATAATGTTATGACCATCCCTTTGAATATTGATACAGAATCCTCCGATTGTTATGTATCTATCGCGTTTAAAATTAAACAAATCTTCGGAACATTTTAGTGGATTTTCTTTAAGAAAACTAATTAAAAGAATTTCTCCAAAAGTTAGTGGCTCCATATCTTTTTCATGCAATGGTAAAACTACAATTTCACTTAGTTCTGGTAAATTGTAATCATAGGGTTCATTCACTGCTTGTGGCTTCTTATGTTTGTGTACAGGTTTTTTTTTTGGTATCGGTTTGGTTCCTTTTACCGGTTCTTCAATTGTTGTATCGCTTTTTTCCTTCGGATTCCAAATACATTGAGTGATAACGAAGGGATTAGTATTGTCTGGTGCGGCTATTGTGGGAATTCTTTCCGATCTGCACGATTCACAATCGGATGATTCCGTTTGAACATCTGCCCAATCTGCACAACAATGTTCATTTAGTGGCTCAATAGTCTTGATATTTTCAGAATTCATTGTCCAAATTTGTATATAAGAACAAACAATACAAACAAAACCTAAACTTAATATTAAATTATATCCGACAACAGACTGCTAAGGTAAATCATTATACATATATAATATACATAATATTATTGTAAATGAAGTAAAAATAACTCAGCTTTAACAAAAAAAAATTGTTTTTTAAAAAAAGTATGAAATTTCAATAAATTTAAAAATACATAAATTAAAAATGCTAAATATGCTCGTTTCATATATTGTCTGTGAATGGATTTCGATGACAATTGGAAAAATTTAATTTCAACACGTGGCTTAGATATTATTTCATATATCCTTAGTAAATATACAACTGTGAAGATAGAAAAGTTTTAAAAATAAAATTGACGAAGAAAGTTTTTTTTTTTTTGGTGCGATATTCCAATTTTACTGATTTACCATGTTTCAAGAATGTTGCACTTTTATGTTGGATTTATATATTTTGGCTTTTATTTCCACATAACTCTGCAATGCATCATAATTTGCGAAACTATTCGGTTGTTATGAATATGTTAATTTGATGCTTCATAAATCTTGCATATACTATTCAGTTTTTCAGACTATCGATCATTACTAGAGTATTATATAGTTTAAAAAAATATTATTAACTATGTATCATGAACGTGCGTAAAAATCTTGTGTGTCTACTGTCTACTAAACTAATAATAAATTTCAAATTGACCCCGACGAGTATATTGAAGATTATTTTCTATTAGTTAGTGATAGTTTTCATATTGGAACTTCTTTACAATGTAGTCATTAGTAAATAATGTAAGAGTTAATTAATAATTGAGATCAATAAATAGTAATGGCAATAGATTATATTTAATGTGTGCAATGTGCGTTATATGTGAGTTAACTTTGCTTATCAATATATGTTTAGAAATTAATTTTTAAATTTATCATTGAATATAGCCGAACGATCAATGTCGTTAATTTTTTTTGAAATCAATTTAATACGTTTAAAAACAAATTTCGACGTTTTCAAGTTGAAATAGTCACACTTTTAATGAATTTACCAAAATGATTTTCAAACCAAATTTTCATAATTTCGACGATTTATTCGGAGTGAAATATCAAGTTTGAAATTTGAATTCGACAGTCAATCGATCGGCGATTATTATTATTATCAGTTTTAAAGGCCATCACTGGCCCCATACTAAGTCAACAATTTGGCTCCAACGGTTTTGATCTCACTGTCTTAGGCAATCTGAAGAAGCCGAGTCGTTCTCTACACTGGGGCTGTGGGGCCATCGTCACCATTGACCGAGCCAACGTATTTGCTGAGATCTTGTTTCATGTACAACGTTGGGGATCTTCATCAGCTCTCTGATCCCGATGTTGTAAGGAGCTCAGTATGTACCATCTGCTTCGCATTTTGGGCCGTAGATCACACGCATAATATTTCTCGCATGTTTAGATGTTTAGATTTTAGTAGTGGCCTTAGAGGACACAAAGCAAGACTGCCTGCTTCCAGCCGCTCTTTAAAATCCTCACCTATACACTGTTATCGTGAGTGATAAGAGAGTCCAAATATTTCAATTTTCTCACTCGCTCAAACTTGTAGTGACCACTACTAAAATCTGATGTGCCCTTGTCCCTATAGCCAGAGAACATATATTATATACGATGTTGCGCTGAGGTGTTTCAGTTTTACGAAAGACGTACTCCAACATGAGATTAAAGAGTATCGGGGACAGAGCATCTCCCTGTCGAACTCTGAGGTAACTGCAAAAAGTCTCGATAGCTTGTTCTCAACTTTAACACAGCATTGAAACTACGTCACTGTCATTCTACATAATCGTACCAATTTTATTGGCATCCCTAAGACAAACCATAAACTGACTCGATTGATCACAAGCCTGCCTGAAATTCAGGAACACCCGATGTACCGGGACAGATGTCTGTTAATATTTAGATAGAATCATCATCACCAACCAAACCATCCGCTTGAGGGGTTATTCTATCCAATATAATGTAGGACAGTGCTGTACAAAAGAGAGCTATACCACAGTTATCCTCACATTTCAAACGATCTCCCTTCTTGAAGTTAGGACATCTCGTGGTCACTTTCCATTCGTCAGGTATAACTTTGCGTCACCATACTAACCGAATAAAGTGGAAAAGACAGTCCCACAAAATATCCCCATCGAATATCAAGAGTTCCGAATTAATGCAGTCCACCCCAGCTGGATGGTTTCATTTTAATCTCTGCATGGCTTCAGTGAATTCTTCATGGGATGGATCCTCAATACAAATAATCTCCGCAGTCTGTATTTGAGGTGACTCAACTACAGTCTGTGATACATGATCGAAGCAGGTCGATAAAATGTCCATTCCATGCGTCGGGTACTGCGTAGACCTTTATACAGAGTTGTCATTGCTAAGTTGTTGTACTTTCAGAACCTCGGCTTTCCACCGTTTTCGCTTCTTCCATCTATATTTTGTTGCACGACTGCAAGACGACACCCGTCATCAAACCAATCATTTTGGGTCTGGCTTTCACTATACCTAAAGTCTGTTGAGCAGAAGACGATATAATATGGTCGATCAATTAGTCAGATATAATGTCTTCTTCTGATTCTAATTCGTTTTGATGTTCATCATTGCAGTCTATTTCGGTGAAGGGTATGAATATGTCCCCAGTTACTAAATAACCGCTCCAACTGGGCTGATGATGCTGGTATCTTTAATAGTTTATTAGTCAGACTGGCAAGCTCCTTGTGTCGCATCTCTGTTAAGTTCCATAAAGTCTGCGATTTTGTTACCAGTTTGACCTGTAATGTTTCAAATATACTTTCGTTTAAGTTAAACTGTTGAAGGATGTCCAGTCCGCTACTATCCAGACTATCTAAAAGAAACTGGTCCACTACAACAAATCAACAATCAAACAGTTAAATCATATTGGTTTCGAGCCATTGATTTTCTTTTATTAAGTTGTCCTTGAAGCTGAGGGAATAAGAAGTTTTAGTACAGCAATCAAGTTATATGCACAGTACATGTAGATTAACTAGATTTATGTTTTAAATAATGGCATTAGTTGCAATAAATACCTTCAAAATTAACCAATCCTGTGCAGCGTCTGCAATATAATAACATGTAGATTGTGCTTTGTTGATTAATGTACAAACTGGATCAGAAATCGTTATTATGTGTTCCTCATCATAGATTAGTTGAATAATTTCGGTTTTCAATTTGTGACTAGTTTGCTCAGAAATAGAAAACCGAAATAAATAAGCAAGAAAATGCATCTTTATAGCTGCACCAACGAGTTTCTCCAGGCATTTTTATTTTTGATCGCTTATTTTGGATGACCACGTGACCAGACGTTCAATATCTGGATTTTTAAATTGCACAAGTACTTTTCTTACTTTTGCACCGGATTCCTTATCAATAATATCTTTCGCCAGTAAGTTGCCAGTGTGGCTACTACATGTACTGTGCCATAAATGAGGTTTTCGCCCCATTGTCATCATATTTTTGGCATTGTCGCTCACTACTCCTTATATCTCGGTTCCAAATTTCGCTTTTGCCATTTGAATAGATTTTTCGCATATTTTGTTTGAAATGCAAGTAAAGTCGTGAGAATCCAAAATACATAATTTATTATCCTGTAGTTTGTAATAGGGTGATAACTTGCTTCGAGTTATTGGATGAATTCTTCCAGCCATCTATTAATAATACAGACTCTTCTGCTTGTCCAATGCTTCTTTTGTCATTTTCCGTAATTTCTGCATGGACAGTATTCAAAATAGTAGTAGACAGTGTCTGACGTTAAGGTAATTTATAAGATGGCCGCAGCTCGGATATCAACGAGGTAAGAGTTTGGATTTTTGTTCGGTTGTGGTGCAGTCAATAAAATTGGATACCTTCCTTTGTGATGCGACCATTTTTTCGGCGAAGGTTTTTCTGGGCTGTGAAAAGCTGTTTTATGATTATTGGTTGAGGTCGTTGGCGATGACGATGCGGATGAACCAAATCTCGACGAAATTAGAAATGAAACGGATGAAACGGAAGTGGAAGTGGAACTTTCGGGCCCACTAAGAGAGGATGACTGCTCAATTATAAATTTGAATTTTGTTGGATGACCTGAAAAAAAAATTAAGTAGAGTTAATTTTAAGTGAAGAATTTTTCATCCTTTAACAATATAGGAATAGAACTCACTCCCAATTCTGCTTCAATAATGGAATCGTCATCAGCCAGATTGGTATCAATATCAGGTGTGGTAATTTCGCCGCTGAAACCGACGCATGGTTCATCCTCGCCTTGCGAATTATTAAATTTCCACTTTCATTATTCATATTTTGGACGATAGCATACCCGTCACAATCAGAAAATGATTCTTTATCATTTGTAGAAATATCCATTGCTGATTGAGATTTATTCAAAATTTGAATAAAGCGACTAACCGCTTCCTCCCACTCTTATCAATTTAGTTCAAGGGCTCGTATTTTCTTTCTTCCCAATATCCCAGCATTTTTCTTTCGGTCATTTTTAGTATTTTTAATTTTTATTTAAATTCCGATTTCTTTTAAATATAAATATTCCACATTAATTCAGCGAAATTTAAAATTTGATTGTAATCTGTTGAAACACGTTTTATTCACGAAAGGTCGACAGGGAACTAAATACTTTGACGTTTAAAAACGTTTCAGGTAATTTAACGACTCTTGAGCTGCCCAAGAAGAAATCCAGTTCCAGCGATACATCCTTCATGCATATGATTAGTACCTCGAGTCCAGGTACTTAAACGGGGGTCCGGTATTGCTTTGGCGGTGTCCACTTTTTCTTTTGTTGACATTATAAACAGTTGATTTTTTTCTGGATGCGGGTTATCGCCCAGCGATCCAACCATTTAGTCGCCTCCTACGACAAGCAAAGGATACTCTTGTGGTATTCATGGAAAACATGTTCGTGCAATTTAAATTTACGAGACATGATTTACGATCGGCCATACTAAAATTTATATTTTTATTATAAATAGTACCAGCCCAGCTGAAATGTAGCGGTTCTTCGAGATATTCATCCATTTATTTTATTCTCCTCGCAAAAATTACATTTGTTTTGTTTACACTTCATTATTTACGCATTAAAATTGTTTGGAAACCGCTTTTCCCTTTGAACCCTCGCAACCATATTCATTAAGTCTATATACATACCTTTTTTTGTTACATTATTTAAATATTCTGGATGCACCACCTCATCACACTATTAACTCTTTTTTCGATTTTCCATTTTACCAAAAAATTTACAAATTAAAACAATTCAATTTAATTTAAAATTTTTCATTTTCCTATTGTTTATTGCATGTTTTATAATGATGATGTGCGATGATTATGATTGCATTGTTATAAAAAATATTTAACCCTTTTTGCTCTCAATTTTATACGGTTCTTATTCAGGGATAGCACGGAAAATATTTATACACATGTACGAGTATATGTATGTTTGAGTTTGATTTTATAACACCGTGTATCATTTTGTTACGGTAAGTAAAGGAGCGATCTATAAATGGTTCTAAACATTTACTTAGGAGAATTTGAATATTAAGTTGGAGTGAAAACAAACGAATTTTTGTGGTTTGTGGGCGGTTTGAATATAGATACATACATACATAATACATACACACATTCTCTATAACCCTTTCGATACACACAAAAGATTTGTATATTTTTGAACAAAAAAAAATGTTTTATTTTTTTAAGATAATTAGATACAAATATGAATATAAATTGAAATTGGAAGATACCTACTTTACTTATTTACGAGATAAGGGTTGTGTTTTATCTAATTAAATTAAAGGTTGTGTAATTTATTTGAACTTGTTAACATTTTCATATATAGAATAAACAACAGTACTTTTTTTTGAGCAAATATTTTATTTATAATCGACGCTCAAACTGTAGTCTAACTCGTCAATAGTGTCTAGGGTTTGCAAAAAAAATGTGTTTCTTGTAAAACAGGTTAAAAGATTCTTTCTGAGTTGGTTGACGTTGGTTTAACTGTAAGTAAGGCATATCCCTGATACGGAGGTAAAGTTCTTAACTAAGTGTGCCGAGTGAGGCAGTTATGGACAAGAGGTGTTCGGCTTCTTCACGGATGGTTCGAAAAGGAATGGGAGAGTCGGGTATGTTGTTTTTTGTGAGGCCCTCAATGGAATTCTCTTTCTCGTTTTCCCGACTCATACAGTGCCTTTCAGGCTGAAAGGCTTATCGCGATAATGGAAAAATTATCTGTAAAGAATATTTATATATAAATACTTCAACATAGCAGGGAATGTCAAAGCAGATGAGTTTCCTCTTCAGAGCACCACTTGTCTCATGTAACCAAGTAGGTTAAATATTAAAATTTCGTCCGCTACATGTAAACTGTTCATTCAGGAATAAACTATGACAACAACGAACGATATACATGGTGTAGCATCAAATTCTAAGTAATAACTAGGCATATCTGGCCAACACTAAACCAGTCGTAAATTCTATGAGGACATCATAGAGGATTTACTATACACTTTAAATAGTTTACACTATTAGCATTCGATAATTTAGAATTACGTAAGGTTGCTCAACGGCCGGTTTTGCGAATATATGTCCGAGCGCAAGAAGTTGGTTTTTTGAACCGACGATCGTGTTGGAACCCAAATTTTGTGTAAGTCGTCACGCAACTGTAGGGGCAAGTTTGCAAGTTTGGAACCCAGACGCCAGAGAGTAATACATGTTTATAGAATCAAGAAAATTGAAATATGTTTGATTTGGTTGAACATTTAATTCTTTCAGAGATATTTCATTTGTTATTTCAAGCAATTTCCGTATTCGAGTCCAGTAGGCGCGGTATAAAGGAATACATGTTGGAAACCAAGATAATTACATTTTTTGTATTCAGTAGAAGTTAAAAGTAAATCTTCCGGGACACTTTAGAGTCTGGAAACACAGAATTTTTGCTGTTTGAATAATCGTAACTAAATGGTAATTTTCTAGATTCAGCGGAAATTCAACATCAAAACTTTGAGGTTACTTGGTTTCAAAAATCTTCAGTATCACGTCCTCTCTGCAAGACTTTGTATATCTGTAAATATTTTTGCAAATTATCCATCCATGCCCTTTTCTAAATAAATAAAAATCCCAAAACGTCCCGTTTTACTCGCGTGAATATCTCTTAGCCTTAGAATTACAGCTATTTGAGACATGCTCGTGCAATTTAGGTTTACGAGACATGTGTGCCCCCCGACCACAGCGGCCATATAATTTATACTTTAAGAAAATATCTCAATCAAAATAGAATAGTTTGATTGGTTGGTATTAGCAATTTGAGACTATGTTGATGAAAAATAGGTATGATAACATAAGATTGTCTCTAATATGCTCTATATCATAGCCGTTAGAATTGAGAAAACCCAGGTTAGGTTAGGTTAGATTAGATTGGGTGACAAGGCACGATTTAACCGATAACGGCCCACTCTAATATCACAGGATCTTACTTACCTTTTAACTCTAGTGGAATCAATCGGAGTGACTTATGTAGCGCAATATATCTCGCATTTTACAGTTTACGAGATCTAAGAAGTTGTACATTATGTACCTACAAATACGTTTATGCCTTCTGTATGCTATTGCCGGACATAAGCAGAGGAAGTAAATTTATGTGTTTATACTAGTCCTCTAGGACGGCCATCCTTACCTAACCTAACCTAACCTAAGTAAACTTAAGTCTTTTTTTACTCCTCATCCATATATAGCTTTTGCAGAAGTCATTTACTTCCAGACTTTACTTGATTCGTTAAGTCAACTGCCACTTTCCTAAGCGCTAATTTAAGCGCTGTAATGAGTCTCCTCAAGTTTGCGGAGAGTCGTACTAGCTAGTTCGTTCATCCTGCGGTACGTCCTCCTAGACGTCCGAGTGGCCGGGGACAATACTATCCGGATGTTGAAATGCTCGCTTATCTGATTTAGAGAAGAGTGGCCATCCAGCGCCACAATGACACCAGAAAAACTGATTCCAGCGACTTGATTGCTAACGGAATACTTGCATTATTGCTAATGAAATACTTGCATGACACTCGGTCCTAGTTTACCGTCTAGGTTGGGGCCATCCGTGATAAATAACATAGCTTCGGATTCCGATAGTGAACCGTTCCATAAAGATTCTCGTGAAGTACAAATGGTCCGGAAGCCTTTTTTGAAGCATAAAGTACAAGTATGGTGAAGTTGACATCCATCAGTTCTCTACCTAGCGATCTACTTATCATCGAGTAGCTTGTCTGAAGACATTTCCACTAAGATACAGCGGACAGCCGCGTAACCGTATTGGTCGTCATCTGCTTAAAATAGACCGGAAGAAGGTGAAACCTAACCTCGAAGGCGCGTGTAGGTGTCGTCCTCAGAGCCCCGCTTATACGCATTAAGCCATCCTTTACAGCTTCTAGGTCCTAGCCCTGTATGTGGTTTTCCCATAACAGCCTACCAGCGTTGGTTTCAGACCCTATCTTTATCGAATGGCGCTCCTTCATGAGTACATAGCTATAGTAGCGTTGTCTACTCGTTCCAAAATGTTAGGCTTCCAACTAAGCTTAATGTCCAAGCTCCAATGTAAATTCGGAATGGAATTAACTTATCGAACGCTAAAATGAAATTAACTTATCGATGAAACTAAAATTATTTGACTGACTCATATTTAACAATACAAACTAGATGCGGGGCAACGATTCCAATAGAAACGTAAAAAATGTGGTAAAAGTTTAACGTACAAAAATAAATTAAACTAATTTTGGATTAATAGTCGTAATTAAAATATTCTGTCTGTAATCGGAATTTTAATAAAAGCAAAAATATTTTAAAATCGACGGATGTATTATTCCGGCCACTCATTTTTCTGGACCAGTGCAGCACTGGATCCAACGATACATATATGTAGGTATTATTTGTTCAGCAATGCATACCGTGCTAAGTTATCATATTCTAAGGAATGTACAAAGAAAGAATCATATTACGAGATAATGAAATGTGATGTAACGAGCGTTATTATAGCCCTTCCTTCTTGGGAATTCCAAGTTAATGTTTCAATCCGCAGTCATAACAAAAATTAAAACTAATTCATAGCAAAATTAGTGTTTTATAGATATCTGGGATTTGGTAATTACAACATGTAATTTATTTATTACTGAAAAATTAAAATGTATTTATGCGTTTTAAATAATTAATTGATTGTTTTCAACCATTCATGGACTAATTTGCAAAACGTCCAAGAGTTACATACAATGAATGAATTCTACTCGTAATCTAATCTAACACAATGATTTCTGTGTGTAACGTATGTACTACTATATGTTATTATGTTTAGGAATCCAATCAATAATTTTTATGTACAAATCGACATCATAAAAAATATCTCTATATAACAACACAATCAACAGACATCGATATCGCAAAATAGAAAATGCACGTAACTAGCAAAAATTCAAGTTCATACTAAAAAAAAATAACACGTCGTTAGTATGTTGACTATTAGTGTGGCTATTTATGTACATCTATTCATAAACTAATTTATATTTTGATTTTTAGGCTCAGTCTCAGTTTATGACAAATTCCAATTGTCTTCAAGAAATAATAACAAACTAAATACCACAATACAATTTTTTAGTCTAAATACTTAGTTATATAACTCCATTGCTCCAATATACCGAAATATGTACATATATACGTATGTATATGGGCGGAGCGATACATATAGAAATAAATATATATGTACATGAGTATATTATGTACATAAAATTAATTCCGCCCAATAGCCCCCTTTATCCCAATAGTCGTACGTAAATAAATATCCTCTCTACTGCTCAGTTATAAAATCAACTCAAACGTACAACAAATAAACTTTCGTTTTGTTTTATTGTTTTGTGATTTTTCATTTTCCGTCTCTACGTTTTCCTTCCAATTTTCTTGATTTTAATTTTTCCCTCATGCGCTATTTATTTATTATTTCGTGGCGAATCGTGTAAGAGTGAACACAGTACTTGTGAATTGTAAAAATAAAAAAAAAAGAAATTAAAAAAAAAAAACAAAAAGTTTGTAAATAAAATTAATAAAAAGCACAAAACAAAAAACATTCGTGGTTAAATCAAAAAATTGTAATTGTGATTTTAAAATAAAAGCGTAGTGAATTTAAAAATGGAACTGTTACGGCACAATCGATGGGATGGATAATTAAATGTGAAGTGATGAAATCATTTTTTTTTTGTTTTCGTTTTTTGTTTTTGTTTTAAATTTTTAAATTTTTTGGTTCTAAGATTTTTGGTTTCGACATACATAAGTGTTAACACGTCTAACTAATATTTATTTTGTGACACAATGAAATATAAGTTAAATTTTATTTAAATGATAAAATTGATGATAAAAGGACAATGTACGAGAAAACTAATTTAATAGACGATCCCACATTAGCTGAAGAATATGTACAAGAATTTGTACTAGACCATTTAGAAGATAAAAATAATGTTAAACGTGAAGACCCAAGTCCACCGACCACATTTAAAATGACTTGGCAACATCCATCAGAGGAGGAACCCGAACAACAAATTAGAATAAGATCAATTGGAACAATACAACAAATGAATACGCCGAATACGTGGCATCATGAAGAAAAAAAATTTCAAACTCTATCACCACCGCCGGATATTGTATATCCACATGCACCCATGTCTGGACAACCAGTATTAATAAATGCGCCGGTGACCGGTGTACCGTCGACACCGCCAGAAACGCCGCCCGTTATGGAATCACCGAACGCAAATTATAATTCACAAACGTATCCAAATCATTATCCGCATCGGCAGGGTTTGATGGAAGAGATGATGTGGCTACCGCAAACATTGCGCAATGATCCGCAGCCATTAGATTTACGGCCGCTCCATTGTTCGGTGGTCCAAGAGGGTGAATGGGATAGGCGCGAATATTTGCCCGTGGCCACAACACCAAACGGATCATTTTCCAGTGTACCGCACCACCATCTAAACCATATCGAACATTTGGGATCGCTAAACATCCATTCGAGCTCATACCATCATAGTAGTTCTCATTCAAATCGGCCATTATCGGTTTGTTCGACGACTTCATCAAATATATCACCACGACAATCGGGGCCCGGCAGCATGATGTCCTACAGTAATGGTGGCCACGACGATTTAATTAATGACGAAATGTTGATGAGTTTAAGCGTGCGAGAGCTCAACAAACGGTTACACGGGTGTCCGCGCGAGGAAGTAGTTAGATTAAAACAAAAACGGCGTACACTTAAAAATCGGGGCTACGCACAAAATTGCCGTTCGAAGCGACTCCAGCAGCGACAAGATTTGGAACAAATGAATCGTAGCCTACACAACGATATACAACGCTTAAAAATGGAATTGAATCGTGTGTCCCAAGAGCGGGATCAATTAAAGCAACGTTTACAAATGCGACAGGCCGCGATTACGGCGGGTCAAACGCAAGATTTACACTCCGACGGGCAAAGTTCACCGGAATTTTATCTATGACGTCAACTAAGTAGTGGGGCCACCACTGGTGGGTCGCAGTCTACATGGAGCCGTTATTAAATCTAATACGAGTTGTTGTTATGCAATGTAAATAAAATATAAAAGTGATAGTTTTTTTAATTTTTTTTTTTGGGACCTCTAAGTATGATAATGAAGTGAACAATTTAAACATAAAAAAAAAATGCGCGTATACCAAATGATCTTAAAATTTTGTTGTGGTGATGAAAACGGAAAAACTATGTTCGTGAAAGAAAATGTAAAATGTGTTGGTAATATATATATAAATGTAACGTATAAGCCCGCACACAAGGATTCAATATTATTGTTTTTTTATCTTTTTTTTTTACCTCAATATTTTATGTCGTAAGTTTAGTTTCTTGTTTATTGTTTAAATAAATTGCATACAGGTTGTATAGTAAGTAGTATATAAAATATGGAAAATTCCGGGAAAGCATTGCATTAAGTATCAAAAATGTCGATCTTAAATTACATTTACTTTAAACCGTATATGAATTTAATACTTTTAACAAAATATTAGGATTTTTTTTTTTTCAGACCTCTAGCTTGGTTTTGATGAACCTTGGAATTTGTAACTTTATATTCAGTTCGATGTTTTTGCCATACTTTTGTATATAACTCATGGTTAAAATTCCCATCAAACATATTCGATTTTGTTTATATTTATTTATACTTGCGCGTATATCATATTGCAAAATTCATTATTCGTTCAACAAAAATTTGTTATATAATTTGTTACAGTTTTAAGATAATTAAGCCGCTCGAAGATAACAATTCCAAAACTGTCCATATTTTATGTCTCTCACTAATTTTAATATTTTTTTTGCAATAGCACAAATAAAAATATATCTGTATTAATGTTAATTTTAATTAAAAACTTCTTTTGTTTATAATTTAAGTAAAATAGACATTTCCGTGTATACACAGATTATTATTATTTATTTTATAATAAAAGTTTGTTTTTATTATTTTGTTTTTTTAAATTAAAATATATAATGAAATACTGATGGTTGTGTTATATACGATTTAAATAAAATAAAAAAATACAGTATATATTTACAAAATAATTAAGTAATATATAATATTAATAATAATAAATAGACATAAAAATTATGAAATTTTAATTATTTGTAAGACAAATGAAAAATTGAAATAATCATATAAATAAAAATACTTAATTATTAAATCAAAATCAGTATAAATTTTAAGAATTAGGATATTAATGAATAATGTAAATAATTAATATTATAAATGAATAAAAAAAAAAAAAATATTGTTGTTAATTTATAAAAAAAAAATAGTTAAAGTCATTAAACAAAAAAGATTAATAAGAAAAAATCCAGACAAATTTAAAAGCTCAATCATTGTCGTTTTATTTACGACAGCAAGTGTTATTCGGGGCAAGGATAGCGATTAAAGGTTAGTATAATTTAATTTTATTACATTTCCAAAATGTCAGAACCTTCTTGACGAAAGTAAATTCAGAAAGCAAATCTCCTTATCTAATATTTCGTTCTATGTAAAAACATAATATAATAAAAATATTTTTAATAACCAATGGATATATGGATAAAATACTTCGCTTTATCTTTATTTTATTTTATTTATTTATTTATCCAATAAAATAAAAATATCCGATAATCATAAAGTAAATTGATCTTCTTAAAGGAATTTTGTATAATAAAATTTGATGTCGTTCTAACAAATTACTTTTTGTAACAGATTAAATTTTTTTTGTATTTCGATTCGAGCATATGCATACATATATACTCGTAGATTCATTATATAGATTTTTCTAAAATCAATGATTTCGATTTATTTGCTGATTCAAATACAGTGAAACTCCGATTTACGTTGTTTTGGGGACTGGAAAATTTCAACATAAGCCGAAAAAAATAATTAAAAAATAAAACATTTTTTTTGTTTAAACTGTCACTGGCTTTATTCATAAATCTTTCTTTGTACGAAACTAACAAGAAGTGTGCAAAGCTTACAATCTAAAAAATATGCTATCTTGTTAGTATGCAAGAATAATAATAATTCATTGTGATGTGTTTCCAGTTTCGAAAGGTACTTCAAACTGTGTTTTTGTATCATATCTTTGACCGTTTTTGTAATAGAGCGAAGTAATTTTGAAGAGTTTTGGAAAAAAATCAATTTATTGATTTCGATTATTTTTTTACATTTTAGGAACTTCACGTACCTGTACCTAAATAAAATCATAACAACATAAAATATTTCTAAGTTAACAAAAACAATAAACTATAACTTAAATTTGAGTTGTTTCCAGTGAGTTGTTTCAATTTGTGACCACCTAGTCATCTTCGTGGTCTGGAACATTTGATGTACCCAGAGCATCACATCTTTCGTGGATCGAATTTGTTGAAAAAGAGATTTGAGGTTTCCCAATTCTGTTCTATAGTTGACTTCTCCTTGCACATGTACATACATTTTCATGAATTAGATGGAAAATAAATTTTTTGCAAGGGGCGAACCTAAAATGAACACCTGTTCTGCTGCGGATTTCCTGTTGTTCAGTTCCTCCAAATTAAATACCGTTGCACGATCTCCGAAGATATTCCTCTGGCTTGATTATAGTGTTCTTTTTTAATGCGACCAAAAACAATGCCCTGATGTTTGAAATATTTCATTTCATTTTATTTGAGGTGATGATTTGATACGAAGAACATGTTCCCAGGTGGTCATGCCTTTAACATATCCAACGCGGACTTACAATTCTTAAGATATTACTACTATATCGGTATGTTTAGCCAGGTTACCCTGTTACCGTCTCTGCCAACGAGGAGGCGCATACTCGTCTACTATTTACTATACCTTTAAATTTTATTCTTAAGATAAAAAATTGACGTTGTTTGGCAGCATTAAAGTAAGTTTACTTGGTGGCCACTCAACTCTTGAGTCTGTAATGAGTTGATCTCTAGCTTCTTGAGTTAGATCATAGTCACAGACGATGTGTTCTATGGTATCCTCGCCCTGTCCACATACACAGGTACTTGAGTCCGTTAGACTCAGTCGGTACATATAGAAGGCCATTCTTCCAAGTCCAGTTAACATTTGGGTAAACCATACACTTAGAGGAATCTTTGTCTCTAATCTCGCTTCAATGTTTGGCAGATAACTATATGTTATTCTGCCATCCATTGAATCCGACCATCTATCTTGCCATATTGATACAGACGCTTTTCTCGGTTTCCTCTTGAACCTTCTACTATCACGTTTCCGTAGCTCACATCTTGTCTTTTCCATATCTTGTAGTTCGCAATTTTCTCATTTAAGAGTATATCAATAGGAATCATGCCGGCCAAGATAGGAACGGCGTAAGTTGACAATGTTCTGTATGCTTTGGTAATTTCGAGCAAGATACTTCTTGGGCACTAACTAGTATGGTGACAGTTCATTCTATCTACCCATGCCGCGCGGGCGTATGTCACTGAAGAGATCACAAGGCCCTCGTATACTATTGACGAAGTACGTTGCTTGAAACCCCAGTTCTCTTTAGCAACTCGTTTCAGCACAGCAAACACCTTCTTACTGTTTTCCGCGACCTTTTTGACACGTGAAGTTACACCAAGTCGTTCATCAAAGTCACCTCCCAGCCATTTAACATTTAACCCACAATTTTCACCATTCTAATTCTTTGGCCATTTATGGAAATCAATGGTGGTCTCCTAATGTCCAGTGATCCTTTAAGTTGGATCATAATTATCTTTGTAGAGGAAAGCTCCATTTTGTAACTTCTGCACCAGTCTACCATCCTGTATATGGCTAATTACGCTTTTTCTTGAATACTTTTCCTTGAATTCCCAGCAGAGAGCATTACCTTATCGTCCGCGAATGCTACTTCTTGAACTTCTTGGTTCATGCTTCCGTTGAAGACAATATTCCAAAGGTGTGGACCAAGGATGGAACTTTCCAGACACCCACGTGAAATAACTCAGCTTTTCTTTCAGAGAAATAGTTGTTAATTTTGTTATAGAGATTGCATGGGCAATTTAATCTCTTTAGTTCCATCATTATGCTGGGCCACCACAGGTTGTAGAACGCGCAAGATACGTCTAGGAATACTCCAAGATTGTACTTTTGATCCGAATTTTTGAGTAATATTGATCATTTTGATCATTGCGTCCTCTGTGGACCTATTTTCTCTAAAGCTAAACTGTTTGTCACAGGTGCCACTTTTCTGGAATATGTCCATTAACCTGACGGCAATTAATTTTTCAAATAATTTACCTAGGACAGGCAACAGCATGATAGGTTTGATAGCCAAAGTGACCTTTTCATCATTGAAGTGGTGCACGTTTGGTATAGTTGGTACAGAGTTACGATCGGCGCAGATTTCTCTTTGCCTCTCAGAGTCATTTTCCTCAGAGTCGTCAGGTAGCAAGGTAATGAGCAATCATTTTGTAGTGTCCTCCCAACAAATTGTTGTTTGTCCACCACTGCTCACCAGGGTACTAAGCACCACATTCGTTTTCAATTTACCTGTACTGAACTTGTAGACAAAGTCCCACGGTTCAGCATTACCAAGCTCCATGATGACCTCTTTTAAGCTCATTTGGATTTTGTCTCTAATACTTTTTAAAAACGCTTTGCGGTGTACCACATCGTTAAGCCTTTTACTTTCCCGAGTTTCGGCATTTGTTTTGACCGGTTTTTGTTTTGCTCGCCACAGCCGTCCCAAAATAGATTGATATTTTCATTATAGATATAGTTGATTTCAGTTTATGGTAAACCGTTAATACAATTTCATTTGAACCCTTCGACCAGTTTACTTCTTTACTGTATTGTTATAATTGCTTAGAAGAGTCACTTGTTGGTCTACTCTTTGGCTGCACCATATTTTTCTGGCAATCAAAAGAATACAACTTCGTAATGATTATCCTTACGTAGCTCATCGTAAAATATGCCGCTCTTAAATTGTGAATGTAGAATTCTGTCATAGATCGACGTTTTTCTTCGTGACCTTTTGTGTGTTTATAATGACTTAATTTAAGCACCAACACTTAGAGCACATATTAGTTGACGGTGACAGACAAAAATATTTCTGATAATATTATATTTAACCTGATAAGTTGTATGCTCTGAGTTGTATTGATTCTACAACATGTTAAATGTTTAAGTCGCTCAAAAACTATTGCTTGTTTAAATTTGAATTTCGACAATAATGTAACTGAAGAGTGTTTAAATTGCCAATAAATTTGACAACTTCTTCCATTTTGTTGTAGTAGGTTTTCTTTCGATATCTCGCTAATATTTTGAAAATTTCTGGCCAAAATAATTTGTAGTCGGGATCTAGATACTTTTAAAATGTCTAAAATATATTTTTGGTAGGCCTTAATATTTTTTTTAAAAATACCCATTTAAAATTGTGGTATACAGTATGTTGTAGGAACCGCGGGCCCTACTATGACTTTCGCTATTTCTACTATTTTCGACGGCTATCGTTTTCCTATAGTAGGCAAAGGAAGAAAAAGGAAAACTATATTATAAATTTACTATTGTTTACCTTTCTCTTCCTTTGCCCCCGATAGCCGTCGAAAATGGTAGGCGAAAGTCGTAGTAAGGTCCTTTCAATTGTATCGGAGCATATAGGTGCTGCAAAATTTAAGGAGAAAAAAATCATGGTCGGTTATCTTACATGTTGGGGTGATAACGGGTTGCATTTGTAACTGGAGCGTAATGAATGCTTACAGTTTCGTCGAGTCGGGAGTGACTTGGAACAATACCTAAGAAAGTTTCAGTAATATTTTATGATAATTTTATCAGTTATTCCACACAATTACATTACTTGAAATGTTTCGTTTTATTCCAATTTTCTTTATTTTGACTTTTTTTCCTACAATTACCAGAACATACCCATTTCACATAACTTCACCTTTCGGTCAATGCTTCCACACTCTTCAAAATTCCAAATGCACCGTTGTGCAAGTACAAAACGGTCATTTATATCAAAACAAAAAATCGTGTTTCTCTCACATGTACTAGGTATTTACAGAGTTGAAAATTTTAAAATTTCAATTTTGGATTATGTTCAATGGCCACAATTTACGATTTACAATTTACGCAAAACATTGTTTATATTTGATTGAGTTACTTCTTCCCAAGACCGTTCTTAACCGTTGATATAACGCCCTCATGTTTGTATCTATATTCGTAGGATGAGGCATTATCAACCAACAAGAGCGCCTTATGAGCCAAGATATTTGCTTGGCAATATCGCTTGACTTCCGGATACAAACAATTTTCTTTCCTTAAAAATCGTTGCTGTCAACCAGGATTTTTTTTAAACTTCTATATAACTGACTTTTTTTTATCTACATGTTTCGCCGCTCGTGTGTTTTCAGTATTATAAATAACCAATGCCGTAGGTTTAAAGTCGTCAGCTGCGTTGCCTCCAAGCAAAATTGAAATTCATTCTTTAAGCCCAAAAAATTGGTTTGTCCCTTGGTTAAAAGTTCTAGATGTCATTCATTTCCAGTTTAGACCTGTTTCATTCACATTGAAAACTTGTTTAGGTGAGTAACCCATTAACGCTACTATAGCTTTAAGGTCATTAGAGATCTTTTTTTGCAGCCGTAAAATTAGAGCTAATTTTATGTTATGTTATGTAAGCCTATACTCTATTTCAAACCACCCGCACGACTCACGACAAAACTTAGATTTTTATCGCTATCACTATAGCAGATTTTTTAGCTCACCAAATAAACTAAGAGCTTTTGTTTGAATAATGGCAGTGTTTAATGGTAACTTTATATCGTTCATGTCTTTCAGTCAAGTGTGAAGTAACCGCTCCATCGTCTCTCCATGGAAGTAACCGCTCCATGGGGTATTCTGATCTTGATATTGTTCCACTAATTTTATCCGCATTTTGATAAATAGTTTGTATCGTCGTAGTCGGTAGCCCCATATGGTTTGCGATGTTCGTATATCGAATAATGAGAATAAATTGTATTGGAACGTTAATCGAGAAAACGTAAAGAGGGGATACGTAAATCGAGGTTTCCCTGTATGTCAACAAATGTATATAATTCGTCGTATATTTCAATTTAGGTTTTGCTTTTTTTTTTTCATGCAACAAGTGTGATTATAAATTGTAAATAAACTCCAAATATCTTCAATTATGAATGAAATTTAGATTTTGGTATAAAACACATACAAGACCTCACAGACATTTATGTAGATCTTAATTATGGTGTGGATAAGAATTAAATTATTGATGAGAATCGAGGATATATCACGTACGTGCCACATATTGTGTATGCGCGCAATTGAAAACCTACACAATCATTCATTCGACTGTTAAATTTCATATCTGTATATAAGAAATCAATTCAACACACATATATACGACATAATAAAACTGTATTTTTTGCATAATTTAATGATGTATGTATGTATGTATACGGAAATTAGATAATCTTTTACGTAACCAAATTTAAAAACAGAAAACTTTTAAGTTTTATAAACAAAAGTTAAATTTTGTTACCTGGTTTAGTGTTTATTTTAACTTTAAATTTATTTATAAATATACCCTGAAATAGGTGTTTCATAAAAAGGCAACAGGGGCTAACTGTATACACATATAATGACGAATAAGTAGAATTATAAAGTTTAAAATAGTTGCACACCAGCTAGAAATTAATCGATACATATAATTATATTATGTGTTCTAGATTAGTGTTTCAAAATTCTAAAGATACGCATATGTATATTTGTTGTATATTTTAAATTGACCATTTAGAATTCAATATCATTTTTGAATTTATGTATGTACATATGTATGTATAGTGGAACAAAAAATCAACGTCTTTGTATATGACTTGTAATTGTAACAAGACCTACTGATCGATTAAAATTATTGAATGCCACACACTTTTTGTTTAATGTATCATGGAACGATGAAATCAAAAATGAGATTCAGCTTAAAACCACCCAGTGATTTACAGAAATTATTTTATAAAATAAATATACTGTATATATGTGTATATATGAGACCGGAAGTAATAGTAGTGTTTATGTTAAGTTTTAGCATTGATAAAATATTTGATATTATGTTTTATGACTGCTGTTTATTTACAACTGCGTATACGGAGAACTAACTGACCAGAAGTAAGTGCATGAAGGAGTATCGGCTGGGACTCGTTACGTTTCAAGAAACTCGCTGGCCTAAAAGTGAGGACCATGTGTCGGGAATCTTGGAGCTGGATTTCTTCTTGGGCCACAGAAAAAAAATGCTGTTTTGAATCAGAAAAAAATGCTGTTTTCAATTCCCATTCACGTCTGAATCGCGTTGATCTGCCCTTGGTTCATAATAAGCAATAATCAACTTGTGTTGCTACCAATTCCTTGTACAATGCTTGTTTAGTATCTTTAGACAATTTTGTGTTCGTCTTCGTTGTTACGTATTCGGAATGTTTAATTAAGTTTATAGTTTATCATCCATACCATTACTTCCAGATAATTGTATTCACTCGTTCTTTGTAGAACGTGCCCATCTATCAATATCACTTGGTCTAAATTTATCCCACTTTGAAATGTTATCGTCATGTATTTGATTTTTGATATGTTCATATGGATGAATCTGACAGTGGAACAAGTGTGTGATCAGCTAACATGTTTTTTTTGTAATATTGAAGAACTGTGCCAATATTATTTATACACAAAGTGTTCCCAAAACTGATCCAATTTTTACATTTTTTAAATAGTTTTGAAAGCAATCTAGTATTTTTCCATTTTTTCCATGTGCTTTAAGCTTTTATAGTTCCTTTTGCAGTCCAGAAACAAAACTATTGTTGAATGAGTTCATATGCAATTATCTACGCAATGTTAATCATCTGTCGTAATGGTAATTGATAATGCTCCGTGTCATACGTCTATTGATGATGTGTTTCTTCAAAGTAAATTTATCAATCGTACAGTCCTATGTTAAATCCCATAGAACTTGCTTGTTCGGCTCTTAAAGTTTCTATGAAGCGAGGTTGAGCAACTGAAATACCACAGATTTGAACAGGTGAATATTGGATAGATTTGACACAAACCGAATTTCGCCTACTAAGGATTTACAATATTATAGTATGGAATTTACGAAATTTATATGTTGCAAATTGTGCTAAATATATATGTGGTCAGCAACTTCTGTCGTCTTCCAGATTTATGACAATTTACGAGGATTAACAAAAGTATTATTTTTTGTTTTTTTCTATTATTGATTGAAATGAGCAAACATCTACTGGATAATTCACTTCGCCTTTCAAAAACACAGAATAATGTTTCTTTAAGAGAATCAAACGCAGATTTAAAATCAAAAATTGGAACAACATCTCCAAGATTTTATCCTTAACATTTTGTGCCAAAATATCTCTAACATTTTGTGGTTGAATGATTGTCCGGCCAAAACACAAATTCAATCGATACCATTTTAGGAAAGAAAAACTCACAGAGCCATTTTGTCTTTTATTTTTAGTTGATTTTTTTCATATTCCTGCAAGATTTAAACTGTTTAAGGTAATGGAACACAATTGATGGAAGTTCGTTTCCCGATCTTCAGACCAAGTAAAAACTTTTACTGTCTCGGGACCTTGTAGATTTCTTGAAGTAAATGGTCAAGTTATACTGATAAAGCGGCTTGCTCAGAAATTTTGGGAAGAACCAAGTGTTTTTTGGTAATCAAAAGAAAATTTAAATACTCCCGGACATTCATTTACTGCGACAGTAAAAAAAAAAAAACTATGCGTCATAGTTAATGTTATGCGGTCAACAGCCATAGTAACTGTTTTTTTTTTGCCCCTCTAGAATTTTAATCGTTCGCCGAAGTATTAAACCTCAAATTAAAATCGCGCAAGAAAATTTCCAAAAAGTATAATGGTACCTTACTTTAAGCTGTGGTTTCATTAGAAGATTTTCCAGTTTTGAGATGCAGCTGGCATAATGGTAACGCCTTTGACATGGTCCTGGTTAAAATGTAGCCCGTATTAGTATTGTACAGCGTTAAACTTAAGATAGAAATATGTAGGTGGATTTGAAAATTAAGGTTTCACTAACCTGGCTTCCTCTTTTTAAAATAACATTATACTGAGATATTTTGTCTTTATTTGAATAAAAAGGCTAGTGAAACCTTTGTATATCTTGCACGGACACATTAATGCAATGAAGAACTTTTTTATATGAATACACTTTGGTAGGCTTGTTTAAAGGTAACCAAATCGACGAAGCTCGGCTAAAGGTTCAATTTAATTGACCCTTTACATTTTATAGCTTCATGCCAGTCTGAACGGGAGATCATAGATATGTTTATCATCATCCTGATTCGAATTAAATCTATTTGAATCAGAATCCTGTACCTTCTGATCCGAATCGTCACAGCTTTAAATATTGTGTTTCTTGCTCGGTGTAATTCGAGTGATATGCCGAAATTCTATAAATTATCTTAATTTTGATTGAAAATTTGCAAAAATACTCCAAAATCGCCCTAATTACTTTCTCTGAATTTATAAAATTCCAATATTGGAAAAAATTGGAAGAATGCTCTAAAATTTAAAAAGTTTCCAGAGTAAATTGGAATTTTTCATGTTAAACGCACAAATTTTCAAATTTGAAATATTTAAAATTCCGAATTTCAAATCTTATCTTCAAAATCGTATGCGTGTATTTCTGTTACGAAATTTATCGAAATTTGCCCAATTTTAAACGTAAAATTTCCTTTCGTATTTTCATTTTCAAAAAATAGAAATTAAAGTAGTTTTTGAAAGCCTAACTCGTTTCACATCTTTCCAATAAGCTTGATACGAGTAAGTAGCTACAATCTATTACATTATAGACTGTCTATAGCATCATTGTATATCATAATGACGATGTTGAGTAAGATATATAATTGCAGCCTTAAGACCTTTCTTACTTAACCAACAGTCTTGGCAAGAGATTGGCTTTGGCATATTATAGCGATTTTGTTAAAAATGTCTCCCTCTAAAAAAAAGTTTTTGAAATCGCAAATTAACTTGCAATTCAAAATTTTAATACTCAACTATAATTTGCTCAATTGTAAATCACATACCAAACATATGAATTTTTGTAAATCCGATTTTGTCATGTGAAAGTTTGGGTAATAATTCGAAATTTTTAAAACTTATTGGTGGTTTCTAAAAATTCCCGGAAATTTGTTAAATCTATAAAAATTTATTTTAATTGTTCATAATTCGAATGATATTCCGAAATCAAAAAAATCATCGTAATTTAGGATGAAAATTCAAAATTAGAAAAATATGATGCTTTCAAATTTACCAGGGCCTGGGGCATACTAAGATGCGGCACTGCGTGTACCGTGTAGTCATTTGATTTTTTTTATTGAAGGGTGGTCACACGATCGGGTATGTTTTCGTGAATCTTTATCAAAATTTTTTAATCTTAAGTTCTTGGATTTAATTAACGCAAATTCTGAAAATTTTCTTATCGAATATTTCTTCAAGTTATGAAATACTATTCTATAAATTCTATCAATTAGACTCACGTTTTTCTGATTTTACAAATCTTACCTTCAAGCTTTTTACAAATTTAGTTTGACCATTACGCTCTGCGTAATTAATAGATTTCTCGATTCTTAAACTTTATGAAAAATTTAACGAACTCTGAACTTTTATCAAATTTGTCAAGGTACACTTATTTGAGTTTAGTAATTTCTCGCCAATTTGACTCTGTAAGGGGCCAAGAAACACTGTGTATTATACGCCAAAAAAAATGAATATTTTAATAAAGTTTTACAGACAATTAAGTAGTTGTGCATGGCAAAAACTATTTTTCCATTAATTTTGGATTAAAATTTTTGAGAGATATTACAAAATAATGGAGGTGCTATGGGTACTTCGGCCTACCCAATAGGCTCTCCCATCCCAAGCTTTAACCACTGTGTCATTTGCTCGGTATTTCGATTGAAAATTCAAAATTTTCTAAAATTCTCTAAAATTTAAAAATTTTTCACCATAAATTGGAATTATCATGAGCGTTTAATATTTAAATTTTCCTCTTTTAACAATACTTCACGTATTTGGTTTCGAATTTTAAACTGCTGTAAATTGGTAAATTTAAAGCATTTTTATTTTTTCTAAACCGAGTTAAAATTCAGAATTGTAAACGTTAAACGTGATTTCGTATTTTAACTTTCGAAATTTCATAAATTTGAATTTTAAATTTTCAAAAATATTGTGTTTCTTTTTATAAACTCGAAATTCGAAACTGAATTATGAAAATTCTGGATTTAATTAATTTATTAGAATTTTGGAAATTTAATTAATTTATTCGAATTGCCAAATTGACGAAGCCTTTAAGATTTTATATAAATTCAATGTTGTGGATTGATTATCAAATCCAAACTTGTATGTTCTTGTAAAAGCTTACAACTTATATTGCAAAATGAAACCGTTTTATATTGTAAGCCCTACGATTAGATCATTAGAAAAAGAAATTAAAACATATTGTATTTTGAAAGCATTATTCGTTTCGCACTGTATCGACTGCTTGTAGCATCATATAATGAGGTCGTGGAATAAGGTATTTAATATCAGCCCTAAGACCTTTCTCATCTAACAAACTTGGCATTGATTGAGAGTTTGGCATATCGCTTGATACAAAACGGCTCTTTCTAAAAAAGTCTTCGAAAAAACAAAATCAACTAAAAATTAAAGAAATTTTCATAATTTTCAAAACATCAGGAATTTCGAGTTAACATTTTGTAAATTTTGTGAATTTTGAATACATATTGTAGAAATGCTCTAAAATTAAAAAGAATAGCCAAGATAAATTGGATTCTCATGAGCGTTTAAAGCTCAAATTTTCCTCAATTTAATAAGTCAAATTTTAAATTTTCTCTTCAGAACGTTTTAAAATTTAATTAAGAAATGTTAAAGTTTTGAAAATTTGAAAACTTTTTTAAATGGAAATACTTTGCAAATTTGGAAAAAATTGAATTCAGTTAGCTAGTTTCTCAAGATACCACAAAATTAATGCATCAACATTGATATGCAGGCCCTACAGATAAAACGGGCTCTGGGGTCTGGATGCCTTCGAGGCATACTAAGATCCGGCCCTGCGTGTAGACAACAAATTTATTGTCTGAATTTTGTAATACGTACTGTCTCGTGTGTGTGTGTGTGTGTGTGCACCATAATATAATGAGCATCTGAACACTATTTCAACCATGTAATGTGTACAAAAATTAGCGGATAGTTGTGGCACCTAATGTGCATAGTTTATTTTAAGGTTGCAATCATTTAGGCTGCCACATCTAAGAATTCATGCAATAAGCTTCACAATCAAATTTCAACATTTTAGTTGGTGTGATTTGAATTAACTAACACTCCAATTCCCAACTTTGCAAGGGAATTTCATGGTTTTCATACATCCTTTTCAATTTCAAGATTGCACCTTTTATTACGAACATTTTTAGAGAACATATTTTAGCCATCTTATCAAAACTCATAGGTATTTTCTTAGTTACAAACAGGAAGCGATTTGTTTACTGGTTTATTATAGATAAATTGTTTATTGAAATGAAATAAAAATTTAACATTTATCTTTATGTTTCCAAACATAAATCAAGCGACATGAAAAATTTTTAATTCCAACTTTTTTTTATTATAATTTATAAATTATAGTAAGTAATGAAACTTGAAGTTTAATTTTTTATAAAATCGATTTATTATAAAAAATATAAAAAAGTTTAAAATTATTCAAAACCAAATTTTAGTCGATCTTGCCTAGTACTCACATAGTCAAACACACGCAAAATTATCTTGCATCAATCCTAGATAGTTTTTCGTGTGTTTTACTATGTGAAATCGGTATCGAGAAATTTTATAGATTGCGTTTTTGGAGTTCCGCACAAAATATGAAAAACGCAATCCTTACGGTATCATTCTGGTGTCCATCTGTCCAGCCTGTGACAGGCTCTAAAATTTTGATCTATCATTCGTAACGAATGGAAATTTTGCATGCACATTAAATCTAACTATTATTTACAGGACCGGATCATAGTATGCCTCGTTGAGACCTGGGCCCCATGACAATTTTTAATTTATTGATTTTTTTTCTCACAATCGAAAACATTTACGTCTATCACTTAGGTAATCATAAATATGTATACGTATGTAATTATGACTCAGAAGTGGTTGATCTCGTGGCATGACAGGTTAAAAAATAAATTTACATTTATAAAATGTGAAAATTCTAAATTTCGAATTACGATTAAATGGGACATGGAGATTACCTCTAATCGTGATTATCAATAATTTAAACTAAATTTGACGGATGCAATTCTCAATTTAAACTCGAAATATTACCTCGGTTAATTTCGAAACTGGTGATAAAATTAAAAATACGGATTGTTTAATTTTTAAAAATTAAATATTCAACCTTCATGAAAGTCTCTAATTTATAGAGGACATTTTTTGTAATTTTAGAACTTTTCTCCAATTTTTGCAATATTCAAAATTCACATTTAAAATATAATTAAATTTTTGAATAAATTGTTTTTTCTAATTTCGGAATGTCACTCGAATTATAATAAATTTAAGCAGAAGTTCAAAAATTTATCAAAATCTCCGAAATTTGAAATTTCTCCGTGATGATCATTTGAATCTTACAATATTTTTCAAAACTAAGCAGAATCTATATTTTGGATAAATAACACAATAAGTCTACAGACAGATTCTGCGCTCATTGGATAGGTGCGAAACGAGTTATGGTTTCAAAAAATATTTTAATTTGTTTTGCTACTGAGCTAGGATTACGATGCACAACAGTTTCTGTTTGAACAAAATTGAAAAGTGCATTGATAAAATATTTGTTCTAGGTTCATACCTGGAATAACAATAATTATAATTTTTTGCTTCGTCAATTTGAAATTTTGACCAAATTTCGAAAAAAATTAAATAAAATCTGGAATTTTTAAAATTGGATTGATTCAATCAATTCACTGATGTGGTTGATGTCTTGATTTGTAGATCATAAGTTAAAAAAAAAAGTTAAATTTAATTTCCAAATTCTGAAATTTAACAATTCTGAATTTTAACTCGGTTTTGAAAATAAATTTTTTTTGAAATTTTCAAATTCATAGCAGCTTTACAAATTCTTAGTAAAATTTTAAAATTCGAATAATGGAAATATTTTAAATTTTAGAGTATTCTTCCGATTTTTCCAATATTCATAATTCATAAATTTAGAGTAAGTTAACTAGAATTTCCAAATTTTGAATTTCCAATCGAAAATAAAATTCTGCGTATCATTTGAATTATACCGAGTAAATAGCAAAGATGAGACGGGTGTATCGAGAGTCTACCAAGTAGATAAAAAACATATTCGACTAGTATGGGATAAACCTACTAGGATAAACATGTTGTTAGGGATGGTTTTGGTTAATACTGAGGCTCAAGGCCCGGAGTACCCATAATCCGACACTGATTGTTTCATGGTTTCAGAAAAAGATTAGATTTTTTTTATACGGCATGTGATATGTCATTTTAAAGGGCTCAAATGAATTTGAAGAGAATTTTATTAAAATTGTAACAAAAATGTATAATCAAATCCATAATCCAATATTAGAAGAGTCACTCAATTTAATCGATATATCCCATCAAGTTAAATCTTTCTTTAATAATTCAACATGGAATTTGTTTAATTAGTATCCCAAGTAGCTTTAATGTACGTTAAAGTCAATTTAAGTACATCAAGTCGACGTTTTTGTTAAAATCATGATTTGTCAATAAAAAAGAAAAACAAAAAACCAGAATAAAATCGATCCATTTCATCTCTAAAAAAAAAATAACACAATCTTGAACGCTTGAACACACCCACATATACAGTGTCAGACACAAAAATATAAAAATTTTGGACGTAAATTGATAAAATATGTATAATGAAAATGAGAGGAAAACTGTAGCGCAATTTTCTCCATTTTTCTGCTTTAATTTCGCATGTACGTATGTATGTATATGTCTGTATATAGGAAAGATGAAATTTTTATTTTTTTTATTTTGAGATGATAAACTATGTACGTCGTAAGTGAATCTAAAAGATTTAAAAGATATGGATGAGGTGCAATTTTGAAATATGTATATTTCCAGAAAATCAATAAAAGAAAATTAATTGATTTTTGTTATATATGTACTCGTATGTAAGTATATGTATGTATAGGAAAGTTAATAAAAATTTGTTCGCAAATTGACTAGACAGAAATAGACTCTAGTTTTTAATATAAAAATGATTATAGACTTGTACATTGTAAATGTTATATATTTACTAAGTTGATGAAAAATAGTGTCTCTTCTTATCAAAGTATATATATGTACATATACATATGTATAAATCATCCAATGTCGAACGATGCTCTCCAGGACGTGAATTTATTTTTATCACTTTCAGTGTCAAGGATTGTGATCTTATTGACATTTACACGTGCTTGTAATTAAAAAAATAATTTATAAAATTTAATGGATGTTGATTTACTTTGTAATATATTCGAGAATTTTTATTAAATGATAATTCTCAACATCAATTGATTGCGTTGAATAATTTTTAAATAATTTCGTTATTGATCCACCCTTATAGTCTGGATAAGTTAAATGAACAATTTTCGATTGAAGCTGTGAGATGGTGGAATTGAAGAAAACCACAAACCCAATTTAACGAATTATTTGATGCGGTGCTATTAGTATTTGATTTGTATTCCTCAATGTTTCCCGCTTAGCATAAATCGAATCAAAAATTTTTGTTTTTGTTGCACGCATGATTAAATCGTATTCTTACGCATAAGATAATTTTTTTTTTTTTATTTGATTTCCATGCAAACTTTTAAATTATATGGGGGGGAAAACCACTATATAATTTGAGATATATATATATATAAGTAGAGAACAAGGTGATAAAGTGAATTAAATTGCAGTTCGGTTGTTATACATCACAATTTTGAATGAAGCGTGACAAATTGGATTTGATTTGATTTCTTCTTCCAAATCTGCGCGATTTGAATTTTAATTTCAAAATTACTCGTACAACATGCGTGTCCCCGATTTTGCATTCAAACTTTTTTAATTATCCCATTTTTTAATTGAAAAAAATAATTCTGTGTTCTGGTTCTTAATTTTTTTTTTTTTTGGAGGGGGAAAATTGAAAAATTGGTAAAAGCTTAATTTGCAGTTTTTGATAGAATTTCACATTAATGTTACTATACTCACTGATTAATTAATTTTTCGATTTATAATTTCGTTGCATTCAATCATAGGTTATTGACTTGAAATTGTATCAAACATTTTGTAATAATTAAAAATAAATTTAAAATATATGTATATGTGTGTGTGTGTGTGTGTGTAAATAAATATAATATTCAATTAAAAAAATGAAATAAAAATCGCGATTTCATCAAAAAATTTGATATTTTAAAATAACCCATTGTTTTCCAGATTTAAAAATAAAACAAAAAAAATGTTAAACCTGGTTTTTAAATGTTACACTTTAAGTGCATAATAAGCACCGAAAGTATATATATATGTACATATATAAATAATTTGTCAATCACGTTGTTTAACGTTTATTATGTCTGGCTGCGGGCTACTATTCTCAAGGATATTAAGATGTTGCGAACACTTTGATCGGTGCGATCCGTAGTAATCAGTTATATTTCTTAATATATTTATACACAACTTTTATTAAGCTTTTGTATATATAGAAAGCTCTCTATATATAGTTATATTTGTTATCTATATGTTGTCTCACAACTACAGCAATGCTGATAATTTTAAAAGCGCAGAATCTTTACAACGCCAATTATTTACTTTATTTTGTTAAGATGAAACTTTTTTTTCTTCATTTCGAATTTTCCTATACATTTTCCATTTACAAGCTTGTTATCAGGAAAATACGAAACAAAAATTATTTTTTTTTAACTATAAGAAGCGAAAAACCACGCCCATATTAATTTTCCCGTTTATTTTATTGTTATAACAAAATTATGTACATCTATATGCGTGTACATTGTTATTATTACAATTTACAATTGGAGAAAATTTAGTAAAGTTACGACTGGAAAATGTTTTTCTAAAATTGTTATAGAAAGATTTAGCGTATTGAACTTGCTTATTTCTATAAAATGTCGCTTTTATTGATTTTAAAAGCTTTGAGTTAAATAAATGGTTGGGCCGAACACAACTTAATTAAATAAATTTTCTAACATTATATATCTCTTATCTGTTGTCTTATTTTTCGTTGTCTTTTTAATTTTAGTGCAATTATATGGGAGTATGGTAAACAAGTAACCCACTATATATGTGCATACAATGAGTAACAGGTAAATACATTTTCATTATTATTTTTGAATTGTGTATGTGTATTAGTCTTCATTAGAAATTATGTTATTAATTCCCCATTGATATATTTTCACCTTCAATTAAAAAAAATATATATATTTATATTTGCCTTCAAGCATCTAAACTAAACAATTAGTTTTCCAATAACAAACTTGTATTCTGTGTGCCATTTTGTCATACACATAGGGATAAGTAATTGAGATGAAAACATGAAAAATAGAAAATAAAAAAAATGAAAAATTTTCATCATGTCATTTATATGGCATGATGACATGACATCAACGTAAACGCCCAAATCATTTTTCAACATTTTTGAACATCTTTATGATGTAATCCCGTGCGATGGTGTTTTTAAAGCAAGCATACAATGAAAATGAAATTAATTTTACATTTTTTTTTGGTATTTAAGTTTTAAGCTCGTTATAGCAATTATTATTTTAATATCAAAGAAGGATGGAGTCTAAACATATAAATACTATAAATCTGATATTTTTATTCAACATTATCATTTGCGCGACAAAACTACACTTGTATGGGAATATTTTTTAAATAGTTATCTCACATAAAATAAATTTAAAGACTCATGTTACTTGCATTAAACTCGATTGTACTAATTAGTAAATAGGAAAGAGATTTCTTAGAAAAATAATGTGAGACTGTTTACTGAATGTAATTTAATAAAATTTTATTATCTTAGTTAATCTTATCGCATACATATATAAGGTGTATATACTCTTGTGTAACGCATATTGTTTGAAATAATTTTAAATATGTAAATTATATGCGTATACACTAATATGTGAAGCGAAGTTATGCCTGACGAATGGAAATTGGCCGCGATTTGCCCCATCTTCAAGAAGGGAGACCGCTTGTAGTATGAGATTTAAAGCGGGATAGCTCTCCTTTGTACAGCATACATACAATTTACTACCCAACAGTATTCGAATTAATTATCCGACACAGTCAGTCGATTTTGAATCCTTTGACTACATTACTGGGTCCGGATCGTCTCTGCAGCATGTAACACCTCCTCCTTCTGAGGAATATACATGCCTTGTAACATGGTGTAAGAATAAAAATATTCCTCTAATGGTTCGTGATGCTAATGCCCATCACAATTCCTCGGAACTTGATATTCTCAATGTTGAGTGTCAGCCAACTTTTGTTAACTCAGCTCGCAGTGAAGTGATTGACATCAGTTTGTGCTACATGTCCATTATACTGAGTTAATTTTAAACTGGAGAGTGACGAATGACACTCTCACCTCTGATCATAGGTGTATTGCTTTTAACTTATCTTAAAAGACCGTCGCTTAAACCTTACCGTAATTGGAAGTTAACCGATTAGGATTCATTCTCTCTTGAGCTTGATTCTATACTTGAATCACGTAAGGAAATTTGTTCAACTGTGGATATCGAGTTTCAGGGTTCTGCACTGTTGGATGCAATTTCAACTGCATTCGAGATTTCGTCTCCACTTATCATTAATCATAAAATTCGGAACAAACCTTATTGGTGCTCTGATCTTAAAAGGTTAAGGAAAACATTAGGAGGCTGAAGAATAAAGCCAAGAGAACTAATCTTCAGGCGGACTGGGACAGCTTCCTAGATGCATGGGTTAATTTCTGTGAGCAAATTAATAACTTACTTGCTGTAACTAGACTAAACAAATCCTTGAGTAGAAATAATACGTGTAGACTGGATTCATTTCGACTATCCAATGGTGAGCATACTTCCTTTAAAAAGGAAACAGTGAGTAGTTGAGCTACTTCTTTCTACTCATTTCCCGGGTTGTAACACTCTTAATTCGAAACCACTAACGTTAATGTTGAAACTACCGATTGGAATTTAGGTTGCAGATTAATAAATCATGAGGCCTTGCGTTGGAATATATTCTCCTTCGCATCTACTGCATCTGTTCCAGGCTTGCATTGCTTTTATATTTGTTCCATAATTTTGGACCAAGAGTAGAGTTATTTATATTCCGAAAATTGGCAAGTCCGACTATACCGACCCCAAGTCTTTTCGGCCTATTTGCCTGTCATCAACATTTCTTAAATTTTTAGAAAGGATTGTTGATAGATTCATCAGAGATCACCATTTAACTATCGATCCGCTCAGTAACATGCAACATGCTTACAGGGACAGCGTACTTACTGTTGCATTTAAAAAGCGACGAATGCCTTGAAGATGATGATGATACTGCCCTGCCTTCAACTGTATTAGATACCATGTGTTTAATTCCAAGATAATTCCATGCTCATCTACTATCCTCTCTGCCTTGGTTCAAACTACTCCAATTTGCTAAGGATGCAGAACGCGTGTGCGTGATTTGATATAATCCAAGTTTTGCACCATTAGCCCTTTGTGGTATTGAGTGCGGAACCTTAATGGGTTCCAGCCAAATTTAATAATAATAATAATACCGCCGGACATTATATTGGATATAACCAGTTTGTTAGGTGACTGTCAACCAAAGTCCGGCCGAATCGATCAGTCACTGATCATATCGTTTCGCTGTAGATTGTGGAATACCGAAGGTAACTTGAATTGTTTCTGATCTTTTACCTCCTAGCTCAATATACTGTAAGCGATTACTTAAGTATGATTTAAACCAAGCTACGAATTGGCTGGAAAACCCAAGCTTATAAATGTGTTCCAAAGTTTTACAGTGACTGATGGCATCGAAGGCTTTTGCAAAGTCGGTGTAGATCACGGCTGGTAAATTGAATAGCTGGTAAATTCGATAAGGTTGGTCGATGAAGATCTTTTGGGCAAAAATCCATATGTTAATTACACTTACCGTGGTACTAAATCTTTGAATGACCTGCATACTACCAGTTCAAATAATTTTGATATTGAAGAGATAGATAGATGCAATACCTCTGTAGCATAAGATATCACTTCTAGTTCCACTTTTGAAAATCGGGGTTACTCTGGTTATTTTCCAATTCCATGAAAACGTTGCTAATTGCAATCATTGATTAAATAGCATACTTAGTGGAATTGCTAATATTGCGGAATTTTTTAAGATCCGGACCACGCATCCTGCTCTGAAACCATGTTAGGTCATGTCATCAAATGAAGATTTTATTAGCAAACAATATTGGGTCTACAGGAATTTTAAGTTTGATTTGCAAACTCGTATAAATAATTTGTAATAAAAATTGTAAAGCTTAGATTTGAATTTTGGAAGAAAATGGTCTTATTATTTTTCTTGTTAGGTCTAACTAGCCCTTAGGCTGACTTATAGTAATTCAAAACTTATTACCTAGTTATTATTTTAAACAGCATGCTGAAACATTAGTATAGCATACTATACTATATGCTTATATGTTTGAGTATCAATTCTTTACGCAAGTACTAGTACATAGCTATAGCTTTTATATAGTTACCACTAAATTAAACATCAAACGATTTTTAAAAAAATCGAATCGATTAAAAAGTATGATTTATGATCGGCAAAGAACGTAATAAGAAGTTTAAAATGTTCAAAACCTTTAGCAGACCTAATGAAATGTTAGATAGTATAGATGTGAACGCGTTGATTATCAAGAGACCACATGAAATGAATCTGGAATTCTTGTGTTTGTTGATTGGTTATTCGCTACTTTACGGCTTTATAATAAAAATGAATTTTAATCGTTAACGTTTGTGCCACAACCATAAGTTATTACATTTGGGGTATGCCATATTCAAATGTTTCACACAGGGATACTATTAATATAATATTAACTACAATAACTAAATCTAAGTTTTGGTTTCCTTCAACAAATTCGTGTTCCGAATAAAATTAAACATTACTGAATTTTCTAAAAGATTTATGACAAAAAACTTATGGCAATAAAATATAAAAAGAAAAACAAAATATAAATAAAACAATTTATAAAAATAAAAATAAATTAATTAAACATTTCTAAACAAACATTTAATTTTTATTTCTAATTTGGAAATTCCTGATTATTATTATTAAAAGGATGTGTTACTTAACACGGATGTGTCACTCAACGGATGTGATATTTCCGACAAAAAACAAAAACTGTATGTTCTTGAGAAATCTTGATGAGCTGGCCTGCAAGTCGTCAGCCAGTGACCCAACCATTAGTCGTCTATAATGCTCACTTTTTTCCGACCTTACGAGTCATGGGAACACTTTCCAAACACAGGGGCATATAATAATTTCGTTAATTTTCGGTTGACTCTTTGATGCATATATTTGTTTCTGCAAAATCCCATATCAAGACAAGAAAAACACTATGTGTTACTTTTGTAAGCATACATTAAGACTTCTGCCAATACTAGGCATACATTAAAACTTCATCGTGCCCAAGTCATGTACAGTAACATGTTACATATAGCTAATCAAAGTATGTTACATAACATGTAACATATAGCTAACCAAAGTATCAGTGGCTTTTTATCAAACCAACCTCTGAATTTGAAGTTTAAATCCAATTTCAAAATTCGACAGTTCGATATAATTTTATAATTGAATTGATGAATTCGATACATTTTCACTTATATACAAAATTTAATTGAATTTTTTTAATTTAAAATATTTTAAAATGATAAAATTTAACAAATCAGAAAATTTTTGAAACTTTGAAAATATTTTGGGTTTTATGTAAACATTTATGTAAATGGAGTTTTAATTCGAGTTTTTTCAAATTCTAAATTCGCATGCATAGTTCCAAATTTTGCGTTCAATTTAGTCGAAAATGTTGGTATCACAACATTCCTACTTTTTATTTTAAGGATAAGTAAGGATAAAATATTGTAATTCAATAAAATATTGTTTCACACATTTGTGCTTTTGACATTCCTGGAGGTCCCCTAAAACTAAATTGACTATTTCAGATAAATGTATATGCGTCTTTGTGTCCGTGTTTGTGATAAATTAGTCAACACAAATGTAAAATCTACTTAAACCAAAAAATTTTATATACGAATATTACATCCTTGTGTTGTAAGCAGGATGGCCTCCTAAAATCCTGAGATATTTGCCGAAGTACGAAAAATTGATCTCTCTGTATGCACGACATGTGATGTTTGCACCAATAATTAATTTATGTTAAAAGGTGACTTTTGGGAATATCTTGAGTTTTCTTGGGTAGAATTTTTTGAAATTCTAATAGCATTCAGAATGGCAAATATGTATAATTAAAAATTAAATTTGGTTGGATCTAAAATTGAGTAAAATTTGAATGAAAACTGAAATAAGTTTGATGAACTTAAACTCAATTAGAATGCAAAATGATTCCGTTTAAATAATTTGATTTGATTTATGAATGTTTTGTATTACTTATTTTAAATAAAAAACTTTTATTTTTGATTTTATAGTTTTAATTCTTCCTTATTGTGACAATTTTTATTTTTGATTTTTTCGGTAAATCGATTTCGACTTGCGTCTTCCTCAGTACCTTGTTAACTATTCCCAAAACTACACTACAACTACACTACACCCAAAATGAACAACATTCATTTAAACTCAAGTTTTGTATTAAATTTTTGGAATTGTAACCGTATACATTTGACAAGTTTGAGCAAGACATAGTAATTCTCGCCACGTTGCCTGCCTTTGATGGCTAATGCCATGACGTTATCTATTTAATTATAATTTATTTTAATATTATGTTCCAATTTGACACGGAACAGGCGATGGATTTGGGACCAAGTTTGCCACAAATTGAAATAAATTGATTTAAAAAAAATTGAATCAACTAATTTTTATAAATTTCAAATTTATTTTATCAATTTCAAATTATATTCAAATTTCTACTTTAATGGGTAATGCGAGACAAATGGTTTTAATCAAATACAACTAGATCTTGAATAAGATTGAGCACATTTGAACTTAATCTGACTCCTAGAATTTTCTTTTACTCATCTTCCGTCGAAATTTGAAGGTAAATTACGATGATTATGTTGATATGCATTTGTTGGCGCATCTCTAATTTTACCGCTCAATGACAGTTCTCTATAAATCCCTTCTGCCCTCTCCTCACTACAGTTCTGATTAGAGCAGACAGAAAATTTTCGTTGGAAGGCCATACATTTAAAATAAAAATAACAAGGCCATTGATAAATATGAAGCAAATTATGAGATAGAAAATTGTTTCAATATTTATTTTAAAATACACATCCTTATTAGTTAATTTAATTAATTGTTTCATTACGATCAAATATATTTGTCATTTACGTTTTTTCAAAAATTCTGTATTTAAGTCGAAATCAATTTGCGTAATCTTGCTAATTTCAGACTTCTGTCAGTTAATTAAGCCCAATTCTGGCATTAAGTAAATTCCGCCATGAAATCATATCGAGCATAAAATCACAGCGTTGGATTAGAGGTAAGTTTAATTTATGTAAGTTAGGAAAATAGATTTAAATTCCAATTTCCAAGTGAAATTTTAGCATTGGGTCAAATTTTTGCATTAATTAGATTTATATTTAATTTTATTTTTAAATTGAGTGAAAATTTAAAATTTAATGAAATACTGATATGGAGTTATTGGACAAATTTTGAAATTTTATTCAACTAGAATTAACGAGTTTGTCCAAATACATACGTACGGCTCTAAGTCAATCGTATATGTAAGTCACATAATTATGGTTGTATAACAAATCGATTTTCTTTACGATATCTCTTTTGATTTATAGAATTATAATTTTTACTTCTAACTGTACTTACAGATTAGAAAAACGTTAAATAAGATAGAATAGACGATTGTTGGTCCAAACAAATTTATGTATTCGAAATCTTATTTTGTTACGATTTCCTTGTTCCTCTTTTTTAGAGTTTATTGAATTGGTTTTTTATATATTAGAATTGTACTATACTAACAGGTTTGACAGGCTATGATTAAATTAATAATCTTTTATGCAACAAATCTGGTTGATCTTTAATTGAAAAATGTGATTATGTATGTCAATGAAATATTTTCCAGTCGTGAATAATTAATATTTTTGATAAATCGATCAACTATATATATAGTTTGTGAAACATCAGAAGTTTATTCGTGCCGGTCTCGAGAAACATATCCGCCATTCTCGTCTTTCATAACATCATATACATGACATCACATCTTACTATCTAGAATTTCAAGCTATTGCTAAAACTTATATAGTTTTTTTTTAATTCTGTTTTGTTGAAATAACAGTCATAAAATAAAAACTACAATTCCGAAAATTTAATCTCATCACCTAATCGCGAAATGGTGTTTTTTATTGATTTCATTTCCAGTACATGCACACAATTTGGAATAATAAAATTCTAAATTTATTTATTTTTTAATCGAAATAAATAAGAAGGGGACTCCGAATAGTTGTCCTTATTTCCCGATTCTCCGGATTCTGTATAAAAAAAACAAACAGACTGATATAGTTCTCGTAAAAAATAGATAGTCCCTTAAAAAAAAAACAAACAACCAAAAAATACTAAGTGGACAATGATCTTCCCTTTTTATCTATTTGTTGTATCTGTGCGTTTTATCGTTAAGTTTTTTTTTTTTGGTCTTTATCATTTTTGCAATTTTAATCTCACTTGGACGGTAGTTGTTTAAGGAATAAAAAATTTGACTTTTCTCTCCCGGGATGAACCGAGAAAAACAAATCATTATTCGGAAAATTTATTAGTATAAGGGATGTTTTATTATCTAGTTTATAGAATCTCAAAATATTAGAAACGCTCCAAATGTATATTAACCACAGACCAATCCTTTATTTAATTATAATTGTATTAAAATGTTCACAACATATCACATAATAAAAAAACACCTTGCATTATCTCAATTTGTTGTAACATAATCTGTAATCTAATTAACAAATTTAAATGCATTTATTTTGCCATTTAGTTAACAATCAATTTCGAATCCCCTAAATTTAAAACACAAAAATCACGAATAATGAATCTTTTCCTACATTTAAACTCTCGTGCATTGTATATATGTATGTGCTATGTACGAGTATATGTACATATTGTAAATGTTTATAACCACCCGAATTTTATTTTTTATTTTGATGTTGAACCCCCTTGAGTGTATTATGTTTATTTTCTTTGAAACAATAAAACCATATAATCAGTTAACGAATCGAATTTTATTCGAAACAATTTTTATATTGGTGGGTGTAATTTTTCCTACATTTAATTTTAAACAAAAAAAAAAAAACAAGAAAAGAAAAGGGAAATTGGTACTCAAGAACGGAATATGTATAAGGAGATGAGTTTTCGAATTGTTCAAGGGAATAATGTTGTGCGTGAAAAATTTGGAAAGATATACGAGCAACCAAATTTTTGAAAAATACACCAAAAACTTAAAGTTTTTATCTAGACCACAAAATCGAAATTTATTGGATTAATATATTTTGGTTAGTAAACCCGAATCTGATTCGGTTCTAAAATCTAAATTTGGTTTTTTTTTACTATAAATGAACATAAAATTGTACCTCGATATAATATATGCACACACACAGACACATATCACATATGTGTTTTATAGTTTAGCCTTTGTCCACTAGTTGATGTCTATCACATATATTCTTCGGAAGGCATAAAAGATTGTCTGTTGACAAACCCATTTGAATATATTCGTTCGTGCATACTATACATATGTGTATGGGGATAGATATAGCAACTCTGTTTTGGACGTACAAAAAATTTATGAAACACAAATTCTTGATGAAAGTAAATTTTTATTTTGTCATTTTTTATCGTCAATAAAAGTAATAAGATAAATTTTTTTTTTTGTTTTTATTGGGAAACTCTGTAAAAGTAGGTGATTGGTGTGAGACACATATTATATGTATCGGATTGAATGCCATATATATAGCTATACATGTACACAAAACATATTAAGGGATGGAAATTTAATTTGAATTTTATGGCAATTCAATAAAAATCGAAAAATATGGATACACGTACCAAAATATTGTTTTGAATAATACCAAAATTGATTTAATTGAACTTAGATGTCTGTTTAATATTTAGTGTAGTTTGCTCATAAGTTTTTAACCTGTTAGTGAAGGTTTATTAATAAAGTACAACATTTTTTTTTTTAAATAAATTTCGTCCCTATACATAAAATATATTGCTGCACGTTGGTACTAAATAAAAACCGAACAAAAAGCCAAAATAAAAATAAAAAATGGATATTTTATTAAATATCCACAAAACCACACAAAATATACAACATCGGTGGTGACATATTTTTTTTATGATTATAATATGCAAAGACACCACTAAATACACATAATCTCATAAAGTATAAACTTTGAATACCAAAAAACTTGTGGTCAGTTTTGGTGAATAGTAGAAAAAGAATGAAGAATGAAACAGGCAGGCGTTTAATTTCCTATAGGAAGAAAATTTAGAAAATGTAAATACATTTTTTTTTATCATCACATGTACATATGGTTATTCAAATAGGGTACAAAGTGTGGAGCTACACACCTAGCTTTTCTGTATCAAATAAATTTTTACCGCCAATAATAATAATAATAATATCCTTCGACCCTATAATATGTAGAAATATTATTTAATAACAAAAACGTATACGCTCATCAAATATTAATTAAATTAGCACACCTTAAAAAGTCAATTAAAAAATAATTTTATTACCTACATAATAATATTTCTATCAAAATTATTCATCCCAAATTCCCCAAAATAAACAAAAATCTTAATATTCTATAAAACGATACCGGTCATTTAAATTAATGGCCCAAAAGCTGTCCTTAAACTAATTAAAATTTATCTTAAACGTATATTTAATAAAAGGATACTGAACACACTCACCAGTACCTCATATACAACCCACATATCCATATATATATATATATATGTACATACAAATTCTGGTTAACAAAAAATTAACATAAATTATCGAATTTTGTTGCCTTCTTTATAGTACAACAGCTACACAATCTTATAACCATTTGACCATACATACATTAAAAATTATGTAAAGTGAATTTGTTTGATTAAAAATCATAATTAATGTGATTTTAAGTCACATAAAATTGTTAAGTAATAGAACTATTAATATGTATGCTTGTGTGGTTTAATATAATGTTACTGATAAATTCTGGTTAGACCAATTATTATATCTTTAACCATACAAAAGGTTTTTGTTTAAGGAGTTATAAATTTGGTTTAAAGATTCGTCACGTTTGTGTACTAAATTAAATTTACCACATAGTGATTATGAACTGATACATAAATAATTAAATTTAACGACATTCCAAGCAGTATATAGGTTATTGGAGTAATCGAAGCGGCGCGTCACGCTAAGATACGATTTATTTATTTTTATTTATTTAAACAAAGAAATCGATTTTGTAGAAACATTTATGATTTCATATAAAAAAAATAATCACAACAAATAGATTATTAAACAAGTTAAAACGAAAATTTAAAATTTAAAAAATTTAAAAACAATTTAAAAAGTCAAATCTTAAAAATGTTAAATAGAGTTCTTCAAAGATGAAGCTGTCAGAAAAATGAATGATAAAGTTAAGAAATAAGTTTTAAAATTTTTTATGAAATTGTTTTTAGATCCTCTGCGGTATTAAATCATTTTGCTAATCTATTGATTGGGTTGTTATAGCCGTAGTTGGTGGAATGGTGTTCAAGCGCTAAAAATCGATGATTATAAGTAATGTCCTGCCTAGAAGATTTATAGAGATGTTTTCTAATTCATAAGCTAAATCGATGTGACAGAGCAGGATGTTTCCGATAAAGGCGGCATCCAGCAGAATACGTCTTTTTTCAAGGGTACAAATTTTATATTCTTTCCACCTTGTTGAAAATATAGAAAGGTATGTTGTGGTCTAACCAGGAATATCAGAAACTTTTTTGAGACGCTTTCATTTCTTTTGATGTGTTCATCATAGTAAGGATTCCAAACGATTGCAGCATATTCCTTGAAGTCCCCAGTTCATTGCTTGACAAAGCCAAACATGGAGTTCGCCTTAGCGATACAGTTATCGATGTGTCTGTTGAAACTAACGTTTTCGACGAAGGTGACTCCCAAATCAGTAATCTCTTGTACTCATTGAACTTCATTTTCCTTTTACGATGAAAAGACATAATTTTGCATTTCTTGATATTTAAGAGTAATGAGTTTTGATCACACCACTTGCTTAGTCAATTGAGGTCATCTTGCAGTTTGTCAGCATCACCCATTTCTTCAATCGTATGTTAAATTTTTACGTCATCAGCAAATATAAGAACATTTCAGTTACTTATGATCTGGATTATCCGATTAATAAAAACAATAAAGATCCAGGGTTCAATATATGTGATCTTTGTAGAACACCAGATGTCACTTTAATAACGTTGGGTTTCTTATTGTCAATTATAACATATTGCATACTTTGGTGTGCTTTATGATGATATATATAGAATCAAATGCCTTACTAAAGTCCGTATAAGCTACGTCCACTTAATGATGTTTTTCAATCTCATTTATTACTTTGCTGGTGTATTCAACCAAATTAGTAGATGTTGATCTGCCAGGCATAAATCCATGCTGCTTGACAGATATTTGACGTATTAGTGTGGATTTAAAAACATTGCAATGGATATTCAATGTGGATATTCGTCTGTAACATGTAACGTCAACAAGTTTTCCGGATTTAAAGATAGGTGTTATCTTAGAGATTCTCAATTTTATTTGGAAACACAGCAGTGGTTAAGTCTCAAAAGCACTTCAATGCGAATAGAATGTCGTCATTAGATATGGCTAGAGAAGTGATCAATATGTTGTTACTGCTTGATTGATCGATGTACTCAGTATTGACGTTTGGCCTATAGACAGATTTAAAAAATGCCGCAAACAAGTCCGCTATTTCCTTGGCGTTCGAGGTGCTGATATTGTTATAAGTTATGTTGGAAGGGTACTCCTCGATTCCACGTTTAGTTCTGAAGTATTTCCAGAACTGTTTTGGATTCATTTTAATATTTTCTTGGACGCCATCTAAATAGGCCTTGTACTTAAATTTGAAATAAACATCAAATTCCTCGCTGTGTTGTAAAAAGGGCCGCTTGTCTGCCTCGAGACTTGATTTCATCATTCAGAACCAAGGAGGGTGAACACTTGGGCTTTGTTATAAATTGGTACATGGAGCTCAAAGCTTTGGTGTATGATCTCATAAAATTTGTCGACATTTTTATTCACATCCCTTGCATTTAGGATTTCACCTTAATTCACTGCTTCTAAATAAACTTGCAGACCAGTGTAATTTGTCTTCTGAAAGTTTTATTTGCTATGTTGGAGGTGTTTCGGTTTAGGCGTACAGTCGCTAGTCTCAAATACAATATCCAAAGGTTTGTGGTTGGCATCATTTACAACAAATGGGTTGGGTGACTCAACTCATGAGGCATCAACGAATAGAGATTCTGCATCTGACTTTATATTGCATGGACGAATGCAATTAAATTCCAAGTTAAAATTTCAGATGATATTTGGAATATTGAGGTCACCAAGTACAAGGAGTAAATCGGAATTTTTTGTATTAATTACTTCTTCAATCGAATCGAAACATGCAGCATAATTAGGAGGTATGCACGCTGTGTAGATAAACATTTCACGTTTATTAATTTTAATCTTCACGCAAATCTGCTAAACTCCTGATGGGATTAATGATATTGCAGCACTCATTAGTTTAGAATGACGGCTATGATTACGCCACCGCCCAATTTTTTAGAGCTAGTTTCAAGACATCTATAAACAACGTAGTCGTGACCAAAATGTTCAGAACTATTGATTACTGTATTGAAGTTGCTTTCACCGATTACATAAATCAGGTAGTTTGTTTGTAGAGCAAAGCGGTAAAATTTGGAGGCTTTTGAAGCCATTTTGTTAACATTCTGATAATATATTGGCCACAACCCTGTGACTGGTTTACTTCCTGATGGTTTAATTTCCTTTTCAGATGGTTTAGAAGATATTGTACCTTTACTTAATGTTTTCTTTACTATGGTTTCTTGCATCGGTTTACACTAGATTTGATAGTTGATGACCTACCCGCAGCATAAATAATTGTGTAAGATCAGGCCTTCACCACAAGTGAGGGTATTCTGTAATTCTCAACTGGTGAAAAATATTTAAAAGAACGTGTGTGTCTCGATATAGCAACTATAGCATGAGGCACACTGTCAAATAATTCATGAGGTTTAGGATTTGTTCTTAAACATATCACATTTGGTGATGTTAAACCTTGCGTTTCATGGATCGTCATGACTTTAGTAGTTGATGGTATGGTGAGTTAGGAAAGTAATTGTTTATCCGCCTTGGTATAAAAGTTAGATAATATGTATTATCTAAGACATGTAGCATCGATAATATTGATGTTGTTGTTGTTTTTTCGACTGTAATAGTGTAATAGCGCGTAGTTGCTGAATGCATGCACCCTGTAGTTATGTGTAGACGATAAATAGACCGCGAATAACGAACGCGCCTACTATAGTAAAATACTTTTTAAAAAAGCATGAGTAGATGGGTGTAGTTAGAAATACTTGTGACACTGACTATAGTTTGTCATATTTTGGAACGCTAAATTTCACTAATGTCAGTTACAACCTGTTAAAAAAATTTCTGCAAAAAAAAACCCATTCAAATCGTGAAATTACCAGAGTTTTTTTTAAACGAAATATAGGGAAGACGTGATTTCGAATAGAATTCCAATTTGAGTTTGACCCAAATCAAATATGAACTATACGCCCTTCCGAAATAGCTGTCCAAATCATTTCTGGTCTAACTCAAACATTCTGAATTTATAGAAACTGCTGAAGATGAGGTTTTCATTGATGAAAGCTTTTGCGTGATCGCTTCTCGCGGAAATTTGGTGGACAGTTTTACTTTATATGGATTTAGAATGAATTCGATCGCTATTTTTATCGGTCGTTCTATAACCAGATTTGCGTTCAAAATAGTTTTAATCAGGTATCATCTATATGTATGTATACATATATGTACATACATTTACAGATTAATTCAATCAGTCTGGAATATTCCTATATTAATTCATTCGAATAGTTTTATGAGTTTACGGTCGTAAAATAAATCAAATGATAAATTTAGTAAATAGATTTATTGTGGTAGTAGCTTTTTTGGTTTTGGCTTTTGGTTTCATCAGAAATATTTTGGTTTTAGATTTTCGTATATAACTATGTAACGACGAATATAAAAACTAATAAACTAAAAACCACCATAAATGAATTTATCTTTATATTATTCACCAAAAATCTTATTGATAATAAATACACATTTATGTATGTACATATGTATATATGTAGATACCGAGATGTGTACATATTATGTGTTTATACGAGTAAGAAACTTCTCCCAAACGAAAATTTTGTATTGAACTATGATTGTTGATTAAGTTAAGTAAGTTAATTTGTGTGCGAGGGATCGAAAATAAAAATGAATCATTTATTTATTTGTTTTCATTTATAGAAAACTTTGTCTATAAATATGTAAGTAAGTAAAAATATTGTTCTCTAATTAGCTAACGATTTATTATAAAATATAAAGGGTAAGTAAGTAAGAAATGTTAATTTTCTAGTGTGCAGCGATGGCCAAATTATATCTAATACGGCAACAAATTGTAGTATTTCACTTTGTAGGAATATATTTCATATAGATTCGAACTAGTTAACGATAGCAGCCCGCTTCTGCAGTAATATAAGTACACAGACAAAATATATAACTAAAATATAAATATATATTTATCAATTGCACGTGCGGGTGAAATTATGGAATATCCAGGTAATTCAAAACGTAGCGATGATGGAGTCCGTAAACACTAGAAGATATACAAGGTTGCATATATCACATTTTTAATCTTGATGGTTAGAAATTATTAATATTCGAAAAAAAAAAAATACTGTGAGCGCCGGAAAGTAGATTCAATCAACCTGAGAGATATTTTGTATACTTTGAAGCATTATCCTATTGGAAATAGTTCCTGGAATCGAGAAAGTTTGTGGTCTGTCCTGGAATACCTAGGAATGCCAACAAAATTGGTACGACTGTGTAGGATGATCGTGACGCAGTCTCAATGCTGTGTTAAAGTTGAGAACAGGCTATCAAGAATTTTTGCAGTTATAGGTCGGGTGTTCGGCAGGGAGATGCTCTGTCCCCGATACTCTTTAATCTCATGTTGGAGTACATCTTTCGTAAAACTGAAACACCTCAGCGTAAAATCTTATATCGCCAGTCCAATCAGGTGCTGGCATATGCAGATGATATATGCGTGATTGGACTGAATAGCAACGGAGTGAAGGAAATACTTGATCCGCTTGTAGAGTTTTCAGCTTCTGTTGGACTTCAGATCAATGAGTCCAAAACGAAATACATGATCTATGGTCACAGGGACAAGGGCACACCAGATTTTAGTAGTGGCCACTACATGTTTGAATGAGTGAGGAGGTTTAAATATTTGGGCTCTCTTATTACTCACAATAACAGTGTGGGTGAGGATATTAAAGTGCGGCTGGCAGATGGTAGCCGTGCTTTGTATCCTCTAAGGCCACTACTAAAAGCTCTGTACAATAGCGAGATAAGAGATCTGATGAAGATCCCCGATATTGTGCATGAAATAAGATCTCAGCGAGTACGCTGCGCCGGTCACGTTCTGCGTGCGGAACTCTGAAAGGAGAGCCACTATACTATGTTTTTTTTATTTTATTATTATCCTATTGGAAAATCTAATGCAAATATAAATAATTTTTTCACAAATGGATAATGATATAAATTTGTTTTGAAATGCTAAAGTGTAATGGTTTTCATTAATAATAACTAGGGTTAACTATCCAATTACGCCCCATATCCCAACAACGAGCACACAATATTCGAAAGCTTCAATATTAAGTGGACAGAAACCCAAATGGTTTTGCGATATATAGTCTATTATTTTCAACAACATTAATATAGACTAATTTTCTATCTCTTCAGTAATGGCCATGACAAAGGTGTATCTCCAGTATTGAGAAATGAAACAGAACCCAATCAAGAACCTTTACTTGAACTGTCAAGTATTACATAAATTGCCAAGAATATTGAATGGCAAAACAACACTAGTATGACAGTAATATTATAAACCATTGAATTTATCTTTTGATGAACCTAAACTAGAGGAAATGGCGCAACAAGTGGAGAAACAGTTAGTAGGGGCGAATGAATTCCAACTGAACTAGAAGATACCAGGGCAATCAGAAAACGAAAACATAACACTGGTAAAGCGTACATCACAAGAAAAAATAAAAAGGTTAGGAACGAACATTTACACCTATATAAATGCCTGCGGCGACGAACAACTCAATTGAGCCCCAAACACAAATTTCGATATTTACTGGAATCTGAGGGAATATAAGTAAATAATTCTAAATTATTTTATGTTTCCGTAAGTAAACTCTACTAAATAACGCTTGTCAAAAGTGAAACAAGTCAAGTGTGGATCGCAGTGTGGAACGCATTGCGTACGCCTCGTAGCTAACATCGTTGCATCATATTTTTAGTTTTCAAAATTATCAATTAAATTTTAATTATTTGATAATTATTTTTATTAATTTCTTTAAAATTTAACATTCTTAACCAAATAAATCTAATTTAGAAAGTTAAATACTTTAAATAAAAAAGAAAAAATTTCGCAGCTCAAAGCCGAGGCGATAATATGAAAAGTGCATAAATTTAGTAGTTCACAACTGCGAATCGAATGTTCCATATTGTTTCCTTTTGTATGAAACAATAGCTCGTCGAGGAAGCAATGAAATAGCTGCCTGTGTTTTTCAATGCCTAAAATATTTACCGTCAAACATGGGACATGTTGTATTTTATTGGGGTTCGTGCGCTGGTCAAAACAAAAATTCTTTTGCTGCACTAATGTTTCAGTATATATCAGTAATATGCAGTGAACATATAAGTCTAATAGATCACAAGTTTTTGGAGCCCAGACACACGGACATTGAATGCGATGTAGACCATTCGAATTACGAAAAATTTCCGAGAGCTACGAAAACTCAAATTTTTATTAGAAACGTACAGGGTGGGCCATCTGTTGGTCCTTTTTCAATCAATCAATTTTAAATATTATCTGTTGTAAAAAATTATTTGAAATGAAAAGTCAAAAATATGCCATATGTCATCATGCGGAGTGGCTAACAACACAACAACGCATTTTGATTGTCCAAATTTTTTATGAAAATAATCGTTCAAAAACAATAACATTTCGTAAATTACGTGAGAGTTTTGCTCGACATGGACGTCCTATACTGAGCGTACAATTGGCAAAATTATTAATAGTTTTAAAGAAACTAGTTCAGTGGAAGGAACATTAACATGTTCATACAGTTCGTAATCCTGATGCAGTGGAGACTGTTAGTGAAAGTGTTTAATAAACCAATAGTATAATGAACCGATGTTCATCTTCATTTGGATCCATACAAAATTCAACTAACTCAAAAATTGAAGCCAACAGACCATTTAAATCGTCGTTGTTTTGTTAATTGGATGCTTGAACGAAATTAAGGTTTTTAATCAAAAATCTACTCTACCGATTAATCTCGTTTTTATCTTAATGCGTCGATAAGCAAAACTATCGAATTTGGGGAGCGGAGAATCCTCATGTTATTCACGAAGCAGAATTTTATTCTCCATGAGTCACTGTTTAGTGTGGTTTATGGGGTGGTGACATCATTGGGCCGGTTTTCTTTGAAAACGAACAGGAAACTGCTCTTATAGTGAATAGGGAACCTAACATGTTAACTGGTTTTTTGTGACCCAAATTAAATGAATTGCGTGTCAACAACCTTTGGTTTGAACAAGACGGAGCGACATGCCACGCAAACCGTGTAACAATTTATTGTCAACAAAATTTGCTGATTGCATAATTTTAAGAAATGGTTGAAGTTGGATTTAATACCACTTGATTATTTATCGTGGGGTTATTTGAAAGGTGAGATTTATGCTAATCATCCACAAACAATTCAACAACTTAAAAACAACATTTGACCTGAAATTGAGGTGATTGATCCGATTATATTGGAAAAATAAGTTTTGATGTTCGGATGCAGGCCCGTAGTTGAAGCCGTGGTAGGCAATTGAACGATATTGTTTTTCTATACATAAATGGCATAGAACCACCTTTCATTATCAATAAAAAAAAATTTGGTTAATAACCATAAAAATGGTGTTTTTTTTACCGATAATATTCAACCTTTGTTAAATATGACCTATGGTTAATCAGCAGTCTTTCATATATTTCTGGTCCAGTGACCAACCCTTTAACAAATTATCATTACTATAGCAATTTGTGGATAATTTTTCTAGTGAAATCAAGATGAGAATATATAGAAATCCATACACCTTAAATCTATATACAATTTAATAAACCGATTTAACAGCTATCGTCGATTACCTAATATTTATGAATGATCACACTAATGACGGAGATGGTAAATAAGCAATTAAAATTATAGAAAAATAAAATTCCAAGACATAAATTTCAACATTGTTGTATTACGTCTATATAGTAACAATGGACCAAGACTATAAAATAAAATGATAATAACAGTAATAATAAGATAAATGTTTAGTTTTTCTTTTTGCATTCGAGGGACATAAATTTCAGGGACTAATAATTTAATGGGCAGTATAGTAGTTGTTTGATTTTGTTATCCTGATTAAAGGGAATGGATGTATGTAATATGTGTATGTATACAGAATGAAAATGGATATAATAATCATAACATCACAACAAAGGCAGTCACTATATAGAGAAAACTATTGATATATAAATGAAAACCATATCTGATAAATTGGTATCGTAGGGGGTTGATTTGGATATTTGTCGTCTGTTTTCTTATTTTCGTTTTATATATGGAAATATACAAAAACCTATATAATTTTATCGTCTTAAAGGGACAGCTAATGAATTAAAAAAAAAAAATCGGGTTTCTTTCCTACATATAAATAAAATATATTGATTGGCAATATTGCTGCAATCAGTTTCGAATCCACACAATATATAGGAAACCACAGACCGCGCTATTGAACATACATTTGAAACCAAAAATTAAAATTCAGTTTGAAAACTTTGTTTAACACTTAAAATTAATTTTATATACACGACTTTGATATAATTCTTGAGGTAGTTAGGTACAAGAATTTCCCACTTGATTCCTTTTGTGTAGTAAAATTGCGGCAATTTACATATGAATATATGAAAAAAATTGTTTGTCGTCTATACCTCCATATGCGGTTAAAATATAGAAAATTCATTTCAGTGTCTTATCGGCGCATAAATAAACAAGTAAATTTGATTGCACAATGGCTTCAAGTTGAATATTTTAATAACAATGAGACGACGACATGACAAGAAAAGTTTTATGCAAAATTTAATTTTGAATATTTTTTTTTTTGTTAAGATTAATAATAAAAAGATTTGTTTGTTTTAATTCTGTGCACTTAATCTCTCTGGAAAATAAATAAAATATGACAAATAAAATATAAAACGTCGGAAAATGAAAAATCGTTTTTATTTTTGAGTAAATAGTAAATACAATAAATATATACTATGTACATACACACATACATATATGATGTTCAGCGATTTGCAGCATATTTAAAAGTAGATATGCGAATATTTTTGGAATTGAAAATTCAAAATTAATTTACGGGACAGTCAATATCGATATACATTCGCTTATAAGTAAATAGACAACACTATAGATACTTATCCCCTCGGGGATAAGTATCTAGAGTTGTCTATTTATTTATAATCGTTCATTAAATCGAAATAAATAATTAAATCATTAACAATAAAAATCAAATTAAGTCTTACCATCTTCAAAACAGAACCATTTCTGTCTCCTGAGCTGTTACCTCTACGAGGTCGAGGGGAGGCAACGAAATAGTGGTCACATCTTAAGGGTGCAGTAAAAATTTCAATGAACTGCGAAATATAGACGAACTCAGTGTAGATAGGGTGATAGGAGGAAATGTGGGTCGATATATCACCTGTTGCATCTGCTTCGGGCCGCAGCAAACGTACTCGAACTGATGACAACGAGGCTGTGGAGGATGGATCTCGGCAATCGACCACACAGCCTGTAGGGAAAGGGCAAAACTTATGGATTGCCTAACCGCCATTGTTGACGCAGGCCATTTCAACTTTAACGTTTCGGCTAGAAAGGTCACCAACATCAAGGATGGCGTTCTAATCGAAACAGGAAGAAAGGAAGATCTGGATTTCTTCCTAGCCAATAAGGAGCTCTCAAATGCTGTGTGTGTCGAGGTGACACTGTGTGTGTGTCGAGGTGAGATCTAATATAGGAAAGTTTTACTTGGTCAGTATTTATTTCCAATATTCAAACGATCCAGTGGAATATGTTAATAAACTCGACAAAACGATGGATGGTCTAAAAGACCATCCTATTATCATTACTGGCGACTTCAATGCAAAGTCTAAACTTTGGCACAATAAGGACGCAAACGAGAGAGGAGTCCTCTTAAGTATTAAGCTTAACTATGTGGCACACCGTAAGGCGTACTTCAAGAATATTAGAGACAAAAGCCAAATGAGCCTAAAAGAGTTCATAACGGAGCATGGAAATGCTGAACCGTGGCTTTGTCTATAAATTTAGCACAGGCAAATTGAAAACGAATGAGGTACTAAGTACTGTGGTGAGCGGTAGTGGACTAACAACTATCTGAAAGGCAATACTCTGGTCAAAGAGTCGGACCACAATATGGTCAAAGAGTCGGACCACAAGTACAATCTGGGAGTATTCCTAGATGTATCTGGCGCGTTCGACAACCTGTGGTGGCCCAGTATTATGTTGGAGCTAAAGAGATTCAATTGCCCACACAATCTCTATAACATCCTAAACAACTATTTTTCTGAAAGAAAAGCTGAATTATTTCACGTGGTTGTCTGGAAGGTTCCATCCTTGGTCCACACCTTTGGAATATTATCTTCAACGGAAGCATGAACTAATGAAGGTAATGCTTTTTGCTGGGAACTCAAGACAAAGTATTCAAGAAAAGCGCAGCTTGCCATAGACAGGATGGTGGACTGGTGCAAAAGCTTCAAAATGGAGCTATCCTCAGAAAAGACAGTCATGATCCAACTTAAAGCTTCACTGGGCATTAGGAGACCACCATTGGATTCCGTAAATGGCCAAAGAATTAAGATGGTGAAAACTGTCAAATGGCTGGGAGTTGACTTCAATGAACGACTTGGAGTCACTTTACATGTCAAAAGAGTCGCGGAAAATAATAAGAAGGTTTTCACTGTGCTAAAACGAGTTGCTAAAGAGAACTGGTGCATCAAGCAACGAACACTATCAATAATAAATGAAGGCCTTGTGGTAGCTTCATTAACATACGCGTACGCGGTATGGGCAGACCGAATAAACTGCCACCATCGGCGTACACTAGTTAGTGCCTAAAGAAGTATCTTGCTTGGATTTACCAAGGCTTGCAGAACGGTGTCAAATGACGCCGTTCCTGTCTTGGCCGGCATGATTCCTATTGATATATTCTTAAATGAGATAATTTCCAACTACAAGATAAGGAAAAGACAAAATGTGAGCTACGGAAACGTGATAGTGGAAAGCGATCAAATTCGGCCAAACCTCATGTGCTTGCTCAAGAGGAAAACGAGAAAAGCGTCAATAGCAATATTTTAACGGGACATGGTAGAATGGCCTCCTATATGGACCGACTGAGTCTAGCGGACTCAAGTACCTGTGAATGTAGACAGGGCGAGGATACAATAGAACACATCCTCTATGACTGTGATCTAGCTCAAGAAGCTAGAGATCAACTAATTATTGACTCAAGAGTTGAGTGGCCAGCAAGTAAACTAACTCCAATACTGCCAAACAACCTCAACTCTTTTGTGAAGTTCCGTCTTGAGCGGTAGATAGACCATAGAATAAGTACACAAGATTCTCATCTTAAGAAAATTATTTTAAAAGCTACTTAAAAGCGCGCCTCCTCGATGGCAGGGACGGTAACAAGGCAACCTGGCTAAGCATACCGATATAGTAGTAGATTCTTCAAAAATTGTAGGTCCGCGTTGGCGTTGTTAAAGGCACGACCTCATGGAAACAGCTTCTTCGTATCAAAGCGAAAAAAAAAAAATACATTAGCTTCCCAAAAAATTGGAAATCTTTAGGTACATTAAGCTTATCATACCGCTTCATGTAAAGTCAATCTCATCAATTTTCTTCCAAGTCATTCAACAATAAAATTCTTGCCTTTTGAAAAAAACAAACCGGAAAAATTTTACATTTTCATTCGAATTGAATATATATGTATATATATTTTGCACATATACACATGGACCACCACAAAAAAAAAAAAAATAGGAAGTTATTTGCATTATGATATCCATTGGTCAATTTTTATGGGGTGGAATGTATTTATTTTTATTTTTTCTGTGCGCTATAATTTAACTCTATATCTCAAAATAATAAATCACCGATTTGTTTTGTAATACTATCCGTTCGGTTGTCTTTTTTTAGTAGTAATTTAATTTAATTTATATATTTTGTGAGTTCATTTTGTAAAATTAAACACAAAAAAAAAACTAAATCCATATACAAAGATTTCACAAAATAAAAAACCAAAACTCGTGTCCTATCTTTCATCCAGAATTCCAATGAATTACAACAGACTATATATGAACACTATCGTCTCTTTACAATCAATTTTCATAATTTTGTTATTTTTTTTTATTGCTGGTACTTTGTCTATTTAGTAAACTTCAAGTAGATTTTCCCTTTGGGAATTATTTGTATTTTTTTAAAAAAATTAGTTTTAAAGTTACAAAAATCTTGTTAGTAGTCCACCACGTTTTCCACACATCATATATACGTGTATAAATTATGCCTTTGGTATGACTTTTGAACCCCTTTTTGTATTATATACTATGTGGTGTGTGTGTGTGTGCGGGCGAGGGACAAAATCACATGGATTTAAAGGTATCACTGTATCATTATATTAAATCAAAAATTATCCCTGCATTTAAAAAATAAAATTCACCCCCAAGTGAAATCCATCGTTTCTCACTTTTTTGCTGGAAAAATCATGCACAAGTTTGGTTTGTGAAAATTCTTTTGATTTTGGTATATTTAAGGGTAAAAAATTCTACACTTTTTAAAGATGTGTATGAAATTAATTTTTTTTTTGTAAAAAAATTTCCGTATTACACAAGTTATGATTAGAGAGACGTCGAGAATCACACGGGGTGGAATGATTTATTGTGTTATTATGGTGTGTAATTAAATTAGTTGAATTTTATTTGTTCCGATTATGTACTTCACCATTTATATATACACACGTACATTATATATAGATAATTCTGGGTACTGATATTCAATTATAATATATTTAGTGGCCATAAAGTTGTTTCCATTTCTAATTATAAAAAATGATCTATAATTAATGATTTCTTCATGATGAGAGTATTTATTGTTATTTTGTTAATGTAACACAAATATGTAGTACAAGTGATTTATTCACTTGTTTCATAGTCATATATAATTATCCCGTTTATATTATCGGGTTCTGAATGGATTTTGATGAACCAAAAACAAATAGATGGATAAAACTTAACTGAAAGAAAAGTTTTCTCAGTTTGTTTTATAAGTATGTATATCGTTATTGTCTGCTACCACACAACAAGTGATAAATAAGACATAAAATAGAAAAAAGTTTGTTTTACAAACGATTAATTATGTTGTTACATCGTATATAACTGAAAGCATATTTCGAATGACAAAATGATCCCTCTTTTAGAAACTTATTACAAGATTAACCACACCACACAAAACGTTAATAAAATGACTTAACATTTCTTTTGTGAATTGTAACATTATATAGACGAAGCTATAATGTAATGTTGGTAAATAGATATATGTATGTATACACTTAAAACTAAAATTCTTATTGCTTGTGTCTCAATATTGTTTCTGCACCCAATAACAGTTTTTTTATGTAAATTATATGAATAAAGCATTTCCTTGGAATACATTTTTGTAAACTACATAATATGTACACAAATTTACAATCAACTATTGCAATTTAAGAATAACAGATTAGATTTAGTTATATTATAGTTGTACACACGTGTTCAGTGGCGGTTTTCGAGGCCATGGCTTACATTTAATGGGAGGCCCTTTTTAGTTTTGTTTTTAGTTCAAAAGCCATAAATTAATTAATTAGAAAATCTAATTTCAATTGATGGCAATAACGTAAATTTTCGATAGGTTGCGTTAGACCTAGTGATGTAACTAGGCACCCACAAATAGTGGCGGCGGGAATAAAAATAATAATAAACCCACATTTTGTCTGATTTCGAATTAATTGTTCGAAAGGAAGAAAATCGATAAACGATATTAAACATTTCTGATGTAAAACGTCTTCTTAAAAGTCAAGAAAAACGTCAATCAAAATAAAATGGATCCGGTTCATTATTCTACGCCCATCCTACGCAAAAATTGGTTAAGCTTTAGTATCATTAAATGGTAAAGCTTTCTGTAAACTATATAAACCTGGGTAAGTAACATATATCAGCCAAAGTGGTATACAACAATCACCACAATAATAATAAACAAAAAAATTATTTTAAAAAAATTTCGACATTTCAAAGTATGTACTCACATATAGTAAAACGCACAAAAGTATCTTGGCGTGTTTTTTACCTTGTGAAAGCTGGGTATGGTCGACCAAAAATTGTTTTTTAAAAAATCTCATTTACCATAACTGGTAAATAATAATAAATAAAAATAAAAATTCTCGACACCAAATTTCACTCGACCTTTCCATGCACTCATATAGAAATACACGAAAAATTGTCTTGCATCAGAGTTAGACAAATTTTCGTTTGTTTTACTATATTAGAGGTTTGAAAAGTGAACTAAAAAGGTAAATTGGACTTTGACATGTAAATGAACGGACATCTTGTGGTCCACACCTAATTGAAAGTTTTATTAATTTGTTAATAATTGTATTCTACATTTTGTTTGTTGCTAAAAGTTTGCGTGGTCCTATGATATGTAGTTACTGCTGCTTTGGCCAAAGAAAATTAGAGAAGATTATATAATATGGAACAAATATCTGGGGAGGAATATTTGCGATAGTAAAAATTTTGATGCAACACGAATTTTGGTATTATGATATGAATCAGTAGATCGAGTTTGTGAATTAAAAACAGCAAAAACTAGACGCTTAAATTCTATTTTATTTTACTTGTCTTTCGTAAAACGGTCTGTGGTTTTCGTCCTCTCCACGGAATGCTTTTGGCCAAGTTACTCGAATCCTATTATCGACGATCAAAATTAAATATCACAAAATAACTTTAATTAGAAGCAAAACATATGGCCAACTCTTACAAGTTTAAAAAACATATTCAAAAGTCCTATAATCTAAACTCGATTAGAATAATTCCACTGGAGAAAAAAAAATCCATTTAATTTACTATTCTGTATCTCGTTGGAATGAGTGTTGATTGATTTTTTTTCTAGTATTATCAGATTACTGTCGATTTATTTAAAAGGAATTTCCATATATGCCGTCACAGACTTTTTCCAATTTACCAAATTATTTCTATGATAAAGCCCATACAAATTGTACTAAAAGAGTTCGAAAGTCATATATTTAAGCAAAATCATTTCTTATCTGTAATTTCATATAAACATACCTAAACACCACTCAAACCTATTATTGTTAATATTTGAATGATTCAAAAATAAATTATTTACAAAAATTAATTTAGTTTTATAAAGACAGTTATTAAAATTTTCAACGAAAGCGAGTTACAGAATTCCAACAAAATTATATTCGGAACTAAAATTCCAACGCATTGAACCAACGATGACACAGAATAACAAATTGTCCAATGAATGGTTTTTCCAGTGAAATCGAGTAACATAAGAGCCAACACTTGTGTACTTTCAATATTCAAATAGTTATTAGTCCAATAAGATTGAACTGAGGTTTGGCAAAAAAATGTGGTTTTGATTTTTTTTTTAAAGTTTTGGATCGCATTTTTGCATAACTATACGGTTGGCAATAAATAGTGCAGCTGTAGTCAATAAAACATATATAACGAATAGCTGTTATATATGTTTTATTGACTTTTCATTCATATAAAAGTTAATCTAAACACTGTCGTATACACGTTGATTCTTAAGGGGTTATATAAACTGTACATCTCCAAAGAAAGATCACGAAAAAATGGCGGCTTTTTACGGCTCTGTATATTTTGTTGCATAAAAAGATTATTTATTACTCTAGAGTCCAGGGATCAAACTGATTTATTGATTTTTTGTAGTAATTTTCCTTCTGGAAAAAATTCAAACTATCTATCCAAAATCCAATCCAGTTTTAAATACTTTTAAATATCTATTTGTATGCGCGATGATTATTTACGTCTGCTACTAATGTAGATAATCATTAAGTTGGAAAAGGTCTTATGATTCTGACGTGATTAATCTTACGGCAAGTTTAAAAAAAAATGCTTTTGTAAATTTAATTCTAAATTTTAACTCAATATATACTCGGTGAGAAACCAAAATTTGTTAATGCTTTTTAATTTCTTAATTATATTTTAAAATTCGACAATTATGAAATTTATATTTCTCCGTATTATACGATTCTGAAAACTTGAGATGAAATTTAAAATTCCAATTGTTGAATTTTGAAAATTTGATATTTTTTCACAAAATTCAAAATTCAAAATTTATTGAGTGTTACGAGTAGTTAAAATTTGGCGATAGTTTACATATTTTAAATTTTCATTCTAAATTAAAATCACCTTTCGAATTTCGAAATATCACTCGAATTATAAAAAAAAAAAAAAGGGTGGAGATCTACTAATTTCCGTAAATTTTCAAAAGTCACCAATGATTTTTAAAAAATATCCTAAATAATACCCAAACTTTCACGTCCCAAAACTACGATGAATCAAATTTCAACGGATATTCAATAATTTTATAAGAATAAAAATTAATAAAATTTTATGAATTTTAGACAAATTAAAATTTCGAAATACTTTAAATGTGTCAATTTTATAATTTTACAATAGTTTCAAAATTGAGCAGATTCTAAGTTTTGTCAAATGTATTAAATTTTAAAATTATTCTCAGAATTTTAGTTATATTTTTAAGTTATTTTTAAGTTATTCAGGTATTTTTATTAAGGTTGCTATATGCCAAACGCAATCTCTTGACAATTTTGTTGGATAGGTGAGAAAAGTTTTAGGGCAAAAATTAAATATCTTGAAAAAATATTTTAATTTCTTCACTCGAGTTATACCGATCTGGAGGTTCAAGAGACTTGGAAGCGGCTTGGACCTCAGACAAAGTAGAAAATATAAATTCGACAAGTTGGGTGAGTTTACATAATGTTCATAATTCTCGGAAATGATTAATTTAAATCGACATTAATTCAGAACCAGAATTTAAACAATCCACCTGTTTTATGGAAACTGAAAAGAAAACCAACTTATATGATTACAGATAAAAGCCAAAGTCATAACAATGTATAATGCTAACTTATTACCATTTACATAATGTATTCTACAGATATTAACTATATCAACCGCATTCAAATGGACCAACAAAATGAAATACATATTAAGTAGAAAAAAAAAAAAATTGGGAAACATGATATACATACGACATACGCATACGTACATATAATAACAGAAACATGTTTTATCCTTATTTTTTGGGAAATCCATATGGACGGATAAGGATGTTCATGTATTAAAAAAAATGGAAAATATGAAAAAGGGATATATGCAAATTGAAATGACGTGATAACAATGTAATGGATTTTATGTGATGTAAACTTTGGTTGGGTTTTGGTATTTTTATAGTGTTGCTGGTTTGGTCATAAAATGGACTTTAGGGATTTAGGTTTACTGACTGATTTCGATTAGCACCACATAGATCAAAAGAACCGTACGCATTTTATAATTTTCCATTTGAATCAAAATAATAAGAATACAGACATTTTATATCATTCGCCGTTATATACTCGTATACATATACACAAAAAATAGGTTTACCTAAATAAAAAACCAATAACCCATATACGATTTTTAACATGTACATATAAAGTTCAAATAGAGGTACGCCTTTGTCTAATCTTAAATAAATAGACAAACTAAATTTATTGTATTTATTTTGTGGAAACCTCACCCACCCCCCATTCCTCTATACATGTTCGGTTTTTTGTTCTCTCAATAAATTTCTTATGTTACGGGGAAGATGAGTAAAATAAAAAAATAAAAATTCTAATATAGATTGCAGGTCATACAGTAACGGGAATAGCAATGAGATTGTTATTGGAAAATTCGATTTAAGTTTTCGTTCTATTATTGTTAGATCAAGTGTCGTGGCATATAGTTATAATTTACATCCTATTTGTAAAAATAAAGTAAACTGTCAGTTATCTGTTTCTTATATTCTTTCAGTCAAGTAGAGATACATTAATTAAAAATTAATGAAAAATTAGGGCGTTATTTTTATGACGTAATAATAAAATAACTTAAATCTGAATTTAAATAAATTAGAAAATTAATAAATTGATTTTGATATAAAATTTGTAAGACATACTGAAATAACAAATATATTTTAGAAATATAGAAACTAAATAACAAAAAATCGACGAGGTAAATTTGAACAGTTCTGTACTCTAAAATGCGTCTTAGAAAAATTCTGATCAGAGGCATTGAAAACTCCAAAGGGTCGTTCTTCAATCTGAAATAAAATAGACTTGACTGTTCAATGGTATGGTTTGGTCACAGGTATGGAAAACGCCAAAGGGATACTCTTCAACCATAAAACTAGTAATCAAAACTAGACCTTGACCAATTAAAGAATAAGCCGAATTGAGGTTTTAATATATTTTTGATACAATGTTTGTTGTGAAGAATAATATTAAATTGAATATTTATATATAAAATATTAAAGAATAAATATTTTTAAACATAATTGTATATTGTTTTGATATCGTGCTAACTTTAGTACAAGATGTATAATATCCATGACACAAACCACTAGAGCTCCCAGTGTGTTTTTCGTGTACACTTCGCAGATATACTCTATTTCACTGTTTTGTACTTTATCTCGTTTTTATAATTTTATTAATTTTTTTTTTATAACTTTAAGACAAAATAGAGCGCAGGTGCTTCATTACTGTTTAGATCAAGTTCATTACTGTTTATATACGATCCAAATAAATTTTTATAATTGAATTTTAACTCACAAATTTAATTTGAAATATGTTTGATTTTTACAGTTTATAACACTATACAAATCGGCATATACATTGGTATTTCAGAGCTCTACGTGCGATGGATGACGACGTCATTTTCGTTCCGAAACGTCCATGGTCAGTAATAAGTGTGACCAGAATTCTGAGCTGGTTCTTTCTTAAGGCTAACACATACTTAGTAAACCTCAGTTCAAGCAAAGCAAAATAGCGTCCTGACCACCATTGAAGGATAGAGGATGATCCTTATTCTCGTATTAAAGCAAAGGCGGTTTATGTGGTGTTTGCAATCTTTGACCAGTTTAAAGACAGTCAAAGGGTTCATATCCGTATAGATAATAATATTATTTCGTAAATCACTAAACTTAAACGCCTCATTCGCACTATGGATCAGTGCAATTAATTCAGCTTGAAAAACCGTGCAGAATTTTCCCTGACTACTCGAGAATCTAAAGTCATACTTAGGACAATAGAATCCCAACCCTGCACTGACTTCTGAACGAGTTCCATCCGCAAAACAAAACTATCGACTTAAACAACTGTCTATAGAAACCCTGAGAGAGCCACAATTCTCTCGTATAGGAAAAATAACGGAGAATTAAAAACTTAAACTTATACTAATAAGCAAGCATAGAAAAGACTCCATAGCAAGAAGTAGAGTATACGATATAGCCCCGGTTAGAGCCCTACAGTCTGTCATCTGCAGTTCATCCAGCCTTGCTACAGAAGATGTCAGTTTCACAATTGGCCATCACAGAACTGCTGCATAGGACAGTAAATGTAAAACCAGTGATTTGTAGATGAACGCAATCATTTTGGGGGTCAGACCGCAGGAAATACCAAAGGCCGTTACGTGTTAGTTTGCGTTTGTTGATTTTTTACTAAGTTTAAATGGCGATGGCCATCATTTTAAAATTTGTTGCCAGTTTATCATGGTTTGTTTAATTTTCGCCAGCCAACGCAATGATTGTATAAAAGTTATTGCTGTTTGCTGCATATTGGCTTGCGGATGTTGATAATTAATGAAACAATTATCAAACGGATCTACAACTATGCTAAATATCTTCCTTAGTTTTTTTTTCAAATGTTGTCATAGATAATTTAGTTTTGTTTTGACGTGGCTGTCAGTAAGTCAACTCAATTGGAACGGGGCTTGAATTACTTAGTTAAGATGACGTCAAATAAGTTAAGAAGTTTGAAATAAGTGTGTAGATTAGAATCAAAAACGATCTATTCCGTTTTTCAAGTTTTCGATATACATAATTGGAAAAAACTTGTTATTTTTAAATTATTTTAAAAAGCCTAATTTTTATTATTTCGCTAGTTTCTTTAGCCCTATTTTTCCACATATTACATCATTAAATCTACGTCACTATCCAAATTAAGCTTTTATTTTAAAAACAATTATGGAATAGAGTTACTTTGAAAGTTACATAATGGAATAGATTTATTTTGATTCTCATTGTACTGGAATAGGTAGGTTTTGATAGTTATATCTCGAAATGGACCCATTTTGAAATTAAAATGTTTAACTAGAGATTTAAAGAATTTTTGATTTAAATTTTTTTATTATTGGCTTAAAATAAAATATAAAATATAAAGTAAAATAAAAAGTAAAATAAAATGTAAAATAAATATGATAAATAATAAAAAATTCAATATTATAAAAATAAAATCACAATTAATCACAAAATGAAAGTATTGAATTCAATTCAATTTCTAAAATATTCTTAAAACTTAAATTCTTAGGACATCTTGCTCTGCGTGGTTAGTACAGCTATCCGTGTTTTCATACTCTTCTTCCATCTGATGTTGATTATCATCTATGACAGTTTTATAAAAATTCAAACTGCCGTTTTCTCGCCATTCAGGACCAAAATGTTTTTGGAGCAATTTATCTACGTCGTTTAGTTTAGCCTCTTTTACTTTAATGCCATTGGTCAGTCTTATAAATTTCAAATTAGCGATATTTTCACCTCGTTTATTATTTGTCTTAGAAGCTCCGATATCTGATTTGAAGAAAGGTTCACCTCGAATTTGAATAACCGTGTTGTTCTGATGTTTAGTTAAAATAAATCTTTTAGATTCGTTGAACTTAAAATGCCAATTCGATGGCGGCTTTAGTATTTTATTAATTTCGGTTTTAAAATCGAAAGCAGGGCACTCATCACTTCCCAGATTTATTATTGTTCCACGTTCCTTATATATTTCTAAATATTCGGCCACATCTATAATAGTTTCTTTTGATCGAACTAGCTTCTCAATTTGGGCAAAAACTCTATCAGGTGGAATATAAGAATGTCCTGGCACTGGGAAAATCAACTCAACGGATAACACGTTTCTGGGAGCAACTTTTAACAGCCAATATTGACACATTCCAACCATGGTAGAGTTTTTATTTTGGCCGCCGCATCCATCAGCCACTAAACGAACTGTGTGTATATTGTTCAATTCTAAATTACAAAGTCTATGATAAACTGCTGACGCGATCTGGTTCGATCCTTTAGCCAAACAATTTTCCGTCCAATAGTACAAAAAAACATTATGGGGCAGGCGCGCACACAGATAAAATTTTAGGGGGGGGGTCCAAAACTAAAACATTTTGTCAACATTTAAAATGTAACATAAAAAATTTATTATATAAAATATACAGTTTTGTATTATTGGTATTTGACGTTTGTGTACAAGACGGGGGATCCACATTTTTCGCAGTTGCTTCTCCACTTTCCGATGTATCATACGACGACGAAAAAACAAAATAAGAAAACAATGTAGCTTGCATTTTTTCATTATTTTCATTCATATTACATTTCGATTTTAGTTCTACTGTAATTTTAATTTGTATTACAAATTAATTATATTATATTTTATTTTTTAACTTATCCGAAACACACATTCGACGTTTTCACAAGTAAAAATGATGACAATGACAACAAAGTGAACATCGCACGAATTCTATGTAGGCATTAACACAACGTTTGTTGGAAGGAGCTGTTTGTCGCAAACACAATGACTGCGTTCATATGAACGTTTGTAAAATATGCTTATTGATTTGAAAAATATTTTATTGTTTTCATAATCAAATAACATATCAATTTTTCTTGTTATAAGACTTAAGTTAGGATAGTTAGGGGGGGTCCGGACCCGCGGACCCCCCCTTGTGTGCGCGCCTGTTATGGGGAGTTAAAGGTGAGTGCCCGGTGCCAACAACCATTCCAAATAAATATAAATATAGCTGACGACTGTAATACGCAGCTTGATCGGCAACTTTCGGTAGCGTCATATCCTTTTGACAATCAAAAGATATGGTTAATAATCCATCAGCTTCTTCGTTAAGAAGGGCGGTGAAAGCTTTGCTCCTGAGCTTGTGTACTCTGGACATTGTCATTAAATCTTTCTTCTTTTGGATATCGGTTTCAACTTTGAGTTGCTCTTTGAATCGAAGACACGTTGAACACATATCGGTTGCAGGTGATTTGAATCCCAAATTAAAATTAGTATTGAAAACAAATCTAAAATAGTTGGATTTGATTTCCGTTTCGGGATGCTCCTTTTTAAATTGAAGCCACATTTTATTGATGGACAGGTCACCAGCCAAATATTGTCGATGATAAATTTGGTTGCGACAATAGTGCGTTTCAATTGTTTTGTATTTTTTAATAAAGTCGACAACGCTTTGTTTTTTTACTTCGTAATTACGAGATTTGCGATCGCCGCCTCGTCGTTCCACCGGATCCTTACTTGTCTCAAAATACGCCTTACATATGTTTCGAACACGACTCTTTGTTACTCCCAGTATATTTAAAAACGTATTTTGGCATACTTTAAGTGATTCTTTAGAACGTGTTCGTATAATATAATCAACCGAAAACCCTTTTCGGGCTCCTTGTTTTGCATTGCGATCAGTTCGTTTGGGTTTTGAAACTATGCAATGTTTAAGTATAAACGTATCTTGCGCTACCTTCGATTTATCACAATAAAATGAGTTAGAAAACTCCAACGCATCATACGTTCTTATTAAATTGCATTTAAAGAGGCTAACCGCACTATGGCTGCATTTCGGCATTTCCGGCATATCTTTTCTTTTGTATCTGTAAATAAATTAAATTAAATTGTTACCGAATTCTTTACAAGAATAAGTTACTTTTCAATTTTCGCCAAAGAACTTTTTCTATTTTTAATATTGACCTTTCTTTTACGAGGGTGGTCGGTCAGTAATAACGGGCGAGTCAAACGAGTCCTTTATCTACACAAAATACACAATAAGTTAAAATTCACTGACAGTATTATTTTTAATAAAATAGTTAGCCACTTACCAGAAAACGCAGGAACTTTTGAAACACGAACCACTTTACTATGATCAATAAGAGCAACTGATTTATTTATGGTATTATGACACTGGCTTTTTTCCGACTTTTTTAGCGGCTAGAAAAGACAAACTGAGCGAGAAAAAAAACTAGTATACAAAATATACACACGTGTGGGTGAATACGACATAGTACGTAAAAAAATCGTTATATGTCAAAAAACCAGCGTAGCTCAAATTGTCTAGCAAAAAAAGTGGGCAATTCTAGCAGAAAAGAATTACATTTTGATTCTTTTTGTTTGACATACACACTTTTTATTTGACATCTTCAATAGCGGATTAATAAATGTTAAGACAATTTTTTTCGAAAGTTTTTATTTTACGACTGCGTTCTGTTTCTGTCATCTGTGTCAGTTCAGTAGTGGTGTGTGCAGTAGATAGTGCAGAAATCAATAAAAATATTCAAGAAAATAAAATAAAAAATGAGTGCTGGACGTATTTTAGTTTATGGTGGACGTGGTGCTCTAGGAGCTACAGTCGTATCACATTTTGAATCTCTAAATTTTGTATAAACGAAACGTTTTGTATTAATTAAAAATAAGGGGAACCCGCTTGTTTAGTCGTTGATGATTGATTGAACCAATTTTTGTTGTAGCTTGTAACGTGTGCAGTTATATAAAAATTACAAAACTCATGACTACGATTTATTTTTGTGTGTTAAGCATTGATCTTATCAACAATGAAACAGCCGACAATAGTATTATTCTTGAACGGGATGCTGACTGGTATACACAGGAAACCTCAATTTTGAATAATCTACAACTGGTGTTGAATGGTGAAAAATTAGATGCAGTATTCTACGTTGCTGGCGGATGAGCTGGAGGGAACGCTGAGAAAAATTTGGTGAAATCCTCTGAATTGATGTGGAAACAAAGCGTTTGGACATCAATAATTGCTGCTTCGCTTAGTGCACAATACTTAAATGAAGGTGGTCAAAATTCTGGTCTTCCTAAAAGTTAGTTGGTATTGACAATTGTACCAGTTACGTTAGATACAGAGGCTAATCGTAAATCCATGCCCACCGCTGATTACTCAAGTATTAGTTTGGAAAACAGCCGTAGTCCAACTATTAAATATTTTGAAATAAAAACAACGCCCTAATTTTTATTTTATTTTTAATATTAATTATTTAGGATATTAAAAAAACGATAATACAGGTTAACTATAAACTCTCTAAAATCGTTATAGTTAATAAATAATAATTTCATTTGTTAGATTTTGTTCTTTGGTTAAGCTTCATTTTAAATAAATCAAATTTGGTTACTCGACTTGAAAAATTACCTGAAAAATGTAACAAAATCATTATTGAAAATTTAATGTTTACTTTCAACAAATTATAAATAATAGTTTCTGTTGTAATTATTAATTTAGAACGGTTAAAAGCAACATGTTCAGTTGTTTTAACTTTTAAATAACTTAAGCTCTGCTTTTTGTAACTTCAGAGTCTAATTAATAAATTTAAGACTAATAAAAAAATTTATGAATACATTTTATAACCCCTTTAGTCAAATTTCTTCTCTATGATCGCATTTAAATTAATCTCCACATTGCTGGTCACTGTCATCGATTACTATACTTATAAATGTAATCAATTCATCCTATTTTGACCTAGACAACTTAGTCAAATTTATTTAGTGATCTCATTACAACCGCTTCTCGCGATTATTATAGTTCCTATATGTTTTTTATACTCACCAATATTAACGCTTATAGGTATTACATATATAGGATGGGAAATAGGAAAATTGAAAAATATACATATAATTTACAAGAAATTGAAACCTTGCAAAGGAATGTTTGTATTGTATTTGAACGTTATTTAAAGTGTGTACTTAAAATAAATTATATAACATACAGTTAAACATAAGGTTACATCGTTAAATCCATAATAAGAATTGTTGAACTAATACATGAATATTCAAATTGATTATGAAGTGGAAACTGTACATATAAGAAGCAGACAGATAAAAATAAATGTTTTAAACTTTCCAACTATATATGTACATATATGTGTAACACTAAAACGTGTGAAATTGTAAACTTCATTGTTCGATATCCATGTATGTACATATGTATATACAAAAATGAACTCATCACCATTAGAAAATCGAATATTAAGTTGATTTGCGCTACTATACAATAACCAAATGACCTGAACAAAAAAAAGGAAACCCTTTTACATACATATATATATATGTATGCTATGGTATAATGTTATAGTATTTAAATAATGAAAATCTATATAATGTTAACACTAAATACCCAATTTAACCCTTTTACAATTTTAACACTTAAATTTTATTTCCTATATACGAGTGGTTTAATACTTTAATTTAATTTTATTCAATCGGGCAGTTTTATCATCAAAAATCAAAATTGAAATGTTAGGGTTAACCTTTAAATTGTAAATTAATTAATTAAATTTAATAATTTAGAATTCACGTTATCTCAACCAGAAAATTCCAACATCTTTATTTGATGTCCAAAACGAAAATATTTATTTTATCTTGTAGAACTTTGTTCCCTTGTATATAAGAGTTTAATGTCTTACGTTTTCTATTATGATGATTGTAATCTGTATGTAACATAAATTTAAAAAAAAAAACGATAATTGTAATAAAATAAAGATACACGATTTTTATTTTTAAAATAATTTATGTAGTAAGAATTGAAATCCTGGGGACTAAAGTAGATTTTATATATAGTTGCCCCACACAGCTGGATCACGGGCGACAATGGTTCTCAATGTAGGTAGATAATTTTTCACTTCGAATCAATTTAAAACTTGTTCCTATTGTTTCAGCCACCCCCTCATATACTTTAATCACCTAACAATATCATCTCGATTTTATAGTTGAATAGTTTACTTCCTGTATTATCCTTTACATCTCTTTACCAAAAAAAAAAAATAACTTTTCCTTTCCAATCGTCGATCCCTTTATTAAATAATATGTATGTATACGTACAAATTTTCAATAAATAATAATTTTTTTTAAGAACAATATAATATATTTTCTTTTTCCGAATGCAACAGCAGAGATGGAAACTAAATTCCGAGGGGTTAAATATTTTTGCTCTTCTTTTGGAGTAACAATAAAAACAAAAACGGATATTATTTATCTTAATGTATGATTTATGGGTTAAAAAATTAATTCCATTTTATTTTCACATAAATTTGTCTTATTTAGTTTCAAGACTTTCGATTAAGAGGAGCGTGTCGGATCTCTGTATACTATATACTCGTATAGGTAACTTTTTTAATAAAATGTTTTTTTTTATAATCTACCCAACATACACAAATTTATTTTCCAAGTTTTTTTTAACCTGTTAATTATAATTAAAAATAAATATTCATAAATATTATTTAACTTTAAGAATTGTAAACAATTAAAAAGTTTTATTCGGTTTGTTAAAAATTAAGCTTCAGTTATTTATTTTTAATTGTTTCCATTGTTTCGAAATAATTATATGTGGGTAAATAAGAAAAGGGGTAGAAACCGATAAATTTGTCGGATAAACAATTTTTATTGCTTTACGAATGTGTTATCTAGAAAACAATATAACCTTTTAAAATCTAGAATCCGGGACCCTGCGTGTACATTACTATATTTATACAAAATTTGTTAGAAACAATCTATCAAAATTTGGTGCAGATTTCTAAGATGTTTGTTGCAATTATAGATTTGTATAAAATGTAATTCCGTATTATATAGTAAAATACGAGATAAAATAATAAACCATTTATTTGCTCGATTGAATGTTCGTATTAAATATATCATTTTATTATTATATTACAAATGCTTCTAATGTTATTGTTATTATCAGGAGTTAATCGATCAGAATAATCCGTCATTGATCGAAATGGAATTTTCAAAAAAATCTTCTTGGATAATGTAACGTAATAACGAATTTTTCTAAATGTGGAAAGATAATAAAATAAAATTGCAATATGCACAATCATATAGGTATACTCGTATGTACTTCAGTATACAGTTTAAGACCGTTTATATGCAATTGACTGACGATACGGTAACGATATAGGTATAGTATTGAGTGGGAGTAGGAAATGAAGGTAAATTGGAAAATATATAAACGTAAGTGAAAATAAAGCCTAAAGACCGCAGTCTTTGTATTCACCGGTTATCAGGGACCTGATTCACCATCTATTTATTGGACTATTTAGCAATTCACGTCTCTTTTCAAGTTTAGTCATTTTATATGTTTTGCAGCCAGTTACGTATGGTGGTAGTTATTTCACATTAAGATAATAATGTAATTCATGATTATAAGGCCAATCGTCTTTCCATGTTACATAACGGATAAACTTCTTTGGAATATTCTTAAGATTTTGAATATAAACTTCGTAAACGGGATACCATACATTAACTGCATACTCCACTTGAGATCTGACACATGTTCATTGTTTGATAAAACCAAACATTGAATTAGCTCTAGTTATACATTGCTTAATGTGATTAGAAAAATACATATTTGCAACGAAAGTAATCCCTAATCCCATTTATTTGGTACTGTTGAATAACAGGATTATTTTTCCGATGGAAAGTCATGATCTTGCACTTATTGATGTTGAGGTTGAGCAGGTTGAAGTCACACCACATCGCTAGGTGGTCGACATCTTCCTGGAGTTTGTAAGTATCGTCGATATTCTCCACAGTTTTGTATATTTTGAGGTCATCGGCAAATATTAGGGCGTTAGAATAATGCATTACTGCAGTATTTCCGTTAATAAAAATGATGTAAATCCATGGGTCAATATGGGAAACTTGAGGTACACCTGAGGTGGCATAAATTGGTAAAGATCTGTTGCTTCCCATTTCAATATGTTGAACGCGGTTGGTCAGGTACGATTTAAACCAGGCGATAAAATGGCTGCAGAATCCAAATGTATACAAGCTTTCTAGTGTTTTTCAATGACTGATTCAGTCAAAGGCTTTTGCAAAGTCTATGTGTATATAACATCTACTTGCTTGTGATTTTCAATTACTTTAATCGTGCTGCTGGTGAACTCCTTAAGGTTAGTTGTAGTAGACCTCTTTGGCATAAAACCGCGTTGATATAGTGATATGTATCGAGGTACCACGGTCCGGAGTGAGTTACAAACTACCAGTAGAAATAAATTTGGGATTGATGAAATCGACGTTGTACCTCTATGACATGAAATATCATCCCGTGTTCCAGTTTTGAATATCGGCGTCACTCCCGTTGTTTTCCACTTCTTGGGAAATTCTCCTAATTTCAATGTTTGATTGAAAAGTTGGCATAGAGGAATTGCAAAATGTTTGTAGTCTTTTAATAATGAAGCTGGTATACTATCCGGGCCGCATTGTTCTCGCTTATTTGAATGTAATTATCGATATCTTCCACCTTATATACTGATTGAAAGAATTTAGCAAACATATTAGATATGGCTTGCGGATCACAAGGGTTTTGTTCTTTAAATGTCACATAATGTTAACAGAATAACATTTATGTTTTTCTTTGTAAGCCTTGTTCTTTTGACTTTTTAAGTTAATTAGTTACCCATCGTACCAAGGGGGAAACCGGTTAGGTTTCAATACGCCAGTAGGGACAAATTGTTGTATACCTTTCAAAATAAGTTGTTTGATGTGTCTGCTTTTCTGTAGTTGTAGTAGGTTGGTTGTTCATAATTATTTAGATTTATGGTGGATATCGTTGATACAGAATGTTGATAATGATTTAATGATTTTGAATATTCCAGGCGAGTTGGTTAAAATCAGATCTAAAATTCTATCTCGACCATTTACAATATCGCACATTTGGGTCATATTTTAATCGAACATGGTATCGATGAAAAGACACTCATATTCGATGTCACGTTAAGGGGAAGAATTTCACCTGCTTCTAAATCAAATGTCCAACTAATGAATGGTAAATTAAAATCACCCGTTATTAAAATGGAGTTAGTTGGGTTGGTCAAGTTGTTAATTTCTACGATGATATCACAGCATGTAGTATACGATGATAATGGTGAGGTTGGTAGAATATATGCAAGGTATAAGTACATTATCTTTATATTGATCGTTACTTCAACACATCCTTGCTCGATGGATAAGTTGCATAGATTAATCCATTCAGTTGATATTCATTTAGTAATGGCGATGAGTACTCCACCGCCAATCTTTTTTTTGCTCGACAAAGTCGTGCGGTCACATCTGTACACCACGTATTGCGATGGAAAGAATTCAAAACTGTGAATCCCTTTGTTAAGGGACCTCACACATATTATATAAACAGGAAACAACGTTTTTAACACAAAGTTATGAAATTGCACTGATTTTGATGACATTCTATTATTAAGTTGTTCGCTGCTGGCGTTAGTGGAACTTGGTTTTGCAAAAGTTCCCTGAAGATTCTTTATGTTAGTATAAATGGCTCTACGCACAAATGTGCACAGTTGGACGCCTTCCACTGGTGCAAAGTAACAATATTTCAGTGTATGTCGTGTTAATTCCACTAATGCATGAGGTATGCTCTCAAAAAGTTCCAATTTTATATGAAGTAACCGCACACAAATTACATTTGTTGAAGTTAGACCTTGTGCCTCATGGACAGTCAATAATTCACTTGAATCTGGTATCGACTTTCGTGAATGTTAGGTACAACGTGTCCGGTAAACCTGGGATATCCGTAATTGATACATTTTTATAGTAGTGTAGAAATCATGGTATATAGGCTGTAACGCATGCATAACATCAGCTGGACATCTATATAGGTTGTATTACGATTTTTAAATTTTGTTGTGTATTTGTTAGCATCAAATAGCGCATGTTGACATAGTTCAGTCTATCAATATATGGTATTTGATTTTGGTCTCCCAGGATAAACAACTTACAACAGTCACTTAGCAGCGCTACTAGCTCTAGTAGTCCCGCATGTACCACCATATACCCATCAATGTAAACTGTTTCATATTTTTTAAAGCCATTTAAAAGGTATGACGAATCGTCCGATAATTGGTTTTGATATCATTAAAATTTATCCCTGTATCCTTACACTGAGACTCCACTTTACTTTTTATATCTTTAATGCCATGTTCCGTACCACTGAGGATCAGATCTTTCCCAATTCGGTCTGAATTTAGAATCCATGTTGATTTACCACATCCTGGAACTCCTTGAATTGATATGATATCGGGTTTATTTTTATACAGAGGTAAAGTAAGTTTATCAATTCTTTCAAAAATTGTTTGGTCCAGCATTACTTCTGTAGCATTAGAACAAAAGATGTATCTTTTGGTTGTTTTGAAACGGTTTTTATCTGCATGAAACTCTATCAAAGTGTCTCAATCGTAGCCCCAACGATGACCAGCTACAGGATCCTCTAATAAATCGTTGTCTTATGCTGTTTATTGAGGTCAAATTTGTTTTTCTTTAGAAACACTTTCAGCAAGCACTTGTCAATTTATCGTACGCTTCTACGGAAATCAACAGTGACATATCCGGTAATGATTTAGCTTTTATCCATGTAATTAGTTGAGGTTCGTCTTGTTTAAACGATGCGTTAAAGGAATGACATCTAAGAATTGGAAGCAGTTTTCTAGGTTTGTTTCAAGCAGTTTTCTAGGTTTGTTTCTCTGGTACCTGATTTACAAATTATTGAGGTCGATTTTGAAATAAATTTGGAAGAAGAGGAATGTTACTGTTGATTCTCGATATCAGTCAGTACTCCAGTTTTTATGATTACGGGATGCGGTAGTTGCATTTGTTTCATGTAGGTTACAAGTTCTCGTCGAAGTTTGTGGTTCATCCACCATTTGGCCAGCTCAAATTCTGTTGTTTTTTTTTATATACATTTTTCGAATGTGTCAAATCTGTCTCCTGTGATATTCTATTTTTTCTATTTATCTTGTTCGCCATCTATTGGATCGTATTCGCACTATGTGGTATACCGAGATTTAGTCAAATCGCACATTCTGTGAAAGTTACAGCTCTACTTTGAGTTTTAGTGTCGCATTACAGGCCAACAGACATTCATTTTTATGTATAGAGAAGATTTGTGACATTTGTGAAGAAATTTAGTCAAAATTGTCAAAAAGCCATTTGACAAATAATTTAATTTGAAACTTTATCCAATCTGATAGAGGTTCATAAGTCTTGTAATATTTCAAGTTTACACGAACTTTTAGAATATAAACTGCTTGATTAATTCATAACGTTTAATAGGATTGCTAAATTTCTGCCTTAAAATAATTCAAAATTATTTATTTTTTGATTATCCGCGCCATATGTACATATGCACATATGTGACAACTGAATAATGAAACTTTTCTTATATACGAGTATATAATCATTGATACAGATCCTAACTTTTTATTCAGAACTATATTGTGTACAAAAAGAAAACTTGTGACTTCGAATTCCTCAACCCTAAAATTATACGAAAACTCACATATTCGTATACGTCATCCCACTAAAGAATTTAAAGCAGAAAAAAAAAATATTTTGAACGTGATTCTTTAGATTGTGTCAATTTGTAATAAATATATAGGATTTTATTATTACACACACACACACACATAGAGAGAGCAAAAATAAAATTGACGGGAAGGGTGGGAATATAGGGAACTAAAGGAATGACGGTGGTTAAGAACTTAATAAAAATAGATAAAAATTACATAAGGGTATATAAGGGTTTGAGATATTTATATTGAGTTATTTAAGAAATTTTTTTTAAGATATTTTTATTCATTTTGCTTTATGTTTACTTAAAAATTTGTATAGGTTCGGGGGATATGGATAAATGTCGTGGCGTGGGAATGAGTGGATAATCGCATATAGTACAATATATATATCCATTGGAAATTTGTATCTTATATATGTTTGTATATTATTATTGAAATAAAATATTATCGCATTATTTTATTTGAATTACATGATGGGGATATTTTTAAACCAACTCTATTCTGAGCTGACTTCAAATATAATTTTTTTTATTGATGTAATTCGAGTCAATATAATAAACAGAAATTGAAGCAGTTAATTGTTTCGCAACTGATACAAAACGAATCTTTTAATTTTTGTATATTTAATAATATTTCTAAACAATTTAATTTGGTGATTGGTGAATTAATACTTCCAAATTTTTAAATGTCAAACTAAATATAGAATATTCTTTAAATATTTACGAACGTTAACAATTCGCCCAACTCTCTCTATGTTTTAGAGCATACTCTAAAAGACGTCAGATTTTGACGTTAACCATGTTTCGTAGAATACACCGAATACCGTGTAAAAGACATATATCTAATGTGCGTATCGGTGCATTTTATTTTATTCGCGCAATATTTCGACGAATATGCACAAGAGCCAGTCCAACTAATCGATATTGGAATGTATTGAATAAGAAAGGAAATCAATAGAAAATGAAGAAGTAAAATATATTTATTATTAGAGGATTTGCACTCAACCAAATTCAACCGTTTGCATACCAATTTCACCATTTTACAAATCAATTTCAACGATTTTCACAACAAATTCAACCTTTGGATAGTTCAAAAGTACTGCAGGATCTGCATTTTCTTTATCGTTTGTAGTTCAGATTTATTCAAAAGTACGTAAGGCTCAATTTGGTTCAATCTTCAACTTGTTAACTTTAGTTACGACTAAAGGGTCTAGACCATAGAACATTCCTCATATGAGGAATGGAAGGCAAAATCTAGAGAGAAAATGAAAATTTCTGAAATTACCAAATCTCAATAATCAATTTTTGAATTAAAACTGATAATTTAATACATCCAACTCTACTTATATTTATACTTCTGGATCATGATTTCAGAATTCTTTAAAAATTGTCCGCAATTGGTTTTCATTATACCTTAAAGCGATGTATTCAAATCACATTATTGGCCTAAACCATTTGCTAAGCTTTTGTTTTACTCTTCATAATTTAAGCGTACCTGATTAGAATTAGCTAAATTTGGTGCTACATCGGACACTGGATTAAAAGATATTGCTAAAAGATGTTATAAGTTACGCTATTTAAATGCAAGAATATGCGAAGCTGCTGGTGACTAGCGATTCAATAAAACCGTATATGTGAAATTTGTCCTAAACCTATAAAGCGACTAAAACTATTTCCTTTAAAATGCGCTAGTGTGTATAAGAGTCTCGGTATAATGAATATTGGGAAAGTTTAAATCGCTTATTTAGGACCTTTAGGACAACCATGTTTGGTATGACCTTATATAATTACGTCGTTGACGCATATTATATAATTTTTCAAATTTTGTTGAGAAAATTCTAAGAAACTAGCATCATAATTTTTCCCATACATATCGATGTCATTGGGTCAGTTTTTAAAAAAGTAGGTGATAAGGAGGTTTATGTTAATATATGAGGCCATATCAAACTTGATTGTCCTAATCCTCCCAATCCCTTGTTTTTTTCCAAAATTAAAATATTTTTTGGATAGCTACTTATAAGACTCAATGATATATTGGTGTATACGATTGGATGGGCGAAGTAGATTACGCCGTGTAATCTACGCGGTGGTCGACACCTAAAATATTACATAGATTACTTACATAAATTACTTGGCAATTTGCCGCACACCAATATAACTTTGGATTGTTAGATATTTTGATAGCAAAACGTCATTAATTTCTTTTGTAAACGACTATTGATTCGCTGTTAAAGTTTTCACTATAAAAAATTAAAATAAATAAATTATTTGACTTTGTTACTTTAATGGAATTTTATTTCTATCACCCACACCTGATGTGGCAAAACCCGCTCTTGAGTTCTCAATTGCAAATCATAATTCTGTTAGCAAAGTTATTTAGCTTGAAGTGCCTATATTTAGCGGGACCATTGCTACGATTTTTGGTAAGACGTCATTTTTCACCAAATGCCGCAATATATCTAAATGCCAATCAAAATCTTCGTACGATTAAAATTTTGAAAATCCTGCAAATGGGAAGATAAGTACAAAGCAAAGCTGCGGCAAGCTTTAGTGATATTCCGCAAGTTCATCGGAAAGTGATTCAGACATGATCGAACTGGATTTATAATATAACAAGCGAACTATAATTTGGATAACCGGAGTAGCTTTGAATTAAGCGTGAAACAGGAGTTTGCGGTTTATGAAACATTTCCACGAGTCTCTAAATTAAACAATATGTTGAAGTGGTTGGAAAACCACAAGTATAGTGTTAAACGGGCATTTTCTTCACTAAAATTTATTTTGGCACCGTAACGTCGAATCACTAAGAGATATTCTGTTCGTACATAAGAACAGAGCATTGTGGGACTCCTGTACTTGTTTTGCATATGGTGTACTAGGTGTAAATCAGTTAAGAAAACCTGTTTGGTCACGATCGTAAAGATATGATAAAATCAGACGTGATGCAGGCAGAGATAAATAAAAAATAATCGCTCAGCTTATTTATTAGCAATTTATGATTGAATTTAACAAATGTCTTGCTAAAATTCAAGCTCACTGCAAATATCATCGCTAGTATTTAATAGAGCAGTTATAGAACTATGATTAGATGTGTAGGCCGATTGAACATTGGATAGCATTTTAGGTAATTTTAAGTGATGCATAATTTGAGTTTTAAGTATTTTCTCTAGAACTTTGAAAAGAACCGGTAGCAAACTAATAGGGTGACAGTCAGATAGACAAGACATATTTTGCTTTTTAGGAATCGGAATAACTTTAGAGTGCTTTATAAGAGAAACTAGAGAAAGTAATTAAATTAGCCAGCAGAATTAGATTTTACTGATCTAAAGGTGGGTGTTGATTACAAAAATAATTATTTAGATCGTCTGCTGAGAAACCGATGTTTAAGTTATTTAGTTTATTGGGTAGTGCAGTGTGCAGTTATGGAATTAAGGTGTTTCCAAAATGCTTTAGAGAGTAAGGTAGGATCGAGACGTTTAGCAAAATACTGAGTTTTTAAGAATATTGTTGGTTTTCTAACTGATTTATATTCCAGATAAAGCACTTCATTTTGAGTACGCTTCCAACAATTGAAAATAAAATTACGTAATTTAATCAAACATAAAATGTATGATTATTTAACCAGGATGGGTCAGTAAATTTTAATACTCGTAGAAATGATTTAATAGGAATAAATTTTTGAAACAGATGACACAACCATTTAGCTAAAAAGCAAACATTATCATTCGATTCATAAATGGTATATATATATATATATATATATATATATATATATATATACATATATATATATATATATATATATATATATATATATATATATATATATATATATATATATATATATATATATATATATATATATATTGTTTTGCACATTCGAGCATAAAACCTGTAGTATCAATAATTTGTAATCTCGGAAACTAAGTTAGGAATTCACCCTGCTGTTGGCGACATCACATGATAAAAATACAAAGTCATGGTCCGAAAATCCCACCGATATTTGATTTAGAAAAATTATTTTTTGAGAATTTAGAATGATCCGATCAAGCAAGCTAGATGAAGTTCTTGTGAAATACGTTAGATCACTGTTTTGACACAACCAAACATCTTCTATAGGTAGATTTAATATCATTAGGGTCGCAGTTGAAGTATATATGTATAGTATGCATGGAGAATTATTTATGCTCATTCTTACGTTACTGAACATTTTGTACATGTTGAGCTTTGGATCGAGTTACACTATTTTTATAATGAAAAAACATATTGACTGCAGTAGGTCCATTATGCTGTTTAACTTAACATTTATAAAAATATCCAATAATGTAACTCGAATGTCCGCACAATAATTTGTAAAATAAAAAATATTTACATTTCTTAAACGAGCACCAGTGATTTTTCTTAAACGGAAAAAATTATAACAGAGAATCCCCTTTATCTTTTCTTAATTTTATTTTACATTATCGATTCTCATTTTCCTATTTTCCATTCACAATATTCCTTTGGTTATAAAACGTACAAAAAAAAAAAAAAAAATCCCCCAGAGAAGTTTAAGTCAATTTGTTCGAAAATTTTAGTGATCATTGGGAAATTGTATTCAGTTGAAATTGATATGGACTTGTATTTTCCCTATTACTGTTGTTATTTTTATTATTATTGTCGATATTATTTTATTACGATTACTGTAATATACGTATCTCCTCATATATAGTATTTGAAATGAAAAGTTAGAAATGTACTCGATATATGTAAGAGTGTCGAAGGACAAAATTGATTAGTACATAAAATCTTTTAGTTTTCTTGTTACGTTTTTGGCCTTTATTCACTGTATATATAGATAGATATACAGTTATAGTATTCAGGTCAATTGGGAGTTTGTTTTAAACTAAATCGTTTGTAACTAATGATGACGATTGATTTGATATGTTCATTCAATATTAGGAACATACATAAGTCTCAGTGCATCATAGACGTATATATTAGTGTACATATTCAATTCGTCTAAGGATCGCGCTACCAAAAATATTTAAAGCGAAAAAAAAAAAAATAACTTAAACTACTATTAGTCATAATGACGGTTTTTCTTATCAGTAAAACACAACAACCGATATAAATTTTAATCCTAGCTTTTCTTAATTTTTTACTTAATTTCGTAGATTTCATTTTTCGTTAATTTCTTCAAGTCCATTTCGAGGAATTTTTATTTTTTCCAGAGCAAATTGAAACTTAAAAAAAAAAGAAAATCATCGTGATTGTGGTAACGCATTATAAAATAATGAAAATACTTACTAAACGAGTAGTAAAGGATGGAAGAGGAAGAAATACCCATTATATCTGTATATCACCCCACCGTGTTGTTCCTTTTTCTTTCGTATATATACTTATATATAGTTAATACCATAAAAAAGGAAATCTCAAATTAAATGAAAATGTGGAAAAACGTAAATCAGAATTACAGAATTATTATTTAAATTAAAATGAAACTTTTTTTTTATTATTTGTCATCTTAATTTTTAAGAACTTAAATGAAAATATTAAAAGTATATTACTTTATTTATTTGTATTCAGGACATATATCGTCGTTTATTACATAATGTTGGTGGTTTATTTGTTTAGGGATTGAATGAATAAACGGGAGCGAAGCCGCTTTACTCTAGATTTATAACGACAGTTCAGCTCTTATTTATTTAGTTTTCACTCGACGAGTATACTATATAGAAATCCTTGATAAATCAATTTAAATTTATAGGTTCGATTTATTTAATTAATAATTATTATTTTATCCATTTCAGTTTGATTGACATCCAGCTTAATCCGCAAAAGTTATTTGTGTTAGACTACATATTTGAAAAAGAGATACAAGTTTTTGATAGCATGCCACATGCTATAGTATAGCATTAACCAGACAAATACACAAATTTAACTACTATTCACCGATTGAAGGGGACCAACCAATAGAAGGGAACCAACTGAATTTATTAATAGTAGCAGTCTTAACAGGTATACACAACCTGCGTCATGTCACTGTGAAATCTGGAACCAGCGTAATCAAAAAGGAGGCTAGGGAAATCAATAATGCTGCCGATACATCTGATATTTTAATTTTTCATCCATTAGCTGAACGTACGAAGAGAAAACTGATGAATTCTTGCCTCTAAATGTTAGTATACGCAGAAACAGAGTGTATTTTCATCAATACCGTTTTTGATACAAATCTGAATCAAATTTGCGAGATTCAAAATGGTCGTGATAAAATTCTAATCTTGATCATTAGTGAAATCAATGGTATTAACAATCACCAAAATCACAGGTCTTATCACAACCCAAAAAACCATATACAATAAACTTTCGTCTATATTTTGATTAGGATGAGCTTATCACCACGAATATGGATGTAAACGTAGACAAATTCTGTAATATCTTCTTTAAGGGCGTAGAAACCTAACAAATATTGTCCATGATGATAAACTGATTAATCTTAAAATCAAAAAAGGATAAAGCATACCAAAATCTCTCAAATTTTATTTTGAGGAGGCAAGCATAAATTCACAGAGGATAACCAAAATGAGATAGAGTACAAAAACTATATTAGCACTAAACAGGAATATAGCTAAGAAATGAACTTAACAATTTTGGAGCTTTTTTTTAAAACAAAACCTGAAATATTAATTGTTACAACCCGCAAGTCCTATTGAACATGTTTGCTGAGTTTTTCCAATTTTTAGCAGTTTCCTCAGAAATGGAAATAAACTTAAGTAATGCCATTTTTTAAAATTGGAGCAAAAAATGATGTTAGAGGTATGACAACAGTATCTTCAATGCCTAAGCTATTTGAACTGGTTCTATATGCAACTCATTCAAAACATTAAGTCCACGGTTTGTGTACATTGCCACCATGGTTTTATGAAAAAAGGATCTACCAACCTTATTGAGTTTACCACCAACACTATTAAAAAGATTGAAAATCACAAGCAATGTGATGTGGCGTACACGGACATTGCCAAAGCCTTTGATTCCACAAGTCATTACGTAACATTGGAACTCCATTATAGATTCGACTTCTCTGGACATGCTATATTTATGATTAAAACTGTATAAAATGGGCATTAGAACACAGGTGTTTAGCCTGAATAGCAATAGTAAAACTATAATTATATTGAAACGCAGACCGATGCGGAAATTATTTCAATTCAATCTACGAGCAAATCATTTCTTAAATCATTGAAAACCAACTTACTACCAAAAAAGAGTATCAAAATTGTTTATCATGAGGATTTTCTCCACTTGTCCACCAGGACAAATCTCCACTTGTATAAATGGGAATTATTTACCATCTTCTTCAATCACAATTTGCGTGTCTATATGGAAGCCAAACTAGACAATTCTTATATGTGTAAGAACAATCATTCATCCGCATGAACTATTTAGTATTTTGCCACATGTAATAGTTGCGATATAAAGGCACGCCATTTTAACACCAGTTGTCCTGCTATACAAGGATTGCCCAATAATATCAAACCATCTGTTAAGTCATCCAATAATTCAGTCAAAGATTTGTGTTCAATTTATCATCAGAATGCATTGTCGATCTGTTTGTTCTTCAAACAAACAAACAATACCCAATATATATGTGACTTGGTGACTTTAAACTTCCAAATATCATCTGGAATCATGACAAGGAATTGAATTGCATTCTTCCATGTAATATAAAAACTGACGCAGAATCTTTATTCGTATACACTCCATCCTTAGTTTCAATCTTAACCAAATTAACACGGTTATTGAATACCAATTTGAAAAGGTTCCTGGATTTTGTCTTCACTGAATCCATTTATGGTAAATGATATCAACCACAAATCTTTGGATATTGTATTTGATACAGCCTACTGTAGACGAAAAAATCTGACCATGTGCAACAATTGAAATCCAACTTTAAAAAGACAAATGACGCCGGTTTGCAAGTTTATTTAACAGTAAATTGGAATGAAATTTTAAATGTAGATAATGTTGACCAATTTTATAATATCTTACAGTACAAGGCTTTGAACTCCATGTGCCTATTCTCAATAGAGCACCGAACATTCATCCGCCATTGTTTGATGACCTGCTAACAAATTTAAAAAATCGAAAATCTAAGGCTTTTACTAATATGATCACGATTAGAAACAGCTGACCTTTTTATAACGCACCGAGGAATTTGACGTCTATTTCAATATTAAGTACTTGTCTTACCTTGCAAGTAAGACAAAATTAAAGGCACGAAGGCACAATTAAAGAAAATCCTAAACAATTTTGGAAATACTTTCGATCTAAACGTGAAATCGAAGGATATCCCTCATTATGTGAAGAAGACGTTGTAACAGCCTTAACGGAATTTGGAGATGGATGTGGCACGGATGATATATCTTCTGTATGTTAAAAATGTTTGCCACTATAGCTTGATAAATCTGCTTGTTAAACTTATAATAAGTTTTAGATTTACCGGTTAGCCGGATTTCATGTTACATTTTTATCTTTTATCGGTAAATGATAATTTCGGTAAATTAGTGCCCCTATACTTTAGAGGTGCGAGTTTTTTAGTTAACAGATTATAGTCATTTAAGAAATTAGAACCGTTCCGCGCTACCATCAAGCTCACGAATCATCGCTTGTTATCACATCAAAATCTTCTGTATATACGGACACATTGATGTTATTTATTATTTGTACAAATTTAACCTACATTTTATATTAAATGAGATTTTGTTTGTCTAATAAATTTATCCACCCCAAAAACAAAAAAATCTTCACCACCGGAAAGAATGATTGGATTAGAACATTTACTTTTTGATTTAAGCAAAATTAGAACACAAAACAGCACTTTTTTTCCATTTCCCTTGGGTAAATTTAGACAATCGATCAGAGAGAGGACAGAAAAAAAAATCAACCAAGACCGAAAAATTTGTTGTCCTTTCATCATGTATTTGCTGTATATATGTATTTATCTTAAGGGATCTCAATGACTTCTGTTTACTTTTAAAATTTTGACACCGAATAATTTGTTTAATTTGAACGTGTTCGGTTGTGTGTTGCATGCTTGTATTTCCAGATCGATACATTGCTGGTTTGTATATTTTTGTAATCATTAAATGTGATAATATATGTCATTTACAATAACAATCATGGCATATCATCCATCGTCTTATTGTGTATCTTAAAAGAAAATGTAATATTCTTATCATCACTACATATGTATGTATCTACCTACCATAATAAACTCATCTCTTATAAAACTAGTACATATGGACTGATTGGCTATTCAATTGTGTATGCGGTGGTTACTTATTGATTTGTTATTCAGTTGACGTAATACAAAATTGATAAGGAAAAATTGAATTTTCTATTTGATTAAGGCGAATACACATGTACATCCATATATTGAAACGATTTCGTAATTTAACAGAATAAAAAAGGTGAAATAAAATCGATTTAATTAAGACGAACATTTTTTTTGACAAGTTGTAATATTTTTTATTATGCCGGGGATGACCGCATATTCGATTACATAAAAAGGGGATATCTATATATACAGGATAAACCAATGCAAAAATGTAATGTGCACTAATTAAACTCGGATAAAAATTATCATTCTCGAAGCACCAACAAAATCACCCAGAGAATATTAAAACCGCAAATTTATCCAGATAATCGAGTATAATGGTCGGAATAATAATAAAAATAATAATAATCCCAACAGGGATCAAACCAAATTTAATTTCCTATTTATGTCCTTTCTCTTATACATAGCTAATAATCGTTTAATGGAGGGTTAAGATGTGTGTGAATTAAATGAAATGTATATTTAATTTTTATATCACCTAAATATCTATATATAAACCGTGTACAATTTAAGGATACACCACATGAAACAATAGAATCCAGCAGGATTCTGAATAACGATAAGCGATAATAAAAATTAATAAAAATTTTCACTTCAGCGAATTAATTTGATTTAATGTATGTGTGTATATGCGGGGGTCGATTATGACTTGAATTAGTTATCAAAATCATAAATCCATTTTTATGTAAAACTAAATCACATAAATTTATCAAAACATATATCGTTTGAACTTGTTTCAAATTTCAATATTTTTCAATAAACATAAATTTTCCAATGCCGCACACAATTTATTGAACTTATATCCTCTGAAGAAAAAAAAATTGTTTTTTGTACCTCCAAAGTAAGGAAACTATTAAATCCCTTTAAAAAAAAATAAAAATCTTATCTTATTTTATCTACTTGCCATTGTATTATATATACCAAAAGAAAGATTTAAAATTATAATCCAATCTAACCGAGGAGATATCAATTTATTTTCGATAAAGGATCTCAAATTCTTTGCCCGTAAATCATTCATATGGTTTTATTTTTGTATAAGAAAATTCGTTTTGTTTATAAGAAAAACATTTTAAAGAAAAGAAAAGTTTTTTTTTCCTCTACATTGAATGGAAATCACCCACCCTCACCCTTTCATGAAAATGAATTTTTAGTTGAGAAACTGGTTGGAAGATGTTCAAAAAAAAAATATCATAATAAACTACCTACATATAAATATTAAGATTCTTATCCTTAGTTTTTTTTTTATTATATGTATGTACGTTGAAATTTTATTGATTTAAGGGTGAATTTCAACTTCATCGATATTTCGTGCAATCGTTACCATATAATACACAAAACACAATTTAAAGCTGCTGGAATATTTCGGCTCAATATACAAAAATCCTTAAGGAGCCGAACATTGATAAGTGCTTAGATTGACTTGACGAGATTAATTTTCAGGTTGTTGTGTATGTAGATCGTCATTGCGAATATACCACGGTGCTTCTACAATGGCCACGGAGTGCCTTGTTTTGAAAGCGTTATATTCCATAAATCCAGACAGTTTTTACGATTTATTTGTAAAGCAAAAGCTTATTATATGTAGATATGATAGGATACAATGCTGAGAATGGCTAGAACTGAAGAGACATTGAACAAAACAATTAATGTTCTGTCCGTCAACATCGAGAATTAAACAAATATATAAAATTTAACACACCCCACTCCATGGTAAAACGAATTCGAGTTCGGGACGGCTATGAGTGTTACCGAGTTATTCAAATGCCAACTCGTTGAGATAACCAACTTGTGCAAATAAAATATGTGCCTGACTGATGTGTTTAAATTTTTTAAAGATTACTTCTTTCAAATTAGGGCCGTAACTGCGATGGTCCTTTCTCAAAGTCCAATTTTTGATGACGCGTTCGAGAATATCGAGTGGTATCTGGCGAATGACACGGGTAATGTGGGCTTCCAATGCCTCAAATCCAGCTGGTTTATTCACATAGACTTTGGACTTTGCTTAGCCCCAAAGAAAAGAGTCTAGAGGTATCACACGATCTAAATAGCCAATTCAACGATCCGAACCGTGAAATTAATTGCTCGCCAACATGATTTTTCAATAAGTACGTTACTTCGCACGCTATATGGCAAATAGCGCTAACTTCTTGGAACCAAATATCGTCGAGGTCGGGCTTCAATTTCAGGAACCAAATATTCCGTTATCGTGGCGCAATAACGAGCACTATTCACAGGTACTTCCCGGCCGTCTTCTTATTTGAAGAAATATGGACGAATAATTTCACAGGCCTTGCTGTCCTTGCAGTTCTGTGTCGGTTATGGTGTACGGCCAGAAACATCTCAGTATTCTTCTGAGGCATTTGTTAGCGAACACCTGTATGTTTCTTGTGATTCACTCTGTATGTTTCGATGCCTCACACCTATACAGTATAACCGATTTTACACACGAGTTGAACATTCGTATCTTGGTCTTGTGTGATAGGACCGAAGTATTCCAGATTTTATGGAGAATGTTGAATGTATATCTGGCTTTGTTTGTGCATTTGCTTATATCTAATGCCTGTGTTCCTGATTGATGTGAATTGGAGTGGTTGTATTTGTTTGGAGATTCATCACCTTGGTTTTCCTGATGTTTATTATGAGACCAACTTCGTTAGCTAGATCTGTTACAATAGCTGTTGTACTTTTTGCTGCAGTTCGGAGTATTTGTGCGTATGAGCACTGAGCAGGCATATGTCATCTGCATAGTCTAAATCTAAGTCATTGAGTTTAACTGTTAATCCTCATTGGATGCCATTGGGGGACATTTTATCTAATTTCCGCATGACACTGTCTAGTACTATCAGGAACAGCGTTGGCGAGAGTACGCATTCCTGTGTTACTCCTCGAGTGTTGTTATATATTTCACTTTGTTTTCCTTTGAATTGAACTCGATTTCCAGCATTCCGATACATTTTTTGTATGAGTTCAATTATATCTCAAGTAAAGTATCTGCCATATGTTCCCATTTATTATGTCAAATACGCGTTCGAAATCGACGAAGAGCATCCCTTATAGATGGTATGTTGGTAAAGTTACCCGTGGCATTTAATCCGTACATAAAATGTAAAATAGAACCCTTATGGTCTCACTCCGTTGTTTGTCTGTTTAGTTAATCAGAAGCTAATATGTTTTGAATTTTATTCGTAACGAGTGGTTATTTTGCATGCACGATAAGTTATTTAATCCAGATCATTTGAGGTCCAAAAACGGTTACAAAAAATATATGTTATTACATTTTATATCCTCTCAGTAACAGTAACCGTACGTGAGATAATCCACGGTTCGCTGGAATCAATTTGTTTATCATCGCACGATGCTCTCTTTGTAGAAAAATGCTGAGCTGTCAACAGGATACTCTTTGTTTAACGAGTTTTCGGAAATAACTAAAGGTAACGGTCGTTCAACTACTGAAACTAATACCGGGTGGAGCGTGGGGATCAATAGCGACTCCTAGTAGAACAAAAATGGTAGCCATTGTGAATTTATCGAGATACAGATACATGGACTTCGTTTACTACCGTCGTTCAGGCCACCTAAATGTTCAGTGGACACCAGTATTCATTTGAATGAAAATGTACTTTAGGTTTCAATAAAACGACATCTCTATCAGCAGTTATCGTGATGGAAGGCATCAATGTAGATTTCGACATCCTAATTACCAAATATTTACACATTTTCTTTATAAATGCACAACGCAGTACACGACCAGTATAGATGGTCTAAAGAGAGAATATTCAAGGAGGCACATTGGAAATGGTCTTTAGTCACGACAAGTAGTTATGGTTGAGATTCCGAATAGTTTAGTTCACCTGAACGGGCTTCTATAATTTATATCAAATAAAACGAATATAATTTGAAAATAAAATTTATTATTACAATTGAAAAGTACACTGCTCACGGAACTCTCGGCGCATGAAATTTATGCTTGACCGGACTTTTTATATGGGCCTTCCACCTTAGCTTCAAGCGTCGTTCCTATATATGTATTTGTGATATGACTGTTTGTAGCTTTTCTGGATGACTTCATCATTGCTGTTCCCAACAGCCATCATTGCTGTGTCATTCGCTAATGTAGCGATAGTGAGGAACTCGTGCTTTAATTTTATTTCAGTTCCGAATAGGGATCACTCTGTTTGACTCTGAAGTATCTATCTGAGTATGAATCTAATATTTCTATATATTTTGTAGGTAGGAGCATTTTAAGTTTGTATATCAATCCTTCATGCCGTACTTTGTTAAAGACCTACGCTACATCCAAGAAAATCGTAGAGCAATCGAGCGCCTTTTCAATAATATTTGTATTTCGATGTACTTGATCGACTGAATGTTGAAATGAAAATGTTGAAATTGATGATTTGAAATAAGATTCATTACTTCGATTATAGGTTTTAACCTCTTTAATAACAGCTGCTCGAACAGTTTTAACATTATCGGTAGTAAAGATATCTGTATGTGTATGATGTTGTTATATGCGGTGGTTTTCCTGGCTTAGGGGTATCATGATGACTTCATCCACTTTCCACAGTTGCGGTTAATTCTTGAATCTAAATGATGCATTAATCAAATTAATAACTTTTGACAAAGCTTTTCTTGGGAGTCCTTCTAAAATTTGACCAGTTATGATCGATATGTTTTTCGATATTTTTTATCTTACTTTAGCTGAAGAGGGTAAACCATTCCCTCATGAAATTGAACACGCTCAATGGTACATTGTGATATCACAGGCCCTTACTTCCCTTTTACCTCTAGTGGAACCAATCAGAGCTAGCGTAATAAGTCTCGCACTTTATAGTTTTCGAGATTCGAGCGGCTATCCATTATGTATCTACCCATATGTTGATGCCTTCTGCATGCTAAAGCCGGATATGCGCATAGCAAGTGAACAAAAGTCTCTTTATCCTACTCATTCAAAGTCTCTTTATCCTCCTCATTCCGAGAAGGCGGTGTCCTGTGAGTATCCCTCCAACCATTCTTAAATCACGTCAAGTAAGAGTGTTAGTCACCGAGCAAATAGCGCAGTGGTTAAAGGTGCGACGTTTGGATCGGGAGGTACCGGGTTCGAATCCCAACAGAGGCGGGATGCAAAAGGGATTTTTTATCTCCCGATTACGATCGATGATTAAATTGAAAACATCTATGACCCTCTGTTGGAATGTAGAACTCATGGGCCGACCCATCTTCCATGTCACTGTACAGGGTGACATGGAGCTATGCAATGCGCAGGTGGTATACTGTACTTGTCTGGTCCAAAAGAGTGTCTATGCCAAGTCCTTTTAAAAAAAAAAAAAAAGATAGTTAGTACACCTTGATTAGTTAAGGCAAGCGCTTCTTTCCTAAGCAGTAATTCAAGCGCTATAATAGGCCTCCCTACGTTTGCTCTTTCCGGCTCCAAGAAAAGCGTGAGCAGAATAACTTCTAACTGAACCTGCCACTTTGTAACTTTTGATGTATTAAACAAATTATAAAACTATTTGTGTCAACTTAGAACTTTAAAAATCAACTTAGTTTGAAACGTAGTGAAATTCAAAGAAAAATATCAAAATGTCGGTTTTATCTCCTGTAATAATTTACTACACCAGACAGCACCTATATTTTGGATTGAACTGGCCATTGTCTACCCTATACCTATATGGCACACGCATATACATATCTTGTAAAGCTGCAGTAATTTAATTATTTCGGGTTAAAATCGACTTCAAGTCAACGAAAAACGGATTGGTGTGATACTCGGTTGTGATGCAAATGTGTATCACACAATCGGGAGAAGCACAGACATCAAAGGGGTGAATTATTTTTTGATTTTTTGATATCCTTTAATGTTGCTTGTCCTATGGTAAGGCCTTGCGGCAAGCAAAAACCAGCATGGTGGCACACGCAACTGGGGAATGGCTTGTAAGACAGCCGTTAATAAAGCCAAAACCACAAGAGAGACTGGAGATTGTGACTCCTATCTTAGATTATATAAAAAGGATTAAAACTGCGTGTAGTGAGGAATCCTTGAAGCTTCTCATCGAAACTCACTTCCCAGAAAGCTTTGTTGATTCGACGGAGTTTAGTAATCGCTGATAAACATATTCATTACGCACAAAGAGTCTTTAAAGCAGATCTGTATTCCAAAGAAATGAGCAGAATGGTATTTTTTCCGAAAGCGTGAAAAACATGGCTATCAAAAGAACTTAAGAACTATAACTCTATCATACTTCCTGTTGAAAACCTTGGAAAGACTAAATGTATACATACATCTTAATATGCGGGCTGTGCTGTAAATGGAAATTGGTAGACACAGCTCTGCATGACCTACGACTGAGAACTCTATATACTGCTAGAATTTTTTTATAGTGGCGTTCCTGGGTACTGAGGACGCCTTTAGAGGATTGTAATTCCTCGGAACGGACTACCATGTAATTCGGGTAATCCATCATATCCTTGTGAGACGGGCGGTTAAGGGAACGCCGCAAGGAGACTCAATAATTACGAGAAGGTCCAGCAGATGTGGACTGGGAATCAACCAGTCCAAAACTGAGATGGTACTCTTTACGAGGGAATAAGACCGTGGCGGTCTGGTGTAATAAATTATTGCAGGTGATAAAATCGACATTTTGGTATTTTTCTTTGAATTTTATGTTTCTAACAGTAATTAAATTGTAATAAAGTCTAACCCAAGTCCTATCTCAATATCACAATTAAATCAAAAAATCAAAAGTGGTGTGGTGCAGGTTCAATAAGAATTTATCTTTTACTTTTCTCGCCTCCGCTATATTTCGATAAAAACGCTAAATTTTCAATTCGAATTAATATTTTTCTAAAATTTGGTAACAGGTTTTAAACTGAAAATTTTGAAGATGCTCAAACAACTAAAAAACAATGTTGAAATAAAAGGATAATGTCAATGCCTTTAGTTTAGAACTTTAAAAATGAAATTTAAAATCCACCTCTGTAGCTTCTGATTCCGGGAACTAAATCCACACTGGGTAAGATCTGGATAGTTCCTGGAATATATAGTTCCATTGAGATGCTTTGAGGAACTCCCAAAAATGCAGACAATACAAAACTACCTGATTAATAATTTACACTTACATTTATTGTTAATAAAATAAAATTTAAAAAATATTTTTATGTAGCATTATCCGTGATATCGTCATACGTTTCAGCATCAAAAATATGCGGAAATTGTTCAATTTTCACTGATGGATTCATATTGGTGCCGCGATTGCATTCAAATTCTTCGGGAAAACTTTTTGAATTCATAATAACCGAATTAAGCCGGAAATAATTTTGCAGCTTATCCGATTGTACTGTATCAATGGATGTTTTAACGCGATTTGGATCAATGTAACAAAATTGTTGCGCAAATGTAACATAAAATAGTTGAGGTATCGTAAAATTAAGCCATGGTAATGGTAGATCGGTATTTAAACTCTTCCAGCGGTATGTTTCCAATGCAATACGAAAGGCGGCGTCATCATTAAATCGCGAATTTAGCGTGTATCTGATTGACTACGGAATTTGAACAAAGGAATTAAATTAATTTTTAAATTATAATTATTTTATGTACTTACATCTTTGTTAAGCTCTAGTTCGTACGGATTCGATATATGCGTAATGTACGGATCGATCAAATTAGTGGCTACAAAATTTTTATATATTTCATTTCGGGTTGTCCAAAATTTTCTAATATTTGTCGGACTAAAAAAATTTGCCAGCTCGTACGAAATATGATAGCTAAGTTGGCTATAAACCTCATATTTTTGTTTCATTTTATTGGCATTTGGAATGGATTTTGATAGTAAGCGGAATGGCACCACAACTGAATTCAGTTCAATAATGGTACGAGCTGATTTTTCCAATGGTGACACTAAATACGTCCAAAAATATTGGGTTTCTGAGAAATCCTGTGCCATTAAATTGTACATAAATTTCTGTCTAAATTTCATCATGGCAAGTGTATTGTGTACCAAACTATCTTGTATATCAATATCATCATATAATTGTGATAGTATAGCCGGGTTTTTATAAAACCCAGCACTTTTGGAGATCATTTTAATATCTTTTATTTTATTCACGAATAGTTCTTTTTCACCTGGACTAAGCCAACTGGCATTGCCGATTGATTCAGCCAATGATTCTTTAGATTCAAAAAATATTTTTTCAGCCATTTTTTCCTTAAGCATGATTTGTTCGTCACTGTATTGATTTATTAAAATTTTTGTGCTAATTTCTTTCATTGAATTGACAGTAAGTTTTGTACAAAACGATTTGCGATCAATACCCTTGGCCAATACAGACCCCTCTAAATAGTCAATATAAAAATCGTGTGCAATCATGGCTAATAGGCTGGACTGAATTTCACTGAAACGAGAATTATATAAAATAGTATTAATAGTTATTTCCGTTACAAGTCAATAATTTAATTTTCAATGTATGGCACTGTATTTAAATTGCATTTATTTATCTTACTATTATTTGTATTACTCACTCATAATCATGTTTCTTGTAAAAATCAAAAATCTGTTTTAAATACGTTGGATACATAATCTTAATCTTATCAAACAAAAATGTGGCATTGTTGAACACTGTAGTAAAGAAGCGTTGCCAATTAATTTCCGGATGGTAAATTTGCAAATCGGCCAAACTATAATATACTGGATCGTATATATCGTCGTGCTTAATTTTGTCCACATTCGAAACAGCACCAATTTCATCAATAATGTCCCACATAACAATCGTGATCACTTTACTTGCTTTCTGTTTACTATCGTAATCACCTAAATGGTTAAATAACCGCAGTTTATCAATCGATTTTTGAAGTATCGTCTCGTAAAATGTATAGTTTTGCATGCAATCGTTAAAAATTTCATGAATTTCACCAACCTCATCGAGGTTTTGAGATTTTTGTTCAGTAAATTGTAAGCAATGTTTTTCATAAAAATCTCCATCACCAGCGTCCAATATAGGGGATTTATTCATTGGAATTGTAATTACTGGAATGAATTTTCTGTAATAAATTTTTGGTTAAGTAGATGATTAAATTTAACGAAATGCTATTTATTAAGTTTACCCATCTGGCCCAATGTCCATAACGATATCAATAATTGGTAATATTTTTGATGCGGACGAATATAGTCCAAACTTCAAAATATCTGCTAGTAGATCAGCTAGTTTTGATGCTTTATCAGTTACAGTTGCATTTTCAATATGAATATCTTTTATATGTTTTTGTACTGAAACGAGCATTATATGTGCATAACATTAGATATCTATAATCATATATAAACAATAAATTATACCCACATAACGATAGATCCACATCCTTATCATAAGTCATACAACTATCGTAGAACCGTTTATATTTCATCATATATTTAAGATTCGAGTCAAGCTTATTAAAATTAAAACCATAGATGTCATCATCATCATAAGACTCGGTATTTAAATTCACTTTATTTAATTGCGAACCAGAACATGTGAACGCATAAAAATCATCACATGGATCACTTTCGTGATTTAGTAGTGATAAAATTTTACTGGCCGATTTTTTACATTCCACCGTTTCACAAACAGGCAATGGGGTTGGACATGTCGTAACTACATTTGGTATCGATGGACAAGTCGGAACTACGATTGTGGTTAAATTTGAAACGTTTACATCTAACAGCATACTCGACATTGTGGTTGTTTGTGGTAGATTAATAAGATCTGGTGCGGTTTTATTTACCATAACCGAAGATTCTGTTGTACTAGTTAATTTTAGAATAGTGGCTTCCAATTTCGGGGTCATAGGACTAGTCGTAATCAGGTTATCAATATTTTCTGACGTACTTGTTGAGCCCAGCACATTTAACAATCGTAGTAATATAACTGGAGTCGAAGGACGAGTTGCTATAGCTTTCGTAGTTGGTTGTTTCAATTCTGGCATCGAAGTTGCAATATTTTCGGTCGAATATTCTTTGGCGACTTCAAAACGAATATCCATTTTACGCACGTTTAAAATCATTGAACTGTTTTCTATCGTATCGATTTCATGATCAGTAGTATCGTCATCATATGTTGGAAATTCCTCGTCCACAGGGTTATCAATATTTGGTCCATGAAGATGGGCATCATCAGAAACTGGTACATATTTGTTCTGGGTTCTATCGAAATTTGGGCGGGGTGTAGTAGAAATTAATCGACGATTAACGTTATTTGAACCAGGTACTTTGAATATTCCTTGAAATACTCTGTCCGGTACGCCGTAATTTTCTGTAGTTGTAGTGATCTATAAAAAATAAATATATTAAAGGGCGATTCGATTACTGCACATATTTTTGATAATAAACATTCATATAATCAAATATTGAAATAATGATAACTATTTGTTTTGAAAAAATTAGTTGTATAAATAATTGTTTTGAGAAAAGTACAATAACAACTTGTGAGATATGATTCTACGTATGAAGTTAACGGAAGGTATTGAAACACTTTGATGTTTTCTAGGGTGTGGTACTCGTATCTGACCACGTTTGCTAACCACGATTTCTATTTCCTATTATATATAATTGAGGTCTGGGTATTATGTATTTGGCGGTTTATTCTCTTATCTATCGGGATTATTAGCAGCTCGTGAAAATCGGAAATGTGTAAACATTTCCTTAAATAATCTAAATATGTATGTACTTAAAACCCCATATATTTAGCAGAAAATGAAACAATTTATAAACTAATTTAATTTCAACACATCACATTTTTATATTACCTTTGGTTCTTCTATTCCATTTGAGCGTTTTACCCAACATAAAATCAAAATCGTTACAATAAAAAATATTAGCGCGACTAATGCTAAAAGTTTTATACAATTCCGAAAGGAATGATCCTTTATGATCGTGGTATTTGTTGCATGATTAATGCTATAACTCTTGCCGGACATTATTTTTAACACTTTTTTTTTTTGGGCTGAACTATACAAGTATTGTACAAATCAACTAGCACATTACACGATTTTATTTAAACTAAACCTAAATTTACTAGTCAATAGTTTTGTTGTTTGATTTACTCTTATACAAATTTCTTTTTTAATTTAAGATAAGAAAATTTCAATTTATTTCTCGAAAAATGGTAAAACCTCAAGATCCGGAATACAAATCTATTTATCGTTTTGGTTGAAAAAGCAAATCAAATTCGTTAAAAAATCAGGGAAAAACCCTCAAATTGTGAAGGCTTATTTAAATGAAGTGTAGTCCGACCGCTACCCAAATCATAAGAGGTTTTCTATACAAATTATTTATCCGCACAACATTTCGATTTTCAGATTAATCCAAATTTCAATAATTTTGCACTAAAAGCATAAAACTTATATAATAAACACATAAATGAGTAATTTATTAAGAAGTCGCGTAAACCCAAAACAATATGCAAAATAAATTATACACACGACGTCTAACCGACATTGTGGTTTCTTATTTGTGGTTAATTAAATTTAAATGAAAAACCATAATATTTTTCACACTTCTCACTTTCGCGTTATCAGTAATAAATGCACTGATTAGCCTTGATTTTATTGTTTTCTTATTCAATTCACCGATAAAAATGATGATGCGTATTTATTATCAATTACCATTATACTGGTACTGTACATTATTTAAGTTTAGCAACACGAACAGAGATGTAAATTGCGAAGCTGAAATATTTGTGAATTATTGATATATACTTTTTGAATAATCCCAAAGAAAAAGGAGTTATATCGTATAATCTTGTTGAAACCAGAGGTAATTTACATCCATCTCATCTCTCGTGGGCCATACAAATTCCCTTAATTAATTAATATTCAGGTACATACTTACATTTTAACAAAAGTTATGATTTAAAATAATTTTTATCGTGATCTCAGGTTTTAAGCAGGTAAAGATATTTTCTGATTTTAATTTTGTATTAAAACATTTATTTGGTTTGTTACATTTATAAACAATTTGAATATGTTTCCCTTTCAAATTTTTTATTTTAATAATACACAAATCATTTTAACTTCACATTTGTTTGTTCGTAATAATAATAGATTAACTTATTCAATTAACTCAAAACAAAAAATGAATAGTATGTTGAAATAATTAAAGTTAAAAAAAAAATATTTGTGTAATAATTAATAAACATAAGGATTTGTCTAATATGTATACAATATTTTAATACAGACCTTAATTTTTAATATAGCAAATTAACATTAATAATATCTGTCTTAATTAAAATATTAAAAAAATAATAAATAAATTTAAAAAAATACATATTTTTTAAAGTACATAATATGATGATATAAAAAATGATAAAATATTAAATTTAAATTTGTAAAATATTTTCGTAATGTCAGATGGAAAAAAAATTGAAAATAACTTTAATTATAATAATTTTATATAATATTCAGAGTACTGGATAACAGATAATATATTAAGAAGAATGATTCTCCATTCTTATTCAGAACAATGAGTTCTATAGCCTTGTTTAATATATTAAGATTAAACCAGACCCTTTATAAATGTATTGTAATGTTATCGATGATTGCATTTTCAATCAATTTTCACAGCGCCATATATTTTTCTTATAAAACTATATGCTGCATAAAAGCCAATTGTACCCGTTAGTATCCAAAATGTGAACACCATTAGGCCTGTAATTGTTTCGTTTTGTTATTAATTCAACATATTGGTCATTTTATTTTAGCTCACCTGTATATCCTAAATACAGCAGCGTTGGAATAAATTCCGTAATTTCCAACTTGGTAAAGAAATAGAATATACTATAAAATAAAATGTAAATTGCTGAGCCTCCTGATACAATAAAACTTCTCCACCACCATTGGTAATCCTGTAATAAGAAATTAGTTAGCAACTAACTACCTACATATTCTGTTTGTTATATGAGCATAAATTTTTACCTCTCCGCACAATTGAAAATAGGTCATAACAATAGATATTTGACCACAACTGACGACTAAAATACAAAATACTAAAAATAAAAAACCAAACAAATAATAGAATTGATTTTGCCATATAGCTGAGAAGACAAAAAACAATTCAATGAAAACGGCTCCAAATGGCAAAATACCCGCCATTAATGCACTAAAATTAAAAAAAAAAAAGAATCAACAATTATTTTATGTTGGGTATACAACAATTAATCAGAACGTTACCATAATGCCCAATTCATGTACCACTGCTGTAATGGAACCTGCCTTGGTATCATATTAGTTCGAACAGGATGTTGATATGCTTGTTTACGATACCCAAAATAATATCCTAAATATACTAGTGGGACTGAGATTCCAAACCATAAACAAAGTAACGAAACCATTGTACTAAATGGTACAGCTCCACTTGAATGACGATCCCATATAAAAAAATTTAAAAAGAAACACGAAGTAAACACAATACCAGGATAGAATGTAGCGGTTAAAAAAGCTGCACGGCGCCATTCTCGTCCCTTCAAAGTTTTGTATAATCGTGCCGAAAAATAACCTGCGATTAGTCCCATGAAAACATATAGTAAAATAGCAGCTGTCATTAAAGCACCACGAGATGATGGCGATAACATTCCTAACATGGCAATAACTGAAAATTGAATACTTTTAATACATTATCGTTTAAATTTATATGTAAATCGTTTCATACAGATAGTAATTAAGGCCATAAAAAAAATTTGAATTCCATTTCCAATAATCGCGGAAAATAAACGTGAATATTTTGGAGGCCGGAATACATCGCCATGCACCAATTTCCAGCCAGTTTCTTCAAGCGTATCCTCTATATTATCATCAGTATTATATTTAGCGATATCTCGTCTCAATGTGCGAACCATGATCATTGTCAAAATTCCTAAGTTTTATTAAGATTTATTAGTTACCGTGTTTTGAAATAAATGTATAATATATACAGATCAGTTTATCTTATTTAGTGGTTAATTAATCCGTCAGCATAAACAGATCTGTACAGTTCGACTTAAAAAACCGGCTAACAACCTACCTGACAAAAATGATACAACAACCAAAGAATTAATAATTGAGAACCAATGAATTTGTACATCGCTCATTCCTAAATATATGTCCCATCGTGACGCCCAACTTACGGCCGATTCCTTCCATTCCACTGAGTACGTAAAATATAATGAATTTGTTCCTAAAATAATTTCCTGCGGTCTTGCTGATGAGCCAAATTCACAAGTTTCACCTTTAAATTTAATGGCATGATGATTTACTGACAATGTTTCGACCTCAAAGCCAACCACCCGATATTTATCTCTGTAAATATTACATTTAACCTGTCCATTAAATATTGTTTAATTTAATATACAAAATTTATTTACTTGGTATGCATATGATATGATAATATAAATTTTAGATGATTATTAATGTATGTATTTTGACCTTCGACTTGGCCCAAACGATAACCATGTTCAAATTGCAATTCCATTGTATCAGGATTTAAAATTCGGGTCGCAACTGGTAAATTGTCGACTAGTCTGAAATTAAAAATAAATTGATTATTATTTTATAAATTAATTTAAATTTTAGTATGTAGAATAATTAAAATGTGATATTTTACAGAATCAAGAATTTTAGAGGCGTATTATTAATGGTGTATAGAAATAAATAATAAAGTAGTTAGGATATAAAACAAGGTACCATTATTGAAATTAAGTTATAAAACAAGGTTTAACTTTGCATAGATGCCGCAGCTATCCTTGCTCAAAGCCTCTAATTGAACATATCCTAGATTGAATGCAACCTAGGAGGTTGATGGAGGTTTCTCACGCATAGTATTCCAATAAAATGGAGATGCGGATTACGACGTCTGGTCCATGATATCCAAACCCATGAAATAGATTTTACATACTGCGAAACTTTATTTTCTTTAGAGAATGACGTCGTCCCAAGTTTACTTCTAACAAAGAATATTTAATTTAATGCTTGTCCTTGTTGCGCTTCTGATTAAATTAAATATTCTTTGCTTCTAATATTTTAATAATAGTTTATCTACAGATCCTAAATTATTTTTCAATTTAAATGCTTCACTTCAATTCTACATTGCTGTTCTTACACTACTAGACCTACATAGTACTTGGGGGTTAAATAAATCGAGCAATTAAATAAATTTCCTGTTGTGCTCTGGACAATCTTGGCAAAGTTTTTGTCTATTAATAATCGAAAGTATTACACTGCTTTCTGCACAGATTCATGAAATATTAGTCTACTGTGCACATTCCACATGTCTTTCAGTCTTTCACCAAAAACGAATGTCAGATCTATATTTGGCACTTAAGAAGATGTGATATAGATTTGTTTACCTTTCTTAATGGAAATATTCTGAACTATTTTTCTTCTTACAAACTTCATTTATTTTATTGTTTGTTATTACAACTATTGTTTTAAAAGGACGTGACTATCAGGAACAAAACAGCTCATAAAATTTAATACAATATTTACAATTTCTACTTACAAATGAACAAAATATTCGTGTTTTATACGTGAGATAACTTTTTCTGATTGCTCGTAATTCCAGTTTAAAGGTTGATTTGGCTTATTACACAGTAGCTTGCAATTTATATTTTCGGCCATACGCACTTCGTATGGTGTATTTACAATACGGTCGCCTCGCAATACTTCACCTAAGTTTTCCGATTTATATTGAAACGTCCCATTTTTGGGCAAGCAAAATTCCAGTGAATAGTACTCATATGGTAATTGTGTATGCACGCTTGTCATTTTGACCGCTTTAACATCAATTTTCTGCAATTTGATAAATTCCACTGGAGCGACACCAGGAACATAAAATCCACCTATACATTTTATCAACGATATTATTATTAATACTATTTCCTGAAAAAGAAAACAATGTGTGTATAATACATCTGATGATAGATTGTACTTAGAAGTCCTTACTTTGATATCCATTTCATTTATTTATTTTAATATTCGTAATCCTTCCTACGTTCTTTTCGCCTATATAAATTAAAAATTTAAAAGCTTATGGAACTTTTAAACCAAATTAATTCATAGATATACAATTTTTCAATTAATCTTTTTCCTCCAAAATATAAAGATGATAGCAAAATAAAAATAAGAAATGTGTACGTCAAACAAAACTCTCTAGCTCAAAATTTTATTGAAGAAACTCAAAAAGAAAATCTAAATGAAATGTCAAATTGGCGTTGTAAAGTGACAAATATGATTACTATATTTACCCTATATGTAAAATTTATGTTTTTTTCAGGTAAACTTGAAGCGATCTAATTGTGAAATGGCGACACTTTCAAAGAAACAAACCAAATATATCCTTTTGGGTAATCTAATTAAATAAAATGTATCGTTGAAAATTTTCCAAATTAAACCAAAATTATTTTACATTTAATTTCAATTTTATTTAAAACATTAAAAAACATCAAAGAAATTGTTTCGTTACAAACAAAATATAAACTTTATCGCTTGCGATCTCTTTCTCGATCTCGACTATGTTTTGATGAGCGATGATTGCTTTTGTTTGAATAACTCTTCTCTTTGCGATCACGACTTCGTTCTCGATCTCGATGATCGCGGTGACGACTATGTTTGCCCCTATCACCATTTGTATAATGCTTTTCTGATTCGCGATCTGGACTTAACGAGCGCCGTTTCTCACTTTTCCTATGCAATTTTGAGGATGCCGATGGCGCCGGTGGTGTTAGCGATAGTGATCGTGAATGATTTCGTGATTTTTTGCTGGATTTAGATGATTTTAGTGGTGGAGTGCGCGAACGATTTCTCTGCTTTTTCGATAAACTACGCGAATGATGCTGGGACTGCTTGTCTGAAGGAGATGGGGTCCGAGATCGCGATCTAGACCTTGATCTTGATTTAGAATACGAACGCTTCTGATTTTTATCCGATTGATCCTTTGCTGCATTTGATGATTGATTTATGGTTTCAGCTTGCGGTAGAGTGCGAGAAATAAAACCACCCCAAGCATTATGAGTTCCACCACCATTACTTCGATCGATAATTACTACAGCGGGTGGAGTGTTTTGTCCACTCTTTTTACTTCTAGATTCTAAATATTTTTTTCGAACCTCATTAACAGCATCTTCAAGAGCATCCACATTTGGCTTATTGCGCTTATATAACGCCATAATACGATAACAGACATCTACAATATGTTCCTCGGTTACTTTAAAAATCTCGTACCAAGATGGATTTGTAGGAAGCGGAACATTCAGTTTTCTACCAGTCAAATAAATGCAAGCACAAGCAATCGTTTCGGGTTGGTAGCGCACAAAAACATCAGTCCGAAGTGAATCATTCATAAAATTCCAAGCAATTTGCATCATTTTTTGATTTTTTTCATAGCCAAGCACTTGGAGGTACATAACAATCAGCTTATGCGGATGCTTCACATGAACACAAAATCCAAGTTCTTTGAGAACACGACGCTCCGCCTTGATTACATGTGTCTTTAGGGCAATGTAACTTTGGTCCAATATTAATGGGGAAATATCCTTTTGCGCTCGAACTTGTTTTATATGATGAAACACATTGATTACATCCCGTATCCTTCTTGGTGCCTCCTCAATTTTTGATGCCAAGCAAATACAGCTCATCGCTGTTGTTTCCATATGGTGACGGACAAATGATTTTGAATAATAAAATCTTTGGAATAAAACTTGACCTGTCGCCATAGCCACTTGTGGTAGTTTTAATAATATACCAGCCGTCTGAATCAATTCACATCCCAAAATTCTCAAGTCAATTTCTACTTCACGATTCAAGCCATCAATGGTTGATGGAGTTGGGTCCAATTTAGCATCAGGTAGCAGACAATTTTCTAATGTAAGTATTATTTTTCCATATGGTACCGACGGTAGTTTATTAACAGACATTTTAAATGATATGTAAAACTATTTATATTTCAAATATTAAATTTTATTGAATTTAGTTTTAAACGATGTCTACCTATACGATACTTTTGACGTTTTGTTTCATTTGATGTACTGCGTGGAGTAGTAAAAATCGTATGCTTAAATATTTTGTTGGCGCTGTTTGTAAATTCCGATTTATTTAATTCAACTGATGTTCAAACATCCAATTCGACATTTTCTTCTTTACCCTATATGCCAAATATCTATAAATATCTATATGCTGAATATAATATATCGACCTCCAAACGATTTGAAATTTTCACGATTGACGATTGGAGCATCACGGATTCCATGTAGCGGAATTTTTCTAAAATAAAACTATCTATCCATTGACGTTTAAAATAAAAATAAAACTGACGTTTAAAATAAATCTATCTATCCATTGCCGATTAACACAGCCACCTAATTTCGAATACAAAAACAACAACACAAACTTCAAATGGGTCGTTCTTTTTAGTAATCATTTTTTCCGTGAGAGGAGCTTAGCCTTATTTTACAATCGTCAATTGACGATTGTAAAAGTATGCTAATCTCCTCTCGCGGAAAAAATGATTATTAAAAAGAACGATCCATTTGAAGTTTGTGTTGTTTTTTTGTATTCGAAATTAGGTGGATGTGTGTTTTTAAACGTCAATGGATAGGTAGTTTTATTTTAAACGTCAAGTTTTTTTTTATTTTAAACGTCAATGGATAGCTAATTTTATTTTAGAAAAATTCCGCTACGTGGAATTCGTGATGCTCCAATTGTCAATAGTTTTCAAAATGCGTAATTTATTTTGTTTACTGGTGCCCTCTGTGAATAAGTTATACAAGTTTTATTTCGGTAGATAAAATTTCTCTGTTTAGTTATGTTTATTGGGCTTTCTTAATGGTAAATAAATAGTGCGCGACAAATTCAAATGTGTCAGATAGTTGACATTTGATCTACAACCCAAACAAATCCGCGATTCCTTTATGCCAACATTTTTTAATTTAGTTAGAAATTATTCTAAAAATGCTGTAAATAATATTGTTAGTAGTAATAACGTAATAATGAAATATTTGAATGTGGCTGAAAAAAATGATGCGGCCAAAACTATTGCTGGTTTATTATCTCGGGGAACGTCTAGGCGGGTATGTGGTTCATTCCGGATTGTTGCCTGGTTTACATATTCTCCAACTGTTTGATACATTTTAGAGAGATGGGCTATCAGTCTACAATAAAATCTATGAGTTTGAGGCAAATGTGCGAGGACAGAATTCTTTTATGGTCATGACATCAGTTTCGGGACATCTTTTGACCCACGAATTTTTATCCTCGTATAAAAGTTGGTTAGGATGTGACCCAATAATGTTATTTGATGCTCCGGTAGTAAAAAGCTGTCCACCGGATTACGAAAAAATTAAAAATACAATACAGCGAGAGATGAGAGGATGCCAAGGGCTGATCATATGGACCGATTGTGACAGAGAAGGTGAAAATATTGGCTTTGAAATTATTGATGTTTGCCGGGCGATAAAACCGAACATCCCAGTGTATCGAGCAAAGTTTTCGGAAATTACTACAGCTTCGATTCGGCGAGCTTTAGATACGTTAGGCCAACCAGATGAAAAACAAAGTCAAGCTGTTGATGTTCGATCGGAACTTGATCTACGGATTGGTGCTGCATTTACTCGATTTCAAACGATGAGATTTCAAAAATTATTTCCAGAACAAGTAGCATCTAAATTGGTGTCCTACGGCAGTTGTCAATTTCCTACATTAGGTTTTGTAGCTCAACGCTATAAAGAAGCAGAGAATTTTATTCCACAAACATTTTGGAAAATTAAAGGTGATTGATATTGATACCGATTCTATGTGTAAATCTGATCAATTATGGTATGTTTCTTATAGTTCTCCATACTGTGGATGACCTGACTGTTGAATTTATTTGGTCGAGAAAACGATTATTTGATCGATTGTCATGTGAAGCATTTTTTATGTTATGCCAAGCAAACCCGAACGCAGTTGTGACAAATATTGTTGAAAAACCGAAAAATAAGTGGCGCCCTGCTCCATTGGATACAGTAGAACTCGAAAAGCTTGGATCACGAAAATTGAAAATTACAGCCAAAGAAACGATGACTATTGCTGAGAAGCTATACAGTAAGGGTATTATCAGTTATCCTAGAACTGAAACGAATATTTTTTCAAATGACATAAATTTAAAGTCCTTAGTAGAAATTCAAACACCTCATCCAGATTGGGGCCAATTTGCTAACAAAGTATTAGTTTGGGGTCTAAATCCGCGCAAGGGAACTAAATCAGATCAGGCCCATCCACCGATTCATCCTACAAAATTTACAAGTGATCTAGGAGGGAATGAGAAACGTGTGTATGATTTAATTGTTCGTCATTTCTTGGCTTGTGTTAGCAGAGATGCTAAAGGCTCGGAAACTATTGTCAATATCAACATTTCTAATGAGGAATTCGTTGCAACTGGTTTATGCATCCATGAGCGCAATTATTTAGAAGTATATCCATTCGATAGGTGGAATGCTAAAGAAGTTCACAATTATAAAAAAGGGAACACATTTACACCAACCGAAATATCAATGCCAGAAGGAACTACAACAGCTCCTCAAATGTTGACTGAAGCAGACTTAATTGCTTTAATGGAAAAGCATGGTATTGGAACAGATGCAACTCACGCTGAACACATTAATACAGTCAAAGAACGTGGTTATATAGGCGAAATTGAGGGGAAATACTTGGTACCTGGAACATTAGGCATGGGGTTAGTTGAAGGATACGATGCTATAAATTTACCATTAGCACAACCAAAATTACGTGCCGAGCTAGAAGCAGGTTTAAAATCAATTTGTGAAGGACGACGCACTCCCGCTGAAGTATTAATCGAACAAATTCAAAAATATAAGGAAGCCTATAAATTAATTACAGAAAAAGTGAAAAAATTAGATGAAACACTTGCAATTCGATTAAATGAGACGCCCAGAGATCCGCCACCCCCTAACACGTCGGGCGTGAGTGGTAATATATTTAAATGCATAAAATGTAATCAATATTCAATGATACTTAGATCTCGAAAGGAAAATGCCGGTTATTTTATGAGCTGTGCTGGATTCCCGAATTGTAAAAATGCAATTTGGTTTGATGCGAGTATCGTAAAAGATGTAAAAATGGCAAATGAAACATGTTCACGATGTGGTCCCGAATTTGAAAAATTAATATTTACTTTTAAACAAAGAAGCATTATGGCAACGTTAGGAAGCTCCGATGACTCATACAAAACTTGTATTGTGTGCGATCGAAATATCAAAAATCTGTTGAACATAAGCGAAGATATAGTAAAACGCAGAACAGCTGAAACTAATTTGAATGCATTAGATAGCCGTGCTACAACCATGCGTCCCGCTACATTTGGATCGCCGCCAAGTAATAGAAATAATAGAATAAACAATTTTCGATCCGATGGATTTGATGAAGATGGAAGTGGAGAAAGAATTCAGGCAGATTTTACTGGAAATACTAATAACTCATATGATAATAATAGAAACGAGGGATGGTTTGCGGATTCAAATAGTGATGTTCCTCGAAGAGAACGGCCTCAAACAAATCAATCAAGTTGGAACAATCATACTAATTCGACGCGAACCGCAAGACAGTCTGGGAGGGAAAATAATTCATCGAATGCACAATCTAGTTGGAATAATCAAAATAATGTGGGTGATGAAGTGAAATGTACAAAATGTAACTCAAATGCTAAAAAGTAAGTAAATGACATGTATAGATTAATTTTTAGAAAGGAGCGTGTAACTATTTAAAATTTTAGGCTAACAGTAAAACGAGATAATCCAAATAAAGGTCGACAATTTTACACATGTAGTGCTCCCAATAACACATGTAATTTTTTCCAATGGGTCGAAGAAAATCCCCAAGCCAACAATCAATCGACGTCTTGGGGTTCTAATAGTACAAATAACAATAATAGAAACTCAAGACCTGTTGCTGATAGCATTGTAGGAGGAAGTAATACAAGACCAACAGCCAAACGAAAATGTGGCTTATGTCGACAAGAGGGTCACACAAAATTAAAATGCCCGCGCCGTGGTGATCTTGATTTAATGCAATGATTTTTTGTTTTATGCACTACATATAGAATAAATAATTTCAATGATGAGATTGAACATATTTTAATAAAACAAAATGTTGTTTATTTTCCAAATTGTTTGTTGATTTGAATAACATCCATATTTTTTACAATTGTAAATGTAATTGTGCTCTCAATTAGACGATAATAGTTTTGCTATAAATTTTGTTTATTTCTTGTATAAACTCTTAAAATTAATTAAATACAAATTATTATCACGACATCCAATGGCAATGTTACCCTCATTTGTTGCATCGTGCGTGCTATATATAACAGCCGGTGTTGAAAATAGCTCACCAGGCAACGTCAATTGATGAGATATTTCAAAATTTTTAGTATCAAAGAGATAAATTAATCCAATTGTGGCTACAACCAAAATATAATATCGCGTATGCAATCTTAATAATTTCGGGGTTGAATAAATTGGAGATTGCAGCTCTATTGATTCCCATTTTAATGCCATAGTATGTTTGTTAGTATCATATTCCAAACAATATAGTTTTTTGTTATAACAGCCAAAGTAAATACAATAACGTGTTTTAGATATAGTTTCAATCTCAAATGATGAAAATATGTTACTATCTGTTTTGAAATTCCAAATTTCATTACCGCTTTTGTCTAAACAATGCACAATTCCTTCTACTTCCGAAATTAAAATATAACGTTGATCGATAATCACTGGTGTTGAAAATATTGGAGAATTTAGTTTAACGCACCATTCAGTAAGGCCATCGAGATAGTTGAATACTTCGCATGTACCATCTAATGTGCAAATAATACAAAAGTTATCATAATATGTAACAGGATTTGATATAATTGACTTTGTTCCAATCAGTTTTCGATAATTTAGTTGGCCGTTTGTATCATCAATACAATACAAATTGAACTCGGAATTATAATTTCCGAACAGAATTAAATTATTTACAATTAAAGGTCGGCATTTAATCATGCCATGTGAGTTAAATGACCATACGATTTCTCCGTTAACTATATTGTAACAATATATATACCCATTGTAACAACCAACAACTCCAAATTGATCATTTAACTTGACAATTTCACTTTCAATTCTATCAGGAAGTTGTAGTTTCGATATTATTTTATTGAGTGGCAGTTCTATATTTAGAATAACACCAGAATGTGAACCAATTGATATTATCGTTTTGTTGTTAACTTTATTTATTGATGGCGTTGAATCAATACATTTCTGAGATTCTATTTTCGATATAATTGACGAAGTTATTGATTTTGTGCATCTCATAACTAGTTTAGCAGCGGCGCCACCATTCTGAGAATTAAACTGATTCAAATAAATCAAACAATCGTTTATTGTTTTCGATTCATCAAGCAAAAGTGTTAGGAGTTTGGGTGTAGATATTCCTAATCGAGTTTCAATTGCCATAACAATGTTTAGTGCCATAAACGAATTACCGCCATGGGTAAGAAATGACACGCCCATCATATCAATCTTTATACGCTTATTTTTGTCGATCTGGCTATCCCATAATTTTCTAATTTCAGTTAAGAATAGATCGTGGGCGTTTGTATTAGTTCGATTTTCAATATTTTTTGTACAATAATGATCAGCTAACATTTGATTCGATAATTTTCCATTGTGCGAAAGCGGAAACTTATCAAGTTTTATAATTTCATTTGGAATTTCAAAAGGTTTAAAATTTGTTCGTATAATCCGCTGTATTTCTTCTGGTGTTATTAAATCGGAATCTTTGCATTTATAGAAAAGAATTAACTCTGTTTGATTATAGAAAATTAATTTTAGTTCCAAAATTTTAGGAATTAAATGTAAAACTATATTTTCAATTTCAGACAAATTTACTTTTATACCAAATCGTTTTATTGAATCGTTACGTCGACCTTTATAGTAGTATCGTCCATTTTTATGCTCGACTAAATCTCCAGTCGATCGCAATATTGGTTTATTCGCGAAAATAATATCACTTGTTTCATTATCTAATGCACATATTCTAGTTGTACTTCCGATAAAAAGTTCTCCTGATTGTACAGTTAATATAATTGTGTCATCAACTGGATCACCGAGTGATGTTTCCTGATTAGCATCCCATTTTTCGATTGTCGCCCAACACGATACCTCTGTAATTCCATAAATATTGTAGATATTCTTCTGTGGATTCCAAGATCTCACTTCTGATTGCAATGGAAATTTTTCTCCACCTAGAACCAACGTTTTTAAACTTGATGTATCTGATAAAATAGATTTTGATATTTGCTCAACGTTGAATAGTTTAAAATACGATGGTGTACATTGCATAAACGTTGGACCACACTCAGAGTTAGAAAACAGAAATGATGCTAGAATGGTATGTGAAAGTCGAAGACTATTATCGAGAAACACCATATTGGCTCCAACAGTAAGCCCCATAAATATATCGACTATAAATGGATCAAAAGTTGTAGGTGATATTAACACTATTTTATCGGTACTATTAAGTTCAAATTTTAAAATTAAAGACTCAATATTTGGCATAATGCATTGAAATGGAACTCGCACATATTTTGCTTTGCCAGTCGATCCGGATGTTGCTACACAATAACAAATATTTGTAGTAGTCACAAAAGAGTAACTTTCGATTGTAGCAATTTGTAATAATTGTATGTCACTCTCTAAAACTTTAATCATTTCTCTTTGTATTACTAGATTGTTAATTTTGTCCACGATCAAATCATTGCCGGCTAAAATGTACTGTACCCCTTTACGTTGACAATCTTTAACCAGTCGTAACAAATCATCATCGGGTAAAAAATAAAACGAATTTCCACTATTTAAAATGCTGAAAATTACAATTTCATTACTTATTTATAAATTATTATTCAATAAATTATGTATATACCCTAAAATTAAAGGTATTACCACTGGAGAATGGCCAAATATTAAACCGATTGTTGTATTTGATTTTACTCCACATTTATCAAAAAACTGATTAAATATGTTTGTTGATTCTATAACATTCTTATATAAATAAAATTTTGGAGTTTTATTAAGTGAATTGTAATAAGTGATACAATATAAATTTGAATATTTTGATAGATTATCTATTTTAAAAAACATTGCAAACGCATTTTTTTAAATTAAAATTTAAAACTTCAATCAAAATATTGTTATGTCAATGTGGGACATAATATTTGGGTGCTACATTTTTATTTACCTGCCCAATGAGCAATAAAGTTTTTACGTAGTTCGCAGAATGAACTGTTTATTTATGATGGCGTCATGAAAGCAATGAAATTAAAAAAAATTGTTAACGTTGGCCATTGTTAATGTTTTAGTTAGCTTAAAGTTTGAAAATATGGAGTTTCTAAAAAACTGCCTTCGCTAGTACGATGTAACGTTGAGAAACAAAAGATAAATATGAATTAGATTTATTTCACTATCTGTGTACAACATATCCCTTCGACCAATTGCGGTAAAGGATTGACCAATATGTTAATATACGGCTTTGTCATTGATTGATAGAATAAAAAGGTAATTTTGACAAAATAATTCAAAAGAAATTAATTTAATAAATGCTTTGCAATGTCGATAGCATATTATAATTTATATATACATAGTAAAACCGAATGGACACTTTGTCGACCTGCTTTGAAATATCGAGATCAGAGGTCTGATGAAGATCCCCGATATTGTACATGAAGTAAGATCTCAACGAGTACGCTGGCTCGGTCAAGCTCGGATCGCAGAAACCGTTGTAGGCAACGATGGCTCCACGGTGTAGAGAACGACTTGGGCTCTTCAGATTGTCTAAGACAGTGTTAAGACCAACATTATTTTCGGCAAGGAAAATTTGTTCCAACGAACTACACTTCATCTGAAAACCGGATGTCTGACAACCTTATAAATATTATGTGTTCATACGAATTTGTAGTATTTTATAATTAAGTGTGTTACTATGAAGTGTTTTTACTATGTTAAACCGGCTACATTCGCTCTGGTAAACCTGTCAGGTATGTAATTGTGCAATTGTGCCTGATGTCTGTTGTCCGCCCACACACTCTTGTAAACCTTGTTAGGGTTCGATTGTGGATGTCATCAACAAGTGGTTCTTTAGCAGCTGTCGGCTTATTAGTTGTGGGAAATCTGATGCTACCCGACTTCAGAGCTAACTGAAACCTTCGGGTAATGCTGTAAAATTAAAAATCTATAAAATTAAAATTCAAGTGTTATTGCAAATGAAATGCTGACCCGACTCGGACACGTAAATGATATCCTTAACTGATTATTGAATAATTTTGCGGTTGGCCTGTGAATGAAGAGAAGACAATGATAATACCAGTTTCATGGGTGACTTGCATAATTTAATATCAGAGATAATGACCGACTTCTAAGTTCATTTGATAAAGGTCAAATCTTATCAGTATTAATATAATATATATATCACCAATTTAAATTGCAATCAACCTTATATATTCGATATCCAAAAACGCGATAACTGAACGAAATATGCTACTGACCACTAGATTTGCCACAAGTCAAAATAACAGCACAGTTTTTTCATACAGACAAACTTCGGTCGACCTGCACAGGCATGCCTGACAGGTCTAACTAAATGTGTTTAGCCGGCTATACGACCTTACGATGTTTGTCTATTTTGAACTGTTTCTAATGCTACATATCTATTAGAAGCTAGAACTTTTATTCTTAAACATGTTAATTTTTATAATAATTACAATGGACATAAATGATAGTTTAAGGTATTTACTTTAATACTGGTGTACCTATTCGAGAGAAAAATATTTTATAATTTTAGTTTTCATCTTCCTTTTCGTCACTTCTGTTTTAGTGAGAAAGTCTTTCGATGATTTTTTCGACGTTATCCACCGGAGGCTAAGGTTTTCGTGTTGATGTGTGAGTCATCAGTTAGACTTAGCAGTGGTTCTTAACCTTTTCTCGCTCTTCTTACCCAAAATTTATAAATTATATAAATGAAACACAAACATTATGCATAAGATGTTTTCTATTTATCTGCAAAAAAGATTTTTATAATTTTGGATTTAGTTTATACAAAAAACTTAATTGGTAACTGAAATAATAAATATTCACTCATAAATTTATGGTTAATGACTTGTTTGTTGATGCTTTTGCTCAATTATGCTTGAAAAACGGGGAATTTTTATCGAAATAACCACACGCATATCATCACTAGCATTAAGTCTATTTCAGGCCTTTGCTTTTGTATTTATATACAAGTGACGAAAATTCCATCTCACACAAATACGGTTTGGCAAATAGAACTGGAAGATGCTGAAGTGATATTTTAGCCAATTGTGTAAATAGTTTTAATTGAGTTCACTAGAAATTTTCCAAACTCTTTCATATTCCATTTGATTACGTCCATTTGTACGTAGTTCATAAATTATTGTCATCCATTGAATAAAAATAAAAGGATCTAATATCATTTTATATATATATATATATATATATCAATATCTCCAGTAGTAAAATATTTATCAAAAGATTCGCTCAACTTTTTCAAATGATTTTTAATCTCGGTGGCAATAGTCTTTACTCATCCGAAACAAGAGCTTCTTCAAGCAAAGACAAGTTAGAAAAATGTCTCTTACCAACACGATTGATCCAAATTGGAAGTTTTCGAATAAACGCAGTCAACATCCGTTTCGCTGTTATAGTGTTCACTCCAAATCCTTACATTGAAATATTTAATTCGTTTAGGAGCATGAATATGTCTGCCATGTACGCTAAATTACTGCCTTTTTATTTAATAAACAATTCTTTTATTAACCAAAATTAATTTTTAAGTTTAGATTTGTGTTTTACTAGCGTCACGTGAATTGCAACTTCGCACCCTCAGATAATTTAGTTTGCGCACCTAAGGGGTGGCATGCACCACCGGTTAAGAACCATGAAGTTAGAGCATACTTTATGTGGTGCATAATCTGTAATATTAATGGTACCTATTAATGGTAATATTAGGCTCTACCTGAAATGAGAGCATAAATGACCAACCCTCCAAATTGATTTTTTTTAAGGATGACAGTGACAGGAACCGTCTTCAGTTACTTCTGATCTTGTAAATTTAAATAGTTATACTCGCATATAAGAATCAAACTAATTACATATTATACATACTTATACACCTAATTGTCGATTATTTCTAGTTTTAACAATCATTACTTATGTTCAAGAAGAAAATCACCTTTATCCGAAAAGTTTCGAATATAATGGATTATTTACCTAATTGAAATATACAAATAATAACAAAAAACTCAAAGAATGGATAAAGTTGTATTTTCCCAAACATAACGAAATAAAAAAGTGTAACATACACAGTAGAAAATTAATAATGAAAAAAGCTTCTTAACTTTCGAACAAAAGAAACAGCACACATCACAGCAACAAAAACAGATCATTTCGAAGCTTCGATAAAGGTATTTAACTGATTTAAATTTTTTAACACCATAATCTGTTTAATAAAATCCTTGAATTAATTTTACCTTTTTCGGTGCTCTCGTCATCTCAACACAGATTTGTTTTGTGCCTCCTCTAATATATTTTGTTTGTTTAATTTTCACATTTTTCTTTTGCCTTTCGTTTTTCATATACTCATATATGTAGTATTAGTACATATTATATACTCGTACGTATTGTGATGTATATGAATATAAGTATATAGCACTAGACAATTTTCAAGTGTACCTGTGCTTATAAAAAGTTTTGAACATACATATATGATCTGCATACATATATAAGAAAATTCAAAATAATCCCAATCCCAGCCAGTATTTGCTTAAATAATAAATCCAGTCTAAAATATTTTAGAACTGCTCCCATCCCACCAGTCTAGAGAACTTTTTTATTTATGTTATTTATCTAATTTTGATATTGATTTCATATTTTTTTTTTGAAAATTTTTACACAAATCAATTTGTTTTCACTTAGGAAAAATTATGTTTAAGTAAAATTTATTACTTTTTAAAACTTTTCATATTCTGATTTTTGGTATACAACAAGAAAAAAAAATGAACTGAAAATTTTAATTGAATATAATTTGAAGATAATTAATTTCATATATATTTTATTTTTCAGTTTTCCTTTCATTTTCCATTGTATATATATTTTGTTTTATGGACCGTTTGATGTGGGTTTTCAATTTTGGTTGGACAGATGTATGTATACATAATATGTATAATATTATGATATTTATATGTATAGATATTTTTTTTTTTATAGGCATGGTAACGCAACCATATTTTGTGTAAAATATATTCCCCATGAAATAGCAATTATATAATTATCTGTGTGTAATCAAGTAATGTTGATTGTAATAATAAATAAAATAAATATTTTATTTCTCGATTACACACATTTTTAGGCTCGTATATTTGTTAAAAAAGGTCAACATGACATAAATTAAATTATATTATGATATTATCTCCGTATAAAATCTAGTCACGATCAATCAAAATAAACTATAATATGTAATATTATATAAAACATCTATAGTTATATATATATATAAGTATGTATATACCCATTACAGAATCATAATATATAAATAACACCCTAACCGATAACATCATATCAGTTTCACATGAAAAAAGAAAGGAAAATATAAACAAATTTTATTTTATGTACAACATAAATATATCCCCTAAGATTTTCTTACATATAAAGCTCAAGGACTAAAATTTATATCCACAAGAAAACATATCCATAATGTAACTTGTTTACCATAAAAATTAATAGACACATTTATTCACATATACATAAGTTAATTTTGCAGTTTATGGCGCGTGGCCATATTGTATGTAACACAATATACTTCCGCTATTAGTATTCAGGTAAAGGATACATTTCGTCGGGACTCCAAAAAACGTAAATATATAATAAACATACATGTACATAAAATTTTATTCGTGTTCAAATGTCACGTACACTTAGTACCATCAATAGCTTATAAGCTATGTACGGCGATCTAAACATCAAAATATCAATTATTACGAAATTCCATTTACTCTCTATTATATCCCATATATAGCTATGGCTAGATTATTATTATTTATATTTTTATAGACATCGGCTTAACATATTATTATACAATATACTAGAGTATATATTACATATACAGTATATAGTACATGACCATATATCCAAAACCATATATTAACTGTATATTCGTTCGCAAGAAGTTTTGTCATCGTCCCATCAGCAAGATGCGTATATATATCTTCTATAAGTTATATGTATTCTGTCCTTTTGTCCACATCCCTTAAAATATCAATATCATAAAAAATCACGTCATGTATGTGTATATGGCACACGGTACGTGACTATTCACAATATTATATACCAAAACATCTAATTGCTTCTAATACCGAACGATTTTAATTTTTTTGTGTGTTATCGCTCGCCAGTTCTGTATATGTACATACATACTCGTACATAGCTATATTGATAACAAATAAACTAAAATAGAAATCAATTTATTATTAATTTTTATTATTAAAATATATTTTGGTTATTGTTGTTTTTGGAATTATGACATATTTTGATTGTGTCAACTTATAAAAATGCCTTACTTCATCATATCCCAGCCATCCATATTTCACATGTATTTGGAAATAACCATGCATATGTACATATTGTGTATATATAAACTGTGTCGTGTGCGCTATTTTTTGCCGTTCCGTAAAGCATTTTCAATTAAAATAGGATTTAGAAGGATATTTTTCGTCATTGTTATTTGTATATGTTTTTGTTTTATACATTTTCTTGTTGTCATATTGTTGTTTGTGGAATTTTCCGTTCTGGCTTGGCATTTTCCACAGTATGAAATACAATTTTAACTTTTTTTTTTATTTTTTATTTACTCGTAATGAACATACAGAAAAATATATATTATGGTTGGAGGTTTTTGTGTATGTCTCGAACTAAATACCATCGTGGTGTACGAAAAAACTATATGTATGTACTCGTACATACAAAAGAAGGATGTAGTAATTTTAAAATATTTGTTTTTGCTCAAATAACACAACACCATCCATATTGGTTTATATTTATGTATATATACATATAGATAGAATTATATTTTTAAGTTCCATATTGTTCTTAAAAGTACCGGTGTCTTATTGGACGTGAACTTTGGAAGAGATATTACGTAATGTATAATTTACTTTAAGGTAGTTGTCTATGCAAAATATTAAATTCGATCAAGTTTTTCTTGTAATTGGGTTTAAATGTTAAGCTTGGAGGTCAATATTATGTACATTATATAGTCGAGTTTAAAAGCCTTTGCATTAAATATAAATACGTTATATAGGATAGCGATATAGTATTTGCAAATTATTCGAATTTATATAATACTACCACCGTTTCGAATACGGAATAAATTACCATTCGTTATAAAAACATTCTAAACATTGATATCCCAATAATAATTTATTGTTGTCTTTATAGTATTACAAATGTCTTGAAAATGTTGAATGTTTAATAGAATTCCTTACGTGACGCTAAAAAAATTATTTACATATGACTGCGTAGAATATTTTACTGCATTGTATACAAACATTCAGGGTGGTATTTGGGTCGACAATTTTTTTAAACATTATTTTGAATTTAGTGGATTTATAAATAAAAGAAAAATCGGATTTTATAAATGTTTATATATAAGTTCCAATTATAAGTTCCAATTGCTTCAAAGAAATAGAAATTAACTCACTCAACCCGCTTTAAAGATTTGAGATATCATATTTTAAGCTTTTACTATTTCAATGAGTATATATATGAATTAGCAATACCGGTGAACGAACTTTAATCACGTTTCCGTTTCAATTAAATTGAAAGATCTCATTGTTTCTACAAAACAACAAGTAGGTATACTAGTGGAAACAGAATACCCAGAAGAAGCGGAAAATGTTTTTTTTTGTCAACAGAAAAGATTAAGGTAATCGGTTCAAGCGAATTAGCTGACCTATATAACGAAACGACGACACACATTTCAAGAATCAAATTCGGATGACCTAATGAATCATATATATATATATACGTATACATATAGAGGGTTTTCCAATAAGAGGTTTCATTTTGAATAGCCTGCTATTTGGGCAGCTGTCAAGTTTGAGGCTATAATCTTTTGACATTTGCAATTAAAAACTACGCCATTACTAAAAATGGTACGATACACGCTTCATGACAACCGATTGAAATTGTTAAAATTTACTGCAAAAATGGAGAAAATTTTGCAGTCACAGTTCGCAAAACTAAAGCACCTTCGTGAAGCACCTTCTCGGCCAGCAATAGTGAAACTGGTGGAAAAATTTGAGCTGTTGGGACAAGTTAGTGATATGAAGAATCGAAACCGTATGCGTCGCTCAAGAACAACTGAGAATATTGCTGATGTAGCTCGTATAGTTGAAGAAAAGCCAGGTTTGTCGATTCATCGTCGATTTTTGGAATTAGACATTCCACAAACGACATTACACCGTATTTTGCATAAAGACATAAGTCTTTTAAAGTTCAGTTAACACAAGAACTCAAAAACTTACAGCGAGAAAACAAGGAGTTAAAAGATGCTCTAAATGTAGTAATATCTGAGAAAGAAATTACTAAGGTACAGCAAGAAAATGATACCAATGATCATATAGAGGTTATGTATGAAGCAGACGAGGAAGAACTCAACAGAGAAACGGGATGGATTCTGAACCGTAACAAAAAAAATAAATCGGGTTTCACCCGAACTGAAACAATCAATTGAGCAGCTTCCAACCGGAAATAGTAATGTACAACAGGAGGAAAAACTCAGGTTTCACCGAAACAGAAACAATCAAGTAAATAATTCTCAACCGGAAGTAAGAATGTACAACCGGGGAAAAACTGCCACGGCCACTTCTAGTTATAATATCTAATTGCAATAATTATCAGAGTATTAGAAACATCATGGACAGCAATTGGATAAAATTTCAAGCTACAGCGTTAAATAGTGGTGATATCAAAATAAATGTCCCAGACGGTGATAGCTATAGAAAGTTAACAGGAGCTCTTAATGAAGAAAAGACAGCATGGTATTCATACGAAGATAAGCAGACAAGGCAAACCAAAGTCATTGTTAAGAAACTACACGCTTCATGCAAACCAGAAGAGATAAAAGAGTATCTTTTGGAGAAACGATACAAAATTAACGAAGTTAATTAAGAAAACACCGTATGGCTGGCCAAAAAGACACCCCACAAAAATGTGTCAACTGTGGAAAGGCATATCCATTACAGAGGTTGCATTGTTATAAAAGAGCTGCAAAAAATTCGCAACAAAAGAAGGGAAACTTCAATAAGTACCAGGCCAGAAATCAACTCAGCCTCAATAAGAATATCCATAAAGTTAAGGCCACACCAAACATTAAACAAGCTATCAAGAACTAATCCGAATGTAACATAAGCATAAGCTGATGCACTCACTATTTGAAGTTCGAGAAAACAACATAGTTCTTTTTCAGTTAATGATTCAAATAATAACCAAACTAATAAAATACTACACGATATTCTTAATAGACTTAGTTCACAAGAAGAAAAGCAAGAAATAGCCCTCATATCAATCTTGCAACTGCTCACCCTACCCGAAAAAAGTCGAATAATATCAGAGTTAAGTACTTAACATATTACCGCCTCGCCTCGACCTTTTAATATTCCACAAATACGAAGCCGCTCACTCATTCATATTAGAGCGACGCTGCGCCGCTTTTTTTTTTGCAGCTGTCAAATATAATTTAGTTTTATTTGTAAATGACTGCGCCTTGCGCGACTTTGATTTGTTGAAGTCAAATGTGGATCGCAGTGTGGAACGCATTGCGTACGCCTCGTAGCTAACATCGTTGCATCATATTTTTATTTTTCAAAATTATCAATTAAATTTTAATTATTTGATAATTATTTTTATTAATTTCTATAAAATTTAACATTTTTAACCAAATAAATCTAATTTATAATGTTAAATACTTTAAATAAAAAAAAAAAATTTCGCAGTGCAAAGCCGACGCGGTAATATGAAAAGTGCTTTAGCCTCTCTTTGCTAATTAAACATGGCACATAATCTAAAAATTCTTGCATGGAGCTGCAATGATATATTGCAACGACAACATGAAATACCACTATTTCTCGATTTAAAAAAAATAGATATATGCATATTATCTGAAACACACCTACTCAAAGTCATATATAAAAATTCGTGGCTTATACAAAGTTCACTCAGCAGTACATCCTAGGCAGTCCCGTGATATTAAATACGATCTCCAACAAAAACTTGAAAGTGATAAAATACAAGCAATTAGCGTTAGCATTAATACCCGTAGCCACAAAGTAGTAGCAGCCGCAATATATTGCCCACCTAGATATAACATCAAAGAGAATGCTTATATACTCACTTCTTCAAGCAACTATATAGATGTAAAACATACAGACTGCGGGGATCAAGATTAACAACTTCCAAACGGAAAGAGCTTCATCAAGCAATAATTAAATACAACTGCAACTGGCATTCTACTGGAAAACCAACTTATTGGCCCAGCGATCAAAATCAAAACACCTTTCCTAATTGGCTTCCTTATAACAAGAAAAATCCGGGTTGATTATATACAAGTGCAGGAAGGATTTGACTCCACATCTGACCACGTCTATTTTAATGATAATAAGTGATACAATAATTACAAATGATAAACAGCCGATTTAACAAATAAATATACTGATTGAAAAAATTTTAGGAATGAACTAAACAATAGCATAATTTTAAACACACAACTTTCATCAGAAGAAACAGTGGAAAAGCTCGTCAAATATATACAGCAAGCAGCGTGGAAAAGTATTAAAACAACAAACAACAAAATAGCTGGCAAATGCTACCCAATGGAAATTAAATCATTAGTTTAATAGAGAAGGGAAGTACCCGAAGGGAATGGCAACGTACACGAGACCGATATAGCCGTCAAAAATAGATTAAATAATTTAACACAACAAATACGGGAATTTCAAAATAAATCAATAAATTCATACCTACAACCTCTCATTTACGATAAAGATAGTGATTATTCATTGTGGAAAGCAACCAAATATTTGAAGAGGCCAGTTATGCACATACCACCAATAAGAACAAATAATGGTCGCCATTCTAAAACAAAAGAAGAAAAAACAGAAAGTTTCGCGGCTCATCTCAAGCGTACCTTTTAGCCCAATTTAACAACACGTAATCAACGGGTTATACTGATTGAAAACCAAACAACTATCCTGAGACAGGAAATCCTATTAACTAATGAAAAGCCCATTAATTATGTCAAAACTGTTTGAGAGACTATTATTAAAACGAATTAAATCAAAAATTGTAAAATCAGGAGCTGTTGCGTCCCATCAGTTTGAATTTAGAGAGAAACACTCCACAATCGATCAAGTCCATAGAATAACAGATTTAATAGAAAGATCATTAGATGAAAAAAAGATTTGTTCAGCCATATTTCTGGACATGGTGCAGGCATTTGCAAAGTCTGGATAGATTGTTTAATATTTAAATTGGAGAAAACTCTGCCATTTGAGTATTGCGAACTGCTAAAGTCATACCTGAAAAGAAGATACTTTAGAGTTAAATATAGGAAGAATTTTACTCCAGCATAAAAGAAGCTAAAGCAGGAGTCCCGCAGGGCAGTGTCTGAGGGTCATTCCTTTCGTACTGTTTACCAGCGACTTACCGCAGACGAACAATACAACTACCGCCACGTTTGCAGCAATTCCAGCTGTTGGTTACACAATCGGTCACATTCAAACTACATATAGACATAAATAATATACAAGATTGGCTAACTAAGTGGAGAATTAAAGTGAATGAATCGAAGTCTACTCACATTAACTTCACTAATAGATCAATAGAACTACTACCTGTGAAAACATTTAATAACTCTTATTTTTATTTAAATTATGCTAAACCGACCATTTTTGCAAGAAGAACTTCACCTATGAATTAACTATTGAATCGTTGTATGGTTCTATAAAATTGATTACACTTTAATTTTCAGTTGATTTTTGATCGTCGTGCAGTTTGGACGTAAAATCAATGTGCGCGGAATATAATTAAAGTAAAATAAAATTAAAATAAAAAGTGCAGTGTTAGTTCTTTTTTATTATTTTTTTAATATTTAATTTAATTACTGTGCATATATCGAATAATAATTAGTGCTAAAATTAAGAGGGGCCTATTTTCCCCTAAAAACAATATCAGCATTAAATCAGAATAATGCAATGCATGCAATGGGTAAAGTAGAACATAGCCCCAAAAAAAATATAATAACGCAAAATGAAAAAAGTGCTTCGACATCAAATTTAGCAAATTTGGTAATACCACCTTTTAACTCAAAAGAAAATACTAGTAAAAAAATAAATGTTGCAACAGCAAATGAACATGAAATAAATAAAAATGCAAGTGAAAAAATAAACGCTTCAACAGCAAATAAACTCAGTGCAGTGAACATGAATAAAGACATTAATTTAATTAGTGAGATAGGTCACTTAAATAAAGAAAATTTGGTGCAAACCGGTATGGACAGATATATAACTGTTCAGACCAAAAGAAAAAGAAGCCCGAAATCAGCGCAATTAGCTAGTAAGACTAAAGCGTCTAGATTAGAACATGACGCTTATCAAATACCTCTCGGCAATAGATTTTCTAGCTTGAAAGAGGATGGCGCCGATGAAACATTAGCTAAAAAGACCGAAAAGCCGCCACCAATTTATTTAAGAGAGGCGTCAAATAATGAACTCGTTAATACAATCGACAAGTTAACTGAGTCAAAATTTTATATTGCCCCGCTTAAAAGGGGCAATATCAAAGAAACGAAAATCCAACCTATGGAAATTGATGGTTTCAGAGCGCTTGTAAACCATTTCGATCAAACCGGAAAGCGATATTACACTTACCAGCTGAAAAGTCAAAAAGGGTTGACTGTTGTTTTAAAAGGAATGGAGAGCAGCGTAGAAATGACCGACATTCATGCGGCTCTCGCTGAGCAAGGTTTCCATGCCAAATCTATTGCAAACATTTTAAATCGGGAGAAGGTTCCTCAACCAATGTTTCGCATAGAATTAGAGCCAGATGAGAAAAACAAAGGAAACCACAGCATATATAACTTGAGATATTTACTGCATCGCAAAATCACTGTAGAAGAACCCAAAAAGCGAACAGGACCAGTACAATGCATCAAGTGCCAAGAATACGGGCACACAAAAGCTTATTGCACGTTGAGTGAAGTCTGTGTTATCTGTGGCGAACTTCATGATTCAAAAAAATGCGATAAGATGAGAAATGATCCATCAGTAAAACGCTGTAGTAATTGCGGTGAAAATCACACAGCAAACTACAGAGGTTGCCCAGTATATCTGGATTTGAAGCGTAAGGCCAATCCAAAGTTGCGATCCGAGCAACGAATGCTTAAGTCACGTTACAATCAAAGAGATATGACTCCAAGAAGTACAATTGCCCAACAAGCGAATGCACACTCAACCACACAAAATGACCTGGAGAATGTTACAAGCAGTTTTGCACAACCAGGAGTTTCCTATGCCAACATCCTAAAAGGTGCCGCCCCAAAAACGAAAGTTCATTTCAACGAAGAAGAATTAAATATTCACGCAACAGTAAACAAATTGACAGAAACGATCCAAAGTTTCATGATGATGATGGAAAGACAAATGAGCATGATGATGCAAAATATGAACACACTAATGCAAATTATTGTCAAAAGCCAAAAATGACGCTGCTAAAGATAGCTGTATGGAATGCGAACGGTCTTTCACAGCACAAAGCTGAGGTTCAGACCTTTCTTATCGATCAAAATATAGACATCATGCTAATATCAGAAACACACTTTACAAAAAATACCTTTTTTAAAATCAGCGGATATTCAGTTTATGACACCAAACATCCAGATGGAAGAGCACACGGCGGCACTGCGGTCTTGATCAAACGAAGAATAAAGCATTATGAACCCAACAAATATGATAAAGATCACATCCAAGCAACTAATATCTGCTTAGAGGAATGGTCTGGAAACTGTGTAATATCGGCTGTTTACTGTCCACCGAAACACGCAATCAAAAAGCAGCAATTTATCGACTATTTTAATCAGCTGGGCATTAAATTTATCGCAGGGGGCGACTACAATGCTAAACATCTGCAATGGGGTTCGAGATTAACAACACCTAAAGGAAAGCAACTATATGAAGCAATGAACGAAAAAAACCTAGATTATTTATCTTCTGGACACCCAACTTACTGGCCATCAGATAGAAATAAAATACCTGATTTAATAGATTTTTGTATAACAAAAGGAATTGCACGCACCAATGCTCAGGTGGAAGATTGCTATGACTTATCATCTGATCACTCACCAATAATAATAACTCTGAGTACCAGAGCTTTAAAAGCAGAACCACCCCAACGTCTAACAAATAAATTAACTAAATGGGCTCTATACCGAAATATAGTGGAACAAAATTGCCAATTGGATATCCAACTTTGCACCCCGGAAGATATTGATGCTGCGGCGGATGATTTAACACATATATTGGAAACAGCAGCAAAAGAGGCTACCCCTGATATTCACACCTCTGACAAAGTTAATAAGCCTTCACCTAATATACTGCAGTTAATCCAAGAGAAACGGACAATACGCCGGCTATGGCAGCAGCAAAAATCTCCATTACTAAAAGGGAAATTGAATAGGGCTATTAAAGCCCTTAAACGAGCATTGAGAGAAGAAGAAGACTCAGGAATCCAGAGTTACCTTACTGAACTCTCGGCGACCGAGAAGACAGTTATTCACTATGGAAGGCAACAAAAAAACTAAAGAGGCCAACATTATCGAATCCACCAATTAGGCAACCAGATGGACGTTGGGCCAGAAGTGACGTAGAAAAGGCTACTGCTTTCTCTAACCACTTGAAAAAAGTATTCACACCAAACGAAAAAACTGGAAACAGTGAATTACCAAAGTTTACGGAGGATCCTTTGAAACCAATTCATTTAAAATTTAAGTGGAAAAAAGTTAAAAATACCATTAAAAATTGTATAAACCCAAAGAAAGCTCCAGGACACGATTTTATTACCGGAAAAATGATCAGAGAATTACCTGATAAATGCATGAAACTCATAACTTATATCTTTAATGCGATTATGAGATGTGGGTATTTCCCTAAAAAATGGAAAATATCGCAAATTACAATGATTCCAAAGCCTGGAAAAGACGAAACACAAGTCGCATCGTACAGGCCAATAAGTATACTTCCGATGATTTCTAAACTTTTTGAAAAAATGGTATTACAAAAATTAAAACCAATATTATCTGAAGGACAGATTATACCAGACCACCAATTTGGGTTTCGAGACCAACATGGCACGGTAGAGCAGGTGCACAGAGTTGTTAACACAATTAAATTTGCATTAGAGGAAAAGAAATATTGTTCGGCAGTTTTCCTAGACATTGCGCAAGCTTTCGACAAAGTATGGCATGAGGGCCTTATATATAAAATTAAAACTCGTCTGCCAAAAAAGTTTCATGCAGTCCTTGAAAGCTACTTGTTTCAAAGAAAATACCAGGTTAAACACAATTCAGCCATTACTGAACTAAATGATATAAACGCAGGAGTTCCACAAGGCAGCGTACTGGGGCCAGTATTGTATTTGCTGTATACTGCCGATCTACCAATAACTGATAAGGTTGTCACATCAACATTTGCAGATGACACTGCTATCATGTTTTCACACAAAAATCCTCAAACTGCGTCAAGAGAATTGCAAGATCACTTATACAAAATTGAGAATTGGCAAAGAACGTGGCGGATAAAAGCGAATGAAACCAAATCAACACACATAACATTTACGTTGAATAAGCGTACATGCCCAGCTGTGAAATTAAACAATGTCAACATCCCTCAACAAACAAATGTCAAATATTTGGGTCTTCATCTTGATAGAAGATTGACATGGAGAAAACACATCGAATCAAAGCGCAACCAAATAAAAATAAAATTCTCAAAAATGTACTGGCTGATTGGAAGAAATTCAAAACTTTCCCTAGAATGCAAGATTCTAATATACAAAATGATCCTAATTTCTATATGGACATATGGAATTCAACTATGGGGCTGTACAAGCGCATCAAATATAGATCTTTTACAACGAACGCAATCCAAAATACTTCGCTGTATTACAAATGCTCCGTGGTATATCCGAAATTGCAACATCCATCGAGACCTTGGGATTAAAACGGTCAAAGATATGATCCAAGCACACAGTTTGAAGTACCTTTCGAAACTGGAAACTCACCCCAATGAATTAGCAAGACAACTATTAAGGCAACCGAAATATAGACGGCTTCGCAGAGTAGATCCACTAGATCTAATGTATTGATAAATTTAATTTAATTACATATTTAAGCTAACACACATTATTAATTAATATTTCTGCATACTAATAATAAGTATTTAACATAGGTTAAGGACTTAGGAAATAATTATTTTAGATTGTAAGCTTTGCACACTTCTTGTTAGTTTCGTATAAAGAAAGATTCAAGAATAAAGCCATTGGCAGTTTAAAAAAAAAAAAAAAACTTTAATTTTCGAGAAAATTATTCGTGTACTCTATGGACTCTCTTCTTGCACAGTATACAATTACAAGACTGACTTCAAAGTCAAAATTATGTAAATGGCGGTAGGGCCTGTCGATCAAATATGCCGAACATTAAAGACTGATAATTAAATTTGGACTTTTCGTTATATTTTTATAGTCAACTTACATAAAAGTCAATTTACGAGTTTCAATCTCAGAGTCACATTTACAATTTTTTAGAACTTGTTGTTTACCGGGGCGGTATTTCTAAATTTGCCGTCGAAGCATTTTTTTCGTTATGAATAGTTGTATGGGCTATATTCAACTTTACCCATTGCTGATGCACTTATCCAAATAAAATCCACAATACTATTATGCACTGCATTATATTGATCTACATCAGCTGACTGTGTTCGTTGATCAGATAATGTATTTTTAGGGGATTTTTTTGGCACTAAATTAAGGTATTTGTGTCGATTGTTCGAAAAAACGCGAAGTAGATGGTACATACCGAGCTTTGTACAATATTGAGATCAGAGTTTAGATGAAGATCCCCGATATTGTTCATTAAGACAGTATGACGATCATGCTCAGGATCGAAACCGTTTTTTATTTTATCCGACACGTTAAACTTGTATAGAAAAATATAATGACTCGTAATGACCGAATTTTAATTTTTGTTTTATTCATGTTGAAGTGAAATACATGTGCTGGCGGCGGCTGGTACTGGACGTATTAAGTGCAGTGCTTTATAATTGGTTTAGCTATTGGATGTGCGATGGGGTTAGTGAACACTTAATTCAAATTGATAATAAATTATAATTTATGCTAAATATTTATTGTAAATAGAGTTCGAATTCAAATTATGAAGATTTTGAATTAAATAGTTTAGCTAAAGGTGCCTATGAAGTTGGTTCATCTTTTCTTTCATCCAGTGAAATTTGACATCCAAACCCATTGTACTTGAGTATGATCTGTGTATTACATATGCTTACATTTCCACGCATCATCACCTTTAAAAAAAAAATAAAATTGCTGAACATTAAGTCGAACATTAAAATACACCCTAATTATAAATCATGTAAAAACTCAATCAAAGTGGAAATCCAAACAGTACTATAGAAGAGAAAAACAATTTCCTACAATTTTTATTTATAATTGGAATTTTTTTTTGTATACTTTTGTTCCCTTATGTTTAACGTAGTACGGGTGTTCCTAGTTTAACCTTAACTAATGTAAAAGAATTATAGATGAATAAAAAAAAAGTTGTTAGACGTAATTAGTATATATATGTATGTATATGTATATACATAGCAGAGAGTGAGTTATGTATTAGGTTTGGTTTTGAATGTTAGAAAAGCTAAAAAATGAACAAAATAATACAAAAAACATTGGATGAAATATTTTGTCTACAAAAATTATAAATGGATTAAATTTTTAAAATGATGGCGTGGGCGAGAAGGGAACAAAAAGAGATGGGGTGTTGTACCCTATCAAGGCGAGAGTGGAAATTGAAATACTTGAAAATTGTGGATTTAGGAAATGAAACTAAATTATTGCGGGTTATTTATCATTTCGTTTTGTTGTTGTATTGTTGAATATATTATAAATATACATCCGTAATGATATCAAATTTGGTCGATGGATTTATATTGCTCTTGTACAAATGTGGAAAGGGATATTAATGGCATTTTAATGATTACCTTAGATGTGAGAAATTTGTTTAAGTCGTCGATATAGGGTTTTTGACTGATTGGCTGAAGATTATCTGTATTTAATTGTAATCGCACACAAAAGAAATGATAGAATTGAAATAATATAAATTTTCATAATCAAGGCAACAAAACAAACGAGAACATAGGTTTAAGAAAACGTTTTTCATTGTTAATGTGACCCAGAAAATTATAGGAACAAACACAAAATGTTTGAATTTCCACCATTGCAATATATCGAAAACAATAAATTTTATTATTGAGTAGCAGCAAAATAAAAACAAACTCTTAAATTATAAATGTGTACATAAAATATATACATATTATTATAATTATGATTATGATCATAATTTATTTGTTATAAATAATTAATTAAGAATTTTTGTTTAAACACAAAAACCAGACAAATTGAACTTTTTGTTTGGTGTTGGGGAAATAGATATGAAAAATTAACAGTGTGTAGGTATGTGGAGTAAATTATATATACTCGTACACACACACACTTTGGAAGGGATGGGATGTTGTTTTATTCTAATTAAATTTGGATCAATTAATAGATGCTATCTGGTTATTTATATAGTAAATGAGTATGTATAGCAAATTTAATCTCTATCTAGATATACATATTATAATGCAAATTGTGTATTTTAATAAAGTAAATATATGTATATATTTACATTATATGGCCACCGTCTGGGTATATAAAATAGGATAATAGTATAATTCTTTGTTCGGCTGAATCCTTAATGTAATTCATATTTTTTTTCGAATATAGATTTTATCATCATCGCGTATCTTCCAAGAACTACAGTATGTATATATAATGTATGTCAACAGAGGACTTAAAAATTCGCGAAATTTTGTATATGCAAATTATGCGGATTAAATATCGATACATGTATACATATATAATATACTCCAATTGTCATATATACAATTTAATTGGTACAATAACCCTTGCAATGTTTTTATTATATGTATTTGATTTTAATGCGTTTATATATCACGATTGTATGTTGATGGGATCAAGACCATGATGTCTAGACTTAAAAATAAAATATAACGATTTTTTTTTTGATTTTGCAATATTCTGTTCGCCTTGTTGTACGATCAGAACTGGGCGTGCGTTTCCATTTTACATTTTTTCTGCTTGTCGTTAATTGAATATTTGTTAATTCCATATACATATTTAAATTATATACGCACAAAGCTTTTATATTTTTAGGTAGTTGATTTTATTTTAAAGGGACAACATTATCATGATTTATAAAGAATTGTTTTAATATTTGTATTACTTTAGACAAAATATTTTTTAGGAATGGTTTTCGGGCAGTTAGCCCGAATTAAATGTATTAAAAGTGTCTCGGCTCAGAGAGAACCGTAAAATAGAGTAAAAAATCATAAATCACAAAATTAAAAAAAAAAATTAGAATTAACACGTAACAGTTATTTTGTTTCGGCAAATATTACGCTTCACTGACAGATACGTAAAGTAGAAAGGGAATCTGTTAAAGATGAAAATAACACGAATAATTTTATATTTAAAAAAAAAATTTCTCTCAGCTGACATTGAGTTGAGAAAGACATGGAAAAAAAATATTAACAATTATTTTTATTTTCTGGAATTTATACCTTAAATTGTTTACTTTATCACACTTACGTATTAAGAATAAATTATTTTGAACCAAAAACAAAATATTTCTCAGATTTAATTTTTTTCCCCTGCAAGTTAACTGCAAAAATTCTCGATAGCCTATTCTCAACTTTAACGTAGCATTGCAACTGTAACACTGTCATTCTACACAATCGTACCAATTTAGTTGGCATTCCTAGGTATTCCAGGGCACAAACTTACTCGATTGATCGAGTCATAGGTCTGCCGGAAATCCAGAAACACCTTATGTACGGGGATGGACATCTCATAGTATTTGCATAGAATCATCCCCAGCGAAATGACTTGATTAATTAAATTGGTTGTTTTATTCACTTGTGACAGCGGTGGAATTGTGAATGAAGAAATGATTCTAGACTAGTTAATGCTTTCGAAATTGGAGAGGATGGAGAAAATTAAGACGGAGTAGTGGAGGTTGTACCGGTATAAATTGGACAATCAAATCAGCAAATGGGACAGTCCAGTAACCAATTAAATCAGAAAATTGAATTGTCATTTGATCCAACAGATCAAGAAATGAAGGAAATTAAACAATCAGTGGATGAAATCAATAAGAAAATGGACGAGAAATTTCAAGAAATGTATAACAATCTACATGGAGAAGTAGAGTAAATTAAATCAACGGTGCAACAGGTTGAACAGAAATTGCAAACAGAGATTTAGGGTTGCACGATAAAGTTCTACTAGGCTTTAAGAAAGAACTTTTATACATAAAATAAATGTAACATCTTCGCAAATAGGCCAGCCAGGGACCTTGATGATATTTAAGCCACCAACATTTGATGGCAAAACATCGTTCACGGTTTTCAGGTTTCAAAATAGTTGGAGCGATGCAAATCGTGTGACAGCGTTAATAGTGGCTCTTAAAAGTGAAGCCGGAATTCCGGAACATGATCGATATCAATTACAACGAAATAATGAAGGCACTGAATCGAAAGTGCGGAAGTGACCTTAAACGAGAAATGAAAAGCTGGAAGAGACTCTTCAAGAATATTCATCAGCGGTTTAGCGGATAGTGCATTTGGCTGATGCGAATAGATCTCCCGATTATATGAAAAGAAGACTTACGTATTTATTGACGGAATACGGAATCCGGAAACACGTAAAGCAGTAATGTATTTGTGCTTTAATAAACACGAATGGCCATCACAGGCCATCATAAACCCGCCATCGAGGGGTCGGCACCAAGATTCAGAGAAGGTGGCAATAGAATAAAATGTTGAGCATGTGACAGGACGGACCACATTTCATGAGATTGCTGTGAAGTAAGGTGGAGACAACCAAGGGCGCGATCTCCTATGCAGCGAATATCAAGTTTTGGCCAAAGTCGATTGACAGGAAACCAAGGTATTAAGAAAATACGATGTTGGGCATATGATTAAACGGGTCACATATCACGAGGCTGTTGGGAAATAAGACGGCGATGGGAGGACTCGCGATCTCTGGTGCATCGAGGATCGGGTAACGAAAAAATTGTAATGCAGAAAGAGGAACAGGAGCATGGACAAGCAGTTGGACTACGGAGGATCTAATTAAGGGATGAGTAGAACCAGTCGATGGGTTGAAATTACGAGAAGGATCGACAATACTCAGTTACAATACGTCTACTGGTCGTAAATATAATGGATGAAGCTCATTTTGGGGATGAACTTCATGAAGGCGAATGGCTTCGTGATGAATGTGAAGCAGGAAATATCGGATTGCAATAAATTCGTTTGCTACTTCGTATAGGTGATGCCAGAGCATCAATCAGAGTAGTAATAGTTGATCAGTGGGAAAAGCATCCATCAAACTCAGAAAAGGTTGCACGGGAGAAGTGCAAGTAAATACCAGTGGTTTAAAAGTAGGAGATTTAGTATGGCGGATAAATTTGCAACGGAAGAGAGTTTTTCATTTAAGCAGTGAAAGGCGGTACACTTAGAGCAATTACCGCTCTACAGGGGAGATAAATTGCATCCTGTTCGGGATGAATCAGGATTAGATAGGGGCAATGTTAAGATCCTGGTGATATCGAATATTGTGGAATATTTTAGAAGGTTAGAATATGTGGTATAAATAAGAGATTAAATGGTAGCAGTTAGTTAGTTTTTTACAGCGATAAAGTTAGTAGGAAGTAAAAAGTGAAAAAGAACCACACCATATTTTAAAAATGGCTTTTTTCGGAATGGCTTTTTGGGCTAACTTCACAACGGTAGCAAATCGCAGATGTCCATATATTTATAAGTTTTATACTCTGGATGATATCCTCATCGTATGACGCAACAATACCCCAATTATTTCCATTTTCCAATACATTTTAAGTGTTTAAAAAAAATGATTGCTATTTTCTATTTTTTTGTGCGTGTGTGTGTTTGTGTTAATTTTATAATTTTTACAGTTTTTTTTATGATTATAAAGTAAATTATAAATATGTTATTTGACATTGATTAATGAATACATTTTATGTTTAAGACATAAAACTCATTTTCACTTTTTTTTTTTTCATAGCATGTAAATTTGGTACATATTTGAATTTTTCTCTTTCTTGTGTACTCTCGTGAATAGAAGAAAAATTGGTAATTTTGTTTTATAACTAAAAAAAATTATTAATAATAATTTAATATTTATAAAATATAAGAATTTTGAATTTTCTTGTTGTGCTTTTTAGATGAAATTGAGTCGAGTTATTTTTAGCTCGCGGTATAATAATACTTTCAGGAATAAAATTCAGCATCATTCCACTGCGAAGGTTAATTAAGTAAGACATACATATATAACTTAACCATCGTTAAAAATATTTCTTTGTTATACAATTCTCGTTATTGCCCATTCCAGCTATGTAACGAGTACGTACATGTGCATATATGTATATATTCCGTGCCGCAGCAAATATACGCTACAATATAGTTTGGTATGTTTTATTTTTGCTCCCGCGCTTAAAATCCAAACAAGAACAAAATTAAAATTAACAATGAAATAAGAACAACATTATTTTCTTATACATATACACGAGAAAAAGGTCAGAGTAAAGTCAAACAGGATTGTTTGTTTCTGTTTTCTGTATATATACATATATATTCAACATAACTAAATTATTTGAGTAAAATTTTGTTGTTTCGTGCAATGCAATTTAGAACTTGACTGTTTTCAGACTTAGTTCACATTGTTATTATTATTATTGTGCTGTGTTTTTGGGAAGACACAAGGAGGAAAATTCTTTAATTTATTATGTTTTTTTACTTGAGTCATATATACATACATATTATATTCTGTGTGTTTGGTACAACGGTTTGGTGTATGTACGTATACTGTATTTACATATACCACTGGAAATGATTGTTAACTTAAACAAATGATGTCATTTAATCCAAATTTAGGTAAGTGAAACTTTAAATATTTGCGAATAACCTCCAAAGATTGCAGAATCATTAGTTTGCTTATATTGGTATAGACCTTAAAGATATATCCATAACCGTCTAACGATCTAATCCATCGTAGTCCCAGCATACAAAATTCATCATGTACCAACCGCAGAGCGTAATATAAATATATCCCAAAACAAACTCTTTAACATTTTCTATAATTTTCAAATGATTTTCTAAATTTAAAATAAATGTACAAACATTTAACTTCGATGTCACTATTGTTATGATGATATTTTGTTGTAAATGAATATTGTCAATCATGTAAATTAGATAAACAAAAACACATTATTACTGTTGGTTATGGATTTAAAAAAAAAAATAGTTTCTTCCTTTGCATACACCAGACGATATAGTTTTCCCCTTTATACTCTATAAATGTTCATGTTTTTATAGTAATATGTCACCAATAAATCAATTGATATCGGCACACAAAATTGTATAAATTATACAACATATACATTGTACATACACACGTATATACAAACATTTATATTTTGTGTTTAAACATGTAAAGAAAATTTTCAATTTTCAGAAGCATTAAAAAAAAAATAAAAAAAAAAAAATTGGGAAAATTCTCTAGGGAAATGTACATATCCACAGTATTATTGTATGTGTGTGTGTGTGTGTGTTGATTAAATTTTATAGGATTTTTATTTTATGTTTTCACAAGATCGTTAAAAATATGAAATTTATTTGGGTTACAAAAAATACTTATGTGCTGTATGTGTCAATGACGAGAGATTTTAAGGTTTGAACTGTATTATATATAATTTTAGTAAACCATAATTACAAATTTTTTTTTTTTTATATTTATTTAAAGTAAATCCTAATTAATACTTATTTATGATGGTACCCTCGTTTTTCGTTATATATAACTGAATAATCAATTAAGGTAAATGTTTTGTTTGTCGTTAAGAAAATTATTAATTTTATCAACTTTGTCATCTTGTAATGTAAATGTGTGGTAACAGTGATTAATCAGAATGACGGAAGAAAACGGGTTAAAGACGAGGTGATATTACAATTTTTTTTAATTAAGATTTATTTGTTTAAAATTTGTTCACATTATATGTGATATACATTATATAGGTTCGCATCGCCATTATTATAGTTTATTTTAATTTATACAAAGCCCATAAAGCCATGTCAAAACTATAATGATTTATATTACCACGATTATATCTATATATGGGTCCAACAAAAACAAAACTATTTTAATTACCAAATTTATTTTACGACATTTTAACATTTTTTCAATAAAATTAAGTATTTTTATGGGGCGAAGAATAAAAAAAACAACTTATTTTTATCGGTTTATCTCTCTATCTATTTATTTAATTTTTATCTAATTTTTTTTTTTTTGTGTTAGAAAATAGAAAATTTTGAAAGGGGGAAAAACTAACCAACTTAATAACAATAATAACACAAAATTAAAACTAAAATTAGAAAATAACGAATTTAATTCTTTCACTTAATGATTTTTCCAATTTTGAGTATATATGTATGTATGTATGTATATATGTATGTATATATAGTTTTCATTTCTCTTCTATTCTTGTGAAAAATAAAAATTAATCGCAAATTACCACAAACATTTTTATTTTATTTTTTGTTTTTTTAATTTCTTCTGAAATAGTTTTGTGTTTTTATTTAAAAATTATTTTTAGATTTTAAGTTTAAATTAAATTTTTTTTTTTATAAGTTAATAATTATTATTTGTGAGGTTTTTAATTTTTGAATTTTAACATTGTATAGATGTAGACTATAGAGTGAGATAAATACTAGGTGGGCTTGGTACACCACTATTCTACTTAAAATTCTCTTTAAATAACACTATCGTAAGCGTGTTTGAATTATGCCACGCCCAGCGTTTAGTAGCAAATGATGCAGCCAACCAAGAGTGAGATATTCTATTCTAATTTAAATTAAGCTTGGTCCTTCCTAGTGTAACGGATTTTCCACAAGATTAACTATATGTTAAGTTAAAGCACCTATATGATTATAAGTATGAAGAGAAAAGAAAATTATTAGATTCAAATAAGATAGAAATCAAAATTATATGAAGCTGAAAATTAACATTAAATAATCATAATTAATTAAGTTTTCTTCCACTTTACAATTATTCATTGATGACTCGGGTCAACTAATTTTTAACTTCATTTCTAATTTCTTTTACCAAATATTACTCCAGAAGCCATATCAAACTAAGGGCGTGGCTGTTGAATAATTTCTAACCAATAATTAAAATGCACAGATCCAGATTTAAATACGAAAATAATAATTTAGTTAGGACCGGACTAAACTAAATGAATTTTGTTTACCAATTTATTGACAAACTCTGTCGGACTGCTTTAATGTGCTCATCATGAAAAAAAGCCTCCGACAAAATAACAACTCATTATTTTGAATGCACACGTACGAAAATCTCCTTCAGCAGCATATCATCTTGCATACTGAACATATAGATTCAGAAATCAGAGATGGATTCACTTTATTAATATTTATGAATCAACATTTTTATATCACTATCTAACACAAAAGAAATAGCTTTGTTCACAACAGTAAGTTTTACTTATTTGCATTGAACAAGAGGTATTGAACAAATTTTGCTGCTTTATCTACATCATTTCTTGCCCAATTTCTATCAGTGAAGCGAAATGGACTGCATGTAACAGTTGGCCTTTTACATTTTTTTTTTTTTTTTTCTCTTCTTTTACACGCATGTCTCCGATATTATATGATATCTGACAATTCCTTTTTTACACGGAAATCTATTAAATCGGGAATTTTTTTCTTATTTGTTGGACAGTAGATGGGATGGCCAGTATAGATATGAGTTGCACCTTTTAGTTTTGCATACATTCTCACATTTGTTTTTTTTAGTGTTACTAACCATGACCCCCATTGAGGATGTTTAAAGCTGTAGTCACCTCCTGCAAGAAATTTTTTTCCTCTTAATTGAGTGCTTTGGCGGGCAATAAACTGCAGTTATGTTGCATTTGCCAGTCTCTTCTTCCAAACATATGATGTATGTTTGTATATGTTCTTCACTTTGCTGTTGGAGTTTATATAGTGTCTTATTCTTACTCTTATAATGATAGCTGTTCCCCCTTGGAACATTCCACTGGGCTGCTTAGTATCGTAAATGCTGTATCCTTTAAAATTAAAACAGCTTATATCCGTAAAATGTGTTACAGGAATTAACATAATGTCAATGTTTTGTTCAAAAAGAAAACATTGCACTTCTGTGTTATGTTGCGCTAGCCCGCTGGCTAGCATGAGAGTCATATTACTCTCCATCATATGCATAAGTTGGTCCATGGATTTGTTAAGGATACTTATCATTTTAAATTCCCCTGGTTGTCGTTTGGAGGTGGATTGCATAAATTGCCCTTAACTGTTTGGATGTTCGAGATTTTTGGGATTTATGGTTTCAAATATTTCGCTCGCATTGGGTAGTTGTTCCACTTGTTGCCATAATTAGCAGTGTGATCTTCTTCTCTGCATCTCTCGTGCGGATTCATTTTATTAAGCTCGCATTTGCTAGTGTTATACAAATTTCCATATATTATACACATAGCTGGAAGTTTGCAGTAGTTTCGTGAATACCCAAATTCTTGATAGTTGGTGACTTCTATTTCTTCATTCGATTCTATTTCTTTTATCATGACCCATGACCGGGATTCCTGTGTCGGTTTTCATCAAGATGTTCAATAATTTTTATTATTTGTTTCATAGTTTCGCAAATATTACCCCGTTTAGTTTTGGCATTATAAAATTCAGCATTTGATTGTTCGTAACGCATTACTAGCATTTGTTTACACGGTGCTTTCCTTAAGTATATTGATGGGGGTCTTTCTTTAAATCCTCCATTTTCCTCTTAACCATGCATTATTACCGGCACACAGCGGTGCGAAAAGATTTCGAGTTATTATTCCTGTTTCATTTACTTTTGCTGGTTCCCACCCAGCAGCAGCTAGTTCCTCTGGAAATTTTGGATTTCGTTTTCTTTTTGAAGTTACAATGATGTAACGTTCAACTCCTGAAGATTACGTTTCACTAGAATTTTTGTTTGTCGTTTCTCTAATTAAATTCGAATTTGGTGTCTTATTTGCTTGTCTCGAGGTTGATGGCATTGGGGAATTTTCATCAGTAACAAAATTCACATTATTGATGACACTGACACTACATTTTAAGTTTGATCAGAGGGGTTTTGGACTTATCAGGTTTACATTTGTGTCCACTTTATATAATGTTGCTTAAGTTTGATGTTGATTGCGATCGATGTTCGTTTTCCCTTTTTGGTGAAAATAGACTCATCGTCACATTCTCCATACATATATGCATAAAATAATTAAAAAAATCGAATATAAGTGATATAGTTGAAAGATGAAACTATCTTTGTATTCGTTACAATTAAGGTGGTACCATCCAATGGTATATACACTTCACATCAAATACCCCGGAGATTTAAATGTAAATTGTTGAAAATAATAATTTCCACTCGATTTCCATAAATTTCTAGTACCGAATGGTTTTTATTCCAAAAATGCAATAAACTTTATCCATTGAACTTTAAAAAAAACTTTTCTCAAACGGCTATATCTGTACCTACATAAATGTATTTACATTTAGACCATGTATACCCAAATTTGGAACACAAACAAATCCACAAATATTTTCCAAAAATATGAATTTGTTTACTTTGTAAGTTTACATTTTGTTGATGTCGATTTTTTCCAATTTTCGTTCAATTAAGTTACATCCAATCAAATTTTAGTTTTTTGTTTTTGTATATATGTATATGAATGTTCTACGATTTCGTTCCAAATGAACGCCTTCGGATTGTTCTTGTTTTCAAATCTATATAATGATCTTTAATGTTATTCATCTGTGAAATAAAACAACAGTTATGACAACAGCAATGGAATAAACCTACAATTCATCGGAAAATCCGTGAAAATATTTGTGTGAGTGTAGGAAAATTATTTATAGTTGTTTATTTTAGATACGAATGTATATGTATGTACATAGATGTGGGATCATCACGCATCTTTGAAATTTATGACATTTTCTTAACGAGATGTTTTTTTTTCTCTTCGTTCTGTTGTTGTTGTACATAAGATGGGATGGGATTATAATTTATTTTATGGTTAACCAATTAGTACAGTAAACAATAAATAATTTGATGTGTGACATAATTTAGTGTACATCTATAGTTATGTGCGTGTGTGTGTTGGATAATTTTGCACAAAAATTTGGCAGCCTGAACGAAATTCCATACCCGTAAATATGTAATTTAAGCTACTTAAAATAATAAATAATGTCGCATTAATAGTAGCTTGGGAAATTTACTCAAGAAAAATGTTTACTTCTTTTTTGATTTCAAGAATACAATTTTACCTACAAATTTTTAAAAATAAAATAAATTTGGTTGGTTAACGTAAAAACATAAAATTAAAATAAAATTGACAACTTTTTGATTCTAAGCCAACCGCACGGAGATACATATATCTGTATAAGAAATGAGACGACGAATAATATTTTTTTAATGTGATTTACAATCAAAATATATATTTTCAATTCAAGCCAACAAAATTTCAAAATCACCTACAGTAACATTTTTTCGACAAATTATATTTTTAGTTAAATTTTATTAGGTGTATGCAATAGTTCACCTACATTATTCTTTATACATACATACACACATATAGCATAATATCGAAAGCTTTAACATCCAAGAAAATACACAAATATATATTAAGTTTACTTTCAATTTTTCATATTTTTCATGGAAAAATCAATTCCAAAACAATAAATATTGTTTTTGTTACTAAACAATAATATTTTTATGTAAACAAAGGGTGATGATGAATAGGAAGTGGAGTAAGTTGATATTTGAAAAATAACTAATGGTAATCTGATTTAATATTGATACCTTGACAATGCCGTATCTTACCGTAATGTGAATTAAAAGACTATTAAATTTATTTACATAATTGTATGTATATATAACCACCCTATAACAAAATAAAAAATTTCCACATGTTTAAAGCCAAGAAATTAGAATATTTTGTTTTTTCTATATATGTACATACAATACACACAGTTTAAAGCTCACTGGATATACATATATACATATGTATATAAAATACGCTTTCACCATCATTAAAAGCAACAACAAAAATTATGTATACATATGCAGAAGCACACACACACACACAGAAAATATAAAGAAATTTCCAAAACAGTTTTGTTGTTGTATATTTTTCCTTAATAGCATCTGTTTCAGTTTCAATTTAATTCTACACCATCATGATTTATTTTCCAATGTCAATTAAGTTTTATGTTTCAGCTTATGTTGAGATGTGGAATATTAGGACAAAATGTCTGTAACATATTAAAGTTAGATTTTAATGGAAAACATTTTTCTCAATTGTTGTTTTTGTTTGTTTGTTTATTTATGTTTTTCGTTGTAGTGATGTGACAGACACGATGAAAATTCATAAAAAATGATTTATACTTTTCAAAATCGATAACATGAACAACAATAGTATATGTGTATGGTCGGTATACATAAGTACATACATATAAGAAAGTTTTGATTTAAAATAATTTTCTTATTGTTTGGAAGTTAGTTTGTTAGAGGGGTACATTGTTGTAAGTCGATGAATATGTTGAAAATTAAATGTTTTTATAAAAATTACAAATATTTAATAAAACGAAACGAGAATACAATTTTATTACTTTGTGTTGTGGTGCAGGATGCTGAGTACAAATTATCAAAACATATATAACATCTATATTCTTATACCGTTTATATGAAATATCAGTAAGTTTGATGAACTAGATGTTTTGGTTCATTTGAATATTTATGTATTCAGTGGGTGATGAAAATAATGTTTATAATACACTTCTTTAATGTACAATAAATAATAAAAGTTAATTAATAAAAGTTAAGTTTAATTTACATTCATAATATTTTAAAATGTTGTAGTTTTTGTGTTTTATTAGAATACACCTTGATCTTTAAATATGCCCATAAATTTAAGTCCGGGGTTGAGGGCGCCATTTGACATGCTATGTGGTGTCCTTTTCAAACCAGCTCCAAATCATCTAGATCAGGTGTCAATACTTTTCAGTATCACTTTCTTCAGATTCACACACTATACGGTAAGTATAGTTGCTGATGCCGCCTTGAAGTTATCCCAGGATTTTTAAAAAATACCTTTGACAACACAAGCGCAAAAATTCATTCCAGACTTTTTAAAAATACATATACATTTATAATTTATACAGTTGGTTCTTCTCAGGATTGTTTACATTTATAATATCCCAAGTTTTTCGCCAATTAAAAAAATATACATTTGGTACCAAAATACTCATCCCAGATTTTTTTGATATATAAAATTTATTTGTTCTATGAAAAAAAAAATTGATTTTAATTTTCTTTGTAAAGTTATCAGAGGCGACACATTTAGTTATATAGTGGCAATTAGTACTGTACAAAAAGGTCCCACAAACTCAAGCGGCAATTCCAAGGGTCAACAATTTAATTTATCAACGTTGACATAATGGCTGCCAACAGGATCCTAAACTTATTCGTTAAGAGCAAACTTTTAAAATCAAATAAATTTTACAAATTAAGAAAGTTAGGGATAAGGATTTTTTTTGAGTTAAATCTTTTATTTGTTATGGAGTGCTCAAAACTCTCTCGACTTTTTCGCAGTTAGCTTATTTGCGCTTGCCTTACACCGTTATTGACACCAAATTGAACTACACCTTGTATAGCTCCATGTCATACCCTGCACTGACATGAACGATGCCTCGGCCCATGTATTCTACACTCTCAACAGAAGGTCATATAGATGTGTTGATCATCATCCCGATCGAAATCAAGGATGAGGAATCCTGTTTTCATTCCGCCTTGGGATTCGAACCCGGTACCTCCCGATACATACGTCACAGTCTTAACCACTGTAGTTTTTGCTCGCTCTGGGATAATTATTTTGGTACCAACTTTATATTTTTTAAATTGACGAAAATTGAAAAAGTATTGGAAAGTATAAATGATAAAAATATAAACCAATTGAATAAATTATAGATGTATTTTTAAAAAGTCTGGGAAGAATTGTTTACGCTTGTGTTGTCAGAGGTATTTTTAAAAATCCTGGGATAACTTCAAGGGGTGTTGATGATTCATTTTGATAAAACGTTTTAACCATTAAAATTCTGCGAATTCGTGCGATACACGAATGTTAAATAAAAATTGTAAAGTACGGCATGAAGGATTGGTATAACTCATAAATAGAACACAATTACCAATGAGTTTTTTTTCAATCATTAGAAATTATCTGCTAGAGTGAAAATTCTACTATAAATATTAAATAAAGGGAACCTTAAAGAGACTAAGATCTAAGCAGCGATATATTAGTGGTCGAAAGTAATTCAGTTCGCCTATTATATGTACAAACTTATAGAGACATCTCGTTTAATCGACGTAAGGATTTATTTATTATTGGTTGTGATTCTACCATAGCTTGATCACTAATTAGTGAAATTTGTATTTTATTTCGTAAAGTGCATAGTACCAGCTGACGGGTGGTTCCATAACTCTGTTGTGCACCGTAGCGGCAGTACGGGGAGAACTTCACGTCTCTGTGTGAGAATCTGTTCTTCGTCAGCTTTGGAAAAAAAAAAATATTGAAATCATTAATAATAATTAATGATAAAATTAAATCGGGAAACACTCCAAAGTTTGTTTGAATCAGCCTCATAAGTAGCCACATACAATTTCCGTGTTACCCGTGAGAGCCGCCACCGTCGATAAACTTGAACGGGCGTCACATTATGTGTTTATATACCACTGTTATTTTTTAACAGTTTACACAACCGGTGGATAGGTGTTATACCCCCCACCAGCCACAGTGACAATATAGAGTGATTGCATGAAAGTAGGAAATCCTTATAGGAATTTATTTTTAGGAAAAAGAAATATAAATATATGAGTATATTGAAGAGGATCCAAATGAATCGTTTCGGCATTATGCACAACAATTGGGACTTGATCCAACATAATTATGAAGGAGCTTGGTTTACATGCATACAATTTCAAAAACTTTTCGATTCAAATTGTGAAGGAATTGCGCCTCCAATTCGATGAACGGGCCAAAGCCAATATTGGCATCGATGCAGACTTTCCACACAAAATGTTCTTCAGTAATGTAGTTCATTTTTGGTTGAATGGCTATGTCAACGAGCAGAATTGTCGCATTTGGAGTGAAGATAATCCACGAACCATTGTTCAAAAACCATTACGTTCACAAAAAGTTACCGTTTGGTGTGCTCTATGAGCTGAAAGAATCATCGGACCATATGTGTTCAAAAATGATGCTGGTGAAAACATTATAGACAACGGATACCGGCATATAGACTTGATAACAATTTATTTTTGGCCTCAATTGGATGGTATATTGACATCAGAGACATGTGGTTCCAACATGACGGGGCCACATGCCATATAGCGTTCATTACAACTGGCCACCGCGTTCGTGTGATTTAGTACCGCTGGACTATTTTTCTTTTTATTTTGGCTTTCGCTCTGTTAGTTCAACCATAATAATGTTTATTTGTAAATTTAAGGAATGCCTTGACCATGGAATAAACTTGGCTGGAGCAGTAAGCTGTTTAATTAGATTGTTTAGACCATTATATCGACCTGACATTGTAGTTGCACTATATCCGGCATTTTTAATGTCAATTCCAAATATGTAATCTAACATTCTCTAAACTTGTTCCAGTATGTGAGTTTATAGGATTAAAGGAATAAAGGATAAAAGTCAATTTGGCTTTTAAACGCATACCGGATAACAACGGTAACGTGGTCGATGTGACTTATGTCTGGTGTAGAGCCTATACATTTAAATTCAATTATTTCTTAAACTATTAAATTATTATTTAATTATTTCTTATTATTAAACTATGTTGTTTAATTCTATCGCCAATTAGTTTTATGAATTCATCACAAATTGTTGATAAATAATAATTGGCATCACTTTTTCCTAGGATAGCATATTTGTTGAGGGGTGCTCTAAGAAAAGGGTCAAATTATACTAAAAATTCTAAAGCCCCAATGTAACTCTGTGCTCTTTACGTTAGGTTTTTACCGCGTAAAGCGCAGCAGAATAGAAACCCAGGAACTTGATTCAGCTTATCAAGACACTCACTGTTCGTTTCATAGAACACAATAATTGAATTTCGACCTCAAACACTTCACGTAAACAATTTTCAAACCAAACAGAATTTGTACTTGCAACAATTTTATAAATATGGAAAAATCGGAAGGAGATTTTAGTAATTTTATTGTTTAACATACTCTCCTCAATAAGGAAACAATAACTTTATTATCTAATATGGGATAGAGTTTCCAAAAGGCTTTTTGTAGATCCCACATTGGTTTTTCATGAACAAGTCCATCAGCGCTAGCGTGGGCATATCGACTATGCGTCCCGATTGTCAGGATCTCGGTGGCACGTTGTCATCTTTCACGACAATGTCATCTACTTTATAATTTGTCATTTTCGATTTCCATTTGCCTCGTTGCTGCGCAATGGGATGAAATAATAAGTTCTTCAAAGCTTCCAGGACCTTTTTCATCATAAGCAGTAGCCAGAGATTGGTATGTGATCTTGGCTCTCAAATTCACGTCTGCGGTAACGCATGCATCGAGAGCAATCCATAAGGAAATGGCCAGGAGTTAAAATGTGACAGGTTTCTGAAAAGTTTGTGCTGTTAGGTGCAATTGCTCGAGAATTCAGCACACCCTATCTGACACAATATTTCTCGAAATTCAGGGCAGATTCTCCATGCGTATAAGGTGTCGTTTTATTGATTTTACGCCGGCCTCCACATACCGCCAAAATTTGCGGGCTCGTTGGTGGTCTAAAATGCCCGTCGATTTGGTTTGTTGACCAATACGTTTTAAGATCGTCCTGGTTGACTTGAACGCAGAGCTGGTAGACTTGGCTGATTTCCCTTTTTGCACTAACGATGGTACCGATGGTCAAGTCTGACACAATTTCGATATAGACGGCTTTTACTACAAGAATACATACAGACAAATATTGCGACATTGTCCTTAATAGCCCCTGTATATGTATGGTTTTTGTTTAAGTTTTACAGAGCCATTTTTAGTGCTAAAATTATCATAAAAGCGATAGCAAGTATTCGAATGACCATTCCAAAATCGGATAAGGATACAAAATAGATCTTCCAGAATTGATGATTTATCATTTAATGATACACCTGACGAAGATTACGAGGAACCGTCAAAGAATACACGTAATTTGGTCATTGAACTTGAATTTTTATCGCAGCATGATATAGAATATCTTTGAGGTAGAGCTATTAGAGATTTCATGTTGAGGAATAAGAGACATATTATTCAACTTTAAATATTCTCGCATACATTTTGTGTATTCTCTCTTTTGTTCTGGGAATTTTTGGGCCCGATGCTCGATTGTCTATGTGTAATGATTCTTCAAGTTCAGGAGAGTTTGGTTTAAATGATAACCTCATTACGTATTTATTTGAGTCGCGATCCTTATATGTATTTACTTTAAAATGAATCTCACACCAACGGTCGCTTTGAATTTTTGGATGGTCAAAATGGCGGTTCATGACAGAGCCGTAAAATAAAACGGAATAATGATTATTCTTGAGGGCTGCCTTGTCGGAAATAACATAACCGAAATATGCGCTTTGAGCAAAAAGACATATCCTCCAAGAAGAATGCCCACAGGACTTGGATGATTAAAATTAATATCAGCGAGTTTAAAAGACTGAATATATTCATATTAAAACAATGAAGTTAAACAATGTGTTTGGCGGAAGATCAGAAGTTAAATTTTTCATTATTAGTGACCTCACAGATAAGATGAGGTTTTGTGACGACTTAATATCCAATTTCACAGATCCTTTAATTCTACCAGCGCTTATAGGACCTATGCCTTTGATATTCACACAAGCATGATTACATTGCAGGCGTAAGTATAGGTGATTAGAGCTGAATCAATTAAACCATATTCTTTTGAACTGAAAACTAAACATCGAATGGATTACATATGTAAGGAGGGATTGGAATCCCAGGATTGCAAAATACATCATATTAGATAGTAACCTGATTCTGGAATATAAAAATTAAACGAATGTACAAATTAAAATTAATTACCATATATGTATGTAGGTATCTATAAAAAATGTACATATTGTGTTCGCTGTTCACACTAAATTCACTCAATCATTCTGTAATCAATAATAAATTGTTCCTATTAAGAAAATTTGGAAAATATGTAAACTCAATACCGTAGACAGATTAATTCGAACCAATAAATAATGTTTATACTTAACCATACATATGTACATATACCTACATATGTGATACAACGACTTGTTGTCGAATAAATTAAAATAAATTTTCTCACAACACGTAATCTCCCACTAAATTGCCGTGAACTCTACAGTCAATTTTCTTATCGTCAATTTGACTTTTTTCTATAATAATTATCCTAGACAGGTAAAATATTATTAGCACCGCACCGACATAAATTTAAAAAGCGCAACAAAAAATTGTGCTGTATTGTATATGCGGGTGGGTATATGGTTGGTTGGTTTGTGGGGTGTTTGGGTTTGTTGATAATTTTCAATTTTTTTTTTTTTTTTTAGTTTGAATTTCGCATCACACCACATATCCCATCGTTCGATGGTGCGGGTGTGAAAATAATTATTGCTCGCAAAATGATTAATTAAGACACAATTGGTTATTGACATAGAAAAAATTAGATTATTTATGGTGTATATCGTAACAAAATACTGTTGGTAGGTTTCTTCCTAGAGTTTTTTTTCCTCTATTTCCTTTCGATTTTCTTCTTTTATATTTTATTTTGTAATTTTTTAATGTGAAAATTAGCTGTGTATATGTATGTATGTATAAAAGATGATGGTGATGACGGTGACGATGAGATTGATGATACTAAATTATGATGAATGGTAGTTTTACGTTTTCGTTTATATGAGTGTATATGTATGTGTACTTATAGTTGAACTTTTTGCTTTCTGGTTTCGATCTTAGTCGTTTTATTTATTTCGATTTGATCGTAACTAACTAAAATTAAGTATATATAGTTTAACATAGAATTGATAACTTGCACTCTATGTCGTGAGATATTCAATTTTAATTCTAAAAAAAATTAAGAAAGTCTCGTACACCCTTATATGCTAAAGTTTAATGTTTATTTGCTTTAATTGGTAGAATTTGTCTGTTGATGCATTTATATTTTTAAGTTTCTTATATTTACTTTATTTATTTATTTTCTTGTATAGCAATCAAATATGTTAATTAAATTCCAGGATTATGGGGATACAGACGTGTTACTCAATAAATTTTCTTATTTTATAATGTTTTCATGTTTGATACGTTCGAAAAGAAATATGTTTAAATTAAATTTCTAAATCACTACTTCAGTAAATCCAGTACTTATATGGATGAATGTATGTATATACTTAACGATAGTGGCATAAAAGTATAAAACATGTGACTAAATTGTTTACTATCAACATAAAATATATAATGTATATTTCCATAACAGAAAATAAGTTTTCACATATGTATGTACATATTATATATCCACCGAAAAGCTCAAAGACATTTTTGTGCTTAAAGTTAATTTTTTTATCAGCACATTGAGATTGTATATATATATATACATATGAAGTTTGTTGTTGTTGCCACTTTAATCCATTCTTCGCTCGCAAGCAAGATGATTTGTTTATAGAATTTCTTAACGGTATATATGCATGTCTGTCACTGTATCTAGATGCTAAGAGTAAGATATGACGATGAAATATTATATACAGTATGTGTATGTACAGAGTTATTTGAAAACAATTTTAAACTTAAATGTAAATTTTTACTCAAAAATCTGATAACGCGAGATAATTCACTTTAGTTGCATATATGTATATCCATCTGTACATATGGAATGGTATGTTTATGATGGAAATATAATAAATTTAACGTTGTCAGACATTTTATAATGTATGTTTTTAAAGGATTTTTATGTACATATACATTTGTATATATAGATAAAGAAATATCAGATTGTTTGTTATTTAACACAAAACATCATCCAACCACACCCAATTAACGATACTTCTTATTAACAACAAAACGTAATTAATATTCTAAACATAGTATAAAATTTTCCCAATTGCGCAATATTCATTTAATGTGTAAATTGAAATAAAATAAGCTTGATTTTAAAATCACGTAACACCATAGAATTATATACTTACAACTAACAAAAAAAAACTATTTTATTGTGTATATATGTATATGTACGTATGTATATAGCACTAAACTTTAAGTTAATTAATTTTTTCTTTGTAGATTTTAAAAAGTTTTCTAGGAAAAAAGCTTAACGTTTCGAAAAAAAGTAGCCGACATTGTCTAGTTACTATAGCCATAGTCGTATACTTGTAGTTTTCTGTTTTTAAATTTTGTTAACAGACAAACTAAAATCATGACAAGATTTCAGAATGAACAATGTGCAAAAGAATATACTTTTATATATAGTCAGCTGTCTGTTTGAAATTTTGGTTTTGTTTATGCACAAAAAAATTTGCATATTTTACAATAATTTTATTAAGTTCTACTATGGAATATAAATATTAGGTTGGTAAAAGCAAAGGTACCCTAATAAATAAGCCTTTTTTGACGAGCGTATCAGTAAATTGAGGTACGTATGCAAAACGTATATATTTTTTTCAATTTTTCAACTATTAAAAGTGGGAGCTTAGAATTGAATTAGATGTGACCAGGGCACCTTATTTGGGGATTCGATTCTTGTGCTTATTCGAATCGAACAAGGAGTTCGTTTCGTATATGAATTGATATTTAGGAACTCGATCGAAAATAAAATAAGACACTGTTAAATTATGATGAGGGAAATTTAATTTTAATGAGCAAACCTATAATAATATTCGAGATCTTGACAACATTATTTATTTGGGCAATTCTGTGTGAATATAGTATATACTTTTATATATAAAAGAAGATTAAAGAAATCTATGAAATTAAAATAAATACGCATGGATATATTAAATTTAAATAAAATAGAAAATATTTACCAACTCGTTCAATATCAATAGGAACAAATCCAAATATTATTAAACTGGCTGCAACTCTATCAACAAAGCGTTGGCTTCCCTAATTGGGCTATCTCATCCGCCAATATCAATCGCATTAAGTAATTTCCCTAACTGAAGATAAAATGATGGATTTAATTTAAACAGTCCATCAATTTGACTATGATTGTAATATATTGACAAAAAATAATCATAGTTTTGGATTTGAAGAAGACAACCTAAAAATTTTTGGGTTTAAAGATGAGTCAATGATTAAATATTTTGGCAGTCCTTCAGCCAAACAATTTATTAGAGGAAAGCCTTTTGATTTTGGATTTAAAAATTGGACGTTAATGAGAAGCTGCCGATACTTATATAGCTTCGTAACATATTGTGGTGCAAAATTTGTAGAACCTCTTACCAAAACAACATTGCCATTGGGATCAAGAGTTGTTTGGAAACTATTAAACATCCAACGGATCATATCATATATTGTGATAATTACTTCACCTCGCATAATCTCTTCTCACTAGTGTCAAAAAAAGGGTTTAGAGATGCTGGTACAGCTAGAGAAAATCGCCTCAAACAATGTCCTCTGAAAACAAGCAAATACTTGAAACGGGAAAGTCGGGGATATTTTGAGTATAAGTATGATGCAAACAATGCTTTAGTTTTTTTTAAATGGAACAACACCAGGGTCGTTTTGATTTGTTCAAATTTTGACACAACTGAACCATTTAGTTCAGTCGGCGGTCGTTGGTCAGCTGTCGAAAAAAATAATATTACTAACAACCAAAAATGATTGCAAATTATAATATAGGTATGGGCGGCATTGATTTGCACATCAAGCATATAAAATTAAAATTCGAGGCAAGAAATGGTGGTGGCCGATTTTCACATACATGCTGAATTCAGCTCTAGTGAACGCTTGTTATCTTTACAAAGTAGCCAGGAATCCTAGCAAAGATTTGCTTTCGTTTCAACGAGATATAGCTAGACATTCTTTGACGAACTATATACTCAAAATGATGTAGAGAATATCATCAAAGAATAGATGTCAAAATTGTGCTAGATTGACAGTATAGAAAGCTAAATTCTTATTTGTGGAACTTAACTTATTTAAATATGTATTCTGGCGAGGTGACTTATTTTCTGTCTCTTTATTGCAAGAAAATCTAAATTTATCGTCCACATTGGCCAAATATTTTTGGGTTTTATCTAGTAACATTGTTGTTTACAATTAATTTGAAATAATAAAAAAAGTTCAATGTTTAATAAAAAGTTAAAAATTAAGTTATTTTTTTTTACAATTTTGTGCAGAAATTTGGTCTCGAAATTCACAGGAGCTTGATTATGTGTGGTTTTGATGTGGATACAATTTTATAAAAGGTGCATACAAGCCTTTGTAGTAAACAGCAAAAAATATTATTTAATTGTGATAATGTTCATGTCATTTGCATTTTTTGTCTTGATTTCCACAAAAGTTTGTTCTACAGCTATGCTTATAGACATTTCTCCGCGTTTAAGTATCGGTTTCGGAAACAGCCTTAGACCCCGACTCGCAAAATGTAAAAATTCTATAGCAGTAATTTTACTGATTGTTTATGGGGAAAATGTTATTATGGTTGTATACTAACCTTTCCATACGTTAAACGGACGTTTTTCCAAATAAGTTGAGTTGATTAGGCAAATCTATTCAGTGGTAAATCTGACCTAGACTTTATAATATCGCTTCGACCGTGATTTGAGCAGTAGCTGCCGTGATGAAAAGGAGGACGAAACAGTGTTCCACCTTTTCTACACCTATCCCCGTCTAGCGTACAGCAGAATGAAATTTATGGGAACTACTCATCAGGACGACCTGACGGATCTTATTAAGATCGAGGTCAGGAATTTTCAATGCTTCTTAGTAAGCTCAGGATGGTTCGACGAGTGAAGAGAAGACAACTCAAATGTGGTACAGCTATGGCCCAATCCGTATCTATGCTAGTTCATTGGGCAGACCTCCCTAACCTAACATTTAAACTTGTTGTAATGGAGTTTTGGTAGAAATCTCGAGATATTCAGACAACAAAGTCCACTGATATTTTACGTCACAAATATTTGTGGCGGTTTGTATAGTTGGATTAGAACTTAGAAAACAGAAAACTTTATATATAGAAAGTCATCGTTGAAGGCCCGGAATTTAACATTTCCATAAGGGTCATGTACATACACGATACATTTCACTTATTTTATTGAGTAATTTTAAATAAAATGCAGTTCTATTTTTTAATTTCTTTTCGTTTTATCCCTAAATCTATGTTTTTTAAATGAATGCTCTTCTTAATACCTGTATTATTTCGTGGACGCATTTTCTCACTCATCTATAGACTCGATCGCTAATATATATCAAAATCGGCTATCTAATTTGAACTCATCTTAGATTGTATGACATTTTTTTCTCCCGCCGTCAATTTACTGAACGATTTTTTCGAACCTTTGAATTGCCTTGAGCCCTGGTATAAAGGGCGGGCTCTACCCAGCTCTGTATTCAACCCTTTATTCATTTATATTGTAAATACTTATATCGGAAAGTTGTGACCGATGTTGATCCGAAGTTTGGACCATTGAGGTTTCAAGACAAAAAGAAATAAAAAGAATAAATGAAAATAGAATTGGCGCTAAATAAGTTGATATTCAAGGTCAGCTGCCAGCTTCGCTTGCATTTAAATTTCTATTGCCTGACGAATTATTCGTGGTCAAGAACGTTAAGGTTAATTGCACATTTGTTGGAAATGTTTTTGTAGCATAAATATTGGAAAAGTTGGTTTTATTCTCTCGAATTTATGACTCGTAGCAGGAAAGAGTAAACTATAGAAATGAAAATTTAATCTTAAAGTGCTAAAATTCGTGCTAAAAAGTTGTATATAGAGTCAAATTTCACTTGGGTGCAAAACTGATTTTTACGGTGCTAAAATAAATTGGATAGTGCTAAATCTGGCAACAGTGCCAATAATAAAATGTGTTTTATTTTGAAATCATGCTAACGCAATTTATAATGTCAATATGAGAAGGACCATTGTGTTTTTGTTGTGATAAACAATATTATTAAGTAGTTCATGATTCGAGACAACTCATCACTCTCATTCACGACACAATTGGACATTAACGTCGATTCAATATAAATCTTATATTTGTCGTTTCTTCGATTATTTCTATGAAAACTCGATAAACATTTCAAAAATCTATACAAACTTATGAATTATTTGAATTTTCGTATCGAGTTTTCCTAGAAATAATAGAATATTAGAAGAAACGATAAACGACAGTTGAATTGACTTCATTGTTTATGCAATAAGTTTTCGAGGTGTTGTTTTAGACATATGGAATAAAAAATCGTCGTTATATGTCTTTTCTTGTGTTATTTGCTGTGATTGTGATATAATCGATCTTGAATTATTAAAAATTCGTATTAGAAATGTAATACAATTATAAATGTTTTACAGTAATAAAGACAATTTTAAATATAAATGAACTTTTTATGTATGTGAAATTTGTCCTAAATCTGTCCTAAACAACAACAGAAACAATTTCCTCTTATATGTGTAAGTGTGCAACGCAGAATGTCTCAATATAACGAATTTTATCGTATATAAGGACCATATTTGGTACAACGAATAAATGATTTTCTGAATTTTATTGGAAAGTCCTAGAACACCATAACGTCATATACACCAAGATATCTTTGGGTTTGAGCCATCCGAAAAGTATTTCAATTTTGGAAAAAGTAGAGGATTAGGGCTTTACGACAACAAGTTTGTAGAGTATGTCGATTATATGATTTTTCCCAATTATTTTGGGAAAATCCTATGAAACGGACATCATAATGACGCATATACCAAGATATCTGAAGGCCTAAGCTATCCAAAAAACATTTCAATTTTGAAAAAAGTAGAGGTTTAGGAGATTTGGGATAACCAAGTTTGTTATGACCTTCGTCGATCATGTAATTTTTCCAAATTTTCTTAGGAAAATCCAGAAGCGGATACCATAATACCACATACAAGAGCTTATACCAAACATGGTTGTTCTAAACCCTCTAATCCTCTACTTTTTCCAAACTTTATTCATTTTTCGGATAGCTTAGACCTTAAGACATGTTGGTATATGCTTTATTATGGAGTCCACTTCCTATAGAATTTTCCCAAGAAAATTAAACTCGTTTACATAATCGACATATGTACATACGGGCATACCAAACTTGGTTGTCCTAAATCTCCTAATCCCCTACTTTTTCCAAAATTGAAATATTTTTCAGATAGCTTAGACCCACCGCCGTATTGGTGTATACGTTGTTATGGTGATAGCTTCGTAGGATTTTCGTAAGAAAATTCAAGGAAATCATGCATCCTATAACAAATTTTGTTGTCCTATAGATATTCGAGACAATCTGCTTTGCCCACTAACACATACCTATATACGAACAATGTGTTTTTTAGGACAGATATAGAACCAAACTCACGCGAATTAACTTTTTATATATCGTGTTTTAGTTTTGTAAACAAAATATTGTAAATAAGTCAAATGTCTGTCTCTTTTTTACGCTGTGGTATTCTATTTAAGTATGTATTCAAGCTTCATAAAATATATTATTTGCTTTTAATTAATAGTTTTAGTTTTAAAACAGTTTTATGAGTTTTATGGAAAACTCTACGGAAATATTATTCAATTAAAGTGAAAATAAATATTTATTTAGTGTCAATTGATTTCTGGCCCTTAAAATTCAACTCGTTTAAGTATAGATAAAAGTGTATATATATGAAGAAACCCAGTCTTTTGGCCACCTGGAACATCGATACGATGCTTTATCATTACCGATCGGCAAAAAAACTTCAATATTCCGGCTATTTCAGACAGGACTCAGCTTGCAATTTTCCAATGTATCCACCTGTAAATATTCATATATTTCGTAACATCTGAACACCTGCACCATAACGCAATAGTTTACATGTGTACTACCATAATTGCAGAGGAATTCGATCCAAAGCAAAGCCTATATATTGTTCAATTCTGGCTAAAGGCTACGATGTGATATTTATTAAACAGTTTTTCGCCGTTATCGCGTTATGGCGATTCCGATCGTAGGGGTGTTAGAGTTATATTAGAAGGTAGCAATGTCTTAATATTCATGCAATTAAACATTAGCTGTGACCTTTGCGACGTACTTGGTATTAAAGCAAAATGTTGTTCATTCTGGCTTTTTAATATTTGTATTTACATCACGTTGGAAGTGATGGTGAAATCTATATAGGGTTCACAGAATTTATCAGAAAGGATATTATTGCCATTGGCGTTTCGAAGAAAACCAAATCTTAATAGCTGGCGATTAAGTTTACATAGCATAGCCAAGTTTATTGTAAAAGATGTTAAATTCCATTTTATAAATTCTAATTTTAATAAAATTAACTGGTTTTCCATGAATGTTGATATTTTTGAACAGCTCTACATTTTTTAGTGAACATTTATTGTAAATACGGGATCTGACCAATTTGTTCCTATAAGAAGATGCACGTTGTGAGTATGGTGTACCATGGTTTAATCGTAAATCTAAGGCATGTAAGTAATTTAAACGGTCTGGTAATAGTGCGGATTATGAGAAATATTGCATTTTAAGAAATGAATTAAAGTACCTTACTGATTTTCTTTGCAACACATATATTCTATGCATTGAGGATGAAATTAGTAGTAATCCTAAATGTGTTTTTTTCATTTATTGATGGAAAAAGAAAACCTGTTGGTTACCCAAAAGTAATATCTTATAATGGTAGTTCAATCTCGGGGTCTAATGGTGAGCTCGCGAGGTCGACGGTAAGATAAAATTATTTTAACTTGAAAGTGGGAAAATGGATGAACATTTTTGGTTATGGATGAACTTTTTTGATGATTTTGTTTGTTTACAGCTGGGATGTAAATAGCTTGGGTATATATCTGACCTCGCGAAGTCACTTTAAATCAATATTTGTAAATTTTTTCAAAAGCGTTTTTGAGAAGAAAGATGACTCTAGTGGCTATAATAGTCTAACTGGCATTTATGGTTCTTCAACTTACAAAACATGAAATTTTGGTAGGATTATTAAATCACGATACGTTTAAAGGTGAAAAGCTCCGGATCGTGTTCCATCGATAATTTTGTTATTTCTGCTCATACTTTTGCCGAATCATTACATTATTTGTTTAATATTAGTTTTCAAACTGGCATTTTTCCGGACATATGGGAAAACTCATTTGTTCGTTCAGTATTTAGGTCGGGCTATATATGATGAAATTCTGTCAAGAATATTGATTATGCGAGACATACAGTTGTTATATTTTCAGATACCGTGAGATTCACGAAGCATATGATTTCATAACTAATAAAGCAAATTAAAAGTAGGGTTTAATTGGTAAAGTCAAGCACTGTATGTTACTGATGTGAGATCAATCCTGGAATATGCATCAATAAACTATCAACCGTTTTATAAGGCTTAGACGCCTTACTAGATCTCATTTGGAATGAAGATTTAAACAAGAGTTTCGCTGATGCTAATTAATTTATGCACTTTAGCAAATAGGTGAACTCCAATGCCATTCTCGCTCGTTATGTTGTTTGCTCCCAAGTTAATTGTCCAGAAATTCTGCCACTATTTAATTTTAACGTTCCTGTTAGGTCTTTGCGTCCAAGAAATGGCTTGTTTCGGGTGTCCTTCAGTAGAACAAATGTTGAAGATTTTGAACCAGTAATTAATGTATTACGTTCGCTTAATGACAACTACGATCAGTTTGATTTTCATATCCCAAGAGACTTATTTAAGAAATACTTATTTAAATTAAATTAAATTGTTGGCTTACATAAAGTATTTTGATATTTTGGCTGTACTATTTATCACATAATAATAAATAATAAAATATTTATTTCGTGTCAAATATTTCGACCCCCCCATCCATATATGGATAGTAAAAATATTAAAAAAGAACAGAATTTTTTACAGGCTCGTCGAGTTCCATTGGACTACCAAGCGTCGCAAAAATTGGATAAATATACTTTTCAGTTAATTATCCTATTGGAGGAACAGATGGACGGATACAGTCGGCATATAACATTCGAAATGGTTAAAAAAATTGCAAAATATCAACGAAATATTCAGAATATTTGTTAACTTTCATTTCAACCCAATTAATAGCTCGTATAATTTAACTGTTCAACTTTTGATTTTCAATATAAACGCAAAAATTAGTGTTATTTTAATTTTGTTGAGACAACATGAGAAACAAAAAAGCTTCATTTGATTAAGCAGTAGAAATGCAAGCATACATATATCTATTTAAATGTAGAGATGTATGCAGATAAAAAAAATGAGAAGAAAAGCATTTAATTTTTTATTTTTTCCCGAAAAGTTGTAAATTTTTTGAAAGAAGTTTTAAATTTTTATGTTTTTAATTTTAATTTATTTATTTTTGTGTTTTAATGAAAAAGTTTATTTATTTTTGTTGTGTGCTTTTTTTTTTCTTTTTTTTTGAAAGGAGAGAGATTTTGTTGTGTTATTTTTTGGTATATGTATATCAGGGTAGATTTATGAGATTTATAAATTTTAATTAAACAAGATAATGTAATGGAATATTTTTTTTTTCGTTATTATTTTTGTTAATGTGAAGTATTGTTTTAGATTAAAAAGTTGTTGCTTAAATTCAGGTATTAAAATAAACAGTAAAAACGTTTTTTTTTTAAGTACATACACAATGTTTTTTTTTGTGTGTATATACAAACGATGTTGTTGCCTATTTCAGTTAACTTTCGAAATACACAAAAGCTTAATACCATTTCATTACTATTTGATGCGGTAACCACAAATTTTTGCCATGCTTAAACTAATTGAATTAAGAAACATAAAAAGGATTTTTATTTTTTTTTTAAAATTAAATTGAAACTTCATAAAACCCACATTAAATTTAAATTAATGAAATCTTAGTGGGACACATTAGTATAAGAAAGTATAATAATCACACAAAGTGTGTATTTTATATACATGTATACGCTCAACATATTAAGTAATCTGTTAATAAAAATGGGAGGGAAAATTTAAATAAATTTTTCATCACAATTAACATTTTCGTTTTCATGAAATATACGATGAAGATGAAAATCATTTCGTGTTTCGAATTTTGACAAAATTTATAAACCTATGTACGTTAATCTTCTTTGAAACGATTTGAAAAATATTCTATTAATGAGAAAAGTTTTTGCGTTGCCGTCGATAACATGTGTGTGTTCAAATCGTGAAACACTTTTTTTTGCGGTTTTATATGTCGTTTAAGGAGAGTTCCCACCTGCATTTCGATATAAAAAAAAAACATTAACAAACTTCTTAATCGTCATAATTAATTAGTCATTAATGTTTTAATTTCAAACTTGCCACAAAGTACATGATCTATCCCGAAAAAAAAAATCCCGACAACGGCATTAAGGTGTTATGTGTGCAATAAAATTTCAATTTAATTTATCATTAAGACAACAACAAAAAATAAAAATATAAAAGAAGCAAAAAATAAAATAAAGAAAACTGGAAATTAAGAAGAAAAAAAAAGGTGAACAACTTTTTATTTTTTCATCACTGAAGTACGGAAAATCTATCATTAGTTTTTAAGAAAAATGAAAAACGGATACGATGGAAGAAACATCTTAACAAACATACTCGTACACACACACACACATACACATACATATAAAAGTAGAAAAAGCATGAAAATGAAACTTTTATCTTATAATTATATAGCGCTTTTCTACGTCTATTCAAAACAAAAAAAAAATGAAACAAGGAAAACTGAAAATTTTATTTTCGTTCATTTTTATTTTTATTTTTATCTGATTAACAGTTCATTAATTAAAACAAACATAATAGTTTTGTTGGAAAGGTTGATGCCAGTGGTTTGGTATTACCAATTGTTATATTCATGTTATTATCTATATTTCCGTTTGCACTCCCCCCTATCTATATAGAATTTATGGCAATGCTGCAACCACTCTATCTATATGTATACAGCTCATATATAAATGGAAAGTTTTGTTTGTTTTATTATTCGTACGATAGAGGCCAGATAAAAATTAAGTCGATGATGGTTTTCTTCATTAATATTATTATAGTATATGTTAAAAATATATAAATGCATTTTTTATAGTTTTATGTGCGCGGAAATTAATTTTAATGTTCTACCGTACTAAAGTTTCCGCAGTAAAATTTAGTTAAATACATACTTAGTTATGTATATAGTATCGAACCACTTAAATGCAATATTGCGAACAGTTCATAAAGTTTTCCTTATATTTTTCCGTCTCAGAACACAATACCTTTTATCGAAAAGTTAGAAAAACCAAATCAGTAAATTTTAAAGAGACTCGTTACACGCGGGTAAAACAAATTTTATTTTTTTTGTTTAACTAAAATGTTATGTATAAAAATAATAATGAACATAATAAAAGTTAAGTTTGGAAAATTTTCATAACAACAACTAACTATACATATGTATGTATATGTATATAATGTACACCAAAGTTACGGGAAAACAGCATCAAGTACCAAAAAAAGTTTTTTAAATAGTACAACTTCATGTATTTCGCTTATCTATTTACCTATTTCCCCACCTGGTTTTTCACTAGTTCCAGAAATTATTATTATTCTATCTTAAATATTTTTTAATTTTTTTTTATGTTTAAATTTAATGTATACGAATACGGGTATAATAAATAGAGAGAGAGAGAGAGAGAGAGCGCGATACCAGATACCACCAACCAAAATTAAAAGTAACTAAAACATTTTCAATTTTAAGTTTTCCGAAAAACGCAAAAAAAATATATTTTTACAAGTTAAACTTACTGGCAAAGTCAAAATAAGAAACACGGGAAAAAAATGAAAATTAAATGAGAAATAAAAAAGAGCCTTTTTGTAAAGTTTTAATTAGCGTGGAATACAAAAAAAAAAGTTATATTCTTCTTTTGTTTTATATTGGATCGATGAATTTTTTCTTCTTTAGTTCAGTTTTTTTTTTTTTGTGTTGAGCTTATAAGTTTTTATTTTTTTAATTCTAATTGTGTTGGAAGATTTCCATTCTCATTGGTATGGCACGAACATTTATTTAAGTTTACTAACCAATATAGTCGTCGTATGAATCAATTTAGCATGAGGGGTGCTTTATTGTGCATGCTGTTAGCAGATTTTTCTTTTTAATGAAAATGACAATTGTGCTACTAATTTTATTATGGTACGGTGGCTTACGATGTATATACATACACGTATATGATTATAATTTAAATTAAGATTTTATATGGAAACATAACGAAATAAAACTGAAATGTTTTAATTAACAAAATTGAAACCTATCAACCCAGCGTGAAAACATTGGTACATACATATACTACGTATGTATGTGCATATGATATACATATATACATAAAATACATAAATATTTAAATTTGCTTTTTTATTTCAAGACTGGATTAACTCCCATTATACGAATGTACATATATGTATATATATACATTCTCTAATACAGTCAGTCATTCATTCATTCGTACATTCATTCAATTCTATGATTTAATTTTTATGCAAATTATACGTTCTTCTAGTTTATGCTGTTGCCGTATTGTTGTTGCTGTTACTTAAGAAAATGAAAAGATTAATATGAAATTTGCATAATTTTTATTCTATTTCTTCTTTTTTATCCATGCATTTTTATATCTATCCATCTAGCACTTAACATCCGAAGCACAGATGTAATATTCATATCACTGGATATATTGTATATATATGTACACGAGACTAGCATCAGTTTTTTTATATACTATATATAGTTTTTTAGTTAGATTATTGGAAATAGACAAAATATTTTTAAAAGACGATTAAAAATTCGGATTCAAAATTAAGATGGATTAGAATTTTTTTGGTCGGCTTGCTTCCAAAGTCGATTATAACCTTTTTTGTGACGAATTATCAAAACTAATATATATTTGTTTAAATATGTTTCAATTAAAATTAAATCTCGAAAATTTAAAGTATCTACCTACATCATTTTTCATCATGTATGAATATTGTAAACAATCAAATGTTGATTAAAAACATTTAGTTTTAAACTTTTCTGTTGATTTTTTCTTACATAACACTATTGTAAGTAAACTGAGTAATGAGAAATAAGAAAATTAATTATGGTTACCATAACATTAAAATTATAATTTAAAAAGGTTATATCCTATTTTTCTTACAATTTTCTTATATATACATATATATATATATATGTACATTCTTATAAAAAATTTATGTTGATGATTATTAAAAAAAAAAACTTGTTGTAAATAAGAAAAGAAAACTTATCTTCTTTGATAATAATAATCATAATATTTGAGCTGGTTTCGTTTGTCAGACGCAATTTCGTTTTTCCAGCAACTCAGTAATAATCAAAAAAATAGTATTTATTCACTTAGTATATACTTTATGTACATATTGGTGATTTGGCCCATTTTCATGCCATATTTTGTGTATATATACGATGATGAACAACCTTAGATGAATTAAAAAGTCAAGACAACAACAGTCAATGGTTAGATAAAAAAAACGAAAGCTTATTAGATGAGAATGAGAACTTAAATAATATTGTTACTGCTTAAATTAATTTTGATAAAGAAAATCTGTTGTATAGATAAAAAAAAAAAGAAATTCGTTGTATTTGAACGCTTATATAGCAAAGTAGAAGAAACAAAAAATAAGTATCACGATGAGGTTAAGATTTACAACTCGATTATAAATGTGAAAAAATATATACTGCTATTGTCAGATACTAGATAATGGATGAGCTGTTAGATTAGTTAATAGTAAGAATTTTTTATGTAGTTTTCGAAAAGATAAATTACTGTTGATTTTGAACTTGAATGTATGTATGTGTACGTACATATATGTATCATACATATAATATAGGATAGACTGCAGCAATTGGTGATCATTAATTTTTATTTATTTTGAAGGTCAACTTGTACAAAGATCATTAAACTTGGTACATGGTCTTATTTGTAAAGTAAAAATTCGATGAAACCAAAATGATGTTCCTATAACACCAAAAAATTAATTCCAAAAAATATGGAATCAAAGCCATAAACGTCTAAACAAACTGTTAAACACGTTTTTATTTTGAATCGGAAGATTCTGTTTTTTGAATCCCAACAGAGGCGAGATGTAAAAGGCACCTTTCACCTCCTGATTACGATCGGTGATTCAATTGAAAACACCTATGACTCTCTATTGGAAGGTAGACTCATCGGCCGGCCCATCGTTCATGTTAGTACGGACCTGCAGCCGTGTACAAAATAGAGCTACTGTTCAGATTTCAAAGGACAATAAATCTACTAGTCAACAGTCCCTATAATTAATGTATGTATATGTATTGGCAGGGCTGCCATTTTGAAAATTTGAAAGTGGTATATTTCACTTTGCCAGAGGAGTATTTTATTTAAAACTGGAATACATAGAAGAAAAATGCAGAAAAATTAATTTTTTATTTTTATTTTTAAATCTACATAATAACAAAGGAATTTCATTTTCCAAAATCACAAAGAATGAAAATAGCAAAACAAATTATTTATTGTACTTAGTAATTATTTCTTTGGGAGTCCATTTAATAATTCCTTAGCCAGAAGAATAGCATTGACAGTCGTTGTCAATAATGAGTTTCGATTTTTATTTTTAATTAAATTTTCTTGTGAAATCTTCCGCTCGGCCGTTTCGCTACTATGTGGAAAATTAAGAATAGACCCGATAAAATTTCGAAGATTTGGATACATGATTTCTTCTATTAAAATTGGAATTACAAAACTCTTCGATGTTTATATTTATGAAGTACATATATAAAGTTAGCCCAGTATTCATCCCAGAAAACGCAATGGCAACACCATAACTATATATAGCGATACTTTTATATCAACTATAAGCCCAGGATTAACTATTATCCTATAATTTTGTCCCATCCCTGCAGGAACAATATGTCCTAATATCACGACAGTTTCATAAAACTATTATCCCAGGAAATCACTATAATCTTGAATTTCGTATCATAAAAAAACGTAAATCGAACCAAATAATTAAAAGTAATGAAAAATATATATATGAAATGGTTAGCTTAAAGCTAAATTGGCTCGCTCACAACCGCGTAGAAGTTTTTTGAAATGAACAGGATAAATTGGTGTTAGTATGCCAAACTTAGAAAAATACCCGAGCCAATCCGACACTTTTATCTAATTGGCTATGGAGGCCATGGAACTGTTGAAGTAATTAAAAATAATGAAAAAAATGTGTTATTTTGAAAAGCTCAAAAATTTTCTAAATAGATAAATTATTTATGTTGAATGTATTTTTCGGTTTAGTATGTCAATTTAATTTAAAATTTTAATCTTTATACGTAATTTGTAATGATTGCACAACTTGAGATAATGGATACCATCACATGTATTACCTGATGTACATTTTTCATTTTTCTGGGATAAAATTCTGGGGATAACTTTTTATACGTATATTTATGTCCATCACCACATGTGGTTGATTAGTAATGATACGCCATTCATCATCCAAATCTTCCATCTGTTTCTCGTCAATTAATTTGGAAATAAGCCAATAATTGAGACAAGACTTCCGGGAGTTTGATTGAGTTTTAATACTTGGAGACCAACTAATGTTTCTCAATGTAGTAGATAATTTTTATAGGTTTAATAGTAGTTTTTGGAGCTGACCGGCTATTAATAATTATATCCACTTTTGCTAAACTATCATAAGTTGAAAAATTTGTTTTATCGAGCGAGGTGTCAGTAATCAGGTTTTAAAATATATTTGAATCGGTGGTAACAATGTATAAATTCGTGGAGTTTCTGATTGATACTCAATATTAATTTTATTAGTTCATTTAAAAAAATTTAACTAATAAAAAAATATATTTTGGTTTTATCTGTCAGTCATTAGCATTTAAATTCATCTGATAGGATATAAAATAATGTTCCAGAGCAACCTACTGTTCAAAAAAGCTTCCAAAGATAACCATCTTGTAAATGGTGTTTTTAATATTTTAATGCTAAAATATTGTTGAAATTCCTTGTACTTTATCGCTTTGAACTATGCGAAAAAACAAATAAATATTTCGGGTCAATCTCTCCATATTTTGCGGAATTTATTTTTCTACGGCAAAAACGTATAAATGCAATAAGTGACAAGTGAATCCCATCACATATAAATTAGGTTGCAAGTTCTTAAGAAGGGCTTACACACCACCTTTATTGACCATCATTACTGATGGATTGGTAACTAAGCATTTGTTAACGCTAATGTCAGTTGTTTCATCTATACATAATTAGTGAAAACATCTGTTCCCTCAAATATTTACCAATGCTAAGGCAGCCTTCATCTAATAATAACATATTAGTGATTTCAGTAGTTTTTGTTTTGCCACACTTAAGTTCAGACACTATTGCCGAATCCGTTGCCATAAATTTTATTAATAGAATTAATGGGGTAATTAAAACAAAAGGTAAATTATGTTCCAAATTAAACATGATTATACGAAGCTCAGCTATTTTAACTTGGGTATTTTTTTTTAGAAAATGTTGCACATGGTTACAAAAATGCGGGTTGGCTTTTCAACGTTTTAATAATGGCTTACAGTGTAAGTTCTGTAAAAAGAGTTTTATACAGAACTTACACTGTAAGATGCACATCTAACTGTTTTTTCCAATCATTTGTATTTTGTAGCCAACTGGCTCAGCCAAGCTGAAATTTTTGTTTATTTTATTTAATGAATTTGTATGTACCTTATCGCTCATAGCATTATTATCAGGATTCAACAGATTCACTAAATATTACTTCTTCATAAGCGATGAGGATAATATATGTAATTTTGCAGCCGCCACTGTCCCAGATGTAGAAGCAGATAAAGAATTATTTATCGAATCCGCACTTTTATTTTTATGATATTTAATTAAAAATCTAGCCATTATTTAATTGAATAATATTATATTTAAGGACACTAAATCAAATATTGAGGATGTTAAAGTGCGGCTGGCAGCTGACAGCCGTGCTTTGTATCCTCTAAGGCCACTGCTAAAATCTAAACACCTATCAAGTGCCGTGAAGCTGAAGCTTTACAAAGCGTTGATCAGGCCCGTTGTTATGTTTGAATGTGAAAGTTGGGCACTGACGGATGAGTACGAGAGATGGCTTCTTGCATTTGAGAGATAAGTCATGTGTGTGAGTTACGGCCCAAAAACGCGGAATAGATGGCACATACCGAGCTCTGTACAATGTCGAGATCAGAGATCTGCTGAAGATCCCCGATATTGTGCATGAAATATGATCTCAGCGAGTACGCTGGCTCGGCCATGTTCTGTGTGCTGATCCGGAACGAATTATACAGCGATCTCTGAAAGTCGCAGAGGTCGTTGCAGGCGACGATGGCTCCACGGTGTAGAGAATGACTTGTGGCTTCTTCTGGTTGTCTAGGACAGTATGTAGACCAAGCCCAGGATCGAAACCGTTGGAGCCAGATTGTTGATTCAGTAAGGGGCCAGTAATGGCCTTTAAACACTGTTATTATTATTAAATCAAATATCGCCAAATTGCCTAAAGTTTAACAATGAAATGTCAGAAATATTTAGTGCGCTAAATTATTACATTTACATAAAAAGACAATCTTACAATATTATAAACGAATCTATTTATTTATTTGAGAAGACAACTAATTTATTCTTAGGACTATTTTACATAATGATGACAACATGTGTAACAAACATGAAACATTGAAAAACAAAGTTGAAATATTTATATTATTACCGTGGAATATAAACATATTTTGAGGAGTAAAGTATATCGGATGAAAGTAGTAAAAAATTCCGATAGTAGCAACTTCGACAACGCTGTGTGTTGGTATTAAAATATGTTGGTAAAAAATATCTCCATGGTTGCAAACCAGTTTTTCCGATAACCGAAAAACCGGTTCGTTTTTGATATTTAACGTCACCGAAAAATCGGTTTTAGTAATACTCAAAAAAATCTTTAATTTTTTTTTATTTCCTGAAATTGTTTAAAGATTTTTTTAAATCTAAATTTTCTGTGAATTTTTTGATTATTTTGTAAGCCGATTATTCAATTTTTTTCGTTTTCCTTATTTTGACTTGTGTGACTGAGTAAATCTCCGATACGATTCTATTTTTGATTTATCAACCAATTTTCAATTAACTTTTGTTCTTCTGTTGATGAAACAATATTTTATAAAATTTATTTCACTCTTGTGCTGCAAATAAAATACATTAGAAAATATCAAGGAAGTGTAAAAAAATATAAATGTAAGGCCGTGAAATCAAAACACGTGTTTCCGTTTAATGTTAATTTAGGATTTTTTAATATTTGTTCTTCGAGAGAGACCATATAATAAATGTCATATGGCGAATCAACTAGTGTACTTCATTTGCATTTGCGAACAACATACAAAATTACTGCTATAAAAATAGCATTTGATGATTGTGGTAGAAGCGGTGGAACATTCACAAATTTGTCTACGCCATCAACCAAAATCTCTTCTTCTTCTAAACAGAGAATTACAGGATAGATGATTCAGATGGTTTGTTACTTGCTTCGAAAGAATTTCGAGACATTCCAAAATCGTTAAATACAATTCGGAAAATCGTTTTAAATTACGGTCAAAATATTTGCGATTTAATTAAAAATAATCTCTCAGACATGAGATAGCATGGTTGTGGTTTAATGTGGATTAATTTGCATTTTAGGAAGTTTGCCAGGTTATACAGATCTTGGAAGAAAAGCTTGGAATTGAAGCTGAACTTGAAAAGGAGCAGCGGCAATTGCAAAGGAAGTAAACTATGGAAGATAAAACAAAAATAAAAGAAGAATTTTAAAAAATTCACGTTTAATGAATTTATACCTTCGGAAGATTTGGCACAGAATAAATCGGTAGTTTCAGGTAAAAAAATTTCAGTCGTAATAATTCCTAATAAAAGTAACGAGAAAATTTAACTAATATTGATTTAGACGAACTTCATCCTTCAAGAGACTATTTCCTAAACATTTGTTCAACAAATAATACTAAGAATACGCTCCTGTCTGAAGTTAATGGCCCTGATCTATCGTATCCCGATATTAAAGATGTGTTACCAATTACTATTGCACCTACAGCATCAATAAAATTATAAAGGCATTCGCTGTGAAATCTATACCGACGAATTCAATTGTTCTTGTGTAAATAAACTGAAACTATCAGTTGACTCACTATTAATTATTATTTATTTATTATAATTTAAACATTATTTTATTTATATTTTAATGTGAATTGTGATACTGAATTAATAATGTGATATTATCTAACTATTCAATTAGTTTTTATAATGATAAGAATAAAGAAAATTTGTGATAAGGTTTTGTGTTAATTTATTTTCTCTGACTGCCAATAAATGGGGAATCAGGGTGTTCAAAAATATGCATATGTGTCGATTATTGTACTAAAAATGATTGCCCATTAATATAATATTATGCCGATTATTGCACATTCCAGGAGTGCCAATTATTGTTTTTTTGAGACCACATAATTAAAATTATCATTTTATAGTCTACAATTAAAGTGAAATGATTGTTTTGTTTAACTAATATCCGATCACCCACCGACTATTATGACTATCAGTGAGACCGTAATAGAAAAAGGATATCCACCAAAATTTACAAATTTTAAAACAAAATAGTTATTTTTCAAGCAGCTAGTGTATGAAAATACTGAACTTCAAGTACCAACCAAATGTTAAAAAGTAAATAGAAAATGAATTGGATAGACCAATAATTATCATACATTTGGCTGCTTGGGAAAGCACCCCAAAACTGTTATCCAGAAACGACAAATCAGTAATATATCCAACAGATGTATGGGAACTAGTGCAGGAGAAAAAAAAACATCAAACTACCCGAAACAGTTTTTGTTATGCTCTTAAAGCACTTATAAAAGAGGTGAAAAATGAAAGATGTAGCGCAGGCATTTAGTATGGCACAGGGATTTGCTCTTCAAACTTCAGAAGAATCTACCGATATAATTGTATATGATCTTGAAATCATATTAGGATGACCGACATTTTCGAGTGAAATGCGAAGAAGAATATTTTGAATACAATTATTCACCAGAGTTTAAACTGAGAAATTTGCCTCTACTTGCCTGGAAAAGCTTTATCCCGAATATAGATGTCTAAATCAATGCTCAGTTTGGACTATTTTCCAATGGTTTTTCAATAGGGAAACTGCAGGGCGGACGCACTAGGGAGGCATGGTACAACTCTCCAACTGCTACCGGCAAGGGCGAAGTTGGGGAGGCCCATTAAGGCACTCAAGACTGTGCTTAAAAAGGAGGAAGTAGCCTCAGCGAATGAAATGTGGACGAACACTCTCTCAAGTAGTGTAGCAAGGCAAGTCTGGTCACCGCTGGACTAGAAACGCTCAAAGACACTGGTCTCCCTACGTAGACGTGAATTAAAATTGATCATTGGCACACAAAACACATAAATATTTGAGTACATTCTTAATGGACTGCCTCTCTGATCTCGAAAACTGTAAGGTGCGAGATATATCACGCTATATAAGTAGCTCAAACTGGTTCTTATATAAGGGTAATAGGGAAGTAAGATCCTGCGGTCACAACGGACCGTAGCCGGTCTAAGTGTGCTGTAGCAGCCACACTCAACCTAACCTAACCTAACCTACGAGTAAGGTAATCTAGAAAAATATAGCCTCTTTGTTGTAATTTAACCCCAACGTCAAACATAATCCTTATTTATCTCTAATATACTGATACAACATTGCAAATATGTTTTAAGCCGAATTGTTGATTTCTTAGATAGCTAATACTTTAAGATACTATACATTACTACAATTATTTTTAATCCCCATGTTTTAGTAATTAGCTAATACAACGACCTACATTATTATTACACACATGAAAACTTATTATGTACATAATACATACAAGCACATATTAGAGTAACAGAGAAAAGGCGAAAATTGATAATTAGATTTTATAATTGATGTGTTGTGTATTTAGAAAATATAACATTGAAATTATTGATTCTTTATTGTTCCAAGGGAAACGAAACGACAAATTAATTTCTTTATTATTATTATTTACTCGTATTTTCATTATTATTTTCTATTGTCATTTTCTTTTTTAATCCCTACACATTTCGTAAGTTTTTCGTCAATCGGGAGGAGAGAGGGAGGAGAGGGAGGGTGGTATAATAAAATGTAGAAGGGTGTTTGTTATTATACACATAATATATACTCACCATACATGTAAATGATATAGAACCTATTTTCCAATTTTCATTTAATTTTATTTTGTCATACAATCTTAAAAAGCAAGAAAAGTTTTCCGTTTGTTATAATTAAAACAAGAAAATTATAAATAATTTTTCTTTTATATATAAATTTTAGGAATTAATTTTTGGAAAAAAAAATCGAATAAAACTTTTCACGTTGTCTTGGAAATCTTATATACATACATATGTATATACATATTACATACTTTGCAATTATATATAGGGAATTATTATTAAAAACTGGTTGTCTAGGATGTATTCGCATGTCATTTCCACATGAACAGACTGCCGAGTTAATTCCAAAAATGTATGTATGTATATAGAAAAAAACTTTTGGACCATTTCTAGCATCATAATATATATGTATGTACAGTACATATAGTGTTTAAATTGAAAACTTTTTGTTTTCGATTACATCCTAGTTTAATCCTCAACACGTGTTTAGAAATAATTATTATCGTATCGACAAAATCGTTGTATGTATACATAACTAATAAAGATTACATCGCGCATACTAAAATAATCTACTTTTTTTGGAACGATTGTTAGAATCATTAGTAAATGTGTGCGACAATATATAAACGGGGTGGCCAGGATTGGTTATGGTCTTTGAAAGTGAATGCAATGATTTATAATTATCTATAGTTTCTATAAGCCTACGAGGCCCTACAACAAATATTTCACAGAGGTTAACTGCCATAGCTGAAAAAAAAAGCTTATCTTGAGCCACCCTGTAAAAAGCTCACGCGTATCATTTGAAAATTAGGAATATATTTACTTTAGAGTTTCCGTTGTGCGCGCGGTAATAAAACATTCGTATATATCAAATATCTCTCGCTATATTTTACTTAATTTAATTTCGTTTACATTGTATTTTTGTATATACAGTACATATAATATATGTATGTATGTACACGAGTAGATAGAGGAAAATTAAAAAATTATGATTATTATTGTTATATGGAAATTCAAGCCAATTTATTATTTTTCGCGGTATATACGAAAAGTATATTCGCATATAAACAAATTTTCTAATATTGTGCGTGGTAAATGAAATTAATTTTTATTCAAAATATGTACATGTATGTATGGGTGTACGAGTACATATCTCGGTTATTGGAAAATTATGATAATAATAATATTTGATTTGGTTGATATACTTTGTACGATCATCTTGATTTGAAATATGTATATGGAAGTGAGGATATGTGCGATATTTTTATTTATTTAACACAACTAATTAATTCTTTATAAAATTATCGCAATTTTGGATGTAGCAGTAGAAATTTTTGTCTTATAGACGTAAGAATTATGGTTTTAAACTGTATAGAATCAGAGTACACATTAAGATTCGTCAAATCCTTTAACTATTTTAATCTATACGTATGTATAATTTGAACCATAAAATTATTTCCATTTTATTACCATATATGAGTTGCTATGCCATTTTCAATAACATGCTTTCTCAATAGTACTTGAAACTCTAGTTTGTAAATATATGCACGTACATGGTTTCGAGTTTTATTTCAAAAATTTTCTTTGCAAAACTCATTACTTTAAAGCTTTTAATTAATTATTTTTTACAAAAAATATACATATTTTCGAAAGCAATATAAACTAAAATCATGCGTGTAATGGAATTTCTTCAAATCTGAAAACATGTTTTTTCAATTTAAATGAATTTCTAATTTTTCGAATATAGCTTATGAGAGTTCAAGTATTGCTTATTTGTTAAATTTGTATACTGTTTTTAGTGATTGAGTGGAGGTATTCCTCGACTTACACCGAGATAGGTCCCTAAACATCGGTCTTAAGTCGAATTCCACATGAAAATAAAAAGAAAAACAAAGCTGTTGTATGATTAAACTTTTAAATCAAATTCTGTAATTTAATCTTTATTTAAATTAAAAAATTTAATAAAAAACTATAAAATTAAGAGATATTTAATCTTCTTTATTCGAACTTATTACATTCATACATGCCATATTTTCTTGAACATCCAGTTGTTCTATTTTTTGCAGTCCCTGATTAACTTGAACCATTTTTTTTGTCATGCATTTTATTTGAGGATTATATTCATATTTGGGTTACTTTCACCTACGTTCTCTGAAACACTTTGTTTTTCAATATCCTGTCACTCTTCATTCGTAAGATTATCTGTTTTGAATGCTATAAATTGGTTAATATCATCTCTGTTAACATCAAGATTAAGCCACTAGCCATAAGCTCTACGATTTCATCTGTAATTTGGTTAGTGTCACTATCTTTTCAATTATCGAACTAGTATTTTGTTCAAATCGTTTTGTAATTGTTTTCCATATTCTGCTCATACAAGAAGGCGGGACTTCTTGTCATCCAAATTTTTAGGTAATGAGCTTTAAATGTGGCTATAGCTCCTTGATCCATGAGCTGTAAAATACTAGTGGTATTTGGAGGTAAATACATCATTTTTTTGTTAGAGTGTAAATCATCTAGGTGAGTGGATGTCCATGTATAAAAGTATCTTAAATGGAATACCCTGTAGATTGCAATATTCTTTTACTTCAGAGCCAAATGGTGAATATTGTCGAATGAGACAAATTTAGATCACGAGGTATGTTTTTTAGTTTTAACCACTTTTATGTTGTTTTATTAGATTCTTTCATTTCCAAGCCTATATAACACTTCTTTTATGTTTTGCAGTTCTACTATTACCGGGCATTTTGGATATTAAAAATTATTTAGTTAAAAATAAATATCGACTCAAGAAAATAGGAAATTACCTAATACCATATACCAGTGTATACTTTAGTGAAATGATTTCTATTTTTGCGTTATGTACGAGTAATATTCGCTTTTTAGTTTTTCTACTTTAGGGAATTACCCCAATTTTTTCTCATTTATATAATATGTAAATGAATCAATTCCCAAGGAGCAGAACAAATATTGGAGAAAAAAACTGGTCGTAAGTCGAACGGTCGTAAGTCGAGAAATACCTGTAAAAATAATCCTGGTGCAGAAATATTCACCAAGAAGTTGCCAAATATTATAAATTTTTGCTGTTCAACTCGTTCATGTTTAGCCCATCAAAATTGATTTTAAGCGCTCAAAATATGCTTTAAAAATACGGTTTAATGCATTTAAAATATGCTCTAAAAAAATGAAGAATTGGTGTTTGAAAAATTAATTTTTTTCGGAAATTGTAAATAAGACCGTTAGTGAAATTAAATTTTAATAATGCGGTGTGCATCAATCGACTAGACTAACTATAAAGTCATTATCTGTGTCTCAACTTACACCAAACTAAACTAAATAAATGTTCAATATTTGTTGAACTATACAACACCCTGAAGAAATGTGTTAAATAGTGATTTTAATAAAATTTGAGCTCAAAAACGGCTATCAATTATTACAAAAAATATATGGTATTATATTGTGTATCCTATCTGTAACCGTATATGAGATAATCGACGTTTCGCTGTCAAGAACCAAACAGTCACTCCATAAATATATGTCCGAAATTGACGTTAATCCAATCATAAAAGCATGATACTCCCTTTGGAGAAACATGGTTTTCGGAAATAACTAAAGGTAAAGCCCTTCTACTACTGAAGAAAATGGTGGGTCTCAATAACTAACGGTAGGTTAGATGTAGTTGGCCTAGTCCCCAAGAAACTTTCCGCTATAACTAAACTAAATAAAATTTTAAATTTGCTTTGTGTAACTGTTAATTCATCAGTTTACACAGTAACTATAAATGAAAATTTTAGTTTAGTTAGTTTAGTGAGAAGCAAATAACTATTTCTTTAACTAACACGCGACCGAAGTGAATTACCAAAAATACACTTAACAATATGAAGTCGAATCATACACTTATGAGTTTTAATTTTTTTTTTTATTTCAAAGTGACATTTAAATAAATAACAGTATCAAAACTATTTCATGTTCATAAGAACAAAGTATAAAATAAATAAATAATTTAAACATCATATTCGTTGCAAAAATTCATTGGAAAAATATCGTCATTTAAGTTTACTTTAACGAAAACAAATATTTATGACTAATTCAGTAACTCTGCGTTAAACAAATTATTAATAACCATTACTAAATGTAAATTGCGTTTAAATTTACTTAATTTTTGTCGAGTTCATACTTGATTGATTAGCTTAGTAGAAAAGCTACTTTCGCATATTGTTAACGGTGTGGCAAGCGTGCACCACCAACGTCTCCAGTATAAGTAGAGAACACATCAATTAATTTTTTGCGCGTAAATATGTATAACATTACGAGGTTATCAAACAAATGTTCAGTCCCGCTCCTATAACTCATCATATTTATTTATATTCAAACTATTGGCTAGTTTAAAAGGGCATATAAAGGGTTATACAACAAGAACTGATATTTTAAATTAATTAAAAATCGAGGCTATTTTTGAGCAATTGTGATATTTTTATTTTAATCCAAAGTACAAACTCCACGATTGATAATGGAATGTACTACCAAGAGACCTACTCGAACGCCATTACAGACGGCTACTTTTATGAGAAAATTTTTCCATCAAGATTTTACATATATATGCTCAATTTCTTTAAAACCAGCTTAGATACTATTCTTAAGTGCTTAAATCGTCATCATGTTGGAAATAAACATCATCCAAGTCCAATGTGTCGATTATAAAGCAATCCATTCTCTGTAACGGGTGTACCAACTTCATTTTCAAAAATTTTTGGTTCAACAAGCCCAAAAAACGTTGTGAATGGAATTTCGACAATTTTTCATTGAACCATTAATTGGGTAGTTTTTGTTTTCATAGCCTGAGAAATAATAGTGTGCTTCGTCGCTTAAAGTTGGAATCTCCTTAATCCATTTTTGTAGTGAATAGCAAGCAATTCAAATTTGCTTATTCGTGAATGCGAACCGTTGGGTTGGCATTTATAAATTATAAATACAAAATTTATTAAGAGCGTTTTATGTCACATCGATGATAATTACGGTATATTTTATTTGTTAAACAAGTAGTATTAAAACCAATATGCACAAAAGCATCGATTATAGTTAGAACACAAAACTTACAAATTTTTCTAATGAAAGCACAAAAAAATGTACAGAATTTTAAACTGTAATTTTATTGCGAGTTGAGAATTTTTCAACTCCTACTGCTAACTTCGTGATGAATTTTTGTGAACTAGAAAACATTTTTTTTCGCACCTTCAAAGTTTAATTTTAATTTGAACTTTCCAAGGGAATACATTTGAGTATTCGTATTCATAGTTCATATTCACGAGTAAATTTTACAATTTTATTATTTCCAGATCAAATTCGGAACTATACAGTAATTTAAAAGCTTTTGAATTTATAAAACTTCAGAATATTATAAGACTGGAAATACAGTTTTATTAAATTTGATTATAGTTTATTGTGAACAGGGCCGGTTGAAAATTGATCGATTTAAACTAATTAAATCTTAAACATTATTAATTCGTTGAATTCATTAGTAAAGTTGACATTAGTACTTATGAGATAAGCATATACTTATGTGGGTTTGCTGCACCAATGTCCAGTTCCCCTGAGGTATGATATTCATTCTGTTAGCTCATGTGGTTTGGTTCGTTTGAGCCGCCTTACTTCGTTTGTACTATTGAGTAGTTGTACATCTATCAATTGTATTTGTATTCCCTGTTAGTTACAAATCGGTAAGCGTTGGTGACCATTCGAAGAAATTTATTTTGGCTACGTTGGATAATGTCTCTATTGGATTTATGAGTACAACCCCATAGCTGCGCACCATACATCCATATTAGATGTATGTAGATGCAGACCAAGGTATGTGGCCGATTCAGTCTGCTGCACTTGCATCCCGTTGAGTATATATGCTGGTTGATATTTTTGGGTCGTATCGTAAATGTCACATGGGTTCCAATCGTTCGTTTAGTAACGTTGTTCATTGCTCGTTGAAGATTTTCCACTGCCCTTTGTTGAGATTCGTCTATTGTCATAATAACAGTGTCGTCAGCAAATGTACGGATGAATATTTTGTTCGTTTTAGTTATGTGTGCAGAGCGATCCTAATACGCTTCCCTGCGGAACTTCCGCTAGCGTCGGATAAAAGTCAGAACATGTTCTCTTCATAGATGACTCTGAATTTGCGACCAGAGAGGTATGATTCAAGCAGTTGGCAAATCAGTTTTTGGTAGCATTTTGCTCATCTTGAATGTCAATCCCTCGCGTGCCAAACCTTATTAAAGACCTGAGATACATCCAGAAATACAGCGGGGCAATATTTCTTTTCTTCTAACGCTTGCCCTATCACCATCGTGATTCGATGGACTTGATCTATTGTGGAGTGGTTACTCCTGAATCCAAATTTAAAATTCGGAACGTTTACCATTGGCTTGAGACGTATCAGAAGTAATTTTTCTAACAGCTTTGATAAGGTCAGAAGCAGAGAGATTGGTCTGTACGATGTTACTTCTTCATCTGGTTCGCCTGGTTTCTTCAGTATAATTATTTGAGCCGTTTTGAAGCATTTGTGTAAGTACATACTTCAATCTCATACAGGCATTAAAAAAAAGTCAATTTCTTTTCGCTCGATTACATAATTTCCCTTCTTCAATAAAACTTGGAAAAACAGAATAGTGTATCTACCACATGGCACCAAACAAGTACGAGGTTTCAAGCGGTTTTCTTTAGTTGCGCTTTATATCTCATGTCGCTAAGAAACAACGTTGAGAACTTTTCGTTCAGGTTTATTTAATTTATTATGGCTGATTTACATTCTCCGCCCATCCTTCGGCAAGATAATCTTGTAATAAGATGAGAATCAAACTAATATAAGATAAAATAGGACAGAACTTCATTTTGAAAACCAATCACATACAAAAAAAAACTTTTTCTAGCACAAGATGACCACATTCGCCTTTCTGCTAAAAAAGATGAAAAATGCACGTTCAAATCTGTTCAATATTGTAGCACTTTTTGACATTTTTTATATTGTTTTAAATTTAAAAATATCTTTTTGATATTTTTTTTAATCAATCTGAAGGAAATGTATTGTATTCACGATTTAATATCAAGTGGTAACATATAACAAAGTTTACTTAAATAAATAAGGTCCTCGAATTCTGTAAGGTTTTTTACTGATTTGCTGAAGTCTACAAAATGTTTCTTGTTGAAATTCTACATTTTTTTGACATTATTTTATAAACTTGAATCAAATGTCAAATTTTTTGAAAACCCTTAATTCCAATTTGATTTATTTTTTAAAACAAGCTAAACAAGTAATCCTTGTTGTTGTTTAGATATATTTTATTTTTACTGGTGCCTTAATGTATTTGAGTTAGGCTCTCGATTGATTGTGTCAGAAAATTGAAAATATTTACTCTCATAAAAGGTATACTTATACATATATATATATAGGTGAAAGCACATAAAGCTATCTAAATTAAAGCAAACCTTTTTTTTATTGCATTCAGGTACGCCGCATGAGAACTTCGCAAAATTGTGTTTAATTAAAAAACAAATTCTTAAAAAACCAATTTTTTCAGAAACACAACATAAATTGCAAAGGTAACAACGCAGTATACGTGTAGCATAAGCTATATAAAATATAATGATAAGTCACACCTACTACATTAACTTCATCATAAAATTCATCACAATGTCTTCTTACAAACACCAAATAAATTATATGTACTTTAAAAATAAAATATAATTTCTCAAAAATAAATTAAAAAGAAAATTCTTTTGATGTAAAAACCAATTTGTCAAATCAATCAAATTTAAAAAAAAAAAAAAAAAAGAGAAAAAGAAAGAAAATTATAATACAAAGAAATGGAAAACCATAACCACAGCGAACAAAAACCAAAATATAAAATTCTTTCAAATATTTCCCTTTTCTGGTTGTGTGTGTTTGTGTATGTGTGTGTATGTGTGTGTCTGTAGATGTGTACACATAAAACAAAATAAAATTTTCTTTTTATGGTTAGTTAATTTGGGAAAATTGTTGACCAAACAAAACCAGACATACGTACATACATATATGTATACAACAATTTTCTTGAATGGAAAACATCCCTAATTGATTAATTTCAATTAAGTCAATCAGTTTTATATATGTACTTATATATATATGCTTACATACACATATATATGTTACATTATTAGATGGATACGAGTTAGAGGCGAGTGTTGAAAAAAATTGCTCCACTCACTAACCGTATATACGTACTAAACCCATTACTCTATATAATGTAAACGTAAATGTTAATTTTTTCGTTTTTCTTTTGTTTTCATGAATAAGCTTTTTGAAATTCTTTTTTTTTTTATAATTTTTCCGTTTTTCCCACAACAAAATTTTTTTATTTTCATGTGCATATATGTTTATACATACATATAGGTATTTGTTTATGTTTGTAGCTAAATTCCGCAAAAAACTCGTGCTCGTTTCGGAAATTTGCCATTTTTTCCATGTGCGGGGAATTTATGGGAAATTTTTTAACCATGTTTTTTTTCTAGACCGAAGGAAATTTTTTGAGCGCATGAGCTGAATGTATTGGTTTCGATGACTGAAGAAAAAAAAATAATAAAACGAAAAATAATGATATGGATGGTGATGATGATACTGGAAAAACGAGAAACAAAAGGAAAATGAGAAAATTTTTTAAATATAATTTTCCCCAGAACATAGTTTAATTTTATCAGTATTTGGGCTTTCATACTATGTACTTTGTAGCTTTTATATTGACTTTCATTTTTGTTAAATGTTATTTTGGTTTGTGATAGGTCGGAAAATTTGTGTGTCAGTAGGATTGTAGATGATTGTGTGTCAATATTGTGAATAGAATGATTCATGGTACTTGAAAACGGATATCTATATTTTAGGCAGTATAATCCTTAAAAAATTGACATTTTCACGAAATTATAAGAAAATTCATTTTATAAATCGATATGGACCGTCATCATCCGTGATTCGAACCATATGTATTTTGTTTATCTGACATTTCCATTTTTCGACACTAGTAAAGGGGAAAATATTTTTCCATTAAGCTATAGCACGATTACAAGCGTAACGGGACTACTCAACACAAACACTATCACGAAATCAATGAATTTCCCACCGTCAACAATGATGATGACGATGACGATGATTTTAAGAATTACAATAAAATAAAAAAGCAAGAAAAATGTTTTTTGTTTTTTAATTTTCTTTTTTTTATCTTTCGATTTTTTCTTGTTATGAAATTTGTTTTTAGTTCAAATGTGAGTTTCAAAGTGAATTGTTGGTGTTGAAAAATTGTTTCGGGAGGAAAAATAATTTTTAATTTGAGATAGAAAAAATAAAAATTTGATGCAAATAGTAAATTGTTTTTTCGGAATATTACTGTGGATAATTATGGTGACAATTAGGAGTGGTTAATCTGTATTATATAAATAGAAAAAGGAAAATTATACAAATTTTGCGATTTAAGTGAAAAGGAAAATTGGTTATTAAGTCAATGTGAATGGAAAAATAATTTTTGGTGTTTTAAAAATGAATGTGAATTTTTTGAGGTTTGATTTTTAGGGTGGATAATATGTGAATTAGTTGGCAACGAGTGCGAACCGTCAAACTAATTTTCTTGATTGTATTTAATTTATACTAACAAGAGAGAGTTGTTCGGTTCCACAATTAGATACAATTTACATGTTAAATAGGATAAAAAGGATGTTTATAATTTATTAAGATTTTTTTTTTCTAGATATTTTTTGTTCCTTGACAAGTGTTTATGTTAATTTATGGTAAATAGTTGAACATTAAGTAGCGTGTAATACAAAACATAAGCATAATTAAAGTACATGTATGTATATGTATTGCATATGCAATGAAAGAAAATTTAAATTAAAAGCTTGCGAAAAATTTAATTCAATTCTTGTTTAATAAAAAAAAAAAAAGAAAAGTGAAACGAATTTACAACAACAACAACAGTCGGTAAAAAAATATGTATAGAGAGAAAAAAATAGAAAATTTTTGTTGTAAAAAGTGTTTTTCCTTTTAGTGAAAGTATATATATTTACAAAAAAAATAAGCTAAAAAAGGAATTTTGTGGTTCAGAATTTTAAAAGTGTTTTCATATTTTTGTGAGTGTTTTGTGCAAAAAATAAAAAATTGTTTTTTTGTTATATCATACACATGCATTATTATAATACTTACACGAAGGATAAAAAATAATACATAAATACACATTTCCAAGAAAATATATATAGCTATATACGTATGAAAATTTTCTTTAAGACTAAGGTAATAATTTTTTGCTGTACTTATATAAACAAAATAGAAATAAGGCATTTTATACACAAACTCCTGTTTGATTTTTAAATGAGCTAAAATGTCACGTTTTATGGGTATCCATCCTTTTCATTTTGCTCGGGGGATGTGGAGGTGGTAATTTTTGTCGATTATACATTTTTTTTATATTCCTAAAATAATTAGTTTCAACATGATGATAAGCGAATGTGTGGTAGAGATGTGTTTAATTAGGAACTATTAGCATGGGACTTAATGTTCGCTTTTCGTTTGTTTCTCGTAAGATTTATATACTATATGTGTGTGGTGTTTGTGTTAGGTCATGAATATTAAAAAAATTGAAAAACTTTTTTTTAGATAGGTCAGGTTGTTTGTTAACAATGCAATTAGTTTAGTTTAAATTCTCCATAGAAATTTTTAGGGTGAAAGCTACAATTTATGTGCACAGCTGCGAATGAGCATATTAAGAGCTTAAATCATGTTGAAATATGTTTTTTAACTGTACTTATTTTATTTGAATATAATTATATTTATGACTGCTCATATAATTCATAAAAAACAACAAAATGGTTTAAATACACCAAACTTATCTAGAACTTTTGACTAAAAATAAAACTAATAAGATTTTTTAATTCCCGACTATGAGTTCTTTCTCCATCTTTGATATTTCTGAATTTCATATAATCATATCAAATTTAAAAGTTTTATTTTACATATACATAGTTTAAAGAAAAATCACATTGAAGTTGGTTTTAAAAGTTACTAAATGGGATTACGTCAAAGAATGAGTGGAGCAACTTACAGTGATTTTCAACTTAAAAACTTAAACATTTATGATGTGCAGATTTTCCAGCTTTGGTATAAACGTAATTAATGTCAACTTACATATTTAGACAAGCAATATAATAGGGTGATATAATTCATTTGAATCAGAATTTACAGATGATTAAAGAAATTTTGTCGCTGGTTGGCACTAAATACTGATGCGCTAATCTTTCTCAAAGATGGGATTAAATTTTTATTTGAATTTCGATTTTTTAATTAAATTTTACTATATTGCTTTGGCTATGCCTAAACATTTAGAAATTTCGTCAGATTGTGGAGTTTAGTTCGTGTTCGAAGGCTTCGGTGGATGGAATACAAATTGAAAATTATGTTTGAAGGTTGTGATAATCTGAACATTTTGTGGAAATAGCGATTATATTAGGAATAGAAATTCAATTGTTTTTATTGAGTATCAAACTGTTAAATTAAATTAAACACACAACGAAAATAATTTTTTTAAATTTAAATACAATTTAAATGAGAAAAGTTAAACTCTTTGTTAATGTAAAATGTCTCAATGTGTCTCCAGAATGCTATTAATATGATATGAGAATTTTGTCGAAGAATTGAAGAACGACTTATATTCACTAAAGCTAAACCAACTATTGCAACTTTTTTGCAGTAGTTGGATGCTGAAATACTATAAATTAAATTAATTATTAGGATAATTGATATAATTTATATTATTTATATAAACAACTATTGGGGATAAAATATACTATACTATTTTGGAACTAATAATTTTATTTTAATTAACATAATTATTCAGCTTTACATTCCAATTAAAATTAAATTAATTTTATTTCTAGGGAAAAATACAGTTAATTTAGTTTCAGTATGCAAAATTATTTGTGCAGATCGTAATATTAAAACAATCTTTCATAATATTCTAATAACTTAGGTTCGCTGCAGATTTCGAATAAAAAATAGATTCTTCTCCAAGTTCCATCAAGAGAAAAAATTGACTCATCCTTTAATAATGATCTTCCAAAACTGCGGCGGCTTATATAAGTTGAGTAAATGTTGAGTGGTAATTTTTTTTACCTTATGTTCCTTTAATCTCGTATGGTTGGCTGTTTGATGTGTCTATTTCTAGAAGAATTTATTTAGTTCTGGAGGTTTTTGATTTTGGCCCTTTTCATTGATATTTTGTATTGTTTTGTTTCATGAATGTGTTTTTTTTATTTGATACAAAATGATATTTTTTAGATAACTCGCGAGCCATTCAACCATTGCTGCTATTTTATTAAATAATTCACTAACTATAAATAAGATCAATTATAAGTAAAATTAATAAAATTTAAATAACGAATATAATAAGTTTAAAAAGTGATTTATTTATATAATTTTTAAAGTAATTTGTGTTACGTTGATAAATACTTTTGAATAGAACAGTATATGTCATTAGTAAAAACTCGTTCAAAATACAAAAGTAATCTAAAATAGCTATGGAGTACAAAAAACAATTTACTAATAATAATTGGCAATCAAGAATTAGTGGAAGCGCTTGGTCCAGTATGATTGACATACACAATAATATTTCTGCAGTAAAATAGCCAAAAAAACCAAAATATAACAGATTACGCCTTCATTGGTTTCAACTTCGTCATCTACCGCGCATGACGTCGTTTGAGAATTGCCCGTAAAATATTCTTTAGGGAATATAATTATTATAAATGGAACTTGTCTAAGAACTGTAAATAAAAAAATTGTAGGAAAGTTCTGTTGATAACACCCGGCTTTCTTATACAACAATGAAAACTCTATACATAGAGTGAGAGGGCACTTTGACACAAGGTAGGATAACTTTGAAATTTTAATAGAAAGTGAAAGCAAATGAAATGTTGAAATTTTAAGACTCCGTGCTTTTGTTTATTAGACATCTTTTAATTTGAGCAAGAAACCTTCAAAATGTTCAATCAACAAGAACACTTTACTTAAACCAACATAAATATGACGTTTCCATTTTGAGTTTATAAAATTAATTGACTTAATATTTAATAGAAACATATTTTATTTTAGATTTGTTGTTTTTCAGAAACAAAAAAATTAAAAAGGAAACAGCAAAACCCTAAGCGTCAAATATTATAACTTTAATATTACAGTCATTCCTATATAGTTCATTTGACATGAGCAAAATGTAAGTTTTGACTTTGTGATTGCAATCCTGCTAGACTGTTCATGTTCACTTGTATCTAGCAGTCCTTGCAAATAATCACATCTAACACAATCAACCACTACATATAAAGGGTGTTTTTTTTAAGCCAGATATAACTTGAAACTGTAAAAATCAATAACTATTAACAAACACGTTAAGCTAGAGCTCAATCGGCGAAAGAACGACGCTGATAATGGTATCGTGGCTTCAATTCTTGCACCAACTGGTATCGTGGCTTCAATTCTTGCACCAACTGTAGTGGACGGACAGATCCTCAATTCCTGCGAACGACGACGAATCGATAAATTTAGATTTTCTTCCACACCTTCGTTTACAGCGGCGATGTTCTCTTCAGTACGCACATTCCTTCGACGTGTTGATGCTATTGCATCCTCTAGAGAGTATGTGGTACGAAATCTATCCACAGTTCGATGGATGGCTTGCTCAGATGGACGATTATGTTCGCCATAAAAATCACGAAGCCGTCTATAAGTTGCGCGAATCAACGACTGATTTTCAAAGTAAATTTTAATAATTTCGTAGCGTTGCTCAAGCGTGAAACTATTCATGAAGATTTGCCAGAGTATACTGAGATCTGCTAGAGTATATTTTTCATAAAAAAATAATGTTTTGTTTTATTTTTTACAATTTCAAGTTCTATCAGGCTTAAAAAACACCCTATACAAGAAATATGTTTATGTTAAATTCACCAATTATTAAATTTCTTCGAAAACGCGTTTTTCTGAAATCAAACATTTCGATTCGTCACGAATTTAGCTATTATCAAAAAAATTACTGCTGTCAAAAAAATTGACGTCTAAATATTATATTTTCGTAAAACGTATATATGTAAATTTAAGATTTTCCAAAACGTTGATTACGAATAAAAATGTCATTACATACATATATTAAGATACATTTAATTATAAATGGATGAAGATAAAAATTAGGGCGTTGTTTTTAATTTATAATAGCCATAATAATTGATTCCAAAGTTAAATTTGAATTTAAAAAATATTAAAACAAATTCGGTTTAGCACATATACATATGTATCCTATACGTCATAGTACAGGCACTAGCTTAATTTTTTTGTCATATATGGCAACACTTGAAAATAGCGCAATAATAATGAAGTGCGGTTGTGTAGCAAATGTAGTGACGTTTCTCTAAAACGTCTAAATTTCATTCCTATATAGATTGTTCAGTGTGGAGGTCAAACAATCAAACAATTTCGTTATCCTTTCAACAAGTCCACATGTTGTATTTTAGAACATATTTTTGATTAAAGCTTTGTCCTTTCAAGTTTGGTTTATCATTTTTATTAGTATAGGATACCATTCAATTCTAGTAACATCATTTAATTCCGCCTGCAGTTAAACGTCCGCCTAAAAATTCATTTAAATAAAAATAAATATTAGAGCGTTATTTACATACATATTTACATGTATATTTACATTTTATTTACTTGAAATAATTTCATAGTCGTTCAACTTATAAATGTTGCAATGAAGATGAACTTTGAATTACTAGCAATCATACTTGATCATTACGTGAATATGCGTTTTGTGTATAATTACAAAGTCATAAAAAAAATTTAGATTTTCGTTTTATTTTTTCCAGTGGAAGTATGTATAAAACAAAAATTCAGCTTTGAATGTTTATAGTTATAAACATCACCCAGAATTTAAAAAGTTTTACAAAAATTATTATATTACACCCGCCAGAACTAATCCTAAATTCAAAAATTTAGAAATTTCTAAATATCGATTAAATTTATCTAGAATTACCAAAATAACAAAAAAAATCTGTTCGATTTTCCCAGTATACCCGTACGTATCCTAGCCGTCATTCAATATACAAAAGTTATAAAAATAACCAAAGCAGATTCTGAATGTGGGAGTTGGTTTCTAAAAATATTTTTCCTTTTGTTATCATTTTTATCATTCTAACTAGCATTTTGCTTCTTCGAACCGAATGCGAGTTACGTGTAGGTGTTTCGGCCTCAATTTATTTCTTTGCCTGCAATAATTTATTTAAAATTGTAACTTTGGTTAATAGCTGTTATATGTCATATACGTCATAAATAAGCTGTTTGATGTGAATTCATCAATTAAATAAGATTCATGTACCCTATATACATATAATACATAATATGTATGTACACACAGTCAAGAAAAAGAACTTAACGAAGCTTTTCTGTGTATGTTAATGAAATCTATACGATTAAAGTCTCAAGTATCAATAAGATATAAAGTTGTTCATGAATTTTCTTCCGTAAACTTTATAATCAATTTATTGCAAGTTTTCATATATATGTGTTGGAAGAAAAATGGAAGAAAAACAAAAGATAATCAATTTTAACGGGGAAAAAAGTTGTTTTCCCAATTTTATTCGTAATTCGTATTTTAATGTTTTGACAAGTATTTTTCTAGGCTAATGAACTAGATGTCATTTTTTGTTGTGATATAGTCGATTTATGCTTCTCATAGAATATACATTTATGTACATATGTACTTAATATAAAATATGACATGTTTAGCAGGCATTTCAGCTGTGTGCTTTTGATTTATCGTGATGTCGTAATTTGCCAACTTAATATACATTGTTATACTCGTACACATAAAATGAAAACATTTTGGTTTATATCGGTTTTCTTAAGTTTATTTAAAGGAAAAATAAATTATAAATGAAATGTTTTTTTTTATTTTATACACAACATATAATATATATAATATATGAGGTTTTGAAGGTTAACTGAACTTATTTTTAGCGAATTGTGAATATATGTACATACATATACTAAACCAATAAAACGCTAAACTTTTCTCACAAATTTTACAAATGAAAGCTACATGTCTATTGAACCACATAAAATTAGTTATAAAAATAAATAAATTTTCCACATGTATGTATACACTGGTACATATACATACATATATTGGAGAATTATTAACAAATTTTTAGTATCGGAAATTATTCACATTTTTCATAATTTACAACTTAGAAAGTTTATTTATCCATGTGCTTTTTAAGTTTTAATGAGTACTAAAGTCACGTACTTGCAGAATACTCGTATATAACAAAGAAGGAGTTATTAGAACTTTTTGTTTTTTATTTAGTTTTGGAAAATTTGCAACGAACGCCCAGGTACATATGTATATAGAATTATGATTAATGGACCTGGAGTAATTATACGTTTTGAAGAAAAGTTTTTTTTATTTTTATTATTTTGATAACGTGTGATCCATGATAATGTTGTAATTTAAGTTTTGAAAGTAATTTTTTTTTGTATACAGTTTTGAAAAATTGATTTTGTTGGATTCAGATACGTGTAAGAGAAAAAGTGCAATTAGTGATTATCCCGAAAAATTGACACCTGATCTCTAGCATTTGTCTCATCGTATCAACTTTTATCATATCTCATGAGAAATCCGAAACTATAATGGCATTTACAAATTACTAAATGTTAAAAGTTAATAATTAAATTACAATATGTGTATATATTTTATAACCTCCCATATACATACATAAAAATCGTAATGATTTATTGAATTGATTTTCCAAATTAATCGGCGGATAAACACACTCGTACGAATATATTCAATGTCGACGTACTCGTATATACATATGTACGTATGTTGTATATTATGTTTATAAAAAAGCTTAAAATCCCGAAAATATCCTCAGGTGAAAATTAATGTTTTCGTGCTTGCTTTTTTTTTATATAGGTATAGGTTAAAAACAAATAAAGCAGGGATATATATGAGAGTTCGAGTTTAAAATTATTCGCTATATCAAGACGTTAAATTCCTATAATTTTTCATAGGATAAAAATAAAAACCGAATTCCATCAGTCTGCTCCGTCCTAAACAAATAAAGCCATACCCCGTTTTTATCGTTCTATATCGATTTTCGTTTAGTGTTTATTTTTTTTATATATGGATATGCCGAATAAAAAAAATCATTATCCTTACGTACATACATATATATAAATATATATATATATATATATATATACGAAAGGATATAAGGATAAAAATCATATAGAAATGAAAAATATTCTCGTCTATATACAATAAATTTAATCAAAACAAATAGAAAAACTAATAATTTAACCAAAATTGAAAATTTCGGAAAAAAACGAAAACAAAAAATTGATAGGGAATTAAATGGCAAAGTGTGCACAGAGTAAATCGGGTGAGGCTGAGGGGATGGGAATGTTAATACTGAAAACAAACATAGAATAATAATGTATCCTTTTCTAGTTGAAATAATATTGTTGTTTGTAAATAACAGAAATCCTTTTTCTTTTATTTTATTGTTTTCACTGGTTTTGTATCTGTCTATATAGCTGTATATACATGGAAAATGAGGTCAATGTAATTTTCTTTTTATTTTGGTTCGGTAAAGCACGTAATATAACAATGTTTTTCACAGTGATCATTAGATATTAGGTTTAATTTATTTAATCAATGGAAACTCGTTTTTAGTTCTGGTAAACGCTTACTTACGTATAATATTCTATGTACATGAATCAGCAATGAATATTTGCAAAAATTAAGTGTAAACTACAAAATGAAATAAACTAAACCGCATTCACAATATACAAGCATTGTATATGCATTCTTTTATGTTTATAGTCAAAAAAACTACAAACACACATTTGTCGATTTAACCATTTAGTGGAAAAGAGGAAAATGATCCATCAAATACAAAGTAGGTTATGCGGTGGACAGGAAAGTAGACTTGCAAATGTAATACAGTCGAAAATATATTAATTTCCCCAAAATTAGATATGTCAGATCGACATAGACGGGTTGAATAACAATACAAAAATTTCAATGACACAGCAATTATGAGTTAAACCCACACATCATTCGACTATTAACACGACTTTGTTACACAAAAATTACCTTTTTTCCAAAAGTAAATAATGATATTTTTGTGTATGTGTATGTGTGTGTGTGCCTAGCCTCTGTCTCTACATTTTCATCATCCATCTATTTTGTTGAAAAATTGAAAAATTGTATAAAGAATTTCTATCTACGTACATAGATGACTTTTCTATATACCCTTTCGTCGACTTGTTTTTGTTTCTAGTTTTGCGGAGTTCTAAAAATATTTTTTTTTCCTTTTACGCCAATTGTGACAAAAATGAAAACAAAAAAATTTAATTTTTTTTTTTTCGGTAACAATAAAATAGTTTTTCATTTTATTTGTTGTTGGAGTTTTGGAAAAATAATATTTGTTTTTAAATTTCTATAGGAGAGAGTGGCAGTTATAAAACATAGTGGATAGGGTAATAATGTATTGTAATGGTCGGGTGTTAAAAGTTTTTGTTTATTATTTGCGAAGGTGGTGTATTGTTATGAATAGTATATACATAATAGGATGCCAGAGTACGTAAGATTTTTCGGTTAAATTTCGATCTGCCTAAGGTCTCTTACCTTAAGTACGAAGAAACGTTTTGTGCCTGTGGAAATCGTTTTAATTAATTTTTAATGTGATGTTTCATTTAAATGAATCATTAACATTTTTGCAATTGATAATAATTATTTGGGTAACTATTAATAAAAATAAATTCATTGCAGCATTATCTTAATATCGTATTGGCATTTAGGCTTCGGCCTGTATTACATTATGTCATTTACATTATGTCAGTCCCGGTATCTTACTTTTTTAAAGCGATTTTGAAGTTCGTTCGAAAAAGTTCGACTGCGGAGCAATACGTCAATGAGGTAATACTGTTTCATCAATTTTAATTATAGTTGTGAAACAATTTGTGCTTTTCTATGAAACGTAAATCAGAAAGTGCCGACACCAAATTAACCTAAAAGGTCGTAGAATTATATAAAATCAGAACTATTATAAATTTCATAAAACTAGTATTCGAAGATTTTTTTAAAATTTACTTTCAATTCAAAACCAGCTTGGTTAGTTATCCCAAATTTGACTAATTGTTTTTTATTTCGATACACAAAATTTGTCATATAACGTCTATACTATGATAACTATTAGTTTTAACATTCGAAGTGTGATCGGTCCAATGATACAACTAGCATGAAAACCAAACCGCATACAGTTATTTTTCGTGGATGAAATGGTGTTTCTTGAAGCACATGAGGGTTTTCACATGACCAATAAGTAAATTTTGATTGTTTGTAAACGTTGTTCGTTCGTGTACTTCACCACGATGAAAATGTTGTTTTTACTGAATGTTTTGACACTGACAGTTTGGTTATTTGTTTAACACAGTGAAAGTTCAAAGTTGTCAATTTCCAAATGGAAAACCTGATATACATAGATGACGATTGACGATTGGAGCATCACGGATTCCACGTAGCGGAATTTTTCTAAAATAAAACTATCTATCCATTGACGTTTAAAATAAAAATAAAACTTGACGTTTAAAATAAATCTATCTATCCATTGCCGTTTAAAAACACACAGCCACCTAATTTCGAATACAGCAACAACAACACAAATTTCAAATGGATCGTTTTTTGTAGTAATCCGGAAAAAATCCGTGAGAGGAGCTTAGCTTACTTTTACAATCGTCAATGGATCGAATTAATTGAATTAAGATTTATGTGTCTCAATAGATGGCAGGTGAATTTCACAAAAATGAAAAAAATCCTTAAATGAAAAAATAAATCCGTAAATTGTTTAGAAGTGATCTTCCTTTAGGTTGCTAACTACACTAAGCTTTCTCGCTGTAGGTATTAAACATTTATTTAAAAAAGGCGCAACTTCCAAAATATATATTAATTAGTTGATTTAATTGTAACGAAATGGTTTACATTATTCCAGTGTCTTAAACCATAGAAGAAGTTTGTAATTATAATAATTATTTGATTATTAAAAAAGTAATAATCAATAAATCGAAATCGGGGTAATAAACGATCTTTAATTTATTTATATTTCAACGTTATTTCAAATTTTAGAATCTATGAAAGTTCAATTCCACTGGCATGATGGGTTGCGTATAGATTGCTCCCATAATTAGATGATGATCAGAAAATCGAGATCACTCGGCAAATTATCGATTAAAAAATCTTTTTGTTCTGTTTACTCGATGTCTGTTTCTTCTAATAAATAAATAATTAACAGACAGCTAACTTTAATTTATTCCGAATATCACAAATAGGTATGGGAAAATAAATAGAAACACTGGTAAATAGGAAGGAAACATATTCGATAAGACGATTTCCTAGAGTAAACCAGAATCAAATTGGAATTTCCTAGAGTAAACCAGAATCAAAGTAAACTACAGTTTCAAGAATTATTTTTCCTTGTTTGGATGGTGGTAGAAACATTTTCAATTTCAGGAAAAATGAAATATAATTAGTAGAAACTAATTAGTAGAGAATTAAAAAAGCTAAATGTTTATTGGGCGGTAAATTTAATGAAACTCCTCTTCATACAGGTCAAATGAATAGTAATAATTTAATCGAATAGACTAGTAAGTAATTTCGACAAACTTAGGGATCCTAGTTGAATACTGGGACTTTGTTTTTAATGAAAAGGTTTGTAATACAGGATTCAATTTTAAAAAATTTCAATTTTCATATTGAATTCTCCAAAGATACAATTACAGGAAACAATACAGGAAATAACGAGAAAACAGAACCCTGGATGAATTCTTATCCGTTGTATCAAATTAATAAACTTAAAAAAATTTCTAAGAAATTAAGAAAGTATCCAAATAATGTTCCGTTAGAAAATTATGTTAAAAAACTTTTAAAATATGTAAATAACAATGTTAAACGGATTAAACGATTATATTAGAAAGATAAGTTTGAATTAGTAGGAAAAGCTCGAAGGTTATGTGGAAGGAAATTGAAAAGATTTTGGGAAGAAATACATTCACAAACCAAATAACCCAAATTTATGAAACGAAGAATGTTCTTACTGCGATAATCAATAAATGTGTCATCTGAATTAACTTCAAACATTATACAAAATTGTTCATATAACAGTGGAGAGCACAAACGATTTACTTTTGGGAACCGAGATAACTATGTATTGTCCTTATTGCTATTTCGAAAAAATCAATTCTTTAGAGATTCAATCCGAAATTAAGAAATTAAAAAAAGGATTTGATGGTGGATGCATTGAAATTTCCGTTTAATTTAAGTTTTAAGAGTAAAATTTTCTAAACACTTTAAAACCCCCCTGTTGTTATTCTGGTTTTTAAAAAGGATGAAGCTTTGCATACCAATCTCTCTATTGAGTACATTTTATAAATTATTTGAAAAATCAATAAAACGACAATTGGTCTCTTACCAATTAGGTTTTACAGCTGGGAAATTTACAGTAGGTGCTCTTTTAAATTTGATAAGAAACATATATTCAGCTATTAACAACTCTCAGAAATGCTTTGCCGTATTTAAGGACTTTTCGAAAGCATTCGATACTGTTAACCACGATATACCACCTACAAAATTCTCAATGTAATTCTCAGTGTAACACTCATGTTATAAGAATACATGTTTTGAGCAGTGCTTTGATCTACTTTGCGTAAATGAGCCTTAATACGTAGGTTATACAATTGACTCACTGCTAAATTGGAACTTGCATGTTTGCTTATATTGTAGATCTTTTTAGAGCGCCAAAAAGAATTATTAAAATAATTACCGCTCATCCGAAAAATAAACCCACAGTTTCGATTTTTCAATAATTATCATAGTCGAATATATCATGCGTATAGTATGGGAAATCCAAACCATTTTGGGATTAGGAGATTTTATGTTAGAACGATTTTGTTCTAACTAGATCTTGCTGTGGCTGTGCTACGCAAAAGTATTTTAAATAGCGAACATACGAAATAACACAATTTGAACTATTCTGACTATTTCAATTTTTTATTTTTGCAAGTTCAGTCGACATGCATTTTGTATTAGTTATGATTTAAATTGAAATTTAGTTTATGTCAGAAACATACTGAAATCTTAATAAATATTTTCTTGGAAAATGAACTTTTCATTGTTTAATGATTTTATTTTGAACCCGTCTTGGATATTTTTCTTCTACTTCATGAAATCATTACATACAATATTACCGTTGATTGTTTCTGTGAAATGGAAAAACTTGAGAAATTGTTTGCTTTAAGTGCGAGGTAAAGCTGGAGTCATATATTAATGATTTTCGGAGGAAAAATATATTTTCTGCAACACTTTTTATTCATGGTTTTCAATAATAGAAATGAAATACTGTCTTTTCATATATACTAAATGTGAAAATGAAAGTATTTTTATAGGTTTTATTTTTTGATTAAATTAGATTAACTGAATTCGATAATATACCGACAAAGTAAAATAATGTTTGAAGTGTTATGTAATTTTTACCTCCAATAAACCATTACTTCATGGTAAGTTAATTATTTTGTTTGGGGAAACGCTATTCAATTATGATTATAAGGCACGATAATAGTAATATGAATTAATTTACTTATAATTTTAATTAGACAATGAAATACTATCGATATGTAGCGTGTAACGACAACATCAGACTATATACATACAGATATAAACATTTGTGTTATTGCTTTAATAATTATATGACCAATAAAAATCTTAAATATACTCGTAACATTCAAGAAATCAAACCATACTTAACTTGTTCTTTTACCAATCCAAAACCGTCTTAAATGACCATAATAAAAACACCCCCATTTTAACAAGAAATTAAAATATTTTTTTACGAGTGCACCAACATTAATCATTTATTATATATGTATTTCGTAAAGGATATTTTACAGTTCTGACCTCATAAAAATGTTTACATCTCTCCGGACACACAAAAAAACATGTTGCACCCCTTTTATGGTTTATTTTCAAATCTTCCACCTATCATTTTCTCTAATAGAAAAGCCCATTCATCAAATATATATAAACATAGATATATGTTAGGACATAGAGGTTTTTTCCTTCTATTAATTAATCATTTGTGTAGTTACGTTATATAGTTTTTAAGTATATATACATACATACATACATATATATTTACCGTAATATAAATCGAATTAAATATTAAAAACATACTTAATAAATTATTGTAAAAAAATTAAATTATAGTTGGGTAGAAAAACAGATTAATTCGTTTATAATTATTTTGAAATTAGAAACATTTATTTAGGTCAGTTTTTAGGAAATGCTATATTAGTTTTTGTTTGGGGCATGGGACCAAAATTAATCCATCGTTCAATAACGAAAATAAGAATTATAAAAGCTTTCAAGCCCACCCCTCCTCCCTCCCGCAAAGCTAACGTAAATAAATAGAACTTATATACGTATTTATATAAAACCCCTATCCCTTCCGACTCGTCTCTATATTTATGTCCCTTTTTCTGTAAACTAACCAACTAAAATTGATGTTCTGATATTGAATGTTGACAAAGATTATATGTATTTTAGGTAGAATATAAAATAAAATTGTAAAGGATAAAGGAATTTTCTTTATCACAAATACAGATAATACAGAGTACAAACAAAAACAAAAACGGAAATGAAGCCATTTTCATACAATAACATTGCTGTTAAAGTATGTATATATAGGTAAAATATGAACAAGAGGATCATCAGGCCTTAAAATCTATATATAGAAGGACCGATAATAATTATATAAATATACCAATCGAGTATAATAACAAAGCACACATAGTAGTTCAATTGTATATAAACCGGACAGGATTTATATGGTTTAATCCTAGACAAAATTCTTTAAATTTTTAATAGACATATAAGTATGTACATACATACATACATATCGATACATGTATGTAAAATTCATATGTAATATGAAAAGGAAATTTTATCTTTTTGTTAAAAAATGTTTGTGGTTTTTATAAATCTGAAATATTAATTAACATAAATAAATATTGTGTTTTATTTAAATATAATATAGGAATAAACAAACCAGTTTTTTTTTAAATAGAAAAATGTGTCAGAAACACTTTTTTATTTTTAAAATTGAAATATTTTCTATATACCATTTTGACCATATTTGGGTTTAAACCCGAATTTTCTATTCCACAGGAATGTATATGTATGGTTATGAGAATGTTTTGATTTAAACTATGTGCTCACATATATATGTATATGTATATAAAAGATGTTGCTTATTAAAGTTACATATGTATATGTTATCATCAGTGTTGCCATTTCAAAAATTCCGTTCCAGTCAGTTTTGACCGGAATAATCCTGCTAAAAAAGAAAAGCCCGTTCAACTATCCGGTAAAACATTTTTTAGTTTTAAATATTTATATCACGAAGTTCATCCATTAGTTGCAAATCACATTCTGTGTTTCTATATGTTGAACAAGTACCAGCTTGTTTAATAATTTCATCAGGAATCGGAAAGTTGTTGCAGCATAGCCCAAATCATATTTGGTTTCAAAGTGTTAGACTACTGTTGCATAGTGTCGTTTGCCTTTACCAAATTAAGGTGGCTAAATATTCGGTAAGCGTCATTAGAAATTGGAAGAATAAAAATTGACATATAGCTTAACACTAAAGAAACGTTGACTAAAATTTGGTATCGAGAAATTATTGGATTGACTGCATTCTTTGAAAAACTCGCTTTACCCGGTTGGTTATAAGGATAATGGTTATAAGGTTGGAGAATAAACATTTTAAATTCTTTCAAATTCTGAAATATTGGCCAGCAACTCAATTACAAAAGAGTCAACTTATAAAATTTTTAGTGGAATTTTAGTGTGATGTACATGATTTTTTTATAGTTTTTAATAAGACCCAGTTGGTACTTTGAATTTTGAATTGTTTAGTTTAATTATTATTGTTGAATTCTTTGAATTTGTAATATTCCATAGTTTGTTGATAAAATACGTCCTACTTTTATAGTTATGCCAAATTTGCTCGATATACTTATAGACAAAAATATTTTTCCGGCTCCATACAATGAATTATTTGAAATAAAAATTGTAAGATTTCTGATTCATGTTGAAGACAAATTTTAAATTAATTGCAACTTTATCGAACTTGAATCGAAATCAATCAAATTTTATATTATATTGAATTCAATTTTCTAAAAATCGTAAAATTTACTTTGACAATTTGATTGTGTTACGGTTTTACATGACTTTTGTGAAAGTTTTTCTGAACTTTCGAATACTTATAACAAACTGTTGTATAAGTCAAATTATATAACAAAAAAAGTCCGGCAAAGTGTACTTTTCAATTGTAATAAATAATAAATTTTGTTTTCTTATTGTATTTGTTTTAAATTATAGAAAACAATTGGGTGAACTAAAATATTCAGAACCTCAATCATAATTGCTTGTAATGACTAAAGACCGTTTCCAACTACCTGCTTGAATGTTCTCTATGTTGGAAAATATATAGTTTATACTGATCATGTACCGCGTTATGCATCTCTATGGAACCGAGATATAATTCCTTTATTTTAAAAATATGTACAGATTTGGATATTAGGATGTAAAATAAAATCTTCATTAAGTGTTCCATCACGATAACTGCTGATAGAGTTATCGGTTTTATTTGTTGTGACATTATACCCACTACATTTGGCGTAACCTATGCTATTGATCTCTTCTCAGAATAAGTTTAAGTAGTTGAAGAGCCGTTACCTTTAGCTATTTTCGAAAACCCTGTGAAACAAAGATTATCCTGTTCACCGTTCCTTTAATATTGTTTCAACGTCTTGGTAGTTCATCAAATATTGAAAACTTCTTTTTCTCTATAGTTTTCCTTTAATCTATACCATCTTATACACAACACTTGCATTGTTTTATTGATATACTTCGATTCAAAAGTTATCCGTAGTTTCTTTATTTTTCCATGGCGTGAGTATTGAGTAACAAATCTTCCCGCTGTATTTTAATCGGATGTCGATCTAACGATGTTTTCTTTTCACGTAATTTATTTGTTTTAATAAATTTAAATTTGATGCCATTGATAAGCATTATTAAAAATTGTTGACAATTTTAACGAAAACATCTTTCCTGGTCGGTAGTTATTTTTTGGTTTGATTTAAATTCAAAGAATTAGTCATCACATTCGAACCCCAAATACGACTGTAATTGTAATTTCGCTTCGCTTATAGTCATATCATATAATAAATATGACCACTATGCTGATCACCATCATCATAATTAAATTTAACAATTTTTTTATTTTATTAATGGGATGATTAAGTATTCTAACTCTTTGAACGTCATGTATAAGTTTTAAGTATATGTTTTAAAAAACATAAATAAGCAAAATTCATTTCGTCAAACGTTCTTCAATCCGAAAATAGGTTTCTAACTTTAAATATTGGTGGTGCATTATAACAGCATATTCTATTGACATCGGCCCGAGTAGCACAAAATTGTGTAATTTAAGGCCCGTTAATTGCCCGTTGCTTGATTTGGCAAAATTGTATGTTGCACTAATAATAAATTCATTTTTTTTTGGAGATACGTGAAACTGCCGCAGCAGATATTGCTGATTGCAATGAATGGCAAACACATTGTTTAGTACTAATTAAGGATTGAGAGCTTTTAACTTGGTAAATTCTTCTTTAGGAACTACAGCCGTTACATTTGCCTTATCCGTACCTAAGCCAAACCTTATTGTTTGATATTGAAAGAGAATCTGAACATTTATATTTTGCATAATATCTATATAACTGCCGATAATTTCAAGATTTGTAGAAGAGCAGGGTTGGTCAAAACAATTAGATGACACTTAAACGAAAAAATACATTATATGTATTAAAAATATGTGCGACCAAATAACACGATTAAAGAACTGCCAATTTTTACGAGGGTCACCATTATTCTGCCTAAATTGATCTTTATAAGGTTGCTTCTTTAAATATTTAATTTTATTAGTCACTAGATTTTTAAATATAAAAATCGATTTTTGAAAAATGAGTTCTCAGTAAACTTTTTATGCATATGATAGAATCTATCCATATTTGGAATTAATTGTAATAATTCATGATTGATCAAAGGTGTATATTTTTTTTATTTTTTACTGAAATGATATTCCTACGTATTAAATCAGTTAAATAAGCCATACCATCTCGAATATGTCATCACTAATTGGAACAATACGATCACTTAATGTTTTTGAAATATTTTGATGATAATTTATAGTTTTAAACACCGCTTGTGATGTAATATTATAAAGAGCATGAGAAAAGTCAAGATTAAACCTATCAGTAAAAATCTGGTAAATTGAAAAACAGAATTTCTGTGTCTTATTGTGTACGTTTCAAATATAACCAAGATTTTAGGTTGCTTATGAATACTTGCTGCATTAATACAAAGAATTCTATGAAAAGCATTCTGCATGTTATCAAAACTACCATATTTTTGAAATGATATGTTGATTTCATTATCTAAATTATATTCTTCACCAGAATCCATTAAAAACAATTACGAAACATTTTTTTGATTTAAAATACTGCAGGCTTGTAGTGATTCCGTTACATTTTGTACGACTATGTTTTGTGTTTAGGCATACCAAACTGAAGGGATAATTTTTTTTTTTACCTAAAAATTATAATGCAATAATTACTAAACTAAGAGCTTTATGGAAATTTAACATGTTAATAACTTCCGTGATGTGTATTCGATAGCACAAATAGACCTATGCATCGCAATATAGAGCCTAATACGACCTTCTGCCTCGTGAGTTTCCGTTAATGTAACCTTGACCTTAAATGTAATTCGGGTTTGCCTGCGGCAGTTGAAAAAGGTTCAGTAGCGGCCATATGCATTTTCGTATTGGCATGATCTTTTACAGTGCATAATTTTGGTTGGTTAAAAATAGATCGGCAATATTTGAATTCATCACGTTTCCTTTAAGAATAACTCATTCTTTCACAGTAGAGGATCGCGACCCCAAACCTTTTTTGGGAATATTTTGGAATATTTTGTGTTCAGCGTAACACTCTCGTCTGATCTATATTTTTCACCACTTATTTCGCTTGAATTGTTAATACAACTTTGTGTAAGAAGACGAGTCGTTACTGAAAAATTGATGTACATTCCGAATTATCGCTACCAGAATGTGCAGATCTAATTACAGGTTGTATGTTTGAGCTCGAGCTCGAACCGATTACACTAAAATATCAAGAAATTACATTTAAAATTCATAACTCTACTTATTCAATATTATTGATTTTTCTAGTATTAGAAATTAACACAAAACCGTATAAATATATAAAAAATGTATAATTCGGTAAACTACAGAATAAATATGACGTTACTTTTTTACGGTCAAAATTTCAAACTTCAAATGGAAATAATAATGAAAAAATGCTCATAGAGTATCAACTATCAAGTGGAAGAGTTAAGAAACAGTAATGGAGGAGTTGTGCTCGCCCAACAAACAATTATTGTAATAGAATTAATAAACCCGCGTGTAATGAAGTAAAATAAGTTCATAATAATTTTTTGACGTCATATAGAATTAAAATACAGTCAAAAAACTGTCCACATCGTTTTATAAATTATTCCAGTTAAACATAACGAAATTCAGTCAAAATTCAAAATGGCAACACTGATTATTATATACTGGGCAACTCGGAATAATCATTTTCCATAGATACATGAGATAAACCAATTAAGCGTGATAACGGTTATATTAGGCATTGTATGTATAGGGTTTTCCAATAAGAGTTTCATTTTGAATAGCCTGCAGCTATTTGAGCAGCTGTCAATTTTGAAGCTGTCATCTTTTAACATTTGATACCTACACACTTCAACAACGCATTGAAATTGTTAAAATTCACTACAAAAATGGTGAAAATTTTGCAGTCACAGTTCGCAAAACTAAACCACTTTTTGGTCGTTGTGAAGCACCTTCTCGGCCGGCAATAGTCAAACTGGTGGAAAAATTAGTGCTGTTGGGACAAGTTAGTGATATAAAGAATCGAAACCGTGTGCGGCGCTCAACAACAACTGAGAATATTGCTGCTGTAGCCCGCAGTGTTAAGGAAAACCCAGGTTTTTCCATTCCTCGTCGATATTTGGAGTTAGATATCCCACAAACGACATTACATCGTATTTTGCATAAAGACTTAGGTCTTAAGGCTTTTAAAGTTCAGTTAACACAAGAACTCAAGCCGGTCGATCACCATAAACGTCGTATCTTCGCTAATTGGGTCCTTCAAATGCATCAAAATCATCCGGATTTTCATCGAAAAATCATCTTCAGTGATAAGGTCCATTTTCACCTCTTACGTTATACGTTAATAAGCAGAATTGTCACATTTGGGGCAGAAAATCAAAGAAGGATTGTTGAAAAGTCTCTCCATCCTCAACGTATCACAGTTTGGTGCGGTTTTTGGGTTGGCGGTGTGATTGGACCTTACTTTTTCGAAAATGAGGCTGGTGCAACGTTACGGTGAATGGATTGCGCTTTCGACCTATGATTAATGATTTTTTATGGCCGGAATGGGAAGATATTGATGTGGACGACGTTTATTTTCAACAAGACGGCGCTACGTACCACACACGAAAAGTTTCCTGACCGTGTTATTTCTCGAAGAGATGATCACAATTGGCCGCTGAGATCTTGTGATTTAACACCTTTAGACTTTTTTTTTGGCTCCAAGTGAAAGATAAGGTCTATGCCAATGATCCACATTCGATTCAAGACCTTAAAGATGGAATTCGTGAAGCTATCGAGGACATACAGCCGCAAATGTGCGAATTGGTCATGGAAAATTTCATGATAAGGATATGGTGCTGCAAGCGTAGCCGTGGCGGCCATTTGGCTGATATCGTTTTCAAATGTTAATGGCATACCTTCCTCTTTACAATGAAATAAACATTCATTGATTTCTCTTAAAAAATACTCGTTTTTTTAAATATCAAAATGAAACCTCTTATTGGAAAACCCTATACATGTGAAAGGCCATTGTTGCAAAGTTATACAAAATAATACGCATTTTAATTATTCTGTTTAAATACGCATTTCCAAGTACGATACTGTTTTAAACATAATACTTACTGATATAAAATTAAGATTTCTTAGAAATTATTTTGATTCTTGTATCAGCATGTATATAAAAAGGATTTTCTTATTATTGTGTATATATTTATATAAATAAGACATGATTACATCAATGATCAGAAATTAAATTACGTCTATGACAAGCTATATATAATATCTTATTATCACGATCCAATTATATGTCTTCTTGATCAATGCTACGTTTACCAAAGAAATAATCCAAAGTATTAAATGTCAAATCAAAATAAATCTCTTTTTAATTTGATACGCATCACTAATGTGTCTTTAATTGATACGTGCGCGTGATTTATTTCAACCCGTAATGATTATGTTCAAGTACACACGTATGAACACACGTACATTCCATTGTATACCAGTCACATTTTCCTCAACGAAATTTTACGCTGTTGTCGAATGACCCTATTATTATTGGCTCTCTTAAATTAAAATCAATATTTGGTATAAAAATGTACAATTTCAAATCAATCACTATGATTACAAATGATTGGCTGAAATGTTTATTTTTCAATTCATTATATTTATCTGTGTTATACCAATCAAAATTTGATTGATGTTCTATACACTGTGTGGCGTATACTGTGTATATATGTCTCAACGGAACAAGAAAAACTGAAATCGAATTTTCATCATGAACACAAAAAAACAAAAATCATATAATTGAATTTCCAGCTAAAAATTGATACGGAAGTATAATATGTCTAGTACATAAGGTGGTCATATATAATATGTATGTATATAAGACTTAATATATATATATATATATATATAAACTTATCAATAATTCATAAAATATATATTTTTTGTATCCTAACCTAACCTATTTTCATTTTGGCATTTCTTGCACGCACACACACACATATATATATATATATATATATATATATATATATATATATATATATATATATATATATATATATATATATATATATATATATATATATGTATATATATACAACACACAAAACATGAGAGAAGTTAATTCAGAACGATTGTATATTTACTGTCAAAAAATATTCAAGGTTTTCAGTAATTCATAGATATTGATAAGCGACCCTTAATACAAACTCCCATTCTAAAAGTAAATCATAAATTTCTTTTTTTTTTTGTCTTTTATCCCAAGAAAATAACATAAAAACCGAAAACAAACCCGGAAAACTTAGAGTGACGGCTTTTTATTTTATTTTATGTCCCTCCTCCTTATATACTTATGTATATATAAGATTACTAAATCTCTAGAGAAAAATTTAAAACAACAAAAAAAAAACTTCAACAGAATATAAAAAGAAAAATTATGATATAGAAAAGAAAAAATAAACAATTGTTATGCCAATGGCCTCTATATCTGTATAGATGAGATACATAGATAACATTTTTCTTCATCTGAACGATCATCTTATATACACACCGAAACGAGTTTTCCTTATGTTTTCTAATTGAAACAATATTCATAGAGCTTAAATTAAAGTTTATGCTGCTTACTTTTGTTATTTTTAATTTTCAAAGCTCGGAACGTGAAACCGTATTTGTAAAAAATATGTGGAAAATCAATAATTTTTGGCAGAAAGAGCGCAGATATGACTGAAAGCTATGTATATTGTATTGTCTGCACAATATATATAGCTTTTATGTACAGCCAAAAACTATATTGGCCAAGTTTTATTTTTTTTTTGTGCTTTTTGGGACAAAACTCTATTTTTTGTTAAAATATTATATGTTTGGGTATTCTACAAAAGACGAGTTGGTTTATGTAAAATTTTTATCAAAGAATTTCGTCTGCATTGGGAAAGTGAGGTATAAAATACTGCTTCACTATATATACGTACTATCAAAAACTTTCATAATTTAGTAATTAATTATAATGTCTAGACAGGATTTATCAAAATTTTTCAAAATGATTACACACATAAGTACATAATATCTAGTCTAATAATTTTTTCTACGGGTTATATCATGGCAGCGTTTTGCCGTTCTTTTTTGCTACTTATCTTTATTTATTAATCAGACGGGCTTAATAATTATAAATTTGAATGAAAATAATAAAGAACATATTTTGAAAGAATACAACAATTTTTAAGATGCAAATTTTGAAATGAAATTTGAACTATGTCGATAAATATACGAACACTACATATAGAATCGCATGACAAACAAAATACTGATCTCATGAATATTATGTGTCTCCTACATTCTTCATGAATTTTGTAACAACAATAATTTAATTTTTTTAATTATGACTTCGAGGAGTTCTTATTAAAAATTATTTTTTTATATAGTTTACGATACTTAAATTAAGCATATAAGCTTAATTTTTTCAACAAATTGTTGGAATACGCGTCACTTGTTCAAGAACACTTTAAAATAAAGAACAACTAAATTATTTTATCACATTTAATGGCAAAAATAACGAAAAAGTTAGAGTAACATACATTATTTTCATGAACATCGCAATCAAAAAATCATCAAAAAAATTATTTAAAATTATTTGTTGAATCGTTAAACTTGGCCATTTAATTATTATAAATTGATTCACGCTAATATTAAATATACCGGTCCTTCGACCAGTAATGTCCAACCTTTAAAAACTGCGACTGTTCCAACCCATTTAAATTTAATTTACATAAAAAATTTAAAAAAAAATTATAACTAATGCAACATGTGGGGCCGTATACCAAATAACATAAAATTGTTAGAACCAACATCAATTAATATATATTGACCACAAAATATCGATCGACCAGACAGACAATCCGTTTCGATTTTAAATTTTATGAAGCTACCAATCAGTTAAGGCTGCCTGATAATCACGTGGAGTAAAAATAAACGATTCGAGAATTTTCTGTATCCAAAAAAGGATAGGAAGAACCATTTACGCGGACTAAATTGTACAAAATACTAAAATATTTACAAACATACAGAGCCTTATAGAGCTACAAAGGGGTCTAAGTATACATAAGAATTAAAAGGCTGCAAGAGATTTACGTTAAATTTCAACGAGCATTTTCTCTGAATTTCCAGGCCGCCTAAACTGTACAAAAAAAAAATTAAAGTTGGGCGGATTATTCCAGCACTCAATGCCACATGGGCCCACGGTGCAATACCCGGACAAACACATACATATACTTACACATTAAAAACACCCAACCGTGATTTTTGGTCACCATCGGGAATCGAACCCGAGACCCTCGAATAACAAAGCAAGGACGCTACTTACTGTGCTAACGAGGGCGGCTGTACAAAACTGTACAAAAGTTTACTTAAAAGTTTGGAACTGAATTCCAATGAAGATTTCAAGAAAATGGAAATTGTTTTAAATAACAAAATTTCTTTCAATTTCTAGAAAATTCAAATGTGCGATAGCTTTAATTAAAAGTTCAACTTCATTTAAAAAATTGCAGTTTTATGAGTTTTTAATATCCACTTACTTCAATAAGTGAAAATTAGCTGAATTTGTCCCCACAGTTTCAAGAGGATTTGCTGAAAAAATAACTTAACTCAGTAGATTTCTATTTATAGTACTAAGTATTCCAACATAGTCATCGTCCTTGTTTAACATTTCTCCAATTTTCAGTTGGTAAATATTCAACAGTCCATTCAAGAGTTGTCTGTTGTACGAATTTGTTTTATTGTTTTTGGCTTACAGTTATTTTAATTGGAGACCTGCTAGTTGTCAAAAAATTTAAAAAGGGACATCACGGCATTATTTGCGGGAAGGTCAAATTATTCCAAAATAATGACAGTCCTTCACAAAATCGGACGTCTGGTTACCTTAACTATATATTTTTCAAGTTGTACAATGAGATGTTTCGAGCCAACAAATATATGGAAAAAATTCAATGGTCTTATCAGGCCATTGTCATGGCAACTGGACACTGACATTTTCAATACAAATACGTTGTCAAATATGAAAATAAACTTTTGTAATTTTAGGGGCATACCTTCGATTGCAAATAAACAATTTCTATATGAACTAATAATCGACATATGACACTTTTTATCTTTTTATCACTTTTGCCTTTTCCCAAACATTGATTTATTTGATAAGTCAGACTTATTTGAATAAGTCTGCTAGAGAGGTGACTTATTTTCTGTCTGTTTCTTCCACAAAAAACTTATTTGATGTCATATAAACATTCTTGTCAAATACATTCATGATTGCGATCAACAAAATTGTTACTAATTATTTTACTGAAATATTTAGTGCTTTTTTCGTAAAACCAACTCGTGGCGAGCCAATGGCGTTTCTAACTTATTTTAATTTATACATTTTTAGAACATAAAATTCTGTGTAGTTGATCAAAGAAATTTTTCCAATTGGCCATACGTATGCGTTTGTATTATTGGAATAAGTTCATTTTATCACACCATCTGTATGGCCAATTAGTAAAATTCCACTGAATTTTATATTTATTCAAACTGATTGCTTAGTATGGGATATGCGATAAATGAATCAAGTTGTAAGACCCTAAAATCATGGAATCATGTTTTTTGGTAAGATAGGTCAAAACTATCACTTCATATGTATAGAAAATTGGAATAGGGCCAACAGGGACCATTTCTTCACCGATTATGATGGAATTCGGTATGTTGGATGGAAAACGTGATTTTAAAATAATTTTTGGATACAATTCTGGTTAGTAACCATCAGGAATAGAAGTAGTCCATTGCTTGGCCGATTATGATGTAACTCGTATTGTTTGAATTAAATGGATTATAAAATGATTTTTGAATACAGTATAAAGGCTGTCAGGAAAGAAGGCCATTCCTTCGCCGATTATGATGAAACTCGATGGATGGACATGGGATTTTAAAATTGTTTTTGGATACATCACTGGATGATGGCCATCATTAATGGAAGTAAGTCATTTTTTGGCCGATTATGATGAAACTCTGTATGTTTGATGAAAAAGGGGTTCTAAAATGATTTTTAGTTACACTTCAGGAATAATCACTATCAGGAAAGGAAGTAGGTCATTCCTTGAGTTATAAATTAATTTTGGCAATCATATTTCAGAACATTTGCCAAACATAATTTTATAATTCCAGTCCCATCCAAGATATACCAAGTTTCATCATAATCGGCCAAGGAATGGCCTAGTACTGTTTCTGTGGGCGGGCCGTATTTCGAAGCTTCTGCCATCCATTATTTCAGAATTACATTTTTTTTAAATTTTCAAAATTTATCATAATCTGAGAAAGAATGGTTTCCGATTCCAGTTGGCTATTATCCAAAAAATTTATCTGAAAATTTTTAAAAATAAAATCTCACAATTTTTCTCATAAAGGGTAACAATCTAGCTCCAACGTCTCCGATCCTGGGCTTGGTTTTCATATTGTCTTAGACAACCTGAAGAATCCACTTCGTTCTCTACATCGTGGAGCCACCATCGCCTGCAACCTCTACGCCAATCGGTTCATGCACAATATCGGGGATCTGCATCAGATCTCTGATCTAGATATTAGACAGAGCTCGGTATATGCCATCTTTTTCGCGTTTTGGGCCGTAAATCATACGCATGGCTTTTCTCTCAAATGTAAGGAGCCATCTCTCGTACTCATCCGTTAAAGCCCAACTTTCACATCCAAACATAACAAGGGGCCTGATCAACGCTTTGTTAAGCTTCAGCTTCACGGCACTTGATAGGTGTTTAGATTTTAGCAGTGGCCTTAGAGGATGCCAGCTCCAACCACACTCTAATATTCTCATCTACACTGTTATCGTGAGTGGTTAGAGAGCCAAATATTTGAACTTCCTCACTCCTTCAAACGTGTAGTGGCCACAACTAAAATCTGGTGTGCCATTGTCCCTATAACCTGAGTTCATGTATTCCGATTTGGAGCTCTAAACTCTACAAGCGGATCAAGTATTTCTTTCGATATAAGATGTTGCGCTGAGGTGTTTCAGATATGGATCCCATCAGATCGTCCAAGTCATTGTAAAATGACTCTTTATTTTAGGGCTGGCTGACTTCTGTGGGCGCATGTACACAAATTATCGACAGGTTAGCTAACTCCATGCGCAAGCGGAGCTTACACAACCGGTTATTGATTGCTTTGGAAATCCAAAACAGCCTTCTTTATCTGCGGCCCAAGAAGAAATCCTACAAGATTTCCGAGGTCATCTCCACTGTATAACAATGTATAACCCTGGGACACTCCAGCAACGAATTCCTGGTTTCTTGAGTGATTGCACGTTCTACGTGCTGATCCTTAATCTCGTATCCTGGTACTTGAGCGGAGGTCCGGTGTGGTTTTGGCGGTATCCATTTTTTATTATGTTGAATTAATAACCGCAGCTTATTTTTTTATTTACGGAGTCCAGCGATTCAACAGTTTAGTCACCTCCTACGACGCAAAGGATACTGTGGTGGTATTCTGGGAAAACATGTTCGTGCAATTTAGGTTTACGGGACATGTGTGACATGTACATTTATTATAATCCAACATACATGACAATTCACAACATTTATAGAAAATAGGTACAGAGAGACAATTTGTATGGAAATTAAATAATTTAGTTTTTGTTTTGTTGGTGTGACTACAATTGTAAAAGGTGAAAATAATTTAACTCTGATATGTTGGCCACCGGTACAGATGTCACGCAGTACAATTTCGTGAAGCAAGCTACATACAATGTTGTCATAATTTATATAGCTGGGCAGTAAAATGTTGTAATGTATACCCGTATATAGTCAATCACAATTTTCAAAACATAATTTCAGTTCAATAATTAATTTTGAATTTTCATCAATATTCTCAAACATTGTAAATAAAAAGTAATTTTATTTAACCGGTAGATAAATGCGAAAAAAACGAGATATCATTATAATTTATAGCTTGAGGCTGCCCCCATCCACTAATCTTTGCCAACTAAAAAATATTAATAATGTTCATATGAAAATTCCCTGCAATTTTTGTTATTTTTTTGCTTCTAATCAAATATTCCAATATTCGTCCATAATTTTTCAATGATTCCTCATTATTAATATGATTGTTTAACATTTATGTTTTGCTTATGAACAACAAAATAATCAAAAAAATATTTTTCGAAATCATTCTAACGACATGCCAAAAAATGATTTTTTTTAGGGGTTTTGTTGTTGTTGCACATATACATATATACTCGTATCTACAATTTCATATGGTATACGATACATAATACACGAGAAAAATCAACTTTGCCTAGAGATAAGAAATAAATCAATTCCACTCTTAAAGAAAAAAAACAACATTTTTATGGATGGGATGAAAAATCATATATAGGGAGAGGAATATCAAGTGGTTTGACAAAAAAACAAAGAAAATTTCCTCCTCCATATGTGACGACGGTTTTGATATATAAAACATCAAACAAAACAAAACGAACATTTTTATTTCAATTTATTGCTTTTGTGTAATGATTGAAAGAATAAAGTCTAACCAATTTCTAATCTTGTATTTCGATATATATCCCTTGAAATTGACATCAGCAATACAAAATGCGATGCTGATGAAAGTGTTGTAGTGGAAATGACTTTTTATTGAATTTGGGGCGTTCACCGTTTTTGCCGCAAAAAACAAAAAAACAAAAAAAAAACGGAAGGAAATGAATGAAAAATGATAACTACTTTATTTTACTGTTTTGCGAAAATTGGTTTCGCAAATTTGACTTCTAGTCAATATTAATGAATCAAAACCACCATCAAAAATATTTTTATATATTCTTTTGTCTGTATATATATACGATACGTATATGTATATGTATATTAAACGTATATGTATATATACATTCAAAATCAGTGATGGATGATTGATCATTTTTCATTTATGTGTACTCTATAGATATGTCAAATGAGCTGAGTCACTCAATAATATAAATAAATAATTTTTTTATTTGTTGTGCTTATAGGAAGTTGGAAATGTGAACCCCAATTAACATTCAATTTGTATATTTTTGTGCGGTGGATGAGCGGTGTGTGTACAATTTTCCACATAACGTTCGCAGTATCCCAATATAATGTGAAAGCAAATTAAGTAGTTTTTCTTGCCATTTCCAGGATTTGCTCTGTTTTTTTTATTGCTACAATATAAATGGAAGTATAATTTAATATCTTGGTAAGATTTGAAATTAGATTTTTCTGGGGAGAGTTTTTGTTTTGTTCCACGATGCAGTTATATGATTTCAAAAAATATGTGTATACAACAGTTAAGAGTTGGAAATTGATGGGGTATTAAATATATACATATTATAGTTTTCGACAAGTTGGCTATATATAGTCAAATCAGAATGACAGCTTATAAATTAAATATTTTCTTTTCGTTTCAGGTAAAGCATGCTGATTACATATTTAAAGTAATGAAACACTATTACTATAACCGGTGTAGACTTTTTGACAAACAAAAGCGTACCTACACAAATTACAAAAAAATGCCTTTACACAAAAAAGTGGAAGATAAAGCCAACATGGAATTTTTATTTTAAAAATTGGTATTCTTGTTATTGAAATCATTTAGAATTAAATTAAAATACTAACGATAAATTTGTTAATTTAAATTTTTAATGAACGGCGACCAAATGTACCAAAAAGATTAACAAATATTTGTCGAAATTAGTCCATATAAGCAATTACTTTGCCGAATAACAAAAATGTCGGAGATTTCGTCATAAAGTGACTATATTACTCAGAAATGGATTAAATCATGCTTTATAAATCTGTCCATGTTGTAGAAACATTATACCGATCGACGATTATTATATCAAATTATATTATTATCAAAATTCTTTAAGTTTTTCCGTTTTTGATAAATTCAAATTGTAGCAACATTACCAACGGTCATTGTTGAATCTCACTGTAATGTCCAAGTCGTAAATTTGGACTAGTGCAGTGATGCCATAAATGACGAGCTTATCTTGTGTATCTTTTCTTCAATGGCTGTTAGATAGAACTCCTCATGTTTTAAGCTATACATCTTAGATCTACCGTTAGAATTCCTAACTGCTGCAATGCCATCGTTGTGACTTGATGATCACATATTAAGTCCACCGTTTTTGGTTTGGTGACAGTGAATATCCATTGGCTCGTGTTTAGCTGAATCCAGTACTCTGTTTTATTTATTGCAGCTGTCGTACAACTCTCTTTACTCTGGTTGTTGAGTACTCTGGTAGCCGTTTATTTATAATTTAATTTTAAATGATTTCAAAATAATAATTCCATATTGGTTTAATCCTCCAAGAAATGTTTTTAAGTAAATTTATGTGTAGCTACACTTTTCTGTTAATATCAAAAACTTCACACCGGTATTCTTTAAATGATTGTCTTTTCTCCTTCCTTCATTTTATTTTCAATGTATAATCGATATACTTAAACTTATATAATACACAACAGTTTATATTCATAAAGTTTGACAGAAAAAAGATTTATGAATCAAAGAAACTCAATACTTCCAACAATAAAAACAAAACCATTGATTAGCATCAACAGCATAAAAGGGAAATAAAGGATCAAATTTTTGTTTTGCTCTTGAAACACAATCGTCGACTATATGTATGAATGTATGTATAGTTATATCGTTTTATATGTTTATGTACATATATTAATAAAAGCCCAGTTTGGCGTCTCATGTTAGAATGATCATACATAATTTTTTTGGATTTTCTTATACATAAACGTCTACCATATATTATATATGTATGAGCTTTTTTATTATGTTTACGCGGGGGTATTTTGTTAACGCACGCGCAAGCTTCCCATAATCGTTACACTACAATTTTTTTTTCTTCTATCTATTTATTAATAAATTGATGACACAAGAAAAATAATAGCAAAACATTACATGACAATGAATTTTAGATTGTTTGCTATATATACGAGTATAGTTCTTTGTAATACGTTAGTTGTTAAAAAATTCATATGACGGCACAGAACAAGTATTCGGTACTATAAATACCTGTATATATACAAAACTTTTTCACTTGATCAGTCAAAAGATATATACCTGTACCTGTACCTGAATATAATCAACCACAAAATGAGAATAATTAAATTTGTATAGTCAACCAAATAAATAATTATATATAGCAAAAATAATTAGATTGACCTGAATTATATGCGAAACGAAATCACATGCCTTATACACATATTTAATACCAATACCGGACTGCGTTATTATTTCGGTATCAATTTATGAATATAAAAGTCGACTAATTTGGAATTGATAAATGTATTTTATTTAGCCCCGATTGGTTGCGGTACGAGAAGGTAGATGATACGAGTATACAATTTCATCCATCAATTATTATTTTAATTAATAAATTTGGGTTAGATTCTCAATTATATGTGTTATAAACATAGCGATAGTATATCTATATAATAGACGTAATTTATTACCTGTAAATACTGTTTTATTTTTTGTCTAAAATTTCATCTATTCATTATACATGTATAAATAGGTGATTTAATCACACCAGTTAGCGAAGTGGATACATTTCTTTCATGTGCGGTCATTAAATATGTGTTTGAATAAATGGATATAAATTGCCCAGGATGTGTTCAATCTAGCACTAATTTGTTTTGATTTTAATACTAAGTGCGTTTTTTTATTAACAGAACTTCAAGTTCTATAAGAACATCGGGAATAATACTGGGAAATTTTATTTAGTTTAACCAATATATTTAATTTAAGTTCTATTTATTTGAATAAATTTCAACTTCTAACTATATTTTTTGACGTCTATTGTGAAATAATACAGGTATCAAGCATAAA